>CAMTDV010000019.1:88317094-89559594 GCA_947069175.1 Scalesia atractyloides
TGACTTTGATTGGCTAATTTTTATAGACTACCTGGATTGGATGAATGATTGTGTTAAAGTTTTGATTTTTATGTGATTTTTGGATGCTATGGATTGTTATGAGTTTGTAAGCGACTTGGTCTTTTGTTTAGAAGTGTATGCATGCTTGATAGTATTTGTTGATTATTTATCACTTCGCTTGATTCTTGGTGATCGGTCTTTATCACATAATAGAGTCTTGCTAGATTTAAAGTTTCGGTGAGTGTCTATATCACATAATAAACCCTGAATCTTTGAGGTTGAATTACGTAATAAACCTTAGAAGTAATTTGTGATAAACTTATAAAATCAAGTGTTCTGCTAATCGTCAATAGCTGTGAGGTGCGAGATTATTACTAGGTCTAAGTCATTAAACCGTAAGGTAGGATATTCCCTAGGGAGTAACCCATTGGCTATTGTCTAGTAAGTCTAACTGAAAGTCCAGGTCTACATTTGATTCAGATCCTGTGAGGGAGTGTTTGTTGCAAGGTACTTCCATAAACCCATTAGAGGTCCTGTGAGGGAGTCTAATAACCGGAAGTCTTAACAACCTTTAGGGTGTCACTGTGTGCTCTTGAGAAGGGTCAGGGGTCCTTTAGATATTCTGAAAGGCGAGAAATTTATGTTCCCGGTTCCATGGTTGACAACTTCTAATTAAAAATCATTACTTGAAGCAATCATGATTCCAGTCTAGGTAGAGTTTTCTCACCATCAGAGGTTAAGTCCAAAGTAATTCGTTTAGTTAACTTAGTTGATCTTAGTTAGTTTTTAAATTGTTTTCTTAGGAATTTGTTAGAAACCCCCGCATCAAATCACAACATTTTAGTCCGTGTCTGTCAGAGTCTAAATAAAGTAGTTAATTTAATCAGTAGAGTCTCGTGGGTTCGATATCCGGACTTACTTTAGCTATACTAGAGTTGATCGGTACACTTGCCGGTTAGTAGTTTAGTTTGTTTTAGTGAGTCTAGAGTATTACTTTGAGTCTAGATTTGGGTTAATTTTAGTTGTTTTATTAAACTACTTTTAGCACATCACACTGCCTAACCTAAAGACTGATAGTGGATATAAGCACTGATGGCAAAGCACTGGTGATCCTATCCTCTGGTAAGCTTAAATCTCTGATGAAGCATTAGCAGATGTTCTTCAAAGGATGATCAGACCTTTGACTTCCAGCAGACCTTTGACTTGAAGCAGACCTTTGACCTATCAGAGGTTTGGTGATTCAGCAGACTTTATAGATGGCAGAGCTTTGGCATAAGGCAGTTGTTAGAACTATCTGTGGTTTGGTAGCTGGTCCTCAGGAAGAGTGACTCTAAACTCTGTTTATTTTGGATCATATATAGCAGACCTGTTTTGGCTTTCTATCATCTGTTCTTTTGTAGGGTTCAATCTCAACACACTCCTAGAGGTGTTCCAAGCTTTGTAGAGGAAGAAGAAGTGAAGAAAATGGAAGGGAATTGAGTTTGAACTCACTTTTGTAACTTAGATATTTCTGCCTTGAATCTGATTTTTCAGAGATTTAGAGAGTAATTTGAGAGTGTAAAAGTGTTTGGAAAGTGAAAATGGGTGTGTGGAGGCTTGGTTTTATAGTGGGTGAGTTAGGGTTAGTGTTAAATGAGGTTTAGAGTTGATTGGGTGTGAAAAAGGTGGGAAAATTGGTCTAACCCGTAAGCTGGAACTAATGTTCTGCAAATCGAGGTCGCGAGAGACAAGGCCTTGTCTCTCGCCCCGCGCGAGGAGACCAATTTTGGCAGATTTTGCACATTAGCCCCTGAACTTGATTTTTCCCTCATTTTAAGCTAAAACTTGGTGTTTTTGCATGTTTTTAAGTGTTTAACATGTATGCAAGTATAATTTAAGTATCGAGAGTGTATGTATGAGTATTTGCACGTATAACAAGTATCGGTTTGTGTGTAAACATGTATTTAACGACCGAAATGCATGTATGACAAGTATATATAAAGTATGAATTTCATTACGATCAAAGTCTTGAATTACAAAGCTGAAATTGAAATACGAATACGATACGATTACTAATTTCCATATATAGAAATACGTACACACTTTCTAAATAAAGAAAGTACAAAAAATGAAGCGTTATTTTCTTGAATAGGAACAACGATGGACAAATATCTGATAATCAAAAACGAGAAAGTGGAACACTCGGTGTGGTTTGGAGAGCATTCTACAACCAGACTGGTGAAACCATGGCGATCAAGAAACTGCTACTTAGGTACGAATCACCGTCATTGCAGATCATTATCAAGTGCGAGCTTGGAGGCGGTTAATCTGATTGGTTCACTTCTTTCATGGGATCCATACACACGGCCCACGACTCTAGATGCGCTTTAGCATCCTTTCTTCCATGGTTGTTATCGTGTGCCTTCGAGTGTCCGATTTGAAGTCTCACTGGTGTTTAAACTGGCGATGTTAGGAGAGTTGATGAAGAAATCAAGTATCAAAAGTTGTGCAAGCCTTGGGGTAGGAGTGGATACAAATGATGATCTAATTAGGATGCTCCCAAAAGATCCTTTCGAGTTAATGAACCAGAAATCAAGTTTGAAAAGTGCAAGCACTCGGGTAAGATCGAACATGCATCATGTTATAATTAGTTTCCTTCCAGAATATCCATTCGAGTTTATGAAGCTGAACAAGTGTGAAAAACTAGTTGGAAATATTGACGGTCAACTTTGTTTAGGGATATAGTCTAGATCGACCAATGGTATTGTAGATCGTATATTTGGTTAGTCAGCATTGTGTCACGCGGTTAATGTTTGACCCCCATGTGTTTTCCCTAAGTCCCCGGGGACAAGCCAATCCATCACGCTTCTTTTCGTGGGTCACTGGTTTTGTCCTTCCTTAGACTCATCAGGAGAACGACGCCAGCTCTCGACTAGTGGTGCATTCGTCATAGACATGACTAGGCACGTACGCTTCTTCATTGACACTGACTCCGTCCCTCGATAAAGTCCAGGACTAACACGTTACCAAGCGTTCAAGCATAGGCCATACATTCCGAACTTCAAATATTTTGCTTGTAACACTCTCCGACCACCATTTCCTGCACGTCCTCGTGCATGTTCACCGTCCCTGTAACATCCGTCAAAAAAACGGGTTTCCAAAACCCGCTTCGTTTATTAACCGAATAGTCAGTCATAAATTTTCGTTGCGTATATATTGTTTATTTTAATTTTAAACGATACATAATTAATAAACATTTTAGAATTTAAAAACTATAATTATTAAACAATAAAAAACAAGTGAAGAAAAATAAAAGGGAGCTGCCGGGTTTCGAACCCGGGTCAGCAGGTTCCAACAAACAAACACTTTACCGCTCTGCCACTTGACTTCTTTGTTATTATATCGAAACAAATAATACTTATGATGAAATCCGAATTCAAACCGGACTTCCAGCGCGGCTGAACTCGCAATCACCGGAAAATCCAGCGATCCGCGAGTTTAGCCATATTCCTTTTGACTATAACGTTATAACCGGTCTACATCGGTTATAACCGACGTCTGACCCTCAATTGTAGTCGTAACCGCCGGAAAATCTTGACTACGAACCTTGACCAAAATACAGATCCAATACATCCTGTTCTACCCTATAAATACCCCCTCAACCTTCCAGGAATCCTTTCGCTCAAGACCGCACACTTTATCGTAGTTGAAGTGCTCAGAAACACGTCGCCGGAGATTTCCAATTTCGCCGGAATTGGTCACCGGAAAACCGAATCTATCCCATTATTGCCTTACTCTATAAATAGGACTTCTAGAGCTTCGACAGAAGTCACCCACACTCACCTCAAACCTCCTGTAGGTCCTCTGTCGCAAGATAAACTTCGCCGGAGTTAACCTCAGCCGCCGGAACTTCATCGGAGATCACAACTGTTCGGTACAGCACCTTTAATCCTTTCTGTTTAAATTATTTCGTTAACAGTATTGATCAATCAACTAATTCAATAAGAATTATTGATTAAACAGTCGAGTTGATTCTCTGGTTTTATAAATCGAAGAAGATGAAGTTTTTAAATGCGTATAAATATAATAAAAACCGGAATAATGACCGGGTTAGACACACAGTCCAGTGGTGGACTGTGTGCAAACATAACGTACACGTCCCGGGTTCGAGTCTTGAACATATCCGTTTCTGCTGAAATAAAATCCATTTTTTTCGAAAACAAAACAGATTGTTCCACAGTATGTTGTTAAATATAATACAAACACTATATAATACGGGTTAGACACCCAGACACCCAGCCCAGTTGGTCGGGCTGGGTGCAAGTTAAGTCAAGGGTCACCGGTTCGATCCCCGCTAAGCCAGCCGGTCAGACGATATTTGAAACATTTTTAATTAAATAAAATTCGGAATAAACTAAAAAGTATATAAATATAATTAAAATCAGAAATATTTCGGGTTAGACACGTAGCTCAGTTGGTAGAGCCGCGTGCACGCGTACGGGAGGTCACGAGTTCGAACCTCACTCAGCGCACATAATAAACACAATCAGACCGATCAACGGTCAAAGTCAACGGTCAACATTTTTTTTATTTATTTATTTAATCAGAAAATTATTTAAAAATACTTAAAAATAATATTTTTAAAGTTAGAAAATGTCCTTAAACTCACAAAAATAAATCTAGAAATCCTATTAAGGTTATGAATTAAAATTATTAATCTCAAATAAAATCCATTTATTTACGGGACCATTATGTTATTATTTAGGTTAGTTCTATCGTGGTTAAATCCAAATTCGTGAGCATTCATCATCAATCCAAGAAACGCAACCACTGTGAGTGAATTCTTACAAATTCCCCTTTTTATTCATGTTTTGGGGTGTATCATGTGTCGCCTAAATTAATTCGCTTATTCAAACTCGTGCTATACCATTATATGATCTAAACTTAGAATGTAAATATTGTTTGTTGTGATGTATTACGTATTGTCAATTGTATGCAAATTATTCATTAGGCCATCAGTTCCTCGTGGTAGACGAGTTGAACAACGCGTGCCTCAAAAAAACAATTCATTAGGCCCATCAGTTCGTTGAACAACGCGTGCCTCAAAATCATTCATTAGGCCCATCAGTTCCTCGTGGGAGACGAGTTGAACAACGCGTGCCTCAAAAACAATCATTTGGTGTATGTGTGTGCAATATTTAATATTATGTGTTTGGTGATTAAATTTACATCTACGTTTACTCATATGTGGTTATGCACTTTATTTTATAATCGATACAACAAACACGTTTAAATGTTTTCATAGGATTCACTCGCCAACTTTTTGTTGACCCAAAAACCCTATTTTTACACATGATACAGGTGGACAGGTTGAAGCAAGGGACACATAGGAAATTGCCTTAGAAGAAAAATAATGAAGTCTTGAAAGATGTATAGAACATGTTGTACTTGTATTATTGATTGTAATGATTCTCTTTTAAAAAGAAATAATAAATATGAAACATTATAATAAATGTCATGAGCTTTGATGAAAACCCAATCATGCCCCGATCACCATTTCCGCTGCGGGTCGGGGGTGTGACAGATTGGTATCAGAGCCATGACTATAGGGATATAGGATAGGTTATTAGACCCTTATAGCCTATACTATAGTTGATTAGATTTTAATTGTTTATGTGGTTACATGCAAACTCATGATGTTTATTTGTTTCATATTTATTACATACGCAAATGAATGCAAACACTTCCACTATCCTATTGTGATATATTTAATAAGTTATACTTATTGTCAAACATAACATGCTTACATATACATTCATCACGCATATTTCAATGTTCACATATTCAAGTGATCCTCATATTCTTTTAATCAAGTTTTTGTCGCATTTTTTTTTTTGTTTTTCAATTCCATCAAAGCGAGTTATACGACGGGCATGTAGTAACTGTAAGGGTACAAGTACCGGTAGTCGGAACGTCCTGTCTAGGTTGGCATTCGTATAAATCCAATATAACGGACCAGTTATCCTACCTGGGGACTAACGATGAGAGTACGAAGGACCTATTAGGCCAAAGCATGCCACACCAAACGTCGTTCGAACTAACCCCACTTTGAGGTATCACCGTGTCCACACCTGGATGCACTCCGAATTCCATACGTTACATACATATTTCTCAATTTTCTCCGGGTTTTAGTGTACGTTACCAGGCTAACACATGCGAACCATATCAAAGACTCGGTAATCATGGGGGCCCACATGATTACGAAGGTGAAGTATGGCGGCATGCAAGGCCCAATTACGAGCAAAGCCCAAGACATCCTATGGATGTAGTAGATTTATTATTCTATATTTATTTTATGTTCATTCCTAAATACGACACATGACACCTAAAACGTCAAACTCATACTCTCGATGCGTATTTCTTGTAGATGTCTTCCAGTCTCTCTCGTAGAAAAATGAGATCAGGAAAATCCCGCGAGCGCATGGCTGCCCAAATCGCTCAACAAATGGCTGCCGTAATACCCAACATCGTAGTTCAAGTTCAACAGGCCCTTACCGCTAATCCCGTCAACCCAATCCAGCAAGAAGATCAAAACATTGTCAATCCTTCCCCAAAAGCCACTAAATGCACCTACAAACATTTCAAATCCTGCGATCCTCCAAAATACGAAGGGACTGAAGGTGTCACCGCTCTCCTCCATTGGTTTGAGGAGATGGAAAACACCTTTCTCAATTGCGACTGTCCCGATGATCGCAAGGTGCGATATGCTACCGGTCGTTTGTTTGGAGTAGCACTTACATGGTGGAATACAGAGAAGGCCAAGCGAGGTACTGAGAATGCTATGACTTTGACTTGGGAAGAGTTGAAGGAAATCATGACAAGACGTTTCTGTCCAAGAAGCGAAATCAAGAAAATTAGAGGATGAGTTCTATTCTTTTAAACAAAAGGAAGGCGACCACACCACAGACAACAAGAGAGTCCTTGAGTTGAATCAGATGGTCCCCAACTTGTTCACTCCTCTCTACCGTTTAATCGAGCACTACATTCGAGGTCTTCCTTCAAAAATTCAAGACCCTGTAATAAGTACCACACCTGCAACTTTGGAAGCAGCAATGGAGTTAGCTACAGAGCTCACCGAAAACCGCATACGGAATAAAGACTTTAAGGAGGAGAAGAAGAAGGATGAAGCATCAACCGAAACCCCAAACTCCACCCAAACCGAATCCTCTTCTCAAACCACTTCTAAGAGAAAACGAGATGGACAAATCTTCGCTGTCACCCAACACAACCAACCAGCTTCACAAGTTGTACCCCTCCAAGCTATCCCAATCACTCAAGTAGCACCCAACTCAACTTACCCAAATAAGAAACCTTACTTTGGACCTCACCCTCAATGCAACACTTGTTTTTATCACCATCCATCTACCTTACCTTGTCGACTATGTGCGAATTGTGGACGCTATGGTCATTTGAGCAAGGTTTGCCGCACCTCTCAAAACCAAACCTCACCCCCTACTCAAAACATGATCCAAACATATCAACAACCCCAATACCCCATGTTCCCATATGTTCGAGCTTGTTTTAATTGTGGCGACCCTACCCACTTTAGAAACACGTGCCCTCGATTGGTTAACATCATAAATGCCCAAGCTCAAGCAAACCCAGTTAACCAAGCAAATCAAGAAAACCTAACCACTAGGCCACCAGCAAGAGGAAGAGCTTACAACATCAACGCCAATCCTGTTGAAGATAATAACGGCCCAAACAAACCACCCAACTAGTTTTCTTCACCAAAAATCAAGATTCAACTCCAACCGTTTAGTTTTTATGTTTTCTTTATGTTATCTCAATCTTCACGTATCTCAATTATAAATTGGAAATTTTTCCAAGAATCTTAATGCGAATTACTATTTCAGTTTTGTTTTATACTCATTGATTTAACATTCATATCATCATACATCTCGACGTATCTCAATCTCATCATTCAAAGAAGTTGGGTTGTGTCTCACTTTTACCTAGACTAACCCCTTCATCATAACAAACGAGAGAGGTACTGTCATCATTCAAACATGTATACTTTCAGAATTAAGACTCAAGCTTTGGTTGTTGTGTTTGTTTATGTTTTAGAGTCAAATAGAACTAATCATAACTTACTGATAAAGCCAATGAAAATTTGACAAGAATATGGTGGATACGCCGCTGGTACTTCCTATATATAAGTATTCTTGCCAAAGGATCAGAGGCATTGTCAGGCGGTTATGAGAAGTTCCATGTAGGATTTAGTAATGTCATGGTTGAAGTTTGTTTTATACTCACTGATTTAGCATTCATATCATCATACATCTCAACGTATTTAAATCTCATCATTCAAAGAAGTTGGGTTGTGTCTCACTTCTACATAGACTAACCTCCTCATCATAACAAACGAGAGAGGTACTGTCATCATTCAAACATGTATACTTTCAGAATTAAGACTCAAGCTTTGGTTGTTGTGTTTGTTTATGTTCTAGAGTCACATAGAACTAATCATAACTTACTGATAAAGCCAATGAAAATTTGACAAGAATATGGTGGATACGCCGCTGGTACTTCCTATATATAAGTATTCTTGCCAAAGGATCAGAGGCATTGTCAGGCGGTTATGAGAGGTTCCATGTAGGTTATAGTGGTAGAAGTTTTGTTTTAGGATATAACCTTATCTTTCCAAACGTATCGATTCTCTCAAAACTCTTGTGCATGAGATCATACCTAGTCAATCAACTCTGTTTATCAATATTCCTTATCTTAGGCATCAAAAAGCGATTCCTGTACCCTCTCCACAAGTCAAATATATCACTATTACTTAAATTTTGGGACGAAATTTCTAAAAGTAGGGGATACTGTAACATCCGTAAAAAAACGGGTTTCCAAAACCCGCTTCGTTTATTAACCGAATAGTCAGTCATAAATTTTCGTTGCGTATATATTGTTTATTTTAATTTTAAACGATACATAATTAATAAACATTTTATAATTTAAAAACTATAATTATTAAACAATAAAAAACAAGTGAAGAAAAATAAAAGGGAGCTGCCGGGTTTCGAACCCGGGTCAGCAGGTTCCAACAAACAAACACTTTACCGCTCCGCCACTTGACTTCTTTGTTATTATATCGAAACAAATAATACTTATGATGAAATCCGAATTCAAACCGGACTTCCAGCGCAGCTGAACTCGCAATCACCGGAAAATCCGGCGATCCGCGAGTTTATCCATATTCCTTTTGACTATAACGTTATAACCGACGTCTACATCGGTTATAACCGACGTCTGACCCTCAATTGTAGTCGTAACCGCCGGAAAATCTTGACTACGAACCTTGACCAAAATACAGACCCAATACATCCTGTTCTACCCTATAAATACCCCCTCAACCTTCCAGGAATCCTTTCGCTCAAGACCGCACACTTTATCGTAGTTGAAGTGCTCAGAAACATGTCGCCGGAGATTTCCAATTCGCCGGATTTGGTCACCGGAAAACCGAATCTATCCCATTATTGCCTTACTCTATAAATAGGACTTCTAGAGCTTCGACAGAAGTCACCCACACTCACCTCAAACCTCCTGTAGGTCCTCTGTCACAAGATAAACTTCGCCGGAGTTAACCTCAGCCGCCGGAACTTCATCGGAGATCACAACTGTGTCACACCCCGACCCGCAGCGGAAAAGGTGATCGGGGCATAATTGGGTTATCATCAAAGCTCATGACATTTATTATATGTTTCATATTCATTAATACAATTTAATGGAAATTTACAATAAATGATACAACATGATCTAACTATCAGTCTAAGCTTCTTGGTTCTCTTCTAAGGCATATCCTATGTTTTCCTTGCTTCAACCTGTTCACCTGTATCATGTGTAAAAAGGTTTTTGGATCAACATAATGTTGGCGAGTGAATCCTATGGAAAAACATTTGAACAAGTTTATCCAATTGATTATAAATAATGTGCATACCACATATGAGTAAATGTAGATGTAAATTTATTCACACAACACATAATATTGAATATTGAACACACAAACACCAAATGATTGTTTTGAGGCACGCGTTGTTCGACTCGTCTCCCACGAGGAACTGATGGGCCTAATGAATGAGTTTTGAGGCACGCGTTGTTCTTACGAACTGATGGGCCTAATGTATGAGTTTTGAGGCACGCGTTGTTCTCGTCTCCCACGAGGAACTGATGGGCCTAATGAATGAGTTTTGAGGCACGCGTTGTTCTTACGAACTGATGGGCCTAATGTATGAGTTTTGAGGCACGCGTTGTTCTTACGAACTGATGGGCCTAATGTATGAGTTTTGAGGCACGCGTTGTTCTCGTCTCCCACGAGGAACTGATGGGCCTAATGAATGAGTTTTGAGGCACGCGTTGTTCTTACGAACTGATGGGCCTAATGTATGAGTTTTAAGGCACGCGTTGTTCTCGTCTCCCACGAGGAACTGATGGGCCTAAATAATTGAGTTTTAAGGCACGCGTTGTTCTCGTCTCCCACGAAGAACTGATGGGCCTAAATAATTTGCATGCAACTTTGACAATATGTAATACATCACAACCAATAATAGTTACATTCTAGTTTAGTTCATATAATGGTATAGCACAAATTTGCATAAGAGAATTAGTTTAAACGACACATGATACACCCCAAAACATGAATAAAAAGGGGAGTTTGTAAGAATTCACTCACATTGGGTGCGTTCGGTTGATGACGTTGAATGCACGCGAAGTGGTTTTACCACGAGTGAGATTAAACCTAGATAAATCGCATTACGGTTTGGTAAGTAAACGGATTTTATTGATCTATTTTAGTAGGATTGTTGGGTGTATTTTTGTGAGTTTGAGGCTATTTTCTAACCTTAAAAATGTTATTTTTAAGTATTTATAATTGATTTTTAATTAAAATAATTAAATAAAAATAATAAAAAAAATATTTATTTTTGCTACATTTGACTTTGACCGTTTGACTTTGACTAACGTTGACCGGTTCGAAAGGCATATTATTGTGCGCTGGGTGAGGCTCGAACCCGAGACCTCTCGTACGCGTGCACGCAGCTCTACCAACTGAGCTACGTGTCTAACCCGTCATATATCCGATTTTAATTACATATATACATTAATTAGAATTAAACAGAAATCACTTTATTTTAAAAAATGGATTAAATCACAAAACCGGTGCGCTCCACAGGTCTCGAACCCGGGACCTGTGGGTTAGCGGACACACATTCCACCGCTGGACTGTGTGTCTCACTTGGTTATAAACTCGGTTATCAATATACTTAACATATACTTAAATCAACCCGGTTCAGTTTGCTGAAAAAGGAATTTTTATCAAGGCAGCGTGTAAGGGATAATACTCGAACTCGAGACCTTAGCGTTAAAAGTGCACACAGTCCACCGCTGGACTGTGTGTCTAACCTGGTAAATAACTGGATTTTAATTATACTTAATCATTACTGAAACGTCGTCTTCTTCACTGGTTTAACCGGAAGTGGCGACTGACTGGTTCGAAATGTTGATTCAAGTTCCTTTAGCGTTTTATGATCAATTACAGTCGAGATAAAAGTAAAAAGAAAGAATTTAGGCGTGAAAAGTACCGGCTGTTTCTCCTCTGTTTTCCGGTAGAACTCCGGTGGCAGCAAGTTCTTCCGGCGACGAGTGTCTTGCAGCAGAGAGTCTTCCGATAGCTTACAAAGGGTGTGGGTGATTTCGGTAAGAGTTTAGGGGGTTCAGTAAAGCTCGGAGACTAATAATACGGTTTTCCGGCGATGTATCAAATATTTCCGGCGAGTGATTTTTCGCCGAGAAAAGGTGCGATTTGAGTGTGAAAGGTTTCTGGCGAGTTGTGGGTGTATTTATAGGGTAGTATTGAGATGAATGGGGTCTGAATTCGGTCTCAATTCGAAGTCAGCCGTTCTCCGGCGGTTATGGCTGATGTCGCGGGTTCAGACGTCGGTTATAACCGTTGTGAGAGTTAATTCTACGGTTATTTTGAGCGAAAACGTAATTAAACGGCGAAGTCGTCGGGATTTCCGACGACTGCTATTTTGGGCGCAATTTACTGAATTTTGACTTCCGAACTTGAATATTTGAATTAATTGATTCTTGTTATTACCATAAAATCAAAGCGGCGGAGCGGTTGTTTGGCTGAGGGATAAGTGTTTGGTTTGAACCGGTACAGACCCGAGTTCGAAACCCGGCATGATTAAAACATTTTTATTTTGTTATCTTTATCAGTTTTTCAAAAACTAAATATATATCCCCGCATAATAATTGATTACGGATCGTTTAAAATTATTTTGGGCATTTAATTCGCAACGAAAAATTTGACTGACTGTTCGGTTGATAAACGGAGCGGGTTTGGTAAATCCGTTTTTGACGGATGTTACAAACTGTTCGGTACAGCACCTTTAATCCTTTCTGTTTAAATTATTTCGTTAACAATATTGATCAATCAACTAATTCAATAAGAATTATTGATTAAACAGTCGAGTTGATTCTCTGGTTTTATAAATCGAAGAAGATGAAGTTTTTAAATGCGTATAAATATAATAAAAACCAGAATAATGACCGGGTTAGACACACAGTCCAGTGGTGGACTGTGTGCAAACATAACGTACACGTCCCGGGTTCGAGTCTTGAACATATCTGTTTCTGCTGAATTAAAATCCATTTTTTTCGAAACCAAAACAGATTGTTCCACAGTATGTTGTTAAATATAATACAAACACTATATAATACGGGTTAGACACCCAGCCCAGTTGGTCGGGCTGGGTGCAAGTTAAGTCAAGGGTCACCGGTTCAATCCCTGCTAAGCCAGCCGATCAGACGATATTTGAAACATTTTTAATTAAATAAAATTCGGAACAAACTAAAAAGTATATAAATATAATTAAAATCAGAAATATTTCGGGTTAGACACGTAGCTCAGTTGGTAGAGCTGCGTGCACGCGTACGGGAGGTCACGAGTTCGAACCTCACTCAGCGCACATAATAAACACAATCAGACCGGTCAACGGTCAAAGTCAACGGTCAACATTTTTTATTATTTATTTATTTAATCAGAAAATTATTTAAAAATACTTAAAAATAATATTTTTAAAGTTAGAAAATGTCCTTAAACTCACAAAAATAAATCTAGAAATCCTATTAAGGTTATGAATTAAAATTATTAATCTCAAATAAAATCCATTTATTTACGGGACCATTATGTTATTATTTAGGTTAGTTCTATCGTGGTTAAATCCAAATTCGTGAGCATTCATCATCAATCCAAGAAACGCAACCACTGTGAGTGAATTCTTACAAATTCCCCTTTTTATTCATGTTTTGGGGTGTATCATGTGTCGCCTAAATTAATTCGCTTATTCAAACTCGTGCTATACCATTATATGATCTAAACTTAGAATGTAAATATTGTTTGTTGTGATGTATTACATATTGTCAATTGTATGCAAATTATTCATTAGGCCCATCAGTTCCTCGTGGGAGACGAGTTGAACAACGCGTGCCTCAAAAAAACATTCATTAGGCCCATCAGTTCGTTGAACAACGCGTGCCTCAAAAAATCATTCATTAGGCCCATCAGTTCCTCGTGGGAGACGAGTTGAACAACGCGTGCCTCAAAAACAATCATTTGGTGTATGTGTGTGCAATATTTAATATTATGTGTTTTGTGATTAAATTTACATCTACGTTTACTCATATGTGGTTATGCACTTTATTTTATAATCGATACAACAAACACGTTTAAATGTTTTCATAGGATTCACTCGCCAACTTTTTGTTGACCCAAAAACCCTATTTTTACACATGATACAGGTGGACAGGTTGAAGCAAGGGACACATAGGAAATTGCCTTAGAAGAAAAATAATGAAGTCTTGAAAGATGTATAGAACATGTTGTACTTGTATTTTGATTGTAATGATTCTCTTTTAAAAAGAAATAATAAATATGAAACATTATAATAAATGTCATGAGCTTTGATGAAAACCCAATCATGCCCCGATCACCATTTCCGCTGCGGGTCGGGGTGTGACAGTCCCATACCAGCTCGGATATTTAACAATGCATGATTCTCGTATGTTGACCATGACTCACCTTGGGAGGGCAGGACACCTGTCACGGCCCCCGACCCCTACCCTGGGAGTGGTTGTCGCGACACAGTCAAGTGGTACCGGTGTTTATTAAATTGGCAGCGGAAAATATCATCAGGATCGATGTTAGGAAAATAAATTCAGAGTTTCTCAAACACCAAAGTTTTAGTATTAAACAAATGGGATAAACCCATATTCCATTAAAATGTTTTATAGGGATAAACCCTAATTAACAAAAATATAAGTTCTTCATTTATTCAGGTAATCATAGCCACTTTATTTAAGCCTTCAGTGCTCCATAGCTGGCTTCTATGACTTTCACAGCAAGTTACCTGAAACGCGTTTTGAAAACATTTTTGTCAGTTAAAAATACTATGAGTTCATTCCATTTTATAAAATGACACGTTGTTATACTTTACAGTATTAAGGGCGATTACAGTGTAAGTTTTCTATCAATTATTCAACATAGTAGGCGACTGGGGACACTCCCCTGTGCTTATGGTCATATTACTGCGAGACCTGTCTCCCAACGAGTAACGGTTCCTGTCACACCCTTGGTGACTGTGGACTAGTAATGTACAAAACCCCAACTACCAACAATAATTATAGATTACACAGACTTAATCCCTGTGAGTATAACTGAAAAACATTTGAGGTTTTGTAAAAACATTTGAGAAAAAGAGAATGACTCACAAACGGTGAAAAAAAGAGAATGACTCACTTTGTAGATTTAGGGTTGTTATCTTAGAGCTTCTTGGTACTAATTCCGAGTTCCTAATAAATTACAATGCAACACGTGTTAGTGCAATAACCCAACTTAACATGAATGATACTTCCCGAGACAAAACCCAAGCGTAGTTAACAAAGCATAGCCTTATTAACGGGCATTACTTTGGCATCCGTTGTTGGATTTTAGATCAATCAGACAGCGTATCGAATCAGTAATTAAAGTTAAAACACTTACAACAGGGCAATGCTTCGCAAGTTTAGGGGTTTAGGGGGGTATCGGGCAAAGAAACGAAGATACAGAGGGTATTCGAACGATTTTAACAATCGAAAATGAGCGCAGACTTCAGTCCCACGGCTGCCTTTTTATAGGTCAGATGGGCTTCCCACGTGTCGCACCAGCATCTGGGGACTCCCTCGTGACGCGCCTAGGCAGCCTATTTGGCCTAGACAGGCTACGTTGCATGCATAGCTTCGCCAAACGTCACGTTCAGAAGCCATGTGTCCTGGTACTCTCTCGTGCGTCGCGGGAGATCATGGTTTCTGGCGCGTGTCACCTGGGATGTCCTGCTGAAAATTTTTCGTTTTTCGCGTCGGGTCTCGCTGCGTGCATCTGGGGCTTTGATTATGGATTGTTTTAGGGTATTTTAGAGAGTTGTTACATCCTCCCTACCTTGTTTTAGATCTCGTCCTCGAGATTTAATGGAATAAGTAAGGATACTTTCGCTTCATTTCTGATTCCAGTTCCCATGTATATTCTGGTCCTCTTCTTGAATTCCATTTTACTTTGACCAGTATTAGCCTTTTATGCTTGAGGTTCTTGGTCTTTCTATCTTCAATTTGTACAGGCCTTTCAACAAATTTCAGCTTCTCATTTACCTCTACATCTTTAAGGGGTACTATTAATGATTCATCGGCTAGACATTTCTTTAGGTTACATACATGAAATACACCATGTACTCCTGCCATTTCTTCAGGTAGCTTTAGCTGATAAGCTACTGGTCCAATGCGTTTGATGATTTTGAAAGGTCCAACATATCTTGGGCTTAACTTTCCTCGTTTACCAAATCTGACAATTCCTTTCCAAGGTGAAATTTTTAACAATACTTTATCTCCCACCTGAAATTCCAATGGCTTTCGACGATGATCTGCATAACTCTTTTGGCGATCTCAGGCTGTTTTCAGTATTTCCTTGACTTGAGTTATCTTGTCAGTTGTTTCTTGTACAATCTCCGGTCCTGACAATTTTTTTTCCCCTATTTCTGCCCAGCATACAGGTGTTTGGCATTTTCGTCCGTAGAGTGCTTCAAATGGTGCAACATTGATGCTGGTATGATAACTGTTGTTGTAAGAAAATTCAATTAATGGTAAGTGATCGTCCCGACTTCTTCCAAAGTCTATTACACGGGCTCTAAGCATGTCTTCCAGTGTCTGAATCATCCTTTCACTTTGTCCATCTGTTTGAGGATGCTAAGTTGTACTTAAATTTAATCGAGTTCCCATAGCTTTTTGAAAACTTGTCCAAAAATGAGAAGTAAAACGAGTATCTCTGTCGTACACAATCGATAAAGGGATTCCATGTAGTGAAACTATTTCATCTACATACAGCTTAGCTAATCGTTCCATACTGAAGGTTTCTTTCATTGGTAAGAAATGTGCAGATTTCGCTAGTCTGTCCACAATCACCCAGATTGTGTCGTTACCTTTTTGCGTCTTGGGTAGTTTGGTAACAAAATCCATTGTTATCAATTCCCATTTCCAAACTGGCATTTCTAATTGCTGGAGTAAGCCTGAAGGTTTCTGATGTTCGGCTTTAACTTGTGAGCAAGTTAGACACTTAGAAACATAACTTGCTATGTCCTTTCTCATTCCTATCCACCAATAACTTTTCTTTAAATCTTGATACATCTTGTTGCTTCCAGGATGCATTGTATATGTGGATTTATGAGCTTCTTCTAAAATTCTGTCTCGTAAATTTCCTTGGATAGGTACCCAAATTCTTTTCTTATGGAATCTCCATATTCCATCTGTTCCTTGTTCTAATTCTTTTATCATTCCCTCAAAATCATCCGTGATAGCTATCTCCTGAGTCTTCTTTAATTGTCCTATTAAATCTATCTGCAGATTTAATCTGAGAGCACGTACTCTTTTTGCTTCTCATGATACTTTCGACTTAGAGCATCAGCTACTACATTAGCCTTTCCTTCGTGATATTGAATATCACAATCATAATCACTGAGGATTTCCATCCAACGTCTTTGCCTCATGTTTAATTCCTTTTGCCAAAAAATATATCTTAAACTTTTATGATCGGTAAAGATAGTAAACTTACTACCGTAAAGATAATGTCTCCAAATCTTGAGGGCAAATATTATCGCTCCCAATTCCAGGTCATGGGTTGTATAGTTTCTTCATGCTTCTTAAGTTGTCTTGAGGCATAAGCAATCACTTTCCGACGTTGCATCAGTACACATCAAAATCCTAATTTTGATGCATCACAATATATTATAAAATCTTCAGTTCCTTCTGGCAAGGCAAGGATTGGTGCATTAGTTAATCTTTGCTTTAGAATCTTGAAAGCTTCTTCCTGTTTTGGTCCCCATTCAAACTTAACTGATTTGCAGGTTAACTTGGTTAATGGAATGGCTATCCTAGAAAAATCTTGAATAAAGCGTCTATAATATCTTGCCAGTCCAAGAAAACTTCTTACTTCCGTTGGTGAATTAGGGACTTTCCATTTGGTAATAGCCTCGATCTTTGTGGGATCTACATGAATTCCTTCATGATTAACTATGTGTCCAAGAAATTGTACCTCTTGCAACCAAAACTCACATTTTGAGAATTTAGCGTAAAGCTTTTCCTTTCTCAACAGTGTCAGAAGTGTCTCTAAATGTTCAGCATGCTCTTCCTTACTCTTTGAATAAATGAGTATATCGTCTATGAAGACAATTACAAATTTATCCAGGTATAATTTACATATTCTATTCATCATGTCCATAAATGCAGCTGGAGCATTTGTTAGACCAAATGGCATGACTGTAAACTCATAATGGCCATATCTAGTTCTAAAAGCGGTCTTCGGAATATCTTCCTCTTGTACCTTCAATTGATGATATCCTGAACGTAAATCAATTTTGGAAAAGAACCGAGCTCCTTGAAGTTGATCGAATAGATCATCAATTCTTGGTAGTTAGTACCGATTTTGATTGTGACTTTATTCAACTCCTGGTAATCGATACACATGCGCATCGATCCATCCTTCTTCTTGACAAATAACACGGCGCTCCCCAAGGAGATGAGCTAGGTTGTATGAACCCTTTTTCCAGTAGTTCGTCTAGTTGCTTCTTCAATTCCAGCATCTCCGTTGGTGCTAGTCGATATGGTGCTTTGGCAATCGGTGCAGTTCCTGGTATTAGGTGAATTCTAAATTCAACATCGCAATTGGGTGGTAATCCTGGTAGTTCTTCTAGGAAAACATCTGAGAATTCCGATACTACAGAAATATCTTTTAATTCTTTTCCATTAGTACTAGTGATCGCAGAGATCATATATACTATTCATCCTTTTCGAGCGTAGCTTGCAGCTTTCATCACAGAGATAAATTTTGCATATGTTGTTGGCTTGTCACCCTAGATTGTGATTGTTTCTCCTGTTGGCGTACGAATCTCAACAGAATTTTGATCACACAAGATTCGTGCATGGCTGGCTACTAACCAATCCATTCCCAATACGACATCAAATCAGGCTAGATTCATTGGTAATAGGTTAACTGTGAATTTATGACCTAAAAATTCTATCTTTCCTTCCTGAAGGATTTCACTTATATTGACAGAATCTCCGTTTGCTGTTTCCACCGTGTACACTTGGCGAAATTTAGTTATAGGTTGATTGAGAAATTTACAGAAAGTAGTATTTATTAAACTTTGGTTTGCGCTAGAGTCAAATAATACTTTAGCATAGACATCATGAACTAGGAACGTACCGGTAATCACATCGGGAATCAATTCGGCTTCTTTGTCTGTCAGTGCGAAGGCTCTAGCGGTCTTCTTAGTTCCTTCAGTTGTCTTTGCCTTGTTGTTGGCTGCTGGGGCTAGTTTCGGGCAGTTTGATCGAATATGACCTACCTCTCCACAATTGAAGCATACTTTAGTGTTCATTTTCCTTCTACATTCTTCTTCCCTATGTCCCGGTATTTTACAGAAATTGCAGTACTTAGCACATTTTCCTGTATGCCTTCTTTTACATATATTACATAGAGGTGAAGAAGATGAGCCTGCTCCTTTCTTACGATAGGAATTACCAGAATGTAGTTCCTGAGTAATCTTCTGGGCTAAGTCCCTTTTCTGATTTTCTTCCCTTGTGCGTATTAGTCCATCTGTCAGAGTGTTGGCAAGCTCTACTGCTTTGACTATGTCTCTAATTTCGCTAATCAATCCCCATATGTAACGAGAAATTAATACCGGTTCTGGCAATGCTAGGGCAGTACTATTCTTGCATATTCAAAGAATTGGTAGTAAATTCACGACAATTTACCCCAATCATTTTATGGTTTAGGAATTTGTTAGCTATCTGTTCCTTTTCGTGAGGAGGACATAATTTCCTTTCAACTATATCCTTAAAATTATTCCATTCCATATTATAGACCTTGTTACTCCCTTTTGACTGAAGAATGGTATTCCACCATTCCAATGCTTCGTCTTTGAAAAGATTAGAAGCATACATTATCTTATCTTCACGCACATTTACTAATAGTTAATACTGCTTCACTCTTTTCTAGCCAGTGCAAAGCTGCAGTGGCTCCTTCATTACAAAGAATTCAATTGGTTTGCAGGACAAGAATTCTTTATAAGAACAACCATAAGCGATGGTTTTCTTTCGTTTAGGATATGGAGCTTTGACAAGAATGCCGTTATCTCCATTGACGCTGAGACTAGGTTCAGGGTGAGTACGTTTACTGCCTATAGTATTACTGTTGTTTTCAAGCGCAGGATTCTTACTAGCATTAATAATAAATGGCATGGCATCGATTATTCCTTGAGCTACTATGTGTTCTATAGCACTTTTATACACGTGATTTCCATTATCATTATTATTCCGGACTCCCTAATTAACTTCATTCGACATCTGAATTGCATACATTATTAATATTAATATCACAGAAGGAAAAATAAAGATAGACAAATATTCAAACACATTTGATCAAAATCGTCGAACATTGCGACTTTCTACTCTTTTATATATATATATATATATATATATATATATATATATATATGCATCAGTACAAACTATTATAATTATATAGGTCGATATTTTACATTATGCGTTGTTATGTATGTATAGGCGATATTTATATTATGCATTATATATGTTATACATTGGTTTTTTTTTCAAAATATGATATATATGTATATATATAGTATTATATTAAGGTTGTCGTTTTTCAGAAGTGCCTATCCCTCTCGTCGTACTTCCAGACGAGGTTCTCCCCGATGGTGCGTATTCGGGTTCCTTCGTTTATAAGTTCTTCCCCATAGTGACGAAGTTCTGCTACGCAGTCAGGGTCCATTAGTGGGTGCATCTCGGGTTCGGGTCCTATTGGTGGAAAATATGGATCATTTATTAAATTTTGGAATGTCAAATCATTTGACATCCACTGTTCCAGGGCATTTTGTGCTGGTGCAGGAAACCTAGGGATTTCCTCCGGGTTGAATGCGGGTATTGGTTGTTGGTTTACTAGGTTAGGTTCTGGGTACATTGGTATGGGTGCTATTGGTTGCTCTAGTTGAAATAGTGGAAATGGTGGTTCAGGGTTTGCTAGTAAGTTCAGATTTAGCTGGTCTTCTGCTGGTTGGAAGAGATCACAATTTGCCAGTCTCCGATCCAATTCTTCCCATAGAGGTGTGGTTACATTTATCTGAGCTGGTCCTTCTGGTAGGGTTATAGTTGCTTTCTTGGTTTTTCTTTTTCCTTCGTTTTTCCTTTTTCTCTTTATTAAACCATCCACGTTTCTTTGGTGGAAAAGTTTCAGCTGATTTGGCTCGGAAAACAAAAGATCCTTCTGTTTCGGCTTCGTATCCTGAGGTGGCTCCAGAGGGTCCTTCTTCCATTTCCGAACTAGCCATGTGGAGAAAAGCATTGGATATACTTTTATCACTCATGCTGCGAACTTATAAATTGTTAAAATAACAAAGAAATTAAATTATATATTTTGAAATTTATTTTTACAGATATAACAAATAAGTTATTTACACAAAATTCCTAACATTAGTGTTTAAGTTTAGGTATTCGAGGAACACCTAAATAGCTTAAACCAGTGGCTCTGATACCACCTTCTGTCACGGCCCCGACCCCTACCCTGGGAGCGGTTGCCGCAAGACAGTCAAGTGGTACCAGTGTTTATTAATTTGGTTGCGGAAAATATCATCAGGATCGATGTTAGGAAAATAAATTCAGAGTTTCTCAAACACCAAAGTTTTAGTATTAAACAAATGGGATAAACCCATATTCCATTAAAATGTTTTATAGGGATAAACCCTAATTAACAAAAATATAAGTTCTTCATTTATTCAGGTAATCATAGCCACTTTATTTAAGCCTTCAGTGCTCCATAGCTGGCTTCTATGACTTTCACAGCAAGTTACCTGAAACGCGTTTTGAAAACATTTTTGTCATTTAAAAATACTGGTGAGTTCATTCCATTTTATAAAATGACACGTTGTTATACTTTACAGTATTAAGGGCGATTACAGTGTAAGTTTTCTATCAATTATTCAACATAGTAGGCGACTGGGGACACTCCCCTGTGCTTATGGTCATATTACTGTGGGACCTGTATCCCAACGAGTAACGGTTCCTATCACACCCTTGGTGACTGTGGACTAGTAATGTACAAAACCCAAACTACCAGCAATAATTATAGATTACACAGACTTAATCCCTGTGAGTATAATTGGAAAACATTTGAGGTTTTGTAAAAGCATTTGAGAAAAGAAAATGACTCACAAACGGTGAGAAAAAGAGAATGACTCACTTTGTTGATTTAGGGTTGTTATCTTAGAGCTTCCTGGTACTAATTCTGAGTTCCTAATAAAATTATAATGCAACACGTGTTAGTGCAATAACCCAACTTAACATGAATGATACTTCCCGAGACAAAACCCCAACGTAGTTAACAAAGCATAGCCTTATTAACGGGCATTACTTTGGCATCCGTTGCTGGATTTTAGATCAATCGGGCAACGTATCGAATCAGTAACTAAGGTTAAAACACTTACAACAGGGCAATACTTCGCAGGTTTAGGGGTTTAGGGGGGTATCGGGCAAAGAAACGAAGATACAGAGGGTATTCGAACGATTTTTACGATCGAAAATGAACGCAGACTTCACTCCCACGACTGCCTTTTTATAGGTCAGATGGGCTTCTCCCGTGCGTCGCGCCAGCATCTGGGGACTCCCCCGCGACGCGCCTGGGCAGCCTATTTGGCCTAGACAGGCTACGTTGCATGCATAGCTTCGCCAGACGTCGCGTTCAGAAGCCACGTGTCCTGGTACTCTCCCGCGCGTCGCGGGAGATGCCATGGTTTCTGGCGCGTGTCGCCTGGGATGTCCTGCTGAAAATTTTTCGTTTTTGGCGTCGGGTCTCGCTGCGTGCATCTGGGGCTTTGATTATGGATTGTTTTAGGGTATTTTGGAGAGTTGTTACAACACCCGAAAGCACAGCAACAATGATCTTCTATCATGCATGTTCAATATAGTACGTTAGTTCTTGGTTCTGTTGGCGTCGACGTCCGCCACATCGGATTCTTGTTGGTGCTGTTGTTCACCGGTAGTTTCAGGCATACGGGAACCTAAATGATTGTAGCAACGTTCACAGAACTTCCATTTTTACGTCGCTACTTGTACCATAGGTTTTTTAACATAACATGGAAGGCTCATTGACACTATACTTGAGCAACTCTCACGATCCCATACTCGCAGAGTACAAAGACCTTTGCCGAAGCAAACCTATATTGGATCTTCTCACACCATCATTGCATAACCATACTCTAAATGTTAAGCTCATTTTGGTTAAGAGTCGTGTTCCAAGGTATCCGAGAATCGTTCTGCTCTTATACCACTTGTCATCGAGTAATACTCACGTGCGACACTTAGAATGCTTCTAAGTGGAAGTATTTGTTTGTAGATCGCAAGAAAGATTTTGTAGTGCAATACCACAACAAAGATGTGCTTTATATTACTTGAACAAAGTTACAAGTGGTGAAAGTTTACAAGGAGTTGAACATCTACAAATGATGTCATGCATATTTATACTAGTTGGCTAGTATTTAGATGGTGCTAGTCCTAGCACATTCCATACAAAAAATCTTTCTAGAAAATTCTAACAAAATATTAGCAATTGTGGTGATTAAGGGTTGATCACGAGAGTTCTCTAGCAACCCTTTTACTAGCATTTTCAAGTCCCTTCCATTAAAATATCTTGGCCCTATTATGAGCATTCAAGGCTTTTCTTGAGAGTTGTTTAATGGAGCTTTTAGAGCTGAATTTCCAGCCCATTCTAGATTGTTCCATACTCTTATAAGTGTGTTTTACGCACCTGAATGTTGTAGCATATTCCAAAGACTTCTAGCAGCCCATGGTACTTTTTGAACGGCCCGAAAAGTTCCGGAAACAAGGTCTACAAGCGATCTGAATCTTAGGCGGAGTACCTTTGTCTTTTCTTTATGAGTTACAAAACAGATATGTTCTTGGTTTGTTGCTTTGGTCTGTCTTCTAGAGTAGCAGTGTGCACTTGTTTTCCTTTGACAAGGTACATTGTGTTCAGAAATTGTGTTGGCATGGTATTGGTTTGACGGAAAACTCCATTCTGAGGACGATTGTAGTTGTCTTGGGGTGTTATGGTGAAGTCTATCTTTCCTGACCGTGTCCCGACCTTTTACTTCACTTTCCATGAGTACCCTCTGATCGGCTCAGGGTCCCCATTGGCTCATTTAATTTATCCTTCGCGGAATGTGATAGGTATGCCAAGTCTTCTGGTCTCTTCGGGGGTGATGAAATTCTGACTTGCCCCGGTATCGACAAGTGCTTTGTTGTCTTTTCCGTCTATTTTGATACACAAACCAAAACTCTTGGGTCCTTCATCTGCATTGTTGTCCATTGATGTAGTCGGGCAAGATTCGGTTGGCTTGCATTCTGCCATCTTTAAGCTTTTTCCTACAACCATGGTTAAGGCATTCAGAACTTGTAATTGTATTGATCCCAAGTGAGCCTCCTTGGTTTCGGTGGGTTCTTCGTTAGCCTTTTCTATTACGTTAAGGCTATTCTTCTTTGGGCAATAACGCGGGTTATGTGACCCGTCGCAGATAAAACAACCCTTATAAGGGTAGTTGGCTATTTGGAATGGTTTCCGAGTTCTTTTTCCACATTGCTTTTAAGTTGACCCAACTCCTTTATGATCATTTCCTTCATCTCATTTCGCAGCAAGGCGATAGCGGTCTTGAAAGCGTCCTTCACGTCATTGAAATCACTGTTCAAAGGCTCTAGTTTTTTTAGTGATCCATTGACGTGTTCCATATAGGTGTCGAATTCAGCCCTTAGTGATTCGACATTGGTAGTGTATTTAGCAATTGATGTTTCTACATCTACAATATGTTTGTCCAGATTTGCGACAAAGTCTTTGGACATCTCTCGGGTCTTTTTGCCGCATTTACGTGTGTCGTCATGTCCACGAGTTTCGTTTCCTGGACCAGTGGTTGTGAGTTACATGTTTTGTGAGTCTGCCATCTCGAATGGATCAAACGTGACTCTGATACCAAGTTGTCACAGGGTTAAGTTTCGACCCCAATGTGGCTTCCCCAAGTCCCTGGGGACAAGCCAATCCATCCCGCTTCTTTGTGTGGGTCACTGGTTTCATCCTGCCTTGTACTCATTAGGAGACCGGCGCCAACTCTCGACCAGTATGGCGTTCGTCGTAGACACGACTAGGCACGTACACTTCTTCATTGACACTGACTCCGTCCCCTGATAAAGTCCAGGACTAGTCAGTAACCCAAACATTCAAGCACATCCCATTGCATTCCGACCTTCAAATATTTGGCCATGACACTTGACTAGAATTTTAGATGAATCTTCCTAATTCGTACGTATATTATGGGTTCCAGTTTGAATGATTTTGTTTCTTGAATGATTTTTATTTGCTTGTGTATGATTCTATTAATATATGTAAATTCACACCACAACATAAATTATTTTCGTGTATTTTAATTTTATTTCATTTATGACGTTGTCTAGTTCCTAAATCTGCTCCGATTCAATTATGCAAAACAGGTATATTGGCTTTACATTTTTCAGATTGACAAAAACAAAGTGGTCCAATGGTTGTTGACAAAATTATACATACTATTTATTATTATTTAATAACATATACAAATATATATGTGTGGGGTGTGTGTGTGTTGGGGGGGGGGGGGGGGGGTTACATATTTTTAGTAGAGTTCTGATACAGATGGAACAAGAAAGCATATGTCAATATGGCACAAGTAGTTGTAGTTCTAGCTTACCTAACACTAACACACACTCCTTACAAATACATGTTTTCTAGTTGTGAAAGTTAAGGGATTTCTTACCCAACTATTCTTTCACATATTGTCACTTGTACACATTAGCAATGGGAGACCACACAACAAACAAAATCCATCCGGTGTCCAAAGTGAACATCAAGAGCGTCGCGCCACCACCTCATGCGTCAACAAGTCTCCGCCACCACTTAAGACCACCATCGCCGCCACTACCACCACCACAAATGAAAGCGAAACGCGGTTTCTCATGTTGCAAGTGCTTATGTTGGTCACTGAGTATCCTCATAACTTTGATCATTATTATTGGAGCCACTATTGGCATCCTTTACCTTATATTCAAACCAAAAATACCTCAATACTCCGTTGATCGCCTAACGATATCACAACTAACACTCAACCTCGACTTCTCTCTCTACGCAAGATTTAACGTCCGGATAACCGCCATCAACCCAAACAAGAAAATCGGCATATACTACCAAAAGGGTAGTCGTTTAAGCGTATGGTACAAAAACACAAACTTATGTCAAGGCTCGCTCCCGTCTTCTACCAAGGCCACCAGAACAAAACCGTGCTAAATGTTGCTTTAGCGGGCCAAAACCAATATGGACGGACATTGCTAGCGGCGATACAAGAACAACAACAAACGGGCCGGATTCCGTTGGACCTAAAAGTGGATGTTCCGGTGAAGATTGAACTTGGAAAATTGAAATTAATGAAAGTGAGGATATTGGGGAATTGTATGTTGATAGTTGATAGTCTATCTACAAACAACAAGATTAGCATCAAGGCAACTAGTTGCAAGTTTAAGCTGAAATTATGAGATGATTGCTATGCATGTATGCTTGTATTATTGTGTTATTTTGCATGTTTTGATTGTTTTCTTGTTTGTTTTTTTTTTTTTTACATTTTTGTAATTCATTTATTGGATAAAATAGATATATGTTGTGACTAAATACTAAATAGTCTTCTAATATAATTATAGTTGATGTTGTAATTAAAAACTTTACTAAGTTAAAACTAATGGGGCAAATCCATGGTCAACAGAATGATATAGCATAACTATTATTTGTAAATAACTATAGGATTCTCATTTGTTTTTTGTAAATAACTATAGGATTCTCATTTAAAGGTAGGAGTTTTCATGGAATCTAAACTAAGGTTCGTAATTTCGTATATGAAAAGACAGTGGCCCCCTTTTTAAAAAAAGCCAATAGACAGGTGTGCTTTAGCGCGGTCTTGGCATATATTTTCTTTCAGGGAGTATATAGGTTCTTTTTAGGGGATCCGTGCTACTTTATTCATGTCTATCTGCTATTTTATATGTTACTACTATACTTTTCTCATCATTTTGTGTTATTAGTATTCTACCGCTATTATTTTAAGTACTTGTTTTGTCAATGTTTCGATTCCTTGTGCCATACCGTATGTTATTAGGATACTATGTTTTACACATCAAGATAAGGTTTTTTTTAAGTCGGGGGTTTAGCGGGAGCAGCCTCTCGATCTTCCAGAATAGAGGAAAGGTAAACGAGCTTTAACGTTATATCAACTAGCTTCTAATTTTAGCATAGATACTCGCGACATTGCTGAGTACGTATAAAGTATAAACTATGTATGACATTGACATGAAGAAAAAAGTGCATTTTATCCTTTACATTATTGTTTGCGGACATACATTGAAGGAAAAAAGTCGGTATCCTTCAGTTCCGTTATGGGAAGTGCTGTGATCACGAGATTTATATCGCGTATGCATTTAGTTACCAGTTAGAAGATCATAGTAAACTTGTGGCTTTCTGTACTCCGCCTTGCACAATGCCTGCAGAGAACAAGTTAAGTGCGCGTTATGTTTTGAATGCAGACGCATAATATCTACAAAACCGAGAATAGAGTTACCTCCATTGCATAAGCGATATGGATCAACATAACTTCGGACCAAGGCTTTCCTATAAACTGAATGCCAATGGGCAATCCAAGTTTGTCATACCCGACCTATCGATAACAAGTCAAGTTATGTTTGACAGTAAAAGTGGAAAAAGAAAAGAAAGAAATGGGTCAAACAAGTCAAATGGATTGAAAGTCACAAATTTTATTGTACAGAAAGTACGTTTTCTGGCCCGTTACAAGACCTGTTGATTTATTTCAACGCGATGAATAACTGAATAAGTATCTAGTGTTAACAGTGTACGGAACAGTGACAGCTGGCAATCCTAGAAAGTTTCCAGATAATATCGAATGAGCGCAGCTGAGAGAAAAGAGCCGTTGAAGTCAAAAGCAAAAGTCAACGGTGGAATAAAGATATAGTCCAATTCATACCTCCATTAGTGTAGTCCAATTCTCCAGTCTCTTGAACATCATCCTTTATTTCATATGCTGTTACCCTATTAAGAACAAGAAACAATTCATTTTTCATGTTAAAGCCAGTTTGGTGTACTTTTTTTTTTTTGTAACAGCTGGTTCTCAGTTTCTGGTGCATAGACATTAGACCATTATGTGTGTATGTGTGTGTGTAGATATATCGTAGGTATATGAGTCGAAGATAAAAGGATAATATACCCGACTGTAGGTGTAACAATGACGTCGGCCATACTGAATATCTTTTCATGAATCTTCATTTGGCGGTTCCTGCAGAAAACGTGTCTGAATATTTTTATTCGTCTCGTTTATTTTTCAAATGATCATTTGAGTTGTGTACTTGTGTTCATCTCAAAGTGGTCAAATCAGTACATTTAGCTACACGGGAACTGGTAAATAGGTCGAACAAGTTGAAAGTAGACCAACATCTATTATTTAACGCATACAACGCCCTAAATCATTTTATTCAAAGGTTTATATTATTGTTTTTGCAATCTTAATGAACACCTTTATTATTTGCAAAAATTTTAAGTGAACATACAAGGGTTTATTGGCAAAACGCCAAAAAGGCGGTACCTTATTTGTTGTGCATTCAGGTAATCGCCACTATTAAAAGCTCCGTATACAGAAAATGCTGCTCTTACATCTGAGCCCGATTTGACTTGTTACTGTGTCAAATTCCGATCAAAATATCAGGCATTTTTTTTATCTGTAAATAGTTGATGCGTTTAAGGTATTTACTGCTTGTCCATATGATGAGAAAGAGAAGCCGAACATTCTGAACCTATAGTTACATAATGCGCTAAACGCATTGCTTCTATATCCGGTATAGTCACTTCCACAGTCTTATAAGAAAAATAAAGACGAGAGAATGAATTATAGTAAAATGATGGTTTGCTATGAGTCGGTATAACAGTACCTGCCATCCGTAGCATTTATGAAGATTATCCAGAGCGCTTAAACAGCAAGTTCTGATGTCATCGCTGCAATCGTTAAACCACTGGCGTTTAACAAGCCGTAAAATTTAAGTTAGTTTAATGTTTGGGATAAACAACAAAGTTCAGTTACGGGTATGCTGGTAAAAACCTCTTTAGATTTAGCAAGCCTGATATTTGACATCTGATTAGAAGGCTTCAGCATGGGCAGATATAGTTTCGGCTGTTGATATCAAGGAAAACGAAACACTCGAAAATCACGCTGTTGCAGAATGTAAGTCTTAAAAGGGGTGCGTGCGCGAGTGTGTGTGAGTGAGAGCGAGTTTGTGTAGATACCGCAGTTGGCTGACTTGTTTCGGCTTCCCCACTCATTGCAGCATAACTGAAAACAGTGAAAGTGGTATGTAAGTTATAGACCTGCAGGTCGCAATCACTTTTTTGTTCATTTATAAATAATTACTGTGTTAATTTGACTAGAAAAATGATAGTATTACTAAAAAACTCTGGATCTTTGAATAAAACGAATTAGGAAGTTGTATGCATAAAAGATGTCTTTTAGCTATTTTCGCAGTTTGTAATAAAACATAGCCCAACGCGACTCATTAATAAGTAAATACGATAAGCGACTCATTTATAGAACGAAAACAACTGACACGATCAGAGAATCCTCAACTGTGCCGGCTAGGATCCCAACCATTCCAACGGTCCAGTTCAGAGGAATAACCCTGCGAAAGAAAGGATTAAAACAATTAGTAAATGAAGTATTATGATGTCACAAAGTTTTGTTTTAAAGTAGATTACCGACCCAGAGTGCGGTATGCGACCAAAGGACGGCTTTAAACCAACGACTCCACAAAGAGCAGCAGGCATTCTCACAGATCCTACACAGGTAGTAGATATGGTTAAATGGGCTGGTCGGGATGGTCATGGGTCTGACCCCTAAACACTTTACAGTCCACTTTATAGTAGTGCCGGTAAATAACGATACTAGTAATTCTATATACCTCCCCCATCAACACCAAGGGCCACGGGGCATAGCCCAGCACACACGACAGCAGCAGATCCACTAGACGAACCACCACAGATTCGTTTTGGATCATATGGATTCCGAGATGTCCTGCATTGACCAAAAAAGTAATTTGACAGTTTGACCTTATGATTTATGTTTTCGAGAGATCCAAGCAAAGGTGGTATACGGTATAATACCCATAATGTGGGTTTATCCCACTGGTGCCTGCGCCGAGCTCATGCATATTTGTTTTTCCTACAAGTATAGCACCACATGACCGCAGGCGCTTAACACAACAAGCATCTTCTTTGCAAGGTGTCACCTTATGCAGCCACTTTGTACCTCCTGTAATAATCATATAAAGACATGTACATTGTTTTTTCGGTCAACCGTTTATATATAGCATTTGGGTCAAAACTACCACCTCTATTAAAAACTGATTGTTGTATTACCGGTGGTTGGATATGGCAAGCAATCTATTTCGTCCTTGATAGCAATCGGAATTCCATCTAAAACTGAAATAGGTTCTCCTGGATACATCAACATCGGTCAACATGAATGCGCATGTATGTTCTTGTTAATCATGAAGTGTTTTGGTTATTTTGAGTATGAAATATGTTGACAGTTGTCAGCTAATTAGTTACCTTTCTCATAACGATGAGTTGACTCGGTTGCTTGCTTAAGAATATCATGAGCTTCATAATTAATGAAGAATGACATATCCTTCCCTGGATCCGGAAGATTGCATGATCGCGGATATCAACCGTTGCGCAACCTAAAAAAACAAGAATTTCAACAAGTTGTAAAAGCAGACACCTGTTAGAATGTTACTGATTCACACAATTTTTTTTTTGAATAAACGGGTCAACCCAAACAAGACCAGTTTAGCTGACCCAAACCCGTGAATTTTGTGTCGTGTCAGAAATTCACACATGAACATACCATGTGAGGAGTTATCGCTCCTGATCCATACGCGTTTGAATAATCCATTATCGTCCATCGGCGAAAAGTGTTGTTTGAAGTCAAAAGTTTAGGTATTGTTTCTAAGCAGTCTTTGGCTTCTTGAACTTGCTGTGCTGCTGATAAACCAGAGTCAAGCATTTTGATTCTTGTTCAGCATCTGCACTCATAAAATTTTTGTTAATTTTAAAATTTAAAATATAAGAAATGAAATCTTAATGTGATTAACCTTTTTTTTTTACAGTTGTTTTTAGTCACCTTGATAAGGGTGGAAAGGTACATATAGAGGTGAATCTTCCAAAACTGCAAATGAAACAAGCTGCAGAAAACCACAAAACATGCAATTTTAAATGGATGGTATTTTGAAAAAAGCCACGTCACCTTGCCCACATCAGATTAAAAAAGCCATGTAGGATAAAAAAAACTGAGTTAGTGGTTGGTTAACAACGTGGTGCCAACACAAACTAAAAGTCAAGTTGGAGGTGTTGGGCGTCAAGATATTAGTTGGGGGTGGCAGCGGCCAATGGTCGATAGTTGGGGGTGATAAAATCCAATAACCCTTTGAAATATGGAGTTTTAAGTTTCATCAAGTTTTAATTTATAATAATTAGGTTTAATACCATTTAAAAGTCAATATGCTTGTTTAAATTGCATGTATATATGAAGTTAGTGATAAATGTTGATTACTATCACATTGGTGGGTGACATTTTGTTGGTTTGAATACTATTGTGATAAAAAGTTAGTTGTTTTAAATAAAAAAAAAGTTGTTCGAGACAGTTTACTTAAATGCTTGACATGTCAATTTTTTAATTCTTAACCGTCTAGAGTGTTCGGGATTGCTTATTTAACTCTAAAATGTTTTTTTTTTTTCAAAAGTGTTTATAGACTTATTGCCTTTCTAAAAAAAGTTTTTAAAAATTGTTTGGAATAGCTTTTGTGGTGTGAAATAGTAAAATGATCAAAAAGGATATGGTAAGTTTCCGTGTTTAGTTATTAATTTAAAATGTGAAGTTAAATTTGTAATTTTATGTTCAAAAAGTCAAAATTTATTTAAAAAGCCAGATTTTTGTAATTTTTGAAAAACAATTTTTTACTCATTCTGAAAAGCCAAAATAAAAAACACATTTGTCAATGTCAAACATTGTGTTAACTTATTGGCTTTTTAAAAAAACTAATAAGTCAATAAGTCATTTTCAAACTCAATCCTAAACAGATAAAAAAAAATTTAGATTTTAAAAGGGCGTATTTTAAACAAGTTTAAACACCAAGATTGAGTTAATGCACTTTTCATGTAAAATATGTTGCTTTTTTAATCCTTATATATAATTAAGGTAATACATTACTTCTTGTTAAGAATTATGCTCCAAAACAAAAGAAAACAAACATAAAAGAATTAAAAAAATATATATTATCGCTCCTTGTCAACAATCGATGATGACAATGCATAATGATAGTAACCAGGGTGGTTATAGATATATACGTTCTATCAACTTTATGTTGTTGTCATTGGTCTTTCCGGTATAATATTGTTATTTTAAAAAGTAAAACATAAAGAAGTTAATCTTGAATTCAAGGGATAATTATTAAACGGGTTATAGATAATTTTTGATGATATTGTTTATCTAGTTAAATATTTTATCATTCAAAATACAGTTTTAGTTGAGTTAGGATTAGAGTGACTCTAGTATAAATATATAGTTAGGGTTATTGTAACTTGTGTGTTTTGTTTGATAAATAATAAAAGAGTCGAACAATTCGTTCAATCTCATGTTTGTGTGTTCGATCAAGAGCCTGTTTTTCCAACAAAACAAAATATACTTTCACCAATTATGTGTCCCGAAATCGTAAAAACATAATTTAATATATTTCAAAAGTAACTAAAAGTAAAATGAATTGGTAAATTACAATGTTTTAAATCAAAAAATTATTTTTGATAAAAAATTTACCAAAAAAAATAGAGTTAATTACTGTTTTCGTCCCTGTGGTTTTTAAAAAATCACCATTTCAGTCCATTAGTTTAAAAATTGTGATTTCAGTCCTTGTGGTTTTACTTCGTAACCATTTCAGTCCACCTTGCAACCATTTCAGTCCATGTACTTACAGAATAAATGGATTGAAGTGGTTACGAAAGTGAAACCACATGGACTGAAATCACAATTTTTAATCTAATGGATGAAAAACAGTAATTAACTCAAAAAAATATATTGAAAAGTGGAATATGAAATTAGTGGAGACTAATACATGCTTTGACATTACATGGACAAATTTATCATTTGTGAGGTGAAAGATTTAAACCATCACAATTTGTATGAAAGTGTAATTCATCTAGCAACCCACAACAACCTACATCATGTTTTTGAAAGAATGTTAGTAAGTAAGACGTATCATTCTAGGGGGTTATACACACCCTTGTAGGATGTACGAGTAGTTACATAATAAAAAATCACAACAACAAATCATATGTGATAAGTTGGACGTTCGATCCACTATTTTGTTCTATTTAGATACCCTGTTATCATCAGCAGTGCATCAAATCGACACGTCACTAAATAAGGTTAGATGTACTGTTAGAAGATGTTGTTATAAAATTATATATGTATATATAATATTCTAAATTTTGTACTGTAACTTTTTTTAATAAAAACAAAGTATATAAAGTTAAACTTATGATTAAAAAAATGATGAAACGATATTTAAATGAAAAGAGTACAGAATTGTTTTTCCTATTCTACCTTTTCCGACAATATTACATTGTGATTATCACGTCAAGTTAATAATCAATATGATACAATCAATGACAAAATTCGTTTTTTTTTATTTAAACTTTATTAAAACACATCTCCGACCCAAACGGGTAAAAGGCCAAACAAATAGACAACATGACCCAAACGGGCCCTATACTTTCTATACAACTGTCTTTTTATCTAGTTTTTCACACTCTACACACGTGTGTGTATGTGTGTACACACTTTGATGAAAAAAAAGTATTGTTAAAGTTTAATTTTATACACACTTTGATATAAAAAAAAAGTAATGTTAAAGTTTAATTTTAATGACGATCTTGTGTAGTCAAACTTTGGTTGTTGATTATAAATTTGACATGGTCCACAAACTTTATTTCTCTTTACTAGGAAGCCATTTTTAAAAACTTAATAGTATAATTTTAATTGAAATATGCATGAATACACAAAGCTATATTTTTCAAATATTTATTAGAACTATACTAGCCTCTGGAAATTTAAACAGTTACAGGCAACCCCTATGAAAAATAAATAAAAATTTAATAAACTTGTTAGGCAGTATTAAATTTAAAATTATTTTACATATTATAGTCAAACGTATATTTATTATTACTTTACATATGATAGTCAAACGTATATTTATTATTATTATTATTATTATTATTATTATTATTATTTTATTACAGTAAATAACTTATAATATTCAAAGATTAACAATGAAAAAGTATTTACGAATTAGAAGTACCTTCACAATAATAAAAACAATGATAATACCTTCTGAATTCGTTTGTTCTTCTTAAGAAAATACAGCAACACATCACCTATAATCGTCAACTCCAGAAACCAAACGAACATCTTGGCAAACCGTCCGGTCAATCTAGGAGCTATATATATAAAATTGCATACATACAATATTTAACTAGGGTTCAAAACCCATTCAAACCTACTAAATTGTTTAAACCGAAGCAAGTTAGATGGTTTGAGATTTATATTATTAGATTTTAATGGTTTTACGGTTTAGTGGTTCAGCTGAGGTTTGAAACTTAGTAGGTTGAACTTACTGTGTAAATTGAATCAACCCGCTAACTTTTTTTGCATTGTATTCATGGATCATCTTTATCACTTTAAACCAGTTAACATTTTTTGTATTGTATTCGTAGATCATCTGACTCACCCAACCCTGCTAGTTTCTTTTGTCGTTTTCCAAAACCATGGTTAGCATTTTGACCAAAAAAACTGACCGAACCAGAACCCCTTAATTTAACCTCACTACAAGCTCCATTACACATAATTTTGATTTACACACACAAATTCTATATACATATAGAGAGAGTGCACACGCGCTAGAGAGATGAAAGTACCTTTGTCGTCGGCGTGAAGGTAAATTTCTTTGCTGTTAGGTCCTAGATCGACTTCGTTAGCCGGCTTGTAAACGAAGCCATCATCCTTCAAAAGCCCCATTTTTCTCGGTGGATATTTTGAGGAAAAGGATGAGTTTGTATGTTGAGGTTTTCATGTATTTATAGTATCGGTGTGTTTTTTGCATTTTTCTCACACACGTGTAATAATATTTCTCTTTCCAACAAAGCAGAAGACAAAAACACTTATATTTAAAGCTTATAAAAATAATTGGTAACAACCTCCGGTCCCAATGAACAAAAACTAGACTAAACCGGTTGTGTTAGGAATTCCTAACATGGAGGCGGTTAGCGATGATCAACTCAAGTTTAGGAGTTGATAGATTAATAATATTAATTAATTAGTAGATAATTGTGTAATATCCTATATGTGTTATGTTAGGATGTGTGTTAGATTATTATTAGGGAAAATGTCACAGAATAATAACCAAGTTTCAAAAGTGTTCTAATTAGGTCACTCATATCGTTTTTGTCCCAATTAAATAACTTAACATTCAAATGGAGTCATGTCCTTTTTTTCCATGGGTCAAAAGAAAAGTTGAGCATAAGATGCTATGGTCAGATTATTTTAATATATGAAATTTAATTTATTAAAAATAAAAACACTTTAGTTACATTAAAAATTAAAAAAATAAGTTACGTCATCACTAGACGTTAGCATCAAATGAAAGGGAAAAAGTAAACAAAAATCTGCATCACCACGGTTACTTATGAAATGGATGATAAAACCCTTAATTTTAATAAAAAATGAATGTTGAGTGACCTGATTGAAACACTTTTGAAACTTGAGTGACCTAATTAGAACACTTTTAAAACTTGGTTACTATTCTATAAAGTTACCCCTTATTTTTATTATGTAATTAATTAATAGGAATCCTAGTTATAGTCTAATATGCTACGTTAGCTATATATACCGTGTATTGGGTAGAGATTTGTAAGTATCAAGTTTTTTAGTAGTTTCCTTGATCTAATAATATTGAGAGAGTTAGCCATAATTGTATGTTCGTTTGAGTATCGATTGGGACTTAACTTTTCGCATGTAAGTGAATATGAGAGGACCTTATTTACAGGGGCGGATCCAACCCACATTTATGGGTTCTCAGGAACCCAATGTGTTTGGAAAAAAAAATAGTGAGAACCTTATAAAATTCAGAAAAAATTAGTGAGAATTAAAGAGAATTTACCAAAAAGAACCCATTAGAATAAAATCTTGGATTCGTCACGTGTAGGTAAATATGGAGAGTCTAAGCTATAGTATATGTTGGTTAAACTTGGATTAGTTTCAATTCCTAAGTTTGATATAATTAGATATGACAATGTCTTGGCCACTAAGTTAGTTTCAGCCTATATAAACGTATATAAATCCGTTTGATATTTAAGAAGTTTTCTCTTCGAGAGTTTTATCCAAATTATTGTTTTCTTGTTTTTGATTTTCAATTCCTATCGATGATGGAGTGTGGTTTCACTGTTAAAGAAACTTATAAAATAAAAACATAATTTCATAAATAATAGAAAGGAACAATTCTACAACCAGATAACAAAGGAAAATCTAAATCTAAAATCTAAAAGATATATATAAAATAAAATAAAAACCAGATAACCAAAGGAAAATCCAAATCCAAAATCTAAAAGATCTATATAAAATAAAATAAAATAAAACTTACATTAACTTATTCGTTACATTTATTGGAAATGAAAGTCACTAGCGGATAAACATAACAATAATTTACACGAAGAATATTCAAATACCAAGGTATAATTCCCCATCAGTACAGATAGTTAAAGGTTAAAAATGTAATAGTGTAATAGTTTAAGGGTCAAAGAGTAAGTACTGAATGTACTTAAACAATTTGATGAAAGAAGAATGGTAACGATGAATTGAATTGGGTTTTATCCTTCTTTCTCTCTTAAGTGTTCTTATTTTTATCGGTCATTAAGCTTGATTACCTTTTTGTTTGTATCAAGTCATGAGCCTTGTGTAGACATCCACAATCTTCATGAATCATGAGATTGGGGGCGGCGTTCACTAGTGGTCATGATGTCACATCAGCGCATGACACCTTTCACGATCCTATACCTGATAGCCTAATAACATAAAGCCTCCATACAACAATGTTATAATAAATAAATTGTATCATAGAAAAAACATATTTATTTACTATATCTTAATTTCAAAGTGCGATGATAGACATGTTAAATGACACCGACCAATGAAATAAATACATAGCCTAATCACACACTAAAAAAAACAAAGTGATCAAGTGGTTAGTGTTCATGTGTAATCAGTGTTGAAGTAATCGTCAGTCGCTAGTCGGGCGGCGAGGTGGAGACTAACGATTAATCGGGTTTAATCGGGGATTATTCGGAATTAATGGGGATTAATCGGGATTAGTTTGATTACTCGGTGACTAATCCGAGATTAGTCGAGGATTAATCGGCATCTAGTCGGGATTTTTACAACCACGTGTGAAATCTCTCTGAGGAACCCTCATGGCATGCGTTCTTAATTTCTTGTGTATTTTTCAACTTTTGCAATTTATTCAATTAATAAGTTATCATATTTTTTTAGTTTTAAACATTTCAAAATTTAAGCGTATATCGTAATATTTTATTTCGTTTGTAATTATATATTTTATTTCGTTTGCACGACACCGTTCTTTAACTTAAAAAAACGACATTCTTACATACTTATTTTTAAGTACGTTTCAGTTTAAATTCAAGTTGGTATACATTTCTACGTAAATTTTTCTCGATAATGAGTAAGGTCAAATATTGTTTTGGTGTTTATTTTATGTGCATTTTCAGTTAGTCTACGTTTTGATATAGATTTTTTTCGAAAACAAGACAGGTCAAATATTTGATGATATAAATTCGAGATACATTAAGTTTTAACACCACCGCAACGCAAAGCAGTTAAAAAAAGTAAAATAAACATATAGGTGCATAAGTCTCAAGCATCTACACAAAAAAAGAGATTGAGTTTACTCTGTAACAAAATATTAGATGAAAGTGACAAAAATGATTAAATCACATAAAAAAACGAGAGGTTGCTCGATAACAAAATAACAGTAGTAAAAAAATATATCATTGTGTCTAAATGTCTAATCGACAAAAAGCATTAATTGAAATTAGAGGGTAAGATATATGTAAAAACTTCCCAAATAAACACAAAACCAAAAATTAACAATACACTTTATAAGTTCGGTTGCATCATTTTGTTCGTTGGTTAAGCGACTATCCAACTACTATGACTTTTAAAATTTTTAGTTATTAAACAACTATTATTATACAAATATTTTAATAATTAGTAGTAAAAAGCCAATTTTATACATATATGTTGATTTCGGGTCACACGAATTTTACACCAATTTTATAGAGTTAAATGTCATTTTAGTCCCTGTGATTTGAGTCATTTTGTCAGTTTAGTTCAAAGGTTTGAAACATTGTCATTTTAGTCTAAATAGTTTCCAACGTTGTCATTTTAGTCCACTGGGTTAACTTCATTCTTTTTTTCTGTTGGGCAATTCGGTCATTTTACATGTAATTCTGTTAACTAGAAGGGCAATTTAGTCATATAAATGACTGTATAGCCCTTATCGTTAACAGAAAAAATGGATGAAGTTAACTCAATGGACTAAAATGGCAACGTTTGAAACTATATGGATTAAAATGGCAACGTTTCAAACCTTTGGACTGAACTGACAAAATGACTAAACCACATGGACTAAAAGGGCATTTAACTCTTTATGTTAAAACACCAAACAAGACATGACAAAACAACAAAACAGATGCCATTTAAGCTAAGCACTTGGTGGTCAAAATATATACATATACTCTTTTTTTTTCTAGGAAATAATGAAATAAAAACTGTTGAGTAAAGTGGCTGGTTATTTTAATGAAATGTGCTACCTCTTGCCCATTAGTGATTCTACCAAAGCAGCTTCTTCTTCCTGCAAACAAATTCTTAAATGTTATTTTCATTCAATCTGTTTGATTTACTTTGATTAATTGTGGGAAAATAACCAACCTACCACTAAAGCGTTGAACTCGGTTTCCTCATCTATTGCGCTTACTGTCAAGGGATCCTCGAGCACCTCCTGTTTTGAGCAAAGTAAGTTTACACGTGCGCACATACACATAAGATTATAAAAGCTTAAGAAGTTGCATTAGAAAGTACTTATCGGTAGACTTTTGACTATTGACCCCTTTCATGAAACACGACTTAGGTCATCAAGTACATGTATACATGCATGTATGAAAGTACCTATCGAGGGTAGTCTTTTGATTAGTGACTAGGGGTGTAAAGTAAACGAGCCATGCCACTCGTGAGCTACTCAAGATCGGCTCGAAACGAGCCGAGCTTAAACAAGCTTGAGCCTAAAAATAAGCTTGTTCAATAAATGAACCTTAGCTTCGCTTATCGATCTCAAGTTGGCACGTGAGCCTAAACAAGCCTATTATTAATTAAATAAACATTATAATAACATAACAATTATTATATATGAAACTATGATTAAAAATAACTAAATAATATATATTATGTTATATATAAGAGATATAGTTAAATATATATGAAATACGTATAAATATAAATAAACTATCTAATAAAAATAAACGAGCCGAACTCGGGCTTGAAAAAAATATTCATGAGCCGAGTTCGACCTCTTACAAGTTAACCTAGCCGAGCTTGAGCTTAGGCGAGCCCTGGCTCGACTCGTCTATGTCGTCAGTACATTGATACATACATGTGTATGCATGTGCATTGATGTATGTATGTCAATTATGAGATTACATTGATATTACTTTTACTTTATGAGCAGAACTTAATCACAAAGTCAACTGGAAATAATGATACTTTATGCAATGTAATTTAATGTAACAAAAAGGGAACACTTACATCATCAGCAATTCGCAGTTGACCATTGCCATCCTGAACAAATGTATGAGAAAGATACAGAATTAGCAAATGCACTTTTGTTCCTTCAAAAGTAGGAGATGATTAAATAGTAACATTTCTTATATGAATATGAATATATGGTGTACAATACACGGTCTAGCAAACAGACGAAACTAGACGTAGTTGCTATATAAAACTTGTTTAAGCAGGCGTATAAAAATTACCTTTACAGCCACAAACAAAAGTGGATCAGATGGTGTGTAGATCATGTAATGAGAACCATCCTGCTTAGAAAACAAAAGTATTATTGTAAATCATATCTCTTCTCTTGCAAAATTTAATATATTATCAAGGTTCATAATCAAATTCATCATCCCATCCGATATAAGATGTCTATGCATGACGGTGATTCCTTTCAAAAAGATTGTGATTACGAAAAATACCAGTTGAAAGCATGTTATTTCTACGCCTTCCGTTGGTAAGCCATCCAAATCTTGGCCATCATCTGCAAAAATGCCATGTGCGATTCATCCAACAAAATTATAAAGATGGATAAAATCATTTAATGAAATAAAACAAATATATAACTCTATATACCATATAATTGTGTCTTATCAGTTATTGATATAATGGAAAATCTTTGCTTTGCAAACAGATTTGAACATTTGTGTTCATAAGTGAAGGTTTTCAAATCAAACTAAGGCTCCATAACATTAATAAAGACATTGAAAATGAGCTCATATTATTTAAAAAAAGTTCATAATGCCTGAAGAGAAAGCATTACCTGTGCGACATTCAAATATGTCATCCTCTGTGTAGCAAAATCCTCCTCGTGCTGTGTAGCAAAACCTGATTACCATGGATAATATGCTTAAATGATAATGATATACAAATACAAATAAAAAAAATACACGTAAATTATATAAACTTATTGAAAAACCATTAATTATAGGAGCATGTATACATACCCGCTATATACTAAATGCATATGTATCTTGGCAAGGGCATATGAGGCGGAAGGAAGGATCTTTTCAACTTCATCATCGCTGACCTAAATTACAGTTACATGCAAATAAGAGAGATTGTTAATGATGGAGAACAGATTGTAGTTATGCACGAGAAAACCTAAGTTCTATAGAGTATACATCATGGGAGAATATGCGACAAAATCAAACAAAATATAGTCATCTCAAGTCATGACTAGATCATAGCTCAAAACCCCAAACCACAGCTAAACCATTGAGAAATACCGACATACAGCTACCGTCTATCATGAAGCAATTGAAATCATCATACTCAGTATATCCCACCAATAGCAAAGCTAAGGTAGGGTCTGAGGAGGGTAAGATGTAGACAGCCTTACCTCTACTCCTCTACCCCATAGGAATAGAGAGGCTGCTTCCAGTGAGACCCCCGGCTCGATAGTAGTTTTGCATCAAGCCTTGGACATAAGGCACATAGCACTCAGCAATTGAGACAAACGCTGATTAGTGCATGTACCCCCTTGTCTTTCGGCTATCAACGCCACCACATGATGCATGATTAAGAATCCCCCTCTTTTAACGTTATTTTCATGAAGTAGTAAAATAACGTTAAAATTAGTGCACTTTCACTTTTGCCCTCCGAGCGCCCACACATATATACATTATATGAGCATACCGCAAGCTGGGCGAATGAAGCAATTGAAACTACTTATTTAAAAAGAGGTAATAAAAGCATCAAAATACATACAGCTGACCATCCTTCGAAGTTTGTGCTCTTTAATATCTGTACAGGCCTGCAGAAGCAATACATACAAATAACTTTTTAAGTAATTTAAGACATTTAGAACAAAAACGTTCAACTCTTTTAAATGTCTAACAACTTTACTTACGTATCAATGGGGCACAGGAGCATACATTCATCTCCTTGTGAACTTCTAAAAACTCTTCTGATAACACACTCTAACGGAAAATTATTTGCAGGATCAACCTGTCCACAAGCTTTTACAATTTGAGTAATTGAAACTAAGAAACTAGTGTTGTCCAAAAATTTCACATTACATCAGCTAAATTCATATCACAAAGGTTCTTTCGGTTTTTAATATAATTTGACACTTTCTCAAACTGTCGTTGATGCAGTTTTTCAAATAAAAAACACAAACACTGAGGCAAGAGAATATACTAAAGCAAATTATGAGCAAGCCTAAACACATAAAATGAGCAGCATACTTAATTGAATTAATTGATGGCAAAAAAAGGCCACCCAGTCAGGTAGTGGGTCAAAACAGGCTCAATTAAAAAAAAGTAACTTTTGGTGTGAGTAAAAAATGGTCAGGCCAGCCCGTCAATACTACTTTGTTCAACATTTTGAACTACATATATAACTAATACATTGAAGTATTGAATATAACTACAAAAACTATTTTTATGATAGAATTTACAACTCTCTGATTATAGCAATTAGGGAGGCTGTAAACACTTTAGTGTATCTTGGTCCATTTTCAACAGGTTGACCTATCACTGAAATATAACACAAATTAACATTTCTCACATCAAATAGTTAAAACCACCAATTATACTGTATAGCATAGGCCAAACAAGTATAGTCTGCGTACATTTCTTATATTACTTCAGTTGCACAACTAACAATTTTTCAAGTAGACTTTTGAGTATCGATATCTCATTCATCTTAGCTCTATTTTAGACACGCTTTGGTTCAGTGTGAAGCTCTCATCAAGGAGAACGCAGACCCATTAAAAAATAACGATATTAATAATAACTATAGTTATCTTTTTGTGTCCAAACTCCAAAGCTAGTGATTAGTAGTGAAAAAAACATATCTTAAGAGTTGCTGCACACTGTTTTTCCAACAAGTATATTTTGCATAAATTCCCTACAATTCTTTAGTTTATACAATTCACAATTTTTTAAGATTGTATTGGCATCATCAAAACCACAATTGCTATCCCGAAACATATAACCATTGGCAATTTCTTCAATTATCCATATAATAAATATAAACACCATAAGAACATCAAAATCATTAACAAAGAAACATACAATTGTGGCAATCCGCCTATCCGAAACCGCAACAACTCTCCCCTGATCATCCACAAGAAACCCAGCAGGCGGTTTCGGCAACGGCAGCGGTTGATAGCTCACTTTACCCGAAGACGACGAACCGGTCTCCTCAAACTCATCACTCTCCTCCTCCTCACTTCCCTTAAACCCCTTCTTAAACCCAGCTCCAGAACCCCCATTTTTTCCCTTATTCTTCGCCGGTTTCTTGCTATTATTATTCGAAGAAGACTGGCGTTTCTTCACCGGTCCACTTTGTTGCTGCTGCTGCTTTGCAGCAAAGCATATTAAGAGGTTTTTGGAAGTGGGTTTTTTAGGGTTTGAATTGGGGGGAATTGGGAGTGAAGAGAAGGGGGATTGGTTGAATTTAGGGTTTATGAGAGGGGTGTGTGTTGGGAGAGTTGTGCTGGATGAGATGAAGGATGCCATTGATGATTGATTGTTCCTGAAAGTTTGGAGTTTTTTTCGGCGTGTGTGAGTTGGGGCTGGGGGTAAGGGTTTGTGTTTGCGTTGTAACGAGGTAGAAAACATGTTAAGCGCCAACTCTATCATCATAATTGCATTGTTTGATTAATGTTATTGTTTGCATTGTTTGATTAATGTTGTTTTTAGTTTTATTATGAGTGATTTTCTTTATACGAGAAAATAAAATGAATGAGGGAATGAAATAAAAAATGTAATGACGTAGACAAAGGAATGATATGGACATTTCATTTGATGTCTTGTTTGGTTATTAAATGAGATGAAATGAATAATAGTTTGTGTTATTTGGTAGATAGAAAAAAAGTGAGAATAAAATTGGTAGTGAGTGGTGGTGGTCCAAGGCGGGGGTGGGTGGATGGTGGTGATGGTGACGGTTGTGGGTGGATGGATGGCCGTGACGGATGTGGGTTATGGCGGTAGGTGGTGGTGTTGATGAAGGGTGGTAGAGAGAATGAATGAAAAAAACAAGAGGGATTAATGAAATCATTTTGTAGTGTTTAGAGGGAATGATATTCCTAGTGTAATTGGTGATTCATTTCCATTGACTAACCAAACATTTTTTTCATTCCCTTACAATGATCCGTTTTATTCCACCTTTCAATCATGCATATAAAACACTACCTAAGTGTTTTAGATGCTTTGTCATCGGATCACCAACTCTAATGGTAACGATGTTTTAAAAAAAGTTAATTTTAGAAGTTATGTTTTGTTTTGAGTAAATTATTGAATTAGGTTTTTTTTTATATTTAGTGGTACCTATTATTTCATTTTTACTTTTATATGAATGATAATAATAAAATTTGCTCATTTGTCACTAAAGCTAAGCTTATTATTAACCTGCATATACATAAATCACAGGCGGCAATAGTAATGCCGTCCCATTGGTCAATCGCAGCCGCCCAATAATTTTTTTCTTTCTAAAGTGTCAATAGTAGTGCCGTCCCAATGGTCAAAAAGGGCCGCCATCCAAAATTACGGTTTTGCCCTACAGTTCAATATTACGGTTTTACCCTAGTTAAAAATGTAATTACGTTTTACCTCCCAGCTCAAAATTACGATTTGTGCTCGGTTCAAAAAGATGATTTTGCCTCCCTTTTCAAAATTTACGATTTCGCATTACGTTCCAATTTGCGATTTTGCCCTTAGTTCAAAATAGTGTGCATGCCCCAGCTCAAAACAAAATTATGGTCTCCGCCCCAGGCTTAAAATTACGAATTTGCCGTTAGCTTTAAATTATGAGTTTGCCCTAATTTAAAAAATTACGATTTTACTCCAGTTAAATTTTGTAGTCTTGCCATCATTTTAGTTTTTCCCCTAGCTCAAAGTTACGATTTTGCCCTCATTTCAAAAATATTATTTTGCCCTCTTTTCAAAAATTACGATTTTGCCATAGGTTCAAAATTACGTTTTTGCCCTCAGTTTAAAATAAAATTACGTTTTTGCCCTAGCTAAAGTTACAATTTTTCCCGTAGTCAAAACTATGATTTTGCCCCGGTTCAAAACAAAATTATGGTTTTGCCCATCGCTAAAAATTACAAATTTGCCATCATTTTAAAATTATGAGTTTGCCCTCATTTAAAAAACTACAATTTTGGCCCCAGTTAAAATTTGTATTGTTGCCATCGTTTTAGTTTTTCTTTCCAAACTATGGTAGTTTTTATTTTACTTGGTTGACTCAATTTAAATTCTGTGTCAAGCAGGTGTCTAACATTCGCTCATTCTTTTGACAAGTTACTATTTTGCCCTCAGCTCAAAGTTACAGGCTTGCCATCGTTTTAGTTTTTTTAGCAAAACTATGGTGGTGTTTTGATTTAAGACGCGATGTATTTTTGTTGAGATCGTGTATAAGTACTATGTACAAGTAACTAAAATACATGCATACATGTTATGAAACTAAGAAAGATTCGGGTTAGCGCCTCGCAACACGGGCGGGGCATCCAACTAGTTGTTGACATCATACATGAGGTGTTGTTCAGGTTATTTGATTGGGTTTTCCAATTGTTGGGTCGGGTTAATCGGGTACATTCTCTCTGAAATGTAACTGATACTCAAACCAAATTACATTTTGGGCATTAGGGTTCCGGTTAATTGGGTAATTTCATCACTCAAGCAATGTAAGTTAACACATATAACCAAAATCAAAATCAATCAAGTTTCAAAAACCACAAAATGTGACGAAAATAACCATAAAATGTATTTTAGAGGCTATCTATGCCTCTAGTCGATGATGGATGCGGTTTTGTCTTGCTAGCCTCTCTATTTCCGGATTATATGCTAATGGTGAAGTCTTCCCGCATAATCGAGTACGCATGTGCTACTAGGGGTATAAAACCTCACCTAAAAAGCTATAAATTTCCTTACAACTTTTTTTTTTTTACAATTTTGTCTAAAGTTGTTAACTTTAATCATTAATATTGCGATAATTATATTACAACATGTATGATATTATTTACCTCAGGTTTGATTCCTACCCTCCTCATTAGCTTCTGCAGCACCTGGTGATGATGGGAGACTAGACGTAAATCGCTAGTTCAATCATTGAACTGAGTGGGTTTCACCTCATCGTGTTGTCGTGCTTTTGGATGAGTGTTCACGGGCTTCGGCCTAGGTGAGGGTTTTTTCCGGTTCGGAGGCGAGTGTATCCCGATTCAGTATCCCATTTGAAGGATTCGTTGACCCTAAAAAAAAAAGCTAAAACATGACACCCATCCAAATTGCTAGTTTATGAAATGATAGCAATTTCACCATCTGTGTTTTTATGCTTTATAAGTTTACAATCTTTTGTCCTGTATATACCAATTTTTATATTCGTTATTTAATTTTATTGCTAGTTTACAATCTTTTGTCCTGTATATACCTCATTAGCTTCTGCGACACCTGGTTTGGGTTTATGTTCGGCTGAGGATGTATCCACGTATGCTTTTATGGCCTCAGGGTGCAATCTTGGAGTTTACAGGACCACATTCTTCGAGACTGTGGTATTGTTGGGTTAGATTCTGATTATGTGTGCGCGTTGGATTGCATGCACATGTCCCTTCCGGATTTTGATCTTGGTGGTTTCTCTAATAAGGACACCGCCCCCCCTAAAGCCCAGAATGCTTTGGCGAGTGCCCTATTTAGTAGAACTGTCCAGTGTTTGGGAGAGAAGTTTAGTCTATCCCCTCATCAGAAAGCTGTGTTTGATTGTCTCCGGGCACCTCATTCTCAGGATTTTCTGACAGTTATCCCCATTGAAGGACTAGGCCAACACATGTCAGCAGTGGAATACCGGGCAATTCTTAAGTACCGGCTAATGATCCCTCTGTTTCCGGTTGATGAGCCCTGCCCAGTTTGTCGCAAGGCTTGTTTAGATACTTTCGGCGAACATGCGGTCCATTGTAAGGAGTTACCTGGTTTTAAATACCGACATGATTTGGTAAGGGATATTCTCTATGATGTTCTAAAGCGGGCAGGGATTTCGGCGAAAAAGGAGGCTCGGTGAACTTTCTAACGGATCCGCTCGACGGGAGGTCTACTCTTCGGCCAGCTGATATTCTTGTGTTTGGGTGGGCTAGGGGAAAACACGCTTGTGTGGACCTTACAGGAGTGTCCCCTCTTGTTGGACTCAGGGATAATGGGTTTGTTGCTGGCCAGGCTGCGTTAAAGGCGGAATCAGGCAAGGTCGCTAAACACGAGAAGGCTTGTTTAGAGAATCAACACGTGTTTATCCCATTCGCTTTTGATACATTTGGGTCCCTAGCCCCAGAGGCTGTGGAATTTTTAAACAGGTCCAACAGGTTGTGAATAGTAATCTTTCAACCTTTAAGGGCCGTTTCGTCTTTAGTAGGATTGGTTTTGCAATTCAAAAGGGGGTTGCGGCGCAGCTTGTTGCCCGTTTACCTGCCACTTGTTTGTAATTTGTTACTTTGGTATATAATTGGGTGGAGTAATTTACAGGGATGTTGTATTTCATAGTGTTTGACTAGTGTGGGTGGGGGTTTGGGGGCGTGGGGCACTTCAACGCCGGATGCTCCACTTTAGATTGGCGTGGGGCTAGCGTTGCCTCTTTGGCGGTGGAATTAAGCCTGACGTGAGACAGGGCATTAGGTGACATGGCTGAGTGAAATTTTAAATAGTTTAAAAAAAAATATCACATGGCTTGACACGCTACCTCACACCCAAAGTTTCCAAGAAGTGTCTCATGGTCTTCACCTTCACCATGTGTCGACAAAAGCCCCAACCCAATCCCCAAACGGTTGTTCTTAATAGCCAGATTTGAAAAGATATAAAAAGTCAACAGGAGTGAGATAGAAGAGCTACAGCAATCCAATAACAACAACAATGGCGCGAACAAATCTTCACAACAGTCAACTCATCTTCATTGCTGTAACGATTCTCAGTTTATTAACATCATCAATATCTTCCAATGCTAATGTTGATGCAGAAAACTACGTGTTGACTTTAGATCACACTAATTTCTCTCAAGCTGCTGCCGATCACAACTTCCTTGTCGTTCAATTCTACGCTCCATGGTTAGTTAACCTTTTAACTTGAACTGCAAACCTTAAATTGATGTGGGTTTGTTGTGAGATCTGTTGAAATCTTTGTTTGACGATTGAATGGTATTCGGGTATATGTGTTTATGAGTTATCCTCTTTTGATGTTTGTTTATCAATATTTTGTTGATTAATGTTGTTTGTTTTAATTTAATTTGTTTGATGACTGTTCTCATTATCAAATTGGGAGTTTTGATTTTTAAAACAAAGAGAAAATCATGTCAATTTGACTTGGGACATGACAAAGTTGACCAAAGAAGTCAAAGTTTAGCTCTAGTTTGGTAGGGGTGTAAAGGAGCAAGGCGCTCATAAGCTACTCGAGATCTGCTCGCTAAAAGCTCGAATCAGGCTGGGCTTTAACGAGCTCGAGCCTTAAAAATAAGCTTGTTCAATAAACCAGCTCGGGCCCGAGATTCACTTATCGAGGTAGGCTCGTGAGACTAAACGAGCCTATTATTTAATAATATATATTTAGTATTTAAAATATAAGACCATCTTACTGTGAGATGTATACGCGAGCATCTCAACCGCACATCTGATCTAATCTAGGCCTTCAATTGAATGTAGTGGCACAATAGTAATTAACTTTGCATAATTACGCACGTTATAATACATAATTACGCATGGGTTGGGTTAAACCCTAATTACGCACGGCCGCACGGGTTGGGTTAACCCTAATCACGCACGTTATTTGCATAACTACGCACGTTGTATTAGTGATCGCGTACGCATTGTACAATATAAGGTTGTCTTGCACGTTAACCGGCCTCTTTATATATATCTATATAATAGTTATTGTTATATATAAAATCATGATAAAAATAACTAAATAGTATATATCATGTTAAATATAAAATTTAAAAATTGATTAAATAATTAAAAAACAAGCCAAGCTCGATCTTTAGAAATAGAACTTGAAACGAGCCAAGCTTGAGCTTTAGAAATAGAGATTGACACGGGCGGGCCAAGCTCGAGCTTAAGCGAGTTTGGGTTCGGCTCAGCTCGGCTCATTTACACCCATGGCTCTCTGTTATTATACCAAAAGCACTCAAAGAAAGATTAAACAACACTTACAATGCCCCTACTTCCTAAGCCTAGAAATGGTTGGTAGTTTGATTTTTAAGGTTTAATGAATTTTCTTTCAACTTCAAAATCAATACCGTTTTTAAGATTTTAACTAAATTTTCATAAGTATGTTACATTTTAAGATATAAGAACATATGTTAACTAGTAACAAGTCAACAACCGATATCAGTATGACAATATTGAATCTGAATCCCATGTTCAAGCTCACATACTAGAATGCATATCTGTTTTCATTTTTTTATGTGTTTGTTTCTACATCACCATGACATATCATACTCATCTCTTTGTTACATTTTCGCCTTGTACCTATATAGCTCGTTAGTCTCTTACCCATTAAATATCAATCAGCATTACATGTCAAGTTGTATTTATCTCTCACCAACACATTTACCTTGTCTTCCAGCGAGAAGATGCATAAACTCCTGTGCAAATACGTTGAAGAACTCGCCCCAGAGGTAAGTATTAGCCGAGAATTATGCTTGTGATTGTGTTTCCATATATTCGTTTGTATTGTTATTAGGTTATGATTATTGTTTCCTTGTTTAGTGCTAGGGTTCAATCCCTATATAAAGGGATCCTTTGTAAACATATTATTCATTCAGAAAATACAATACATAACCACTTTTATGGTATCAGAGCCCTAGGTTCTGAATACCCTCTTCCTTTTTTTTTCCCTTTTTTTCCGATTGTCTGCTGTTTCGACAGCCTCTTTCCTTTGTTTCATAAACCCTAGCACATCTATCCTATGACAGACGATAACAAAAAGGATGACCCCGAGTCATCTTCTTTGATAAACCCACCAAAAATCTGCACCCGGCCTACTCAGTAACAAACGTGCAGTCCAAGATACGTACCCTCGACGGCGTTAAGGTTACGTATACGTCTTGGGTTAAACTTTTCCGGCTCCACGCTGTGGCTTATCAGGTTCTCGATCACATTGATGGATCCGAACCGCCACTAGCCACCGCAGCAGATTACCAATCCTGGAAAGAACTGGATGCTCTCGTTCTCCAATGGATTTACAGCACTGTGTCCGACGACCTCTTGCCCCGGGTTCTTGAAAGCGGCCCTACGGCTCGCCATGCATGGGTGAAGCTCGAAAAAATATACCTGAGCAACAAAAAGGCTCGGGCCGGGGCGCTTGAAACCAAGTTTTGTAACCTCACCTTGTCCACCTACTCGTCTTTGGACGACTACTGTCAGCGCCTCAAAGATCTCACGAACCAGCTCAAGGACGTGGACCATCCGGTTACTGAAGAACGTCTTGTGCTTCAACTTGTTCGGGGGCTGCCTGCAGAGTATGACACGACTGCCTCTCTTATCAACGCCAATAATGCAGATTGGGATCTTGCTAGGAGTATGTTAGAGGATGAAGTTATTCGCCAAGAAGCCAGCCAAAAGACTACACAGTCCGTTCATGTTACAACCTCTCAAAACCAAACCTCTCACAACCAACAACAACCACACCCTCCTACTGGATCAAATACCTACAACAACCAACCCTTTTATAACCGATCTAGACGTGGCCGAGGACGTGGTCGGGGGCGTGGTAACCTCGGCCGCGGTTCTGGACGCGGCAACAACCCTTCACCACAAACTTGGGCCCCAAGCAACTTCTCCTACCCTCAATGGGCTTGGTGGAACACTCCACCTTGCCCCTACCCGACCCAACCCGCCTTCCAGCCCCCTTCTCCCTATTCCCAACCCACGGCCCAAAATCAGTCGGCCCACTATACTGCAGCCCATTCGACAAACCTGAACCAAACCGCACCCGCCTACGGCCCAACCCCATACCCTTCCACACCTTACACACCGCAGGCCTACTTCAGTTCCATCCAACCCACTGGTTACAATCCTATGTGTCCATCAGATCTTACTGCAGCCTTCTCATCGATGCAGCTCCATTATGACCCGAACTCAATTATGGACACGGGAGCAACATCACACGCCACAGATGAACAAGGTATGATCAAAACTCCCGACTCTTTTCCTATTATTAGTAACATATTAGTCGGCAATGGCGCGTCCTTGCCAGTTCAAAGGTCTGGAACGGGCTATTTAACCTCACCCAATCGCACTTACATACTACCCAGAATCCTTTACTGCCACAAATTATTAAAAAGTTAATTTCTGTTAGACGATTTACTCGTGATAACAGTGTTTCCATTGAATTTGACCCCTTTGGTTTTTCTTTGAAGGACCTTCGAACTGGGCGTCTTCTCTCCCGCCACAATAGCACCGGGGATCTCTATCCTGTCACACCGCCAGAACTCCCACCTCAAGCAGCATTCATCACTTCCACATCTCTTCCATGGCATGATCGTTTGGGGCACCCCGGCGCTCAAGTCTTGGATGTTCTTAGTCGTCATTTTAATTTCTCTTGTAATAAGAACAAAACATCTAGTCTTTGTCACTCTTGTTAGCTTTCCAATAGCAAACGTTTACCTTTTTATGCATCTAATTCTTTTACTTTTGCACCATTTGATATCATTCATTGTGACCTTTGGACTTCCCCCGTGTTAAGTAAATCTGGGTATAAATATTATCTTGTTTTGATTGACAACTTTTCACACTTCATTGGGTATACCCTTTAAAATACAAATCAGAAACTTTTCCAACTTTTGTTAAGTTTCACTGCGTAATTGCCACCCAATTCAACAGAAATATTAAAACCTTCCAATGTGACCTCAATGGTGAGTTTGACAACAATGCTTTTAAAACCTTTGCCAGCCAGCACTGCTTGTTATTTCGTTTTTCCTGTCCCCAAACTTCTTCCCAAAACGGCCGTGCCGAGCGCATGATCCGTCGTCTAAACGACATCATTCGCGCTCTCCTTATCCACTCACGCCTTCCACCTAGTTTCTGGGTCGAAGCCCTTCACACCGCCGCTTACCTCCACAATATTCTTCCTAAAAAAGACTTAATTTTTTTACTCCTACCTTTGCCCTCTACCTTCGTCACCCCACATACGACCATCTTCGGGTGTTCGGATGCGCCTGCTATCCGAACACATCCGCAACTCAACCCCACAAACTTCACTCGAGGTCCATCAGGTGCATATTCCTTGGTTACCCACCTGACTTTCGTGGGTACCGGTGCTTTGACCCCACGACCGGGAAAATCTTTATTTCTCGGCACGTTTCGTTTGATGAAACCGTCTTCCCTCACACCATACCCACACCCACTCCATCATATCGGTTTCTAGACGACATAACCCCTCCCGGATTTACCTTTGCTCCACCCATGGCCTCCAACAACCCCCCACCACCACCCACGGCTCCCCCTCGGCCCACTACTACTTCACCTTTTCGCTACACCTATACTCGCCGCCCACGACCATCACAAAACCCACCAGCCCCCCAATCGACCCAAACATACCAGGCCCCCATACAGCCCACTACCCAACCGCATCCTACAGTCCCACAGCCACCCACGCATGTTAGACAGCCACCTACGGCTGTCCCACAGCCCACGGTTGTACCACAGCCGCCGACCCAAAACCAATCATCTCACCCAATGGCCACCCGATCCAAAACCGGAAGCCTAAAACCTCCCCTATATTCCCTTAACACAACTACCATCTCTCCCGTCCCTAAAACCTATCACCAGGCCTTACCGACCCGAACTGGTTGCGCGCCATGCAGGCTGAATTTACTGCTTTACAGGAAAATGAGACGTGGGATTTGGTCCCTAGACCGGTTGATAGACCGGTGATCAGATGCATGTGGCTCTTTCGCCACAAGTTTAAATCGGATGGTACATTAGAGAGGTATAAGGCACGATTGGTTGTTAATGGGAAGTCGCAAACTGTGGGCATTGACTGTGAGGACACTTTTAGCCCTGTTGTGAAACCTGCCACAATTAGACAGTATTATCTCTTGCAGTTTCCAAATCATGGCCTATTCATCAGTTAGATGTCAAGAACGCTTTCTTACATGGCCACCTTAACGAGACGGTATTTATGCACCAACCCCCTGGGTTCATTGATAAACGGTTTCCAGATTTTGTGTGCAGGTTAAAGAAATCTTTATACGGCCTTAAACAGGCACCACGCGCTTGGTACACACGCTTTGCGAATTATATCTTATCCCACGGGTTTAAGAGTAGTGCGTGTGACAATTCCTTGTTCATCTACAGCACCGGCCATGATATAGCATATCTTTTGTTATACGTTGATGATATTGTCCTCACAACATCCTCTGACAAATTGTTGCATGACATCATTCAAACACTCTCCCGAGAGTTTGCCATGTCTGACCTTGGTGAATTACATCATTTCTTGGGGATCAAGGTCACCCACACGGCTAATGGGTTGTTTTTGGACCAAACACAGTATGCCAAAGAAATTATTAATCGGGCCAATATGACATCTTGTAAGCCTTGTGCCACTCCTGTTGACCTGTCTTCCAAATTAAGTGCCACGGATGGTCCTTTGTTTCATGATCCTACTCTATACCGTAGTCTTGCGGGAGCCTTACAGTACCTCACTTTCACCAGGCCGGACATATCTTATGCGGTACAGCAGGTCTGCTTGTTTATGCATGAGCCTCATGATCCACATTATGCTTTCATGAAGCGCATTATTAGATACATTCAGGGGACTTTGGATTATGGTATTCGAATGTTAAAATCCGATACACATTCCTTGGTTGCATACTCGGATGCTGACTGGGGCGGGTGTCCTGATTCCCGTCGATCTACAAGTGGATATTGTGTTTTTCTTGGGAATAATTTACTATCTTGGTCGTCTAAGCGTCAGCCTACTGTATCTCGTTCTAGTGCAGAGGCTGAGTACCGCGGGGTCGCCAACGCAGTGGCTGAGGTCACTTGGATTCGTAATCTTCTGTTTGAGCTGCGTGTCCCCCTTCTCCAGGCTTCGGTCGTATTTTGTGATAATGTTTCAGCAGTATATTTGTCTGATAACCCCGTGCAGCATCAACCTACAAAACATATCGAAATCGATATACATTTTGTCAGAGAAAAGGTGCGCCTAGGTCATGTTCGGGTCTTACATGTTCCTGCTCTGTATCAATACGCGGATATATTTACGAAGGGTTTGTCTCGACAACTTTTCCAGTCATTTAGATCCAGTTTGACCGTTTGTCCCATGACCGATCAAACTGCGGGGTAGTAAGTACCTCATTTATCCTACTCTGATGCATAACTAACATTTTTCCACTGTTCCATTAATGAGGTTTTAACCATTTCTTTGATGAGTAGTATGAGAAGGCTGCATCATTGCTGAGTACTCATGACCCTCCAATCGTTCTCGCAAAAATGGATGGTAGCGCGGAAGAGAATAAAGAAGTTGCTGATCGGTTTGAGGTAACGGGTTATCCCACCATTGTGGTCTTACAGAATGGGGGAAGAGACATTCATGATTATACAGGTCCTAGAGAAGCTGATGGTATAGTGAGAACACTAAAACGTCTGTGTGTCCTCCGTCAACAGAAATAAAAACTGCTGCAGATGCTCTGAACCTTATCGATAAAGAAAAGATCTCGATTGTAAGTGCTCTTAATATCTTTTCATATCATGATTTTTAAGTGTTGACCCAAACCCAGTCTGACCCGTCACTCAGCCCTACCCGACCCGTCCTTTTTGGCAGGTTTAGTAACATCCTTATAGTGTAGTTCCTTTTTATAAACCGAGCTACGCAGGCTCAACTTGTGTATCTTAACGAGTTAAAATGTAGAGCTCGAGCCAGCTTGTTTTTATTTAATTTCTTTAGATTTTGTAGCTTTTACACACATTGATTTATATAAATACAAAAATAATACTTTTAACAAACACATAACGCAAAATTTAATAATTTTGGCTTATAGTTTATAAATATTAAAATTTTGGCTCTAGTTTAAATGACCCATGTAAGGAGCGACCTCCTTGGCTCGAGCTCGGCTCATTTAGAAAAGCGCCGATTCGAGCGAGCCTTGAGCCATGAGCTTTTTGAACAACCCTAGTTCATGTTGATGTTTCGGTGTGAGAAAGAAATTGATGTTTGATGATATGTGTAGGTTGGAATATTTTCAACATTTTCTGGGGAGGAATTCGATAACTTTACGGTCATAGCTAACGAACTGCTGTGGGATTCTTGGGACTTTGATGTTTTTCACACAACGGATGCCAGCCTCCTTCCTCAGGGTGAATCATCTGTAACAACACCAACACTTCGGTTACTGAAACCGTATGATGAACTCTTTGTTGACTCCCAGGTGTGGCACAAGTTCACTGTATATTTTCATCTGTTTTTTTTTTTGAGTAAATTGCATTTTACGTTCTTTAAGTTTGAGCCAAAATTGCAGGCGATGTCCTTTAACTAATGAAATTACACTAGATGTCCTTTATGTTACTGTTTCATATCAGGTGGTGTCTTTTTGCTCTAACCTATTTAAATTTTTCCGTTAACTCTTAACACGTGCCACTCACATGAGGGCATAATGGTCATTTTCACTTAATAACTAAAATAAAATTAGATAAACATAATACATATTAACAACAAAATAAGTGAAAATGATCATTATGCCCTCATGTTACTGGCACGTGTTAAAGGTTAACAAAAAAAATTAATTGGGTGAGGACAAAAGGACACCATATGATGACAAACACTAACAGAAAGGATATCCAGTGTAATTTCGTTAGTTAAAGGACAACGCTTGCAATTTGGCAAACTTAAAGGATGTAAGATACAATTTACCCTTTTTTTCTTGCGTTGGGCGGTGGCCTTTAAAAGGGTTAAAGGCAAAAAACCAATGTAAGCTGGATTCGAACATGAGACTCAAGCGCTTACCAATTATTTCCATCAGTTGAATTTTATATAATCTTTTTTTTTTCTTTTGTGATTGTACAGAATTTTCAAGTTCATGACATGAGGAATTTCATTATAGATGCTAGCTTTCCTCTTGTCGAGGACAACACGCCTAGTAAGGTTAAGCAGTGGGTATCCCAACTCTCCGATGAAGAGGTTTGCGATTATTTTTCTTTCAGAAAACCAAAAAACAGTAAGAAAATGATCAAATTTAGTCTTTCTTCAAAAGTATGAAACAGTTATTATTTTCGCATAGGTGACACTGTTCGTGGATTCCGACGAGCATTTGAATGTTTTCAAGCGCAAATTGCAAAATGTTGCGGCTGTATATAAACGCGAAAGACTAAGGTTCTCCTTGTCCGATGTAAGGACCGATGAAGATGTCCTCGAGGTTAGTTTTCTTCTTGCTAAATTAGATTGATTGGATTTTTAAACCATCATACTTGGTGCATAGGCATATGGTAATTTGAAATCTTATTCGCGCGTTTTCATTTGGGTGAACAGTCTTATGGTCTGAGATTTGATCAAGTACCTCTCGTAATCATATTCAGCAATGACGGGTCACGCTACATGAAATCAAATATAAAGCCTGATGATATTTCTCCTTGGTTAAAAGAATATAAGGTATGTCATTATATATTACATCTACATTTTTTCGTAATGTTGGTGTTACAAGTTTACTTTTACTCTGACCCGTATGAGATCAAATGGTAAATTTGTAAAATTAATTCTGAGAACTGTTTAATGGCAATGCTAAACTTCTCATGTAAAATTCTTCATTTATATGCTCTAGATGCTTTATTTGAAATTATCGACTGTTTTTTGCTACATGTGTATAGGGCGGAAAGCTAAAGCGTTATTTAAAGTCTCAACCGATTCCTGAAACCAACAACGAGCCTTTAAAGGTGGTGGTTTCCGATAGCCTTCAAGACATGGTTCTAAACTCACTGAAGAACGGTTCGTGCTTTTTTTATGTTAACTTTAAGGGTTAACAATAAGTTGATATGTGTTTTGTTTTTTCATATTTTGTGCTGTTTTTTTCCAGGTTCTTAGTCTTTGAACTTTTCTTAATGCAGTGTTGCTAGACATTGATGTACCATCTTGCGCACGGTTCAGAAATTTTGCTCCCTTCATACCCGAGCTTGCCGTTTTGTTTGAAAACTACGATGATGTCATGGTGGCGCGTCTGGTAACTTTCTACTCCTCTTTGATCTTTCATATGCTTGTCTCCATGATCAAGCCTTTTTCAGGGGTGTAAACGAGGCGAGCTAAGTTGAACCCCTGAGCTTGAGCTCAGCTCCTTTAGAGATTTATTTCCTGATCTCGCCGCTTGTTTATTATTTATTAATTATTTGTATATTTTATAATTTTACACACACACACACACATATATATACATATATAATTATATTTTAGATATATGAATTACTATTTAATTTCTTGTACCCGCGTTGCGGGCCAGTGGGCATAAAAGTGTGCTACCAATATTGAGGAGATGGGATGTAAAACCATGCTAAGTAGCATCGAACAAAGACCAAAACCGGGAAAAAACGTAAAAAAACACGAATTTCTAACACAAAGTGACTCACGTGACGTAAAACGTAGCGGAGTCGAATTTATAACCATACATATTAGAAAGTGCAGAGGGTAAAAAACTTAAAAGACCAAATGTGACCACCGAATATGAATAAAAAAAAACCCCCGAGGGACAAAATGTGACTATCAAACATTATACTAAATAGCAATGAACGACGAACAAATCCGAGAAAAACGTTAAACAAAAACTAATAAAAAAACTAAAATTATTTAACCTTTGTGATTTTGTTAGAAAATGAAAAATCATAATGCCAAAAAATAATAGAAAAAAACGAAAACACAAAAGACAAAAAAATACACTTTCTCCATATGTTATTAAAATTAAAATTGAGATAATAATAATAATAAGGATAACAAAGTATTTTTTATATATAATATTAAAATTAAAATTGAGAGATTTATAATAATAATAATAATAATAATAATAATAATAATAATAATAATAATAATATAATAATAATAATAATAATCATAATAATAATAATAATAATAATAAGGATAAGGATAACAATTTTTTTAAAATAAAAATAAGAGTATAATTGTGAAATCGAAGGAGAAATTGCCACGTGACATTAATTGTAGTTTTTTATTAGTATTGTGATTATATTTTAGATATATTCAAAATTAACTATTATGTATATATATTTTATAACTTAAATATAAATTATATAAGTGATCTGTCTGTTCAAGCTTGAGAGTCTAGTCAAGCTTGATCTTCCTTATCGAAAGAGCTCCATTATAGGCTCGAGCTCGTTTTAAGCTTTTGTCGATCTAGTCTCGAGTAGCTTAAGAGCGGCTCAACTTGTTTACACACCGAACTATAACCCAAAATCCGAGTTCAAATCCAAACTAACATCTCTTTTGTGTTTAACTCTATCTAGGATGGAGCAACAAACGACGTCCCTAACGACATGTTCGATGTTAGAAGTTGCTACACGCTTTACTTTAAGCCTGCAAACGGTACATTATTACCATACGATGGTGACGAGACGAAGGAGGACATAATCGCATTCATTCGTGACAATCGGCCAATTCAGAACATGTATCTCATGCCCCAGTCAGTTGAATCAGTTACACTTGACCGATGAATTAGCTACACTTACACTTGACAACTTTGATGTTTTTACAATGGACCATCAAAACTATATAGTTGAATCTTTTCACCAACTTGAATGTGTAATACATATGGCATTATTTCTTTATAAAGAATCAAACAAATATAAGAAATGTGGACATAGAATGGGTTTTTAATCATCTCTCACACTATTGGAGCCGCTTGCAGCTTGCTCGTTTGACTCGTTTAAGTTATGTTCAAATTTTAATGTCTATATAAGTTATTAACCAATCCCATTTATAAATAATCTAAACTAGCCTATATAACTATAATATGGTGGATAACTCCAACTAAAGACAACTAAGATATAATTTTTACTTAAAATATATATTTAATACAGTTTTAATTTAAATAAGGTTGCTCGTCAAGTCACGAGTTGACCCGAGCTCTTTATAAGCCTAGCTTGAACTCAAATGTCAGTTCCTTAAAATTAAACAAGTTAAACTGAGCTGACTCGTTTAACTTTGAGCTCAAGTTAAAGCTCGCTTGGCTCCTCATTAAGCAGCCCTAGTGACCAAAATTAATGAAATTACAATTACAAATTACAAACTATAAATTTGCAACATCTTTGTACATAGTGGAGTTGTACCAAACGCTTAGGGAGGTTTACACTTTTAACCCACAAGTATTCGTTTTTTCACTTTTAATCCAAAAGTTTTCATCTTTTCCAATTTAACCCCACAACTTTTATTTTCAAGACTTGATGCAAAACTACTACCGAGTCGGGAGTCTCACTGAAAGCAGCCTCTCTATTCTACATCTTGCCCTCCTCAGACCCTACCTTAGCTTTGCTATTGGTGAGATATAATGAGTATGATGATCAGTGGCGAAGCTTGAGATTTCCGACCGGGGGGTCGGAAGTCATCGAACCTAAAATTGTACCTACAAAATTATAAAACTGGGGGGTCGAAAACATATTTACCTAAAAAACTGTATACGAAAACTATATACCGAACACTATTGAGCGAAAGTTCGGGGGGGTCGGGTGCCCCCGGCCCGAACTAAGCTACGCCTTGATGATTATGAACTTTTTTACTTTCAACTTTGTTTCTATGTTTTTTCATATTTCATAATTTTTTTGTTTTATGATTTAAAATAAAAATTAAATGAATCGATTTTAGCTTTTCCTCACATTTAATTATGAACATGGTTGAAACTTAAAATTGGTTTACTTAAATTTTAGTTAATTTTGTGTTGAAGTTTTGGACTTCATCCATCTACTAGTGATTACTAGTCAAACACTCAAACGAGACTATCATCGTATTTCTAGACAACATCTGGAATATTAAAAAAAGAAATCTAGAATATATGATGCGAAGATGACAAATCTCTTATTTTCAGAAAAATAAAAATAAAAAATAAATACCAACGACGTCGTATAGAGTGGAATTCTACTAAACACCTTATTTATCCACGTTGAAGACGCTCTGTTGTCTTGGTCATCTTCACATGCGATAACGCTTGTGACTTTCTAGAGAGAGAGAGAGTAAGAGAGAGAAAGCTTCACAGCTATGGCGTCTGCTAGGGTTTCTACTGCATTCATCTTCATTTCTGCTATCTTGTTCTCCATTGCATCGTTCTCTTCTGCTACTGAGGCTGAGAAAGAACATGTGCTCACTTTAGATCACTCTAATTTCTCAGAAATCGTCTCGAAACACAAATTCATCGTCGTTGAGTTCTATGCTCCCTGGTATAAACCTATTTACTCGACTTATCATCCATTATTTCTATAGATTCGATCTGATTTAGTAACAAGTATAATTAACCTAATTGTTGTGTGTTTTATATTTGATGCTTGTAGAAGTGTAAACAGTGTTTGACTGTTGTTAATTGTTTTGAATTTGAACTTGAAAGCACTCGTTGTTTGTAGATCGGTTTATAATTCATTTTTCTGTTGTATAGATTCGATCTGATTTAGTAATAAGTGATAAACCTAATTGTTGTCTGGTATTGATTGTAAGTATGTAGATCGGTTCTGTTTGTATGCTTGCATGTTACAGATCTAACTTTGTAATTGATATTTTGAGAGGAATTAAAAAGGATATTTCAGAAGCATTTGGAGTAAGTTTGATTTATTTATTTATTATGTGATTTATGAATTTTTTTTATAAAGGTCTCATAGTTAGAATTTTATTAATGTTACATTATGTGCATGTGGTGAGCGCTTAAATTCAAATCAGATCTGGCTTTAAAATAATACGTATAAATTGTAGAATGACTTTTTAATTGATCTAACCTGTTTTGTATCTTAACTATTGATCCATGGTGAATCCCTGCTGACAGATTTACCATCTTATGGTTTTTTCGTTGTTAGTATTACCGTGAATTATTGGTTGAAATTTATATCTGATGCTGTAGGAGATTATAGTTGCTATAGGATGGTGACAATAGACATACTTTTTTAAAAAGTTATTCAGGGAAATTGTGGAAAAAAATCAGTTTTCTGTTCCTTTCTTTTTCTTGAATTGTGTTGTTTAGTTTATCTGTGTTTATCTATGGGGTTTCGAATTGCATGTATCTGAATTCTGTGCGTTTAGAATAACTAATAATTCTTGAAATAGAATCGGTTGCTAACTCACTGATAATGCGTCCTGCTTTTTTTGAACAGGTGCGGTCACTGTAAGAATCTTGCTCCAGAGGTATCTATCTTGTTTCCTGGATGGTCAACTTAGGAAGACAATTTGTTATTTTTTATAAAAGCAGTGTAGCGAAAAGTAAAGTTTCTCACATGTATTCTTTATGTGCAGTACGAAAAGGCTGCATCTGTGTTGTCAAGCCACGATCCTCCAGCTGCTTTGGCGAAGGTTGATGCCAATGCTGAAGAAAACAAAGGACTTGCCGAGCAATTTGAGATTCAAGGTTTCCCCACAATCAAGATCTTGAAAAATGGAGGAGAAATTGTTCAAGACTACAAAGGCCCTCGTGAAGCAGACGGTATAGTTGAATACCTAAAGAAACAAGTTGGTCCTGCATCGTTTGAAATCAAAACTCCAGAAGATGCAGGCAGTCTTATAGATGACAAGAAGGTCTTTGTGGTAAGCTTTTTATTCCATCCTTTCCCCACTAACTTTTGTACTTGTTACAATCTTATCCATGACTTAAATGTTTGATGTATCATTGCAGGTAGGAATTTTCCCCACATTATCCGGTGAAGAGTTTGAGAACTTCACCGCTTTAGCCGACAAGCTGCGTTCGGACTATGACTTTGGCCACACCACAAACGCTGAACTCCTTCCCCGTGGGGAATCATCAGTGACCACCCCAACCGTTAGGTTACTAAAGCCGTTCGATGAACTATTTGTCGATTTCCAGGTACCGCCACTCGTATAAAGAATTTGGTTATTCTTTTTTATGTTTATCCGTCATCAGTCTGTTAACACTTTCTTTGTAAGTTTTCAGAAATTTGATGTTGATGCGTTGGAGAAGTTCATCATAGACTCCAGCATTCCTCTTGTGACACTCTTTGACCAAAGCCCAACCAACCAACCATTTCTAGTCAAATACTTTGAAAGTAACGATGCAAAGGTATACATTTTATTTACTTATTTTTGTATTCTTTTCTGATTTAGTGCGATGCGACTTAGCAACAGCGTTTGTATGTTTCTGCTTTTGGTTAGGCTATGCTGTTTCTGGATTTCAGTCACGAGAACATTGACGGTTTCAAGTCGAAATACACGGAAGTTGCTGGCTTATACAAAGGAAAGGGATTAAACTTTCTTCTGGGTGATCTTAAAGCTAGTCAAGCTGCCTTGCAGGTAAAATCATCTTGCTTCATTTTCTATTTTTCTTTCATCTTTGATTCCATCTTTAATTTTCTGTTAATCTGGATGTGCAGTATTTTGGACTTAAAGAGGACCAATCACCTATTCTTATTGTACAAAACACCAATGGTCTCAAGTTCATCAACTCAAACGTTGAAGTCGATCAAATCGCTCCTTGGTTGAAGGACTACGTGGTATGTATTTATTACTTTGATAAAATGATTTAGGAGACAATAAGCTTTTAAATACACATTACGCGATGATCATCGGTTCCTTTTAGCAGTGTTTGTGCTTGTTTTTTTCCCATTAGAGATAAAATAAAACCAAATGGTGACATTCTCAGGATGGAAACGTGAAGCCATTTATTAAGTCAGAGCCTATTCCAGAAACCAACGACGAGCCTGTGAAGGTGGTAGTCGCTAACAGCCTTAAAGACATGGTTCTGGACTCCAAAAAGAACAGTAAGATTTTGCCTTCATTTTTCTTAATTTCTTAAATTTTATTTACTCTTTTTCTAAGCTTATGGTTTGGGCCCACAGTTCTACTAGAGATCTACGCACCGTGGTGTGGGCACTGCAAGAAACTGGCTCCAATCTTGGACGAAGTTGCTGTCTCCTTTGAAAACGATGCTGATGTCATGATCGCAAAGTTTGTAAGTTTCCACTTGTTTCTTACATCGAATGCTAGTCAAACACGGGAATTTTTTAAGTATGGGTCAAAACAGGTCGGATGAACCCACCGACACTTTCTGGACATTTATTTAACTGATTTTATTAAACTTGGGTTAACAAGAAGTAGTTTTGGTAGTTTGTTTTGTGTATGACTTGTAAAACTTTTGCAATAGGATGGATCAAACAACGACATTCCAAGTGAGACATTTGAAGTTCAAGGTTACCCGACACTATACTTCAAAGCTTCAACTGGTAAAGTGGTGCCGTATGAAGGAAACAGGACAAAGGAGGATATCATCGAGTTCATCCAAAAGAACCGTGATGGCGCGGACGAGACCATTGAAACAACCACAGCCACGACCACAACCGAATCAGGCAAAGACGAACTATGAGGAGTTTTTTTTGATGTACTGCTTTGAACCTACTAGACCTTTTTAAGTTAAAATTTTGGATTTTGTTGTTTCGTACCAATAACCACCACCCCTAACCATAATAATACCAGTTGCCACCAGCGCCACCACCCTTTACTTTTGGGTAGAATGAAATAAATAAATTATATGGTAACAAAACAAGTTTGTTTTTTAAAGGTTAGATGAAGTGGCCATATATATTTTGTAAGCTTGTCGATGATAACCAAAATCGTATACCTTGACACTTTGGCATGCCTCCTATGAAACCCATTTGAGAGGTGCATTGCGTATAGCAAGGGATATAGCCGACGCAATATATGAGCGAATCCCCTACGTACAACGGACTCGTCTTAGGGATAGAGGAAACCCTCCACTCAGATCTAGGGATCGTATGCGAATTTTGTATTGTTTAACTTATGAGCATAACATAAGTTATTGTTGATGTTTGTACATGACCCGGATGCAGTATTGGTTGTGGTCTGATTTAATTTACACCATGAAACACGAACTTTAAAACTTGAAACTTATTACATAACAACACTTAAATGTTTGATACGGGCCCACTTAACTAAACAAACTCATGAGCTCGCCAACTTTATATTTTTTTTTGAAAGGTAACTGTTATTCACAATGCCAAAACCTCAAAAAGAGACGGCAAAAACACAACCCTTACACGAAATTGAAATTACACCAATCTTCCCATCTAATACGCCTATCCTTGGATCGATTCCTATACCCTAAGAACCCGAGAGACTTAATACTAGCTATGATCTCTTCAGCTCTAGCATCGGCACTTGAAAACCTCTTTTTATTCCTTGCTAGCCAAATACACCAACATGATATCATGATGATACCTCTAAGAACCTCTTTCACTTTTGCGCTTAGACCACAAAAGTCCGGAAACTCGATGAGATCCTTAACAGAGAAAACGTAAATAGCTCGCCAACTTTACATGTTCTGATACGCTCTTCTTAGTTAAACACGGGCGTAGGCATGAGTTTGTGTGAAGATAGACTCTATAGAAGACTCCGCCCAATTCATAAACTTAATTTCCCATGCCACAATGGACATGGTTCATCAACCGGTATAGATACGAACCGGTATTTGAAGGTAAAAACTGATACCGAAAACGTTAAATGTCAATACCGAATTGGTACCGAAAATTGAGTCAGTTCGGGAAATTCGGTATCGGTTCATTTGCTCATCCCTAGTTCATCTCTAGAGTTGTTGTTGCATTTTATTTATATGTATTTGTAATTCGATTTAATGCAAAATAAAACCTTGAACTGTATATTTTTTGTTAATTCCGTTGCATATTTTATGTTATCACTAACGTCTTTTGTTTGAATGCTTTTTAGCTTATGATTTTATTAAAAGAGACGTATGTAAATGGAAGGATAAAGTTGAAGTCCTACCAAATCTAAGCTAATACACTATGGTATGATTGTGGTGTGAAGTGTGATTAATAAAATATAATGTAATACAATACAATAGAATAACATATAATACGATACAATAGGATGTAATATTATATATGATTATACAATACTATATATGATATGATATGTTGCATACGATATGACATGGCATGGCAGGATAAGGTACATTATGATATGATATGGTTTGATACGATATTATATTATATGATATGATATTATGTGATATGATACGTTGTAATATGATACAATACGCTTTAATATGATATGATATGACAATATGATATGATATGGTATATACATTCAAATTTCAATAGAAATAAACACTTCTTCAATTTTGCAGTGGATTTTTAATATTGATGGACTTAAGCAATAACTTTAATATATATTCTAATAGATTCCAACTAATTAAACATCTCTACTAGTTTTAAAATTATAGATAAAAATAACTAAAAGAACTTATTTCATTATCATATTTTACATGCTAGTCCACTTGTTGTAGTTTAAACCATTCGATTTGTATCAATGATTTAAACTTCCATCAAACTCTGCTATGATTATTAATTAATATATAACATAATGACATTGTTTGATGATAATAAAATATACTAATGTCATTATCGACATTATAACCATTTGTTTGGATTAAAAGGAACTAATGTCATAATCAATATTATAACCATTTGATACGACTAAAAGAAACTAATGTGATTATCATATTAATAACATTTCAAACAACATTTTATTTGAACAGCTTAAACTCAACTAATCCCATTACATAACTTCATTAATTCTTGGGTTTTGAGTTTCAAGAATTGGGCAAGTTGTGATGGATTAACGATGCCAGGTATAAGTATATGCACCTTGAGCAACCCAGAAACCTCACGGTACCTTGACTCCTCAACTTGATCCTCAACCATGTTCGAATCTTGCTTCGTCTCTAGCCCTTTTTGAGCAATGACTTGATGAGAAGAAAACCCCGGTGGAGGTGCATCTGCCTTGGGTGACTGATTTGTAGCCATCGCTTGATAACTAGATTGTAACCATGGCTTGAGGAACACCTTCATTGGGTGAGCTAGTTGTAACCATGGCTTGTGAATGAGAAGGTTTTGGCGTACGTTGGACTATCTTTTGTGGTGGTGGTCTTATTTTTGTGATGATCTTATAGTGGTGGATGGTTTTATAGTTGATGGAATCAAGAAGTCAAACTCTTCATCTCTCCCTTGTCGCTTGTGTGGCACCGATTGTCTGTGTGACCGGTTCATGATAGTCTGCATAAGGATTAACCATGTTAAGGAACTAAGTCATGCTTTTTCATAAATGCCCTTTGATAATTAAATTCAAATTCTTAACCAATATTGCCAATTTCATTTTTAAGATAAAGTTATAATAATTATTTATTGAGAAGAATGGGTTAGAATGGTTACAAAACATCATAAAGAATCATATATAAATTATCAATACACTTATCCTATATGATTTTAAAATAACATCCAGTTCAACAATTATAATCATCCTAACAATATAAAATACCGTATACAATTTTACCTTATTGATATCATTTTATTAGATCGAATATTTGAAGTGTTAATACTAATCAAATAACACATAATTGAATGGATCAAAGAAAAACGAATATATCAAGCACTTTTGAATGCTCTAAAATCACGACTGATACAATCACGTACTCTAGCAACAGTAGATGAATATCCATTATGATACTTAAAAGAATCTAAGGTGTAGATGATATAGCATTGCGCTTATGTTTCAAATCATACAACCTCACAATGAAAATATTTTTGTTAAGAAAACCTCACAAAGGAAATGATCTAAGTATGATATGAGAAGGAAACTAACTAGATCAGGTAGATTGAAATAATGGGAATAAAGAGGAGGGTGGAGTATTCGACGAAATAAATTTATAAAAAAAGTAGTGATTTGCGGAGAGAAAAGTTCCTTTGGCTTACATTTATGATAATAAAATGTGAGAATCAGGGTTGTTGCTTAGGTCCATTAAATAGAGCCGGTGAGATAGCACTAAGCGCGTGAATCTAAAACGAAAGATATCACAACGTTCACACGTCTTAATAAGTATAAAAGATAATAAATATAAGTAACGTTACAATTTATTTTTTAATTAGGTAATACTATTTAGTTTGTCTATAGAATTCAAAAGAAGCATAAAATATTCTAATATACATTAGGTAATACTTTTTTGTTTGTCTATTTGAATTCCAAAGAAACATAAATATTCTAACATACTCTATACTAATATACAAAGACAGAATGTAAATGTGTTATACACTACAATTTTAGCCATTACAAAACCTCACATACATATAAGCTCACCATATGACTTATGCTAACTTTTGTAACAACCAACAAATTATCAGGTTAGATCCATACATTTTAACTGATCACATTAATTTCAACTATGTGCATTAGACTTATTTCTACTAGATTAGGTTGCATTAAGTCTAGTTTAGCCCATTATATACAATGGATTTGCATTTGATAGACATTAGTGATAACCGTGTTGCTTAACGATAATGTTACCGAAACGAACGTTGGTGATAACCCGATAAAATTTAGAAAGTAATGATTATTATAATATGCTTGGATAATATATTATTGGTGTGTATTACGTGAGTATATAATAAATTATTGATAAAACCCTAAATTCAAAGGATTTAGTTTTATTTAATGAGAAATCAAGGGTTATATATTATTATGTGTATTATATAATACTTGCGTGACCACTAAATAAACATGTATGTATTTTTATAACAAGACTTACTTTATAATATAAGGTTATGTATTTTTATAACAAGACTTACTTTAGCCGTCTCGCTTGCGGTATGCGCATATAATGTATATATGTGTGGGCGCTCGGGGGCAAAAGCGAAAGAGCACTACTTTTAACGTTATTTTACTAATTTCATGAAAATGACGTTAAAATAGGGGGATGGTTAATCATTAATCATGTGGTGGCGTTGATAGCCGAAAGACAAAGGGGTACATACACTAATTGGCATTTGTCTCAATTGCTGAGTGTTAAGTGTCTGATGTCCAAGGCTTGATGCAAAACTACTATCGAGCCGGGGGGTCTCACTGGAAGCAGTCTCTCTATTCCTACGGGGTAGAGGTAAGGTTGTCTACATCTTACCTCCTGAGACCCTACCTTAGCTTTGCTATGGTGGGATTTACTGAGTATGATGATGATGATGATGATGACGACTTACTTTATAAAAATTATACCCGGAAGTTAGTTGCAAGTATTTAAAAACCTATAAAACTAGAATAATATTAGTTCTAGTTGCAATGAAAAACCTAATTAAACATCAAACCACCCTACACCACCACATACCATCTTTCACCCCCTCGTTCCCTTATATCTCATCTCCTCTCTCTCTCTCTCTCTCTCTCTCTCTCTTGTTTCTAATAACTCGACACTTGAACTCTACAATCATCCCGCATGCCCTCATGATGTTGTCTTGCAATTAAGAGATCCATTTTTATCAAAATTCAAATCACATCTCCTTCCTTCTCACCCTCTCAATACCTTACACCATCCCCACCCTCACAATCACCATTTTTCCACTCAAACACCCACAATCAATCTCTTCGGTGATTCCTTTTGCATCCAAGAAGGCTAAAGCAGACAAGGCTTGAAGATTCACTATATAACCACCATTATTTTGGATTATTCATCACCTAGCTTGGTCTAGAGTGGGCGCGTGTATGTCGTTTTTGCTTTCATTTGGTATTATTGTTCTCGCATTTATTGTACGGATTTTGATATGAGTTTTCACATCCCCCATTTTATTGTTTTCATAGCTTTTTTTCTAGAGGGGAGGGAGCATACGATTTATTTACAGTTTACATGTGAAAGAATAATAGTGTGTTCTAGTTGCACCTTTTATGTCCATATAAGTTTTTGATTTATCTATTTATCTATTGGGTTACGCCCCCATCCTTAGTCAGTAGCGTTAATACGTAAAGATAAAGGATGTAACAAAATTTGCGAAAACGGTTACATATAATGTATTGGATACAATGGGGCAGGATATCCAGGTCAAGGTTTGGTTGTAGGCTCATATAGTCGCATATGCTATTGTCCTAGCTAGGCTATGGATCGTTTACTAATACCACTTACTATGCATATGGTTTTACAAAACGATTTATCAGTGTTTATTTGTCAATTTAAACATGTGAACTCACCAACTTTATGTTGACGATTTTTTAATATGCTTTTCAGGTTAACGGTTTCGTACTAAAGATTGGACATTTGATCATGCATGCTTTGAGTATTCGCTTTTGACTTATCGCATTTCACTTTCATGAATAATAGTTATTTTGAGACAATCTAGTTTTAAACATTTATTTAAAGTGATGTAAACTTTAAATACACTAGTATTTTCAATATTTGATTTAATATCATTTAGTGGTTTACATGATCGTTACTGAAAACCTTTGTGTTGCACCACCAGTGATTCAGCCTTTGCGGGTGTGACAACTTCCCCACTAAAAACTAGATAGAATATGCTCTAATAGAAACTGTTTAACCAACAAACTCAAAAAAAAAAAAAACTAAATATAAGTGAGTATATCATTTCGCCTCAATTTAGCACTGATTTCTATGTTCGGCTTGAAAACACTTTAGTCTAGTAGATAAACGGTATTACGAGAGATACTACAAATCGTATTTTGAAATATCAATCTTTTATTAAAAAAGTGTTTTACAGCAAGTCTCGTTTTTCTCTCAATATATTTAAGCTTTTTATTTTGTTAACAAAATATTTTATACACTTCTCAACATGATCCTAACATGTACGTTGCGTAACATTTTCATTTTGTTAAAAGCACTTCTATATAAAAATGTTATATAAGAAAAAACAAAACGTAACACACAAGCTTTGCATAGTTTCTTATTCTGTTAAAATCAAATTTCTCATTTTCAGGAACACCACCCCCGATCCCAGGGTGGGGTTTTTCACTTAGACCCTTATATTAGTATTTAAAATACAAATTAAACCCTCTTAGTTTGATTTTTTCACTTAAAATTATATTAAAATACAAATTAAACCCCTTTGTTTATTTGTTTAAAAAAACGTAAAGTTATAAAATCAAACTTAATTCATATTTTTTCTTATAGTTATAATTATTGTTATTGTTTGATTTATTTATTAATTTAAAATACCATATCTTTATCTCTTAATCTTTTTATTATTTGATGTTATTTTAGTTTTTTAATATTCATTAAAAATAAAAGGTTTTCATGTTATATAAATGAGTGAAATTAATAAGCGTTAAATGAAAAAAAAAATCATTTTTATTTGATAAGTTGTATCTTGCACATTAAAATTTGTGTTAGCCTGTTAGGTATGTCAAAACTTTTTTGTGAAACTATAAAAGAGCACAAAAAGATCATTTATATAGTTATAGATATAATGTAATACCATATCATACAATATGATATAATGTATACAATACATGATACAACAAGTAGCGAGGTGATGTATGATATACGATGTGATAATTACTATATGATATAATATGATATGCTTTGATATGATATAATATTATTGGCAGTGAGATTTGGCAAGCGGCATAGTATCTGGTACTAAATTAATCTTACATTCCACTTCACGATCCGACGGTATTCCTAGCAATTCCTCAGGAAAAACATCTACATAATCATCCTAATCAGCCATAACTGGTACAAGCATCCCTAACGCATCACCTGGTCCAGCTCTAATCATTCTCTTCTCAAACTCTACAAATAGGTTTTGATAAGATTAAGATCATAAATAAGTTTCATAAAAAATCACATGATACGCTATATGTAAAATATCCAAACTTAAACACCCAAAACCACCTAAAAATGATAACTTACCAAAAAAAATGACCTAAAAAGTAAAATATCCCTCCAACTAACTCCCTTGCCTATTGTTACCCCTCTTCTTCCCCCACTCATGCAACCGGAGATGCAGCTCCGCCGCAGCAATCAAAAAATACACCGCCTGTATCGGCGTCAATATCTCTATAACCGCCTTCAATGTCTCCAATCTCAAATCATCCGCCATATGCAACAACTCCTCCATCTCACCACTCTTCACCTCCAGCACCTCCTCCACTCTCTCCTCATTCTCTCCACCGTCACCACCACCACTTCTCATCATCTCCGACACCGCACTCGAAAGCTCCACCATCGACCGATCCGCCACCGTCTCCTGCACTTTTGCCAGTTTCTCCGTCAACACTCGCTCTTCATGTATCGTTTTCCTTTGCAACTCATCAATTTTTTCCAACTGTTTTGGCGCCATATCGGATAAATCTCCGGTAGTTATACCGCGAATTAGATCACCGAGCTTCGCGTCTAGCTGAATACCGGATTTCGAGTAGAGTAAATGAATCGCTAACGTCGGTCGCCAACCGCCGATCCATAAGAACGCGTCTTCTAGATTGCTCCGCCACGACGGAGTGTACATCGCGATTGCATCTCGTTTCTCCCAATCGGATTTTGTCCGGTAGTACTGTTCGTAATGCCGTACAACTTTTTCAATCAGTTGTAACAGAACGGTGTCGTTTTGGTTGTCATTTTCATTTTCGTCGTTGTTGTGGTTGTTAGCGGCGGTTACGAGTTCTTCGAGGTGCGAGTTCTGTTCGCGGAGCCAGTTTTCAAAGAATGTGTTGAATGATTCAGAAGACGTAGGAGGAGGATTACTAGAGGAGGAGGTTATTGGTTCCTCCGCCATGAAAGGTGTGGTGTCCTGTGAAATTAGCATGGTGAGTATAGATTTATTTGTGGAGAATGAACTGAATGTTTGAGGTGATATTGATGATGATGACGACGGTTGAGAAGAGAGATTTGTAGAGATTGCAAGTTGCAGAGAGTTGATTGGGGTGCAAGTTGAATCTGAACCAATCCGTGAAAACCGCTAGGGTTTATTGTATGCATGAAACCGGTGAAACCATGGGCGAATGATGGTTTGCAAAGTTGACAGGTATGGTCCTTTTGGTTCTGGTTCTGATTCGCGTTTGGGTTCGAGTTCTGATTCTGGTTCTTAACTTTTATAGATTTTTTTATTTGAAAAGCTAAAATATAAGAAAATGGAAAATCACCGAAGTTAGATATGTTTGACCGACAATATTAACAAAATAGACATTCAATTTCAGTTTTTGTTTCAGAATACTGTCGACAAGCACAAAAAAGGGTTTTAGAATCGAAACCGAAATCGGTTTCTTTTAACCGGTTAAAAAAACCGGTTCGGGCTTAACCCGACCCAGTGGTTATAGACCGGTTCTCCTTCGCGACATTTGTAACCGGTTAAAAAAACCGAATTGATTTTAAAAACCGGTTTAAAACCATTTTTTTTGGCCCAAACCGGTACGAACCGGTTAGTACCAACATGGGTTCTCCTGGTATCAAATCGGTTTGTTGTGCAAAAAAAAAACCGAAATTGGTTAAAAAACGGACCGATTTAAAAAAAACGATTTGTACACCTCCAACTATACATGGTCAAAACGGATAATTAGGGGTTGACAGATAGGAATCGCTGGCTGGGACGACTAAGGCTTGGGTGGCAAAAAGCTCATTGTGAAAGACTAGAGGGTTCATATAATAGTGATTCAGATTGAAACACGTGTGCATTTTGTTAATTTTATTGCTTTACATGTCTGTATTTTCTCTTAAGATAATTGAAGTAATTGAGTTTTGATTTAGTTATAGTTACATGTATGTATATAATTGAACTAAGTGTTAGTTTAACTTATCATTCTCAAGGTAGGCGCGGCACCTTCGGGTACCCTCACTTGCGGGTAAGGCGGTAACATGTGTCGCCTATTCCTTTGTATGAATCTCGGGTATTAGTCACCAATGAAAAGAGAGAATAGAGAGAAAGAAAGAGATATGTTTGTGCACAGAGAGGACATGGAGAGTTTAGGGTAGGCTAGGTGGTTGTATTTTGTTGGTTTACGAAAGGATGTTGTTGAGTCGATGGTAGTTTAGGGTAATGTCGTCACTAATTACTTTTAAGGTAGTTGAGATTAAGTTTTGAGCGGCCAAATCTTATTGATGGAAATATTAGGGTAGTGGAGGTAGGGCTGTCCAAACTGCTCGGTGCTCGAAGATCGTTCGACGATCGTTCGAAAAAGCTCGGAAATTTGCTCGTTCGATCCTTGCTCGGTTAAAATCGAGCCAAGCAGCTCGGTTCGGTTTAAAAACGAACCGAGCACGAGCATAGGTACGCTCGCTCGTCGCTCGTTCGGTTTCGATCGAATTTGTTTCTATTATTATTATTATTATTTATATATAATAAATATATTAAAAAGTATTAAAAAAGTTGAAATCTGATATTCCCGCTATTGTTTTAGACTTTAGTAAAGTAACCCTAATTTCCCTAAATCCCTAATTCCCTATTTCCCTCGTCGCTCCTTCTGACCTTCTCTCGTAGCATTTTAGATGTTCTTAAACATTAAATATTTGGATGACATTTTGTGTTTATTTTTGTGGACTTTTTTATGTTTGTATTTTGTTAAATTGTTAAGTGTGTGTGAGACATATAAGTTAGTGAATTTTGGTCAATGAATGGATGTGTAGGAATACTAAATAAAACTGAGCAAAAGCGAATCGAACCGAGCATGAGCATAAGATTTCCGCTCGATTTCCTAAATCCGAACCGAACCGAGCGGCTCGGTTTCAAACCGAACCGAGCACGAGCATACCTCCGTTCAGTTCGGTTCGGCTCATGAACACCCCTAAGTGGAGGGTAAGAAAAGAGTGCCCCTCCCACCCATATGTTGTTTATATCATAAACATTTGTTATAGTTTATTATATGTAATATAGGCTAGGAGTTAGCTACAAAGTCTAAATTTTTAAAAAGTGTAAAAAGTCATAAAACACTATAATTTCAACTATAAAACACACTCAAAACACACAAAAAACAAAATGAAGATTACTAAAACATCATATATTGTATGTGGATTTTGCTTTGTGTTTTGAATGATAAGACTCTAATTGTCGAATGACACACGTTATTGTGTTTTATGTTGATTAGCATGTTGTGTTTTATATTTATAGCTTTACGATAGTGTGTCTGAAGTTTTACGATATGGTGTTTCAGTAATCTTCATTATGTTATTCATGGGTTTTAGATGTGTTTTATGGTTAAATTATAGTGTCATATTTACACTTTTTAGGAAATTTAGACTTTGTAGCCGAACCAAACTTGAGTAAAATTATAATTATAATGATATTTAATGTTCGTTAGTTTATATTAGAGTCACATAGATTAGTTATGTAATTTGTATAAACACGTATTATATAAATAAAAGTAATTGGAACTTATGGTAGAGAAATATCAAAAATCCAAACTTGAGTGTTGTTATTGAAAGAAGCATAAGACATCGGTGTATTAAAATGCAGTTGTATGAAACTTAAGAGACAAGTCGACATATATATATTTGAATTTGAAGTGGAAAGAAAAGGTTAATATTGACTGCAAGTGGTTCTTTTTTCATGGACATTATTTTATTGTATTAACATAGGGAACGTATATCTTATGTTATCTATTATATTATATATACACTTGTTTCTCTTATGTATGATGAATGCCCTATAGCGGACTAAAACGTACTACGTTTTGAAACGAGAAACATAGTGTGAGATAAGAGAAGAGAAGGGCAGTGTACCGTGTCAAAAGATTCTCGATACCAAAATTTAGCTAAATTCAAAATCAAATACCGTATAGTATATGTTTGATTGATACAGGTATGGTACGATATTGTTAAAACGCGCAAACCAGTACTGTACCGCATGACACGACACCAATGCCGAATTTTAGCTAAATTTAAAACCGTATATCGTATTGTATTTGTTTGGTCAGAAAAGATATGATACGGTACTACTATATATGAAACTTCCATCATTTGTGTGAGTTAAACGTTTTAAGAATATAAACTATAATATTTCAATATATTCATTTGTTTTAAATATTAACTAGCGGCTTTAGCTGCGCATTTGCAACCATGCTTTTCCTAGGGTGGTGTGGCGGGAATTATGCATATGCAAAAAATAAAGTGTTGTTAACGATCGTATCCACTCTAATTACATATAAGTTATGCAAACACGGGTTGGTTTTGAATAAAATTGATATTGAAATGTACGTAAATGTAAATTAACATGCTGCAACGATATATTCTAAATGTTATAAACATTGTATAACAAAAGTTATAAACATGGACGGAGCTTCGTATAGCCGGAGGGGGGGGGGGGTGTTCGTGTCATAGTGTAGATTTTACCGAAAATTTTATATCTACTGAGTCCCCCCCCCCCCCCCCCCTTGTTTTTTTTTTCCATAAAACTTCTGGCCTCCTTGTATAAAAGTTCAGTCGGGGCTGGGGATTTTTTCTCATTTTTTATATGTACTGAGTCTCTCCCCTTATTTTTTTTTCTATAAAACTTTTGGCCTCCTTGTATAAATGTATAAAAGTTCAAGTTCCGGCACCGGTTGTAAAAACAAATATTTACAATGGTTTGATTATACAAAAGTTGTCAAGCATAAGAAAAAAAAATTGTGATATATTCGAAAGGATATCGACACGTGTTTAGCATCGATAGAAAACTATAGAAACAAATACCAGTGTCCGTTCCCATGATACCAACACCGGTAAGAGTGTTGTTTGGTTGGAATTTGTTCAGTTTGTCATGATGCCGGTACAATACCAATTCTCTTATAGTTTACGATACCAAACGAAAAACACTCTATTTTGAATACAACCTTACTTTAAACAAAATTTATATGTGGATATCAAGAAAAAAAAAATAAACCCAACTACAACTTTTGTAAAGAAGCAAAAGAAAAAATGTTTAAACCCAATCAACCAATTCAAGTTTAACTAACATTTTCTATTAACAAACCACACAAAAGAGAAATAACTATCAAATATAAAATCATGACTTCCCAATCACTAATTATATTATAAACTGTATCGTTTCCGGATCACCACAAAGCCCACTAAGAAGAGAATATGATACACTTAAGCGTTGTCAAGTGATTAAGAGGAATTACCTCTTGTGACAAGAGCAAGATTCAATCCTTAAAAGACTTAAATATTTAGAGGGAAAAATTAGCTGTTAAAAAAAAAATATAATTGCTTTCATAACTCCTTTTTTTAATTATTTTTTTCCCTCTAGACGACTCAATCTAATTTATGATATCACCTCGATACTTTGAATGTTTGTTGTGTTTATGATGCTTGTATGTTTGTATATCTGTGTGCACATACATGTTTTTAGGAAAGTAGAAATTGACATATAAAAACAAAATTAGACGTATTATACAGATGTTAATGAAAATTGTTTTCTTTTGTTTTATTTTTCTTGCTATGGGACATCTACAAGTTGCCTTAGTCAAGGAGGTTATTAAACAAGGTGATGTGTGTCTCTTAACTCAATTGTTTTTATGCTAAAACGGATTGAAAGCTCGTGAATCGATATCGTACTTAACTAAATTAGTTTAAACTATAGTACGTTGTAGTTCTATCATAATCTCTTAAGTGGCTAAACTTAACGTAAACTAGTTTAAACTATAGTACGTTGTAGTTCTATTATAATCTCTTAAGTGGCTAAAAATACATGTGATATTAATTAGATTGTTGTGAATTTAAGGACGTAAATGAATTCAGAAGGGGGTGGCGACACAGCTTGTTGTCCGTGTACCTTCTGTTTTGATGTAACTTGACAAGTTTTTTCATAAATATATATAATATTTCTACTAACAAAAAAGAATTGGATTCTTTTATGGGTGATGCTAATTTTCGGTGCTTATCTAATTATCAAGTTAATTACATATATTTTAGGTTGAGTCGGGTCAAGCTATTTGGAAACTCAAAACCTAGCATTATTCTCATAATTACCAATGGTTTCATGACCTTAACTAAATAAATAAGTTTACTTTATAGTCTTATAACAATGTTTGAACAACTTTTTTATTTGATTTCCATTTTTTATATAATAAACGAAAAACGTAAGTTAAACTTGAATTGGGCAACTAGAAAAAAATGCGAGATTTCGAACTTTTATAAAATCATGAACAAATTCGAGATTTAAACGTTTATAAAATCGTTATATTATTAATAACGATATGCCGTAATAATCTGGATAAATTATACAAAAATAACAATAAAATAAAATTTGTATACATAAAGTAGTGATAAATAAAATTCGGGAAAAGTGACAAACATGAGAAAGCGTGCCTTGACAACCAGCACGTGTTTACCCCATTTGCTTTTGATACTTTTGGTTTCTTGGCGCCAGAGGCTGTGGACCTTCTTAGTCGAGTTCAAAGGTCATGCATAGTAATGTTATGACCCCGAGATCTATGGACGTAGTTTTTAAAAGAATTAGTTTTGCTATTCAAAAATGGTAGCGGCGCAGTTGTTGCCTGTTTACCATCTATCTCGATGTAAATTACACTTTAAATTTGTTATCTTGATAAGAGATTTTATACATATAGCTAAGACGTACTTGACTAAAGGAAATATAAAATTTGTATTAAATATTTTATGAATGTAACTAAACATATATACAAAATACCTTTTTCTAGATAGCATATATGTATTTTATACATATAAGAGGACAAAATTGGGATAAAATATAATTTATATTGGGTGGAAATGAGATGGGTATGGGGTCCATGTTCATCGGAAAACGGTCAAGAATCGAATCAATGCATTTAGACTTGAAAGAAAATAGCTCAACTTGATTCATTTTTTGTCTCACATGCGAGGGTGGTACATAGATTATATACTATTCTTAAGAGTTTAGAGGCTCACGATTTGTGTTAGGGTTCTAACGTGAATCAGGTTGAAATCAGTTGGGTTGAGGTTGAAAATAATCAAACCGTCTTGGCTCTTAAACCACGTTGGAGGAATGGAGAACGGAACCCTGTGAAACCGGTTTGGGTTTGGTTGGGAGCGGGTCGGATTTCTTAAACCGAGTTCAACCCTATTAAAAAAAAACTCTCTTAAAAGTAAATAAGATACATAATAAACAACTTAAAACTTATGTATTTTGTAATTTTATAATAGCTAAAAGAACAATTTGAATATTGAATTGTAATAGCTAAAATATAATTTCATAAATTAAAAAACTACGACACAAGACACTACTTATTAAATCTTACAAATTTACTTGTTGTCGTAGCGGATAAAAATAATCCATTCCATATTGACAATTAAATGCCCACTTTCGGGTGCATAGCGTTTTGAGTGCATTTTTTCGTTTACGAGAGTGGTTTTTGCCTTTTTGAGTGTGATCTTGCATTATTTTAGTGTTGCGATTTAACCAAAACATCCAATACATATATATACACTAGCATATGAGAGCAAAAAAGTATATAAAATATCATTTAGATGGTCATTAACAGTTACTAAAGGTCTAAAGGCTATATAGCCGTTATATGTATATGTATACTAGCATACGAGAGAAAAAAAGTATTAAAAAAAAGCATTTAGATGATCATTAACAGTTACTAAAGGTCTAAAGGACTATATAATGGCCAGAAATGTAAAACAAGATAGGGTTCATGGGATCGAATTGAAACCAGGTTGAGACATCGGGTTACAAACTACTAGGTTGACTGCAAAATCCTTCAAACTGAGTCCAAACCTCAGGGTTGAAAAGGGTCCTAACCGGGTTGGCTCTATCGGGTTGAAACCGGTTTCAGGTAGGGTTGGGTTGTCATGTTCGGTTCCCAAACCGTTTTATGGTTGCACCTCTAACTAGGGATAACCATGGTACCCGTTCTCGGTGCCGAAAGTACCTGTACTAAAAAAACGGGGAAAATTGGTATCGTTACAGTGTATACCGGTTCGGTACCGGAACTGGTACTTACAGGTGTTTTATCCGTAAATATTGGGACCGAAAAACATGAAAAATGGGTACCAGTACTAAATATGCCCGATACAGAATTTCTATTAAATTATAATATATTAAATTACATCATCTTAGCTACACGAAGTTATGTTCTTTTCATTTTGTTCATGAAAAGTTTTTTTTCTTTTTTCGCTTTAACCACATGAAATATGATAAACAATTTATGTATTATACTTTTTATATTTTTTTAGTTTTAGAATAGTTATAGTTTTATCTATTTTTTCATTAATTTTTTTATGAGTTAAATGCTTGGTTGGTCCCTGTGGTTTGCGAAAATTGCAGATTTGGTCCCAGTGCTTCACTAATTACACGTTTGGTCCTAATAGTTGTAATTTTTGCACTCGGGTGGTCCTTATCACTAACCTATGTTAAGTTTTTCAGTTAAATACGTGTAAAATTACTAACTTACCCCTAAACAAATAAAAAAAGAAAAAGAACTGAACCCCCATTTATCTTCTTCAATCTCTCTCCCCCCCCCCCCCCTCTCTACTAACCCACCACGTCACCCATCACCACCACCACCACCGCCACCTTCAACCCACCACCACCTCCTCCACTAAATACCTCTTTGCGTGAGACCCTACCTGGACGGGATATGGTTCATGGATGCTCGCCAACAGAAGATGTTGATTTTGGGCCGGACCCAATTGTTCCAAAGAGGCCACTTGCCTTCTACGTTATTAATTATCGAAGCTCAATGGAATTTTGCTCTAAAAGAAGCAACAGTAAGAGGCTTTGTAACAGCCTCCTTCCAAAACCACCCATCCTCTTTATTTGCCCAACCCATATTTGTTAATAGCCCAAGTAACTTAAAGAACTGTGTGGCTTCAACCTTGTTGTCCGGGCTTCCGGCCCACGACCCGACCCAAAGAAGAGTCGGGCCAACCTGAACACATTCGCTAACAGTGGCGAATTTATTTTCTGCGTTGTGAAATTGTGATGGTAACAATCTCTACTACTGAAGAACACTTTCATTCTTCTTTCTTATTTTTTCTGCATATTAATATTTTAAGGTAGTGGTGGTCGATTGACGATGGAGGTGGTGGTGATGGGTTGAAGGAGGGGGTGGAGGTGGTGGTGGTGGGTTGAAGGTGGCGGTGGTGGTGGTGATGGGCTGACGGTGGAGGTGGGTGGTGGGTTTTAGAGAGAGAGGGGGGGAGAGGATGAAGAAGATAAAGGGGGGTTCAGTTCTTTTTTTTTATTTGTTTAGGGACAAATTAGTAATTTTGCACGTATTTAACTGAAAAACTTAACATAGGTTAGTGATAAGGACCACCCGAGTGCAAAAAGTACAACTATTAGGACCAAGCGTGTAATAAGTGAACCACTGGGACCAAGTCTGCAATTTTCGCAAACCACAGGGACCAAACAAGCATTTAACTCTTTTTTTATTTATTAATTGCAATATATTTGGAAATGCCACGGTTTGAGTTAAATGCTTGGTTGATCCCTGTGGTTTGCAAAAATTGCAGACTTGGTCCTAGTGGTTCACTGATTACACACTTGGTCCCGGTGGTTGTAATTTTTGTACTCGGGTGGTCCTTATCACTAACATCTGTTAAGTTTTCCAGTTAAGTCCATGTTAAATGACCAAAATACCCTTGCTTATTACCAAGTTATATATATCTTCACAGGTCTCTTCTCAAACAAGCAGCACAACCACCACCATATCACCTCCGCCGCCATCTCACCTCCACCCCCGAACACCCACCGCCACCGTCTCACCTCCGCCACTTCTCACCTCCACCCCGGAACACCAAAACACCCACCAACACTGAAACCCACCAACACCAACGAACACCTCCACCACCGGGCAGGCTATCACCACCGCCGATAACCACCACACCAGCTCGTTGCCCCTGCTGCTTCACACCGCCACAACCACTTCTTCCCCAAATCACTGCCACACACATATGCATCAATTACACATAACACACGTCAATTTTTAAATAGCACAAACAATCAGGAACAAAATTACACAAAAACAAATCATCAGAAACTAAACACGATGCAGTGAAGTCGAAGGGGCGACGGAGGAGCCGGCGATGTCGGATCCGATGATGCACATATTGGTGGTGGAAGATGAGTTGCAGGTTCATTTTTCCGGTAGTAGGTTCCGGCAGTTCGATGTGCATCATCAGCTGGGAGGTAGAGAGAGAGGTTGAAGGGTGTACGGTGGAGGTTGAAGGAGGTGGCGATGGCGATGGCAGGTAGGTTTTGTGGTGATGGGCGGTGGTTTACGATGACGGCAGCAGTACTGGCGGCTGGTGTGGTGTTCCGATGACCCACGTCATTTTTCTGGCGGGTTGGATAGTTGAGGGCATGAGGGTGGTGGTCATTGGTTGTTATTGGGTGGTAGGTTTTTTTAGGAGATAAGATGATGATGAAGAGGCCCTCTGTTTTAAGTTTAGGAATATAGGGAGATTAATTACCTGAAACAGTGAATGGGAGGAGAAGGTAGGAGACGGCAGTGGAGGCGGCGGTGGTGGAGGTGGGAGACGGTGGTCTTGTGGTTTTAGAGAGAGAAAAGGAAAGTGAGAGAGAGAGATCAGGGTGAAGAAGAAGAAGGTGTTTATTTATTTTTGTTTTTTAATAGTAAGGGTAGTGTGGTAATTTTACATAAACTTAACTGAGAAAGTTAACATGGGTTAGTCATAAGGACCACCCGAGTGCAAAAATTACAACCACTGGGACCAAGTGTGTAATTAATGAACCATTGGGACCAAATCCGCAATTTTCGCAAACCACAGGGACCAACCAAGCATTTGACTCCCACGGTTTTAATCAATTTTATTTTAGGGCGTAGTTTTTTGTGATATGCTACCGTCACAAGTGTTTTTATCTACATTTTAACACGAACGTTTTGTATCTGCATTTTCATGATTTTACTAGAGTTTAATACACGATATGACGTATCGCCGCAACACATGTGATATTTTACTATTACTACTCAAATTTAAAGTACACCATGAAAACATTGTAGTGGCTATAATTATTATTTTTTAAATTAGTCCATACACTATAAATAATATAATTTAAATTCGATAGTTTTTATTTTCTTCTGTAACTTTCGTTTTTAACCTTTTTTTTGTTTATTACTAAAATTATGTACTCGGTATAATTTTCTTTGAAAATGGACCTGCCCGGTACCCACCAAAAATGTATCAATTTTTTTTTACCAAAACTAAATATGTTTCCATTTAACTTTTATTAAAAATCCCTCCGCTATAATATATAATATTAAAATACAACTTCTTAGTCAGTGAACCCTGCCGGCCATAACCGCGAGTGGCCGCGGTAGTGGCTGTTACAAGTTGGTATTCTATGGTATGTCGGATCGCAACACCGCGTCATATTTTTTCTTCTATTTGCTACATTTTATTCTATTTTTTTGTTCTTTTACACATTTATATTTTGCAGCTTTATATTTGTCTTTACTATTTGGTTCGGACGCTGATTCTCCATCGCAACGCGCGGTGGAAAAATCAGTTATTATTAAAACAACTTGGTAGCTACAATAGTTTTTCTGCTGTTTTGATTTTTGCTATTAAATTTTTGTAAATTTATGTTTTGAACCCTAGATAAATGATTGAGCTTGTAGTACAACTTTCTATTCATTGTTTGATTGTATATCATCAACTATGTTTTATACTCCTACTCCAACGACATAAGAAAGTCCAGTTTCATTTCCATTTAACACCCAAAAAGTGTAAGGGTGAAGGGAGTCGTCCCAAACTCCTTAGATTTCCTCGTGTGCTACATCAACTTTTTCGTTATTTTCCCAGTTTTCCTCAAAATGCATGGTGTTCGTCGACTAGTTTGTTGCATTCCTTGATTTTCCATGCATCACCAAGAAATAAGATAGACACGAACAACGTTTGAAGGCACACCAAGTAGTTCATTTGTAATTTCATCTCACTTGTCAATGCAACCTAGTCTTCAATCAACCGTTCTTTAAGCCATGATGTTGGAGACATTGTTAATTGGAAAAACAAGTTAAAGAAACAAACTACAAGATTACTTGTTTGATGGCGGGTAACCAAAATCTTTATAGCATACTTTATTATGTCACATGAGTTGGTTTAGGCAATTTATAAAGAGTAAAGTACAATTTTAGTCCCTGGTGTTTACACCCAATCACGCATACATCCCTCGTTTGAAAAAAGCGGTCATTCCAATCTCTGTGGTTGTCAATTGGAATCAGTCAAGTCCCTCTCACTAACTAAATGTTTGTAATTCAGTGAAAAGACTAAAATTCCCCGCATAACTTTATTTACCATTTCAGGTCCCTGAACGTATAATTCATATATTCCCTACATATTCAAAACTCTTTCTTAATCTAGTAACTAACCACCAATTATCCTTAATTAATCAGCAATCGGATGTTATTAACAACAACAACCTTTATTAAGACTTGTAACCATAATTGAATTTTGTTTCACCGAACTTGAAATGGGTTTAACCTTTAGAACTTGAAATGGGTTTGACTTTTAGAACTTGAATTGAGATTGATTGTTAGAACGTGAATTGGGATTGACCTTCGCATTTGCAGGTGAGTTTTAGAACTGCCTTCATTATCACAGGTTTGACCAGTTGTTCTGGTCAAAAAGGTCAAGTAATGCCTACCAAAGTGTATGATCCATGTTCAAATTATAAGCTTTATACCTTGAAATGGGATTGACTTTTAGAACTTGACTTGAGATTGTTCACAACTTCAAGTGAGTTTTAGTTTTAGAAGTTGAATTGCCTTCACTTACACAGGTTTGACCATTGATTCTGGTCAGACAGGTTAAGCAATGCCTACCAAAGTTATAAACCATGCCTACCAAAATTGTACTTTAGTACAAGTCATGTTGTGCAAACCAAAGTGTATCATCCCTGTTCTATTTATAACTAAGTCACATTATGCATAAAAGGCCTAAATCCTATTGTACAACAATCAAGTTAACAGCTTGATTATCACAGCCTTGATTGAATCCATGTTCAAATGCTACAATTGATCCTAAACACAACAAAGTCATATTGATCCTAAACACATTCAAGTAGCAGTAAAAGTCATTTGATTCTAAAGACAGTCAAGTAGCAGTCAAAGTCAAAGTCATTAGATCCTAAGCACAATTTAATAACTTCAAATCAAAAATAGTTTAATAAGCATCATTAACACTTATATATCCAAATGACCAGACGTACATAGCAGTTAGATAACAATACAAAGGTAATCCTGATCATTAACTTCATAAACCCAAAAAATGATCAGTTGCCAAAATACCCCTTTAAAACTGTTATACATAAGCTACTAGTCAGGCATCATATGTACACCCAAGCAAGCCCCTCGTCTTCATGCTCGACGGCTAAAACAGAGCTCGATCCTGAACCCTACGGCTAAAACAGAGCTCGATCTTGAACCCCCTCCCTGTCCTCAACGGGACCCGGTATTGGATCTGGATAAGGCGTCGGGTCACCCGCACCCTAATTCCAACTAGAATTTCATGAAGAAAACCACATTTCAGATTATATACATGGCACGCATCACGAAATCAACGATTTTTAATTAAAAGTAACACAATATCTTACCAATAATGTGGAAGGTAATCAAAATGAGCTTTTATTGCCTCATGCTTAGGATGATCGGAGCTGTTGTACCTCGATTGGCTGAAGAAGTGGGATGACCGGAGGTTCTGTTGAAGGCGGGCAGGGTTTGGGGGATAAAGGGAGGGAAATGGTGTTTGTGATGGAAGATTGAGGATTAAACAGGTGTGAAAGGGTCAGTTTTGGGTGAAATGACCAATCTGCCTTTCACACCGTTAAATATTGGAATAGTCAACTGACGGAAGTTTGACCTAGGGACTTGATTGATTCCAATTGACAACCACAAGGACTGGAATTGCTGGGTTTTTTTTCAAATGAGGCTTGTACGTGTGATTGAGTGTAAATCCTAGCGACTGAAATTGTACTTTACTCATTCATAAACTTTTATTGATACTTAGAACTGGAAGTACACATAATGTGTGGTTTTAAATACAATGTTAAATTACTAGCAAAGACTCTAATTACAATAGGAATATAGGAAATTCTCTCAAAACAATCGCACAAAAAAGCATACTTAATATTCATATGAAATGATGATACTTTCTTGATTCGCTTGGAATATATTCATGCCGTAAATGGATGAAACTTTCAATTCTTAGCTACTATGTAAATGTATAATATGAAAATGAATCACTTCTATCAAGTTATTCAAGCTAGCTGAGCATAGTTTGTTTTAACGACGAATATTAGAGTAACCTGGTTCCTAAATTACACCAAATTAATTCTAATCTAACCTTACTCTATATTTTTTTTCTGATGAATATTTTACTTGTGCTCTTGAACCGAGCTCGAATCTTTTCCCAATGGAACGCATTTCAAGCTATCAAAGCGATTTTGAACAAAGCTTAAATTTGTCCAATCTTCGAGCTCGTTTCGACTCCTATAAAAAGAATTCTATGACAATTGGTATTCTTGCTAGCTACATGATAGAATAACCTAATCAACATTCACCATTTTATTAAGTTTCGAGTTAAATGCTTGGTTGGTCCCTGTGGTTTGCAAATATTGCAGACTTGGTCCCAGTGGTTCACTAATTACACACTTGGTCCAAGTAGTTTCAAATTTTACACTCGGGTGGTCCTTACCACTAACCTTTGTTAGATTTCTCAGTTAAGTATATGTGAAATTACTATATTACCCTTGAAATAATAAAAATATAAAAATATAAAAAAGAGGGGCCCACTACTCATCTTCTTCCTCACTCCATCTCTCTCTTTTAAAAACTCAGCCACCACCTCTTCTTCACAAACCTGCAACCTCCACCTTAAACCCACCACCACGTCCACCGCCACCTTCAACCCATCACCACCACCTCCACCGTTAACTGACCACCACCACCGTCAGAGTCACTTCAATCTCCACCACCACCAAACCACAAGGTGACCTAGATCTGAAAATTGTTGACAACAGATGAAGAATATAATGCGATGATGAAGGTGAATTGTCACAATTATCGAACTGGATTTAAATTCGAAAGGTCTTCGATGAAGGTGATCATGAATATTGATTTAGTTTGAATTCTGTGCACCCTTTCAAAGAAAATTAATATGGACCTGGCTTGAATTTAGAATTTTAATAAATCATTAATATGACTTCACCACCACGGTTTTAATACCGACTTCCGTTGATGTTAAAGCTCATATACGATACCTATACAAGTGGATTCAAGACTTATAAATGCCGTTAATCATGCTATTAAACCAGCTGTCGACGATGTGAAAGTCAGACGCCTGTTTTTTGCTTTCTTAAAGGTGGGGCTCCATGAAAACTCACCAACGTCTGTGGCGGTGATGTTTCAATTTCCGGTGACTTAGTATGGCCGGAAATGGTGGCCTAAGTTGGGGTGAAGGTCTTATGAGAGAGATGGGTTTAACTCTTGTATGAGGTTTGATTTCCGGTGATTGTGGTTTGATTCGACGAGAATTTGGTTCAATCGTATCAGGTAATTTGTTTGAAATAATGTTGGTTGTTTGATGATTTTGGAATTTGACGGGTGGAGAAGAAAGGTGGAGGTGCTGGTTATGGTGATGGTGTGGTTGCAGGTGGTGGTTTGGAGGCGGTATGGTTCAAGGTTGTGGTTATGGTGAAGGTCAGGTTGCAAGTGGTGGTTTGGTGACGATATGGTTCCAGGTGATAGTTATGGTGACGGCGTGGTTATAATGACGGGTGGAGGTGGGTTGGAGGTGGAGGTGGTGGTGGGTTTTACAGAGGAGAGAGAGGGGTGGGGAAGAAGATGAGAAGGTGGGCTCATATGTTTTGTTTTTTTATGTGTTTAATTGCTTAGGGATAATTTAGTCATTTTGCACTCACTTAACTCAGAAATTTAACATTGGTTAGTGGTAAGGACCACATGAGTGCAAAAATTACAAACACCGGGACCAAGCATGTAACTAGTGAACCACCTGGGACCAAGTCTGCAATATTTGCAAACCACAAGGACCAACCAAGCATTTAACTCTTAAGTTTCTTATGTAATGATTTAGTTGCTAAACAATTTTGTCTTACCCAAAATCTGTATAAAATGGAAGGATCTTTTTATTAAGATAAATTCACTTTCTGCAAGTCTAAATAAAACAACAATTTTAGCAATTAAATCACTACTAAAAAAGGTTGATGGACTTGATCGATCTAACGGTAAAAGTCCTGACGTTTCATGGATCCTTGTCGAATCGCCTATTAAGCAGGCAAGTCACATCTTATTAACTGAGTGATTTGTTGTACTCATTTTTGGTAAGAATGCGGTGATGATTTCTTGTTGATGCAAACGGGCTCTAGCAGGCTTGTTAGGCTCTTCATACAAATGAGCGTGAGCCGAGCCACTCTAGATATGACACAGTCACGGACCGAGCTTAATTCTGAAACACTAGACTTTGACCGAGCCAATATGCAGTAGTATCAGCTCGGAGGCAGTCAAGGTCACAAAACGCACTCAATACGTAAAGAACGTACACCCAAGACAAAAAGAATATAAAAAAGTAGTAAAAAAGAATTGAAGTAAGATTTTTGCTAATACTTCTACATAACTCACCCGAAAATAGAAAAGACCCATGAGGGCTTTTCTACAATATCTTTATAAATAATATCCAGTTTTAACATATACAAGTGGCAGTATCCGGTACACAACACCAGCAGAATACATTTTGAAGTTTGCTATTCAAGATTGGGATGGGCTGAAACTTGAAGTCACTTGATGACTTCATATTCCCTGCGCACCAACAGCAAATCAGATTTTGAAAAAAAAAATTAGAACACCGATGCAAACTCAACGTAAACGTCTTCTCACAATAAGAAACATCTCAACCATTTTACAATAATATAGGCCAGTTCCGGTTATTTTTCTGCTTATAATTAAGCTCAATATGCTTCATAAGCACGATAATATAATGATATAATGTTGTATTGTACAAAAATTACCTTAAAAACGCCTTGATTTCTGTTGCGGATATCCAGGCATCCCCATTTGGTCCTTCCTTCTTAACTGGTATCATAAAAAAATAATTAAGAATAGCCCATAACAAAATTGCATAAAGCAGGTGGAAAGAAGAAATACGGTTTTATGAAGTTTATGAATAAAACCTGTTGCTGTTGCTGCTGTTGTTGATGAGGCTGGGCGGCAACACCCCGCTGCTGCATTGGGAATATTTCCGGGATTCATTGCGCCACCACCCATCCCAGCAGCCTGTGAGGCAAGATTGTAAGCCGCCATACTCTGCTGTTGTTGCATCCTTTGCATCCCACCAACCATATGAACTGGCCGTTGAACGTTTCTATTTGCCATTACATGTGAGCCCCCCGACATTTGGTTTCCTGACGCCTGATCATTAAAACACAAAATGTATTCACTCTTCTCTCTGGCTCAATGAAGTTATTATTTTAATAAAACAAACAAATGTACAAGCATACCTGTTGAGCAGGCTGCAGACTTGCTGTGCCCTCGAAATCTGTGTTCGTGTCCACTGGACGGATTGGGTAATTGACGATTTTCTCCCCAGGTTGAGGCGGTACCAGTGCACTGACCATTCAAATAAAATTACACGGATGAATATATGCATCAACACAACATCCACCAAAATATGAAACTGTTCACTTCAATGGGCATAAAAAGAAATTCTTTTGAAAGAAGAAACTTTACTTGCGTCCCGGTAATGGTTCCATGCGAAAATACCTACATATAACAAGTCGTCAGACAGATGAAGTTTATGAAAACAGTTTACAAAGTATAAATAAGATAAATTAATTACTAATTTACTATCTTAAACGATCAAATGCATCTGTTTTCAAATGATAAGGGTATCATTTGCAAAGATATAACAGCTTTTAACAAACTCAGGGAGTCATAGTGTGCGTGGTTTCAAAATTGGGACTCTCCTTGTAATTCTAAAACGTTAAAGACACCACCAGTAGTTATTTAGGTCAAACAGCATGGACTCAAAATGTATGTTACTACAAATACGCTTAAATAATCAACAAAGGAGCACATGAGTATGAGCATAACCCTCAAAATCACCTTAAAAAAATTTCATCTCATAGATCTGAGGTCTAATAGTGGTTCACATTTTTTAAAACGGTTCTCAAATATTAGTGGTTATGATTTGAATTCGTCAGACATACATATACACACATACACACACACACACACATATATACTTACGTGTGTGTAGAATCCACACACAGTGAGAAGCTGTAACAAGTGACAAGGTATAGCCGTATAGGTTTCACTAAATTTGTAACTTTGATTTACAATTTTACATTTTGTGCACAATTATGGAATTGTGAACTAAATGTACAAACTTTTACGATGATTCACAATTCTATAGATATGAGATCAAGACCGAATAAAATGATTTCACATATTAAAACTATGTATCAAAGTTACATATTTAGTGAATCAGGGCTCTACACACGCTTCCCATGATCAACACACACACACACACACATATATATATACAGAGAGAGAGGGGACTAACTCATGCTCAAGAGCTTGTGCTGCTGTTATACGTTTTCGGGGATCATATCTGCAAAGAAAAATGCAACAAGATAAATAAACCTATTTCAAAAGAATGATAAACTGAAGGTTTGTATTTAAGGCACACGGAGTTGTTAAAAATATGATAGGATGCATATTTCATTCAATGGAAAGGTTAGAAATTTCGAGAGGTGGTACGTACTCCAACATTTTACATAGAAGATCGTATGCAGGGTTCTTTGGAGAGAGATGAACAACGCTGTAAAGACCAGGACTGTCACTGCAAGAAACATACATAAATAATAGGTGTAAGATGGTGATCACAAAGGAAACATTATTCACACAGTCATGAAAACAAAAGATAAGAAGGAACGGGAACCTACTATTTGTGCCCTTGAATGTGCTGCTGATCTGTCTGCCAATGTGGAAGATGAGCCAGTGTTGGCCACTTGTCTACAGTTGGATGGCCTAAAACCTTGAAAATTTTGTCGAGCTGATCAAGCTGAACAAGCAACAAGCCTTATTAGAACAAAATACAATATTAACGAATATAAGTGACTATAGCCTATAGGTATGTTTGTTACCTGAAAAGGGTTTGGTGTGGCCTTTACTTCCTGTCCTTGAAATAACGGCTTCAACGTCAGAAGCTCCGCAAATATACAGCCAACAGCCCACATATCTAACAGTAATCAAATACATCGTTTCAAAATTCATACCAAAAGTATGTACAATAAACAAAATAATGATTCATACCAACAGCACTAGTATAGTGTTTTGCCCCAAGAAGCAACTCTGGTGCACGATACCATATCGTTACAACAACCTGCCAATGATTATTTACACTAAACATTGTATTAAACGTAAAATTATGCATTACCAAGAAAATAAAATAGAACTATGCCTCTTACCCCGTTATCGGACAATGGTTTCAGTGGTGCCTGATATATTCTAGCGAGTCCGAAATCAGCTATTTTTACGACACCTTGTTCTTCACCATCACCCATCACCTGGGATGTGAAGTAAAGTTTCTCGATCAGATTAACCGGTTAGTAATGAGATACCAATGATGACAACAGATACACGTTCGTACCAAAATATTTGAGGGCTTAAGATCTCGATGCATGATCCAGTTGCTGCATTCATTTTATGAAATGTAAGTGTTTTACTTATGGAGAGTATGCAGTCAACATGAACGGCCTCGTAAGTCGTAAGTTCTGCTTACCTATGAAGATAATTCAACCCGTTAAGTAACTGCCATAGTATTGACTTCACTGTGTATTGGTTGATCGCTTGGTTAACCTTGTCCCTGTGATGCCTAATAATTTCCTGGTGTTTTCACACAAACGGAGTAAGTTACAACTAGTGTTGATTGTAACTCACCATCATGCGTTCGCTACATGTAGATGTACATTTCATATATATAATATACAATATTTCAACATAAAATTATGCAAAATAAGCTGGTAAAGAACTAAAGATAAGTTGGTAAATGATATGCTCACATAGAGGTCGTGCTCAGCATAACTGAAAGCCAGATAGAGAGACATATCGATATGATTAATGTGCACATTCACCAACTTTACCACGTTCTCATGCGATATCTCCCTAAGCAACTGCATTGACATTGTATCGTGTTTAACAAAGCATGAGAGCATACATAAAAATATAGCATCAAATGGCAGGTTACATTTACAGAATACTTCACTGTTTCATTGAACATCCATAGTATTTGCTAATTTGAAAAGTATCAGAGAAAACAAAACATATGTCATATCTAATAATCTTCAGCAATATCGACCTGAGTTCTAACTTAACACACACGAGTTACACCCTGATCTATGCATCATAATCAGACAATATAATTTCAAGCCAGCAACTTGCCATGTACAAATGAGGGATGTTCATAAACCGACAAAACCAACCGAACTGCCCAAACAAAGAAACACAGTCCGTTTGGCTGGTTTGAAAATTGATATCTTAACGGTCTACGGTTTGGAACTTGAAACCAGCAGTGTAACTCGTACCGGTCGTTTAACATTTATTATTTTAACTTTTCTTTATTTTAGGACTATAAAATCACACACACACACACACACACATATATACATTCTTAAACAATTCATATCAATTCTCAAAATTTAGTACAGAATTATGTTTCTTCAGAAAAATATTTTTTTGTCAAAAACCGTCAAACCGTGAAAACCAGCCGGTTCGGCCTACCCAACAAACCCAACCGGTCCAGTTTCTATTTTCTCAAAGCCATAGCTACCAATTCAGCCCCAAAATTTCCCCAAAACACAACCAAACCTAAAACTACACCACACAAATTTCAATATTTCACAACAGGAGAAAAAACAAGATAGAAACAAACAAACAGACCATAATTTCACGAATAGCAGTGGGGGAAACACCATCACCATCTTTAGACTGTTTAAACTTCTTAATCGCAATACACTTGCTCCGATTTGATTTGATCTTCGCTAAGAACACGAGTCCGTAAGTTCCTTCACCGATTTTACCGATCAAATCGTACTGCTGCAACCACTCAGGGCGATTGGGGGAATTGGTGGTGCTGTTGCTACCGGTTCCACTGTTGTTGCCTCTGTTGCTCATCTTTTGAATCGAATGTGGCCGATTGTAGAGCAGTAATTGGTGTGTTTAGGGCATGAATTCGTAGTTCTAGGGTTTCTTTCGCGGGCAAACGGTTATTTTGTGAAATTGCAGACACTCAGCCGTGATGTCTGAACAAGATGTGAATAGATAAATTTTGGAGTTTGATCTACTTTTAATTTAGGGAAAGTTTAGGTGATAAAAGAGATATTTATTAGTACTAGTTATTATCTTACTATTTAATTTAATTTAAATAGCTTTAAAGTCGACTTGGATGTAAAGGAGCTGACTCAGCTCAGCTCAGCTCAGCTAGCTCAGCTCGGCTCACTTTGTAAACAATTCGAGTTCAAGTAGTGAGGATCGTGCTCGGATTGATTTGGTCCATTTGGGTCGAATCTTATTAAGTGAAACCTAAATTTTTATGTTTTATATGTTAGTTTTTTTATTATTATTTTTTGGTGATTAGGTGATCTTTTTTATTATTATTTTTTGGTGATTAGGTGACCTGGTGGTCAAATTTTCAAGTAATTTGTTGAATATTGGCGATGTATATGTTTATGTATTGTGTTGAATTTTGTTTTAATTTAGACTAGTAGTCGGACTCGTGTAAAATACGGGTAGTTTTAGTAACGTTTTATTATATTAATTAGTAAGTAATTATCGGTTCATTTAGATTGTCGGAGATTTGATATATATTGACATTCAAAGTCATTGTCCAGCAGGCAGAAAAGTTAATAATAAGTCTAATTAATACATAACAAACAGCATTTGATTCAAGTTACAGTTAATTATTATACTTAACCACATAATATTGGATCTTCTTTCTTTAAATCTTTGTAAGAAGTAATTCTTGTTCATGTATGTGGTTATGTCCCGTTAAAGTCGGACCCATATAAATGATGAAAAGTTTTTTCACGCATTGACTGCGAAACAATTATTAACCAAATATGTTCAGATCATATAACCGTATGTTCAAATGCATTAAAGAGAAATCTATACTTACATATTCGATATGGATGTTCTCATTTTCAGTTTTGCTCTTCTTGATTATAATGTTATTTTGTTGATCAGTGAAATAAGACATCTCGAACACAGCGATAGAAAATTTACATAACACATTTTATTAAACAACGATAGAAAACCATGCACACCACATTTTACATACCAAATTTTATTAAACAACGAATCAGCATGACATAACATGTCATCAAAAACCAAAACAATATATATCATATTTACACTAAACTTGACACCACGACATAATATGTCATCAAAAATCATTTAAAATAACTAATAAAAACAATACATATCAGACATCAAAGTGTGTCTAATATTCACTTGTTTTGAAATCATCTTAACATGCTCCTTCACCTCCTTTTTCATGATTTCCTTATCTAACCAAGAATAAATAAAACCAAATTAAAAAAGATATATCTCTAATATGTTAAAAAGATATATATCCAAGCATTATTCAAATTTATCAACCTTCTAAAACAAATCATACAAACATATTATATATAACTTTAATTGTATACCTATATAGAGTACAATATTTAAAAGATTACCGGTAACATCCAACTGTTTATACATCCAATCCTCAATATTCGAATTAGTCAAAACATTGTTACATGATCTGCACCTGCAAAAGTTAGACTCCCGCTCACAAAAAAATGTGAGAACATAGATGCAATTGAGAGCTCAAGGTTTATCATAGCTTACCAATCCAATAACTCTAATCTCCTCTCTGCAGCAGCATTGCTCTTCTCCCTCTCTTCAACATCAATATCATTATGCAATGCTCAGCTTCTATATATATCAATACTCAGAAAGTAAACCAAATTCAGAAACAATTTAACAATTTGTATATATCAATACTCAGAAAGTAAAATGTGATAAGAAAGATTAATACGATTAAAATTCAAGTCATTAGGAACAGCAACAGTTACGATTAAACTTTCTTTTACAATGCATTTACCTCTAAATCATTCAGATTATCTTCGTCTTTCACGCTTCAGTTGAATCCACTCGAATCGACCTTTCAACGGCACATTATTTACGATGTCGTAATTATACCTGCAATTTCATCACATATTGTATTCATAAGAATTCAGATATATATTCATTTTGGACGACTCGGACGATAAAATAAAAATATTATATATTTACTACTCGTTACGGACTCAACGCTCGTTACGGACGACTCGAACGATAAAATAAAAATATTATATATTTACGACTCGTTACGGACTAGTCGCTCATTACGAACGACTCGGATGATAAAATAAAAATATTATATATTTACGACTCGTTACGGACGACCCGGACGATAAAATAAAAATATTATATATTTATATATATATATATATATATTCAAATGGTATAAATATTCAAAATATAGGTTGATAACAATTAAAGTTTTTTTTACAATGCCTCTACCTCTAAATCATTCAGATTATCTTCATCTTTCACGGCTTCAGTTGAATCCACTCGAATCGACCTTTTAATGGCACATTATTTATGATGATGTCGTAATTGTACCTGCAAATTCATCACATGTTGTATTCATAAGAATTCAGATATGTATTCATTTCGGACGACTCGGACAATAAAATAAAAATATTATATGTATACGACTCGTTACGGACTTGACGCACTCGACGCTGGTCACTGACAACGCTCGTTATGGATGACTTGGACGATAAAATAAAAATATTATATATTTACGCTGGTTATGGACAACTCGGATGATAAAATAAAAATATAATATTAAGCATAAGCATGTGTAATATGTACGTGTTCAATAGATCAGTTTAGCGGCTATTTTGCAATCTGATTATGGACTTAAAAACACACATCAGTGGCACAGAGTTCATGTTTTTCTTTAAGATTCACTTTACGCGCCACGACACCTCCCATTAACTGAGCAGTAGAAACCGAGGCATCTCTCTCACCTCTGGTCTACCTGTAAAAAAGTCAAACTAAACAGGATTAAAAGATATTTAGTGTCAAACTTAGTACTTTTCAAATTCAAAGAAATTGTTACTTTTTAATCTGCTACACATGCATGTACAGAAATTAAGTAAATTTGTATAGGTTTTGAAGTTGAAAATCATGAGCAGCTATATCAAGGAGTATAAGACCATTAGGAATATAAATATGGCGACATCCGCCCATGAACATGGCTATTAGAACGCGGTTCATAATAATTCATTCAGCCTGTTAGAATTTCTTCAAGAATATCACTTACGATGAGTTTTGGCAGCCCATCTAGCAGGTGCCTCAATCTGCAAAGAACTGGTCTGCTGGAAGGAATTAATATAGCCCATTTTCTGATTGTTAGAATTTGAAACCAATATCTACAACGCTTTCAATTATTCAATAACTTTACTCCACCTCTATAAACAAATATTTCCATGCCTATTTTTCATCCAACATAGTAGCAGTTTATTCAAATTCATAACAATATACAAACCTTCTCATACATATTATGAATCTTCGCTGCTATTATGCTCTTGGAGGACATGGTGGGTTTGAACTTTTGGCCATTTTGATGCACTTCAACCATTTTTGCTCCTGCATATCAAAATTAGGTAGAACTGAGAAATATATAGACGAAAAAAATCAATAGATCATAATTGTGTACCTGCCGGATCAGAAACCGTATCGAAATTGGGTTCGGATAAGGCTGACAAGAGTATATCATCGATTCCATATTTGGAATCATTCACTTTCGCTTCAACCTTTCTTTCGATTAAAAGCCTATACACAGCTCTAGATTTAACTTCCGGCGGTTAGACACGAACATAACTATAAAAATTAGTTTTTAAACACAAATTCAAATTATACACAATAAAGTATAAAAAGTAAAAAATGAAACTTAAAGAACTCAAAGCTAACTTCTCATGGTCAACTTTTTGTGATCATTACCCGACCTAACGAAATCTGAAAGACCAAAACCAATAAGCTTCATATCAGAATCTTGACTTTTGACATGAAAAGAAGGTTCTATGACAAGAAATTCAACAGAGGGACAATAAAGATTAAGAAAAACATGACTAATAATTATATCTTGAAACTTGATTGATTGGAAAAAAAACTCTAAAAAGCTATGTGGATATACTATTAGAAACTTAAATGAGCCATAGCTCTTCGTCTATCTCATCGTCCCAAGCAAACGAATCGGTCATTCTCCGGATATGCTCTTTTGTGCATATAAACAAATCGGTCATTCTCTGTAAAAAAAATGTGGTCTACTAAACAACTTCAATAAGAGCATATAAACAAAGACGCTTGTACGCAATAATATAACATATATATAGCATTACATAATATACAGTTGCTACTTACTGGAATTTCTATCTACATTTACAAAAAAAACATAAAAATATCACAATTATAATATACAATTGCACTTACATAATACACAATTGCACATTACCTATGAATAGTCTGTATATATATTCAAAGAATGTATACCTGAAGCTTATACCCTGCAAAGAACATCATAAAACCGAGTACCAGATCCAGACTCATAGATACACAGTTAATAACACACAACATTGATTCAAGCAATCATGAGAAATTGGGAGTTTAAAACACTGTACCTTCTTTTTGCCTAAATTAAGCTTCTGCCAATAAAAAAATATACACATTAATATCAATTTGAAAGATAAGTAGCTCTTATGCAGATAAATAATTGATACTTGTTCTAAAGTGATGATTGTCGTCATTAAAAACTTCATGTTATTTTGTGTGATTGAACAAAGTTATTTTTAAATTAAGTATGGTTTTAAGAATATTTAAATTACTGGTCTTCGGTTCTTAAACCACTATAACAAAAAGAAGAGTTTAACTTTGAATGTTAGCTAAACTTCAAGTTTTAAAGGTCTAAACAAAATATATGTCACATTCGACACATTAAAACAAACTTTCCTTGAATGGAGATAGTATCAAAATCAACTTCAAAAACACACAATTCTAACAACAAACAAAATCACTAAACATCAATTACCTCAGCAAACCGAAATTATGGTTTTGTAGGACGAGTACTTGAGCTTGAGTGCTTTGAGCTTCGAATCGAGATCATCTACGGCTTTGATCAGAACTGTTTTGTTCTTTCGGTGCGTCCTCGTACTTGTTGTCATCTTTTGATTCTGACTGTGAGCGTTCGTCTTCGTAATCGTCTGAATTGGAAGATCGAGGCATTTGCGACTGTGAGAACAGCCCATGGCTGGTGGTGGAGATGATCGGAGGTTGTTGTTTTCCGACGTAAATCGGATAAATGTTCAGGATTTCATGAAGCCAGGTTGCAGAAGGTGTGAGTGAGAGAGTAGATGTTTTGAATTTTGAATTATGGGATTAAGAGAGATGCTTTTAGGTTTTGAGGACATTTATTAAGTGAGAGATTATATTAGGTTTGAAATTTGAAATAAAAGACACTTGATTGTTTAAGAGAGATTAATTTAAATTTGAAATATGTAAAATGAATTTAATTTAAATAGGTAAAATTAGGATTAATGATTAATTAATTGATTTATGATGTAAGCAATTGCTTAGGTGGATGACCTTTATGGTTGACACATAAGCAATGCTTATGCCATGCTTTTTCCCCTTTTATAGAGAAGGGAGATATGTTACACATTTGGAATGTATTGTTTAAAGCATGTGATTGAACTTATTTTGTAGAAATTTATATGTTATATAAGGTATTAGTTCTTTTTTTATGATGTGTAGAATGTCTACTCATAAAATAAATCGATTGGCGGAACCGAGACTCCAAGTAATGATTATGATAAGTTAGGGTTGACCAAACCTTGATCGATCAAGTTGAATAGCGTGAGACTGAATTTGCCTATAAGCATCGCTTCTTATTTTCGTTTGTGTTACTTTGCGACCTGCAACAGAAGAAGGGCGTGGACGTTGGGGTAGAGAGGATTTACGAGGGAGAAAAGGAAACATCAGACAAAGGGTGGAGGCTGGAAGAATGAGATTGAGTATGAACCATTGATTGCTATACTTGGGAAGGCTTGTAGCATTGCTAAAGTTTATTATATGTAGTACGATTTGACCGACTTCCATAAAACTTCCTCTAAAATTTAGAGACAAGGTAGAGATTGAGAGTTTGAAAAGACACCTTAACCTTAGATTTTATAAAAATTCAATATTATTATTATTATTATTATTATTATTATTATTAATTAATGTAAACAATATTAGTGTGCGGAAAGAGAGATAGATAGAAGACAAATAAATAATATGGAACATTAAAATTTTCATATAATATATTGATTTGGAATCAAAATTACCAATGCAAAAACAAGTGAACAATAAGAAAAAAAGTTTTTGATAGACCAGCTAACACACACTAAAAGGTATATTTTATCTAAAAGCTATTTAATCATTATAGACACGAGCTTAAATAGTATTCGGGGTGTGGAAGACGGCTATGCGTGGATAGTTGCGCAATAATCATGTGTAATATTTAAAAAACACCCTTTTTGATGCTCTTATAAAAGTTTGTCTTGCTCCTATTTGGATATCTTTAACTAAGTCGCCTTCATGTAAGTTTTTCATATCCATCCATCTCCCAATGAGCCATCAAATAGTTCTGGACTCAATGCATGAGACCAAAGCGTGATCCACGGATTCCGTTCCAAAACCACAGCAAGGCCATAGGGAATTACCCACGTGGATACCTCTCTTCATGTACCGGGGCGGATCCAAGGGTGTTGTATTTTGAAGGTTTCTGAAAATCCTCTCGGTTTGGAAAAAATTAGTGGAAACCTTGTACGATTTGAAGAAAAAAATAGTGATAATTAGTAAGAATCTACCAAAAGGCACACTGTGTAAAAAATTATTGGATCTGCCAATGCTCATGTAAAATGTCTTTAGTAAGCTACTATGACTACTCAAATTTACTTATTTTTCAACAATTCTGCAATATATTTCCAACAAATATTAACAATTTCAATGGATATGAATCATAAATTTATCATTACAATGTGCTTTTGATAGATTTGAATGTTTTTTTAGTTAAGATTACAAGGAACTTCAATAGCTTCAAAGTTGGTGTGTTACACTTTGGTTCATAACTAACATAGAAAAGTTACTTCACCCTGATTGTACATATGAAGAGGTGTGATCCTGAAAACCGTGCGCACGTGGTTATATCACACCACACTTCCCAGCTGGCCGCTACATGTCAGCAAACACACCAGAATGTTTATAGAAGGCTCCAGAAGCTTCTAGAAAGAATCACAAAGGACAAGGAAGATGCTCCTTGAGACATAAAGGACGACGCCTGTCACCAATAAGGATGCCAGCTGGATGAAGTCGGTACGAGGAGGACAAGCCGACATTTGCTGGAGAAAGACGCTCAGATGTACAAAGGAGAATAGACCACGTCATCCACTTCCCTGACGACGGCAGAGGGGACAAAAATGATATTCCTCCCACTAACCCAGTTGGCGCTCGCATGACAGCTGGCATGCTCCTCCCTCCTCTCCCACCTTTCGGCTATAAATAGAGGCTCCATATTCAGGTTTATTCATTCACTCTCTTCTATTCACCCCATCACCACACACTTATTTCCTCCTCAAAACAGTACTTATTCTCACGTCGGAGGGTGGTCACAGGGAGAACCCCCATCTTCTCCTCCTTGTGGCGAGTCACCGGTGCTCTGTTTTGCAGGACATCAGCCAAGAGTAACGAGAAAGAGAGATTGAACCCCCTTTATACGAGATGACTCAACTGGAGAACCCCGTGTTAACCAGTGTTTCATCAACATATGAACACAATGCTTGTGGTTTTGACTAACATCCATTCACAGTAGTTAAACATAAAACTAAGGCAGGCAGAATATAAATACAAAAATTCCATTTTTACTTCTCACAGGAGACCCCTTTGGATGATAGATACAGACCAAAGCTATATATATAGTTTCAGGTTCAAGTATTATGCAGCAGCCGGCTACGTAGACACCAAAACGCACCATGAAACGAAATTTCATCTAAATATAACACAACTTTTGAAATATCTTTCGTATACGAATGAATGTGACTGAATACAACACCAATTTACACATCTTAATATCGTTACTTTGTATATAGAAAAAAGATAACCAAAACGTCTTTACTTGCCATCGTTTTGCTGGTAGAAGGCTGCAGTCTTTAACTCAAATACGCCTACTGAACTCGTTCGTGTCAATCAAGAAGTCTTCAAGCGTTGCAAGCGTTTTTAGTTGACGATTAAGAGATGCGATCGTTTTCTGGCAATCGGCATATTTACTACCAGCCAATGCTAGTTCAGTATCCTGTTTCCAAAACATTAAAAAACTTCCCATTATAAACATTTGTTTCATATCTCACGTTCAAACTATGTAGTTAATGCGGTAAAATATCGGATATCGGTCAAGGACCGATATTTAAGATATAGGTTATCTCGGTGAGATATCGTTGGGATATCGGTAATTTTAATATCATGCAGAATTTATATAATAGCAATTTAACACTAACAATTCAGTGATATATCGTGATATCGGTCAATATGGCCGATAATATCGGTACCAATATTCTGACCGATATTTGACACGGATATTTTACATGGGGACTGATAACTGATACACCACCGATATTAACTGCATAGCATTCAAACAATGTTTAAGTTGCTTATCAAGTAAACGGACCTGTTTTATCATAAGCTCGGGAGTTTGGATGGCGGGTTTCGGGTACTGATTTTCACGTTGTAGTCTTGAAATCTCGCCTTCTAATTCCCGACATTTAACTCCATCTTCTTCGATAACGCACGCTCTTTTTCGACCTCTGTTTCTAGAGAATCAACTTTCGAAACCAAGGATTCCAATTCACGTTCTAATTCCTGACATCTGTCTCCCATCTTTCCCGATACAGCACGCTCCTTTTTCGTCTCTGTTTCTAAATAATCGACTTTCAGATTCAAGGATTCCAACTCACCTTCTAATTCCCGACATTTGGCTTCCATCTTCTTCGATAAGGCACGCTCCTTCTCGATCTCTGTTTCTAACGAGTCAACTTTCGGAATCAATGATTCCAACTCGGCTTCCAGTGTTGCCACGCGTGATTCCGCCGCCATTTTCTTAGTGTAGGCATCTTCAAGTCGAGATTCCGCTCCTCTTCGCTTGATATCTAGTTGACTTTTCAACTCCGCCACCTCGAGATCGGATCGTTTTACCCTTTCTTGTAGCGCATTGACTATTCCGTTCACCGATACAAGTTCTTTCTCGGTTGTTTCTCTTGCATCATTTGCGTTGACCAACAAAGCTTCTAACTTGACCAACTTTGACTTGGCAACTTTGAGCTCGTTTCTTGATGTTTTAAGCTCATTTTCACGCTCACTCAAAGCGATCTCCATGTTCTGTTTTTCCATCTCTACCCTTTTCAAAACCTCTTCGACTTCAGACAATCGGTTTTGTAAGGATTGTAAGGAATCACTTGGATCGCTCTTCGGTAACGCCACGAGTCTTTCCATTTCAAGGAAGTCATCCATGAGATTGATCCCCTTCGTGGGTTTCGTTCGGTTACTTTCAAACTCATTTGTTTCCTTCATATCATCGCTTTCAACAACCGACGACGATTTTTGACCGTTAGTAGCTAGTGCTTTTCTAAGGGCTGCGTTTAACCTACGACACTCAGCTTCAAATTTCGTTGCTTTCTTTGCGCTTTCTAATTGCAGCTTGCTCGCCTGTTCAGCAGCCTGGTTGCTCAACTCCCGTTCTATATATCGTAATTCTAGCTCTTCCGCCATTGAAGCAAGCTCGAGCTTTAGAGCGGAGATTTCTTTCTCTGACTTTTCAACGGAGGTCAACGAAGGTTCGGTTTTTTTTGGCGGATTGAAGCTGCGAACGGAGGTCAGAGAGCTGCTTTTCATATTCAGCTTTTGTCGTCTGCCATTCAGATTTTTTCTTTTCGATAGCTTCATTCAATTTTCTCATCGTATTCTTCTCGTGTTTGCCGAAGTTGTCGTAAACACTCTTTGAGGGCCCCGTCAAGATGAGAGACGCGATCTTCGAGGGTTGAGTTTCGAAGGGTTAAAGCCTCGACTTGCTGCTGCAAAGCTAACACTTTGCTTTCTGCTTTCTCCCATCCTGTGATTCAAATTTAGAATTAGTTAAAGTAAGTTAAATTTAAAAATTCGAATTTAGAATTAGTTATTCAACAAGTTTTGACTGGTCAATTCATTTTGACCTCAATGGTGGTTTTGAAACTGATTAAATAGGTAATGATGTTGTATACCTTCGACCGCTTCCTCTGCTACTTTGGAGTGTTGCTTTACCAAGTCTTCTTTGATGCTAATATTCAGAAGAGCCTCGGATAGTTTCTGCGATAGAGTCTTTATGCTACCCTCGAGTTCTTCTGGTTGTAGTTCGCCTTTGATGTGACTTCGGGTGATTGAAAACTTTGATTCGAATATAGCTTTGATGAATTAAAGTAAGACAATATAAGATTTTTACCAACACTATAACTACAAAGCAACCAATAATATATAAAAAATATAAGGCAAGAAAATATAAGGTTTCACTTTGGAGTCAACATGCATGTCATCTAAATTTTAAAAGTCAAAACTGGAGTTCGATTTCGAGACTGATGGAGTGGTTATGTAAATCTTCATGATTAAAGCCTCTAAAGATCTTTTCATAATAGGTAAAGATACAACATTTTCTTAAGCAAGGGGTCTATTTCACCATTAGGCCACCCGGGGTGGAACACTTTTTACACGTGATGAAGGAGTTTCACGCATGAAACTTCCCGACACACCACCGCCGCCCACTTTTTCAACGGAATATTTTTATAACGCGTCAAATTTTTACGCGTGAAGAATGGAAGGTTGTGAAGGGGTGTGAGGGTTTATTGTTGGGTGTTGTGAGTGATGGGCATTTCCACTAAAAAAGGTTGTGAGTGATTGAATAATGCTTGATGACATGGCGGAACTTGATTGGAAGTTGTGAGTGAGTGATGAGTGATGGGTGATGACCACCCCTACCCCCCTTAGCATTGTGCGCCTTGCGCGTTTTTTAACCAAGTGCTGAACAAGTTAATGTCAAAACGCACAATATTTTCCCTAATCTAATTGCATTACTTACATCTTGACATTCTCTAAGAGCAAAGTAAATTAAGAGATATAATAGTAGTGTTCCATAAGTGAGAATACTTTGACTTTTGAAGTCAAACACGAACCTGCTACTAATCAACTTCAAAGTTCAAAGTGCATATGAAATTACAGACCCCTTACATTCTTATCCCAATTCATCAATATATGGTAACTTTCAGACATTGCTATGCAATTATCTTCATGTTGAGAAAATTTCGTCGGAGTTTCAGATTCATAAGAAACCTGTTTGACTCTCAAACAGGACCTAACTTTGACATGAGGATGATGATGCAAATTCTGCTATCAGCTATTGTAATTCTACTTGTTACTCGCAAGTCGCAACCGCAGTGTTCAAGAAAATGAAAATTACAACTAGATTATGAGTTGAACATACCTGATCATCAGAGAATCTCTCAGAATGAGAAGACATGGATCCACCCGAGCTTTCTGTTTCGCCGGGGCTTTTCTCCGACGACTTCCTCCGCCACAGCCAACTCCGGCGATCCATTGTTTCCGGCAACCGATTCAAAACCAAACACTAATACCCCCACACACACTCACCCTCACACTTCATCAACAATCTCACCAATCTTAATCATTCAAACCCAAAACTTTTACCTTCAAAACTAAACTACAATCAAAACCCACAATCCAAAACCCCTAAAATCAAATTCCCACAAAGAAAATATGAACTTTTTCACATAAAGAACATTCAAACTGAATTACAAATCAAAACCCACAATCCAAAACCTTTAAAATCAAATTCCCACAAAGAAAAATATGAACTTTTTCACATAAACAATTCAACTTCAAGAGTCAAACTGAACAACAATCAAAACCCACAAACCAAACCCCCTAAAATCAAATCCCCACAAAGAAAAATACAAACTTTTTCACAAAAAAAAAAACCAAGATTAGGGTTTGTGTAAAGAAGAAATGGGGACAATCAGTTTGATTTTGTAGTTCAAATCCACACACCCAAAACTTAAAACAGACAAAACCCCTCAGCCGAAATGGTACGAAAATTGAACCTTCAGCAAGAAAACAAACAATTCTTTAAACAAAACCCCAAATGGGGTTGCTCAAATATGTTGATCTTGAATCTTTGCTTACAATTTACTCACCATACCCATATGTAAATGCATCAAACAACAGCAGATGCACTTCAAGAAAGCTGTTCTATGAGACCAAAAGCTTTGCTTTTTATAAAGAAATTAGACAATAAGGGTGAGGTTAGATTAGAAGAGGGGGGTGTGTGTGGGTAGTAGTTTGCTTGAAAACCACAGGTTTTTTGACAATTAAGGGAGGGGTGTTTAAGTTGAATTATTCCATAAGATGTGATTGCCACGCCTTGTTGTTGTGGGGTGTGAGCTAGCACATGCATTGCAGGTGCTAAAATTGACAAACATGAAAGAAAGAAAGAAAGCTGACACCCATTATTCTCTTAGACCAATCATCACTTTTGTGGGTTAACAATATCATGTCACATGAAGTCTCCAATTCTAGTGATCTAGGGATCTTTTGGATAATATTTTTTCTAGGATGTTGTCTAACCAAAAAGTAGTATAAAGGTTTGTAAAGTTTGGAATGGGTTGGGTCATTCAAATGATGTTTAAACTTGTGTCATGTGACAACTTCAATAGGATGTAGAATGGCTAATGGGGAATGTTGTTAGCCTTAGCCACTAGTCATGGATCGTGGGTATCGGGTAATGTACCACGTTGTCTTGGCACGTACCAGGTACGGTATATTACCATCAGGGCACATCATGATTGTAGGTTGTAGCGGTATCCATGATTGTATGTTGTAGGGGTATCCATGTTTTTTTCATGGATGCTTTGTTTTTCATGCTTCGGAGAAGAGTTTGGAATTGGGGTAGTCTCTAGATTTGCAAGAGTTTGGAATTGAATCAGTCTCCAGATTTGGACAAATCTTTCTCTAGAGCCATAGCTATGTAAATTTTATGATTAGTCCGTCAGAATTCAAGGGTGATACAGTGTCATTAGCAACTGCAACTTCATATGATTTATGGATTATTAGAGTCATGGCTCTATAGATGGTTTGGGGATAATCTAGCTAGAAGCATAGATCTCGGGATGGTTTCTAAATGATATGGAGACGTGACTCCGAAGAAGGTTAGTGGTGACCCAGAGACGTATCTCTGGAGGTAACTATGAATGTTGTGAAGTCAGGGCTTTAGGGGAGTGTATATGGTTCGTATTTTGTGTGGTTCTCTAGAGCTTGGCATTTTCAATCTCGAGTCCATTGGAGAGGCATAATGGGGTGTTAGCACTTCAAGTCCCCCATGTCTAGAACTATATGCGCCACACGGACACATTGGTGGACTACCTTAATACCTAGTGACCTCTTTAAGCTCTAAGTGTGTTTTGGAGCAGACTCCTTGTCTCCATTTTCGGGGCTTGTGAAATTTGTCATCATTATTTGGTCGTTTTTCACTCACATTGTGTCGCTTAAAGGCTTCAACAAAAATGTGCCTTTTGTGTAAGTTTGCACGCAACACACGTCTTCTCCTCATTGGGCCTGTTTGAATTTAGCAGTGATTAATGTTTATCTGAATCTCGCAATCAGTGTGGGGTCATAATAATACACGTGTTGCTTCTTGAAGAGTCGGAAAGAAAAAATCTTCTATACCTCTTGTGCTATTTGCCCATTTGAGATGTTATGGCGTGCCCCTTTGGATCCGACTCACACTCCTATGCCACATGTGAAGGAATACGAGATCAATCTTGATATAACATTATGCACGAAGTTGTAACACCCCAAAAATGGGTTTGGTAGTCAAACCACGTTAATAATAATGAACGGGTGAAATACCGTTAGTGGTAAAAATTAACCCGGTAAATATTAGGATTCAAATAAATAATCCTAATGTTAATTAAAAAGAAGAATAAACGCTTCGAGAAAACAAAGTTTATAAGAGGCCCGAGTTAACGGGGCATAAAATAAAACGGGCTACAACTCCCTGAACCCACTATGTTAACTAGGAATAATAAACCTAGTTAGTAATGTGTAATTAAGTGATAAAGTATGAGTTATAGCTTCATTAGATCAAAACGAAACATGAGGGACTAATATGAACAAGTGGGTAAAATTAGTTTTAATAAAAACTAATAATAAAAACACAACATACACTAAGTGTGTGTGTGTGCGTACGGCCAGGAGAAGGAACAAGGGGTGAAACCCTTGTTCAAGTTCAAACCCAAAATTGAAGGTCAATTCGAGACCAAAATCGATGCATGAACGCAAATATTGATCACCTAAGCTAGGAGATCAAAAGGTATGTCAAATTTTGTAATTTGGTGATATCTTGAAATCTTGATAAACACTCATAATTGAAATTCATGCTTGAAAGTTGAATGTATAAGTGTTGTTATGTTGAAACCATGTCTAGGAGTAAACCCTAGTTGAAAGTTTGATGATTTAGGTTGAAAACTATGAAATTGATGAACACCCATATATGTGCTAAGTGGGTTTTATGTCATTGTGATGAATACATGATTTTGTATGTGTAGTTATGAGAAAACTGAAGTTATGATGCAAGATACTGATATAGATCATGAATACTAGACCAAGGGCTTGATTTTGATAATATAAACTTGGTTAAAAGTTAGTAATGAACTAGAAAAGAGTAGTATAAAAATCTTGCCCGCAAGGTGTTTGTTAAAATGCCTAAACAAATGAGGATATGTAGAAATTACAAAAGAAACAAGTAATTGGCTAATTTGACTAATTACGTGTGATATGGAATAATACGGTTCTAAACATGATGTTGATTTGAACCTAATTGTGCATAAATATAAATAAATAGGCGATTGACTTTTAAAAAGTCAAACCGACCTATGATAGAGTTCAATAAGTAAAACTGGTATAAAGGTTCATAAGGTGTTGAAGGTCATGATTTACAATGACTAATCTAATCACCTTGTGAATATTATATGATAGTTTGACGCTTAACAAGCTAGGTGGAAGCTTGGGAAGGAAGCGGGTCAAACGAAGTATGAAGGAAAAAGCGTAGTTTGGATGCAAGGTAAGTGAAGCTTACACCCCTTTATAAATTACCTACTTATGTGTATTGAATATTGAATAAGGTAAATTTCGTAATAGAAAAATGGTGTTCCGACGTGAAATAATATGAGTCGGAACAAGTGAAAATAGTGGGAAACCATAATTAATGGTAAAAAGGGTAAAACGGTAAATTAATCATGTGATGAAGAACAAACAAGGAATTTTGAAATATCACGTTGTGGTATAAACCGTGACAGGTAAAAGTGGTAAAATATTAATCCGGACATGAGTTGACGGATAGATAAAAAGATTCGAAAAGACACCACTGGCGTAAGTCATAACGGGTCAAACAAAATAAGAAACGACCTTTGAGAAATATGAATTCACGGAGTAAACCGGAATAGGATACCATCTCAAAAGATAAATGGTTATTTCAACTAAACGGGTCAAATGGTGTTAACACCATTTGACAATAATAATTGATGATCGCTTGTTGAGTTTTGTGATCACAGGGAAATAAGATATGGTTCGCGTTGCTATTATCTAGTAATTAATAGTGAAAGGTATTTAAACAGGTCAATGCCATGACCCGATCCAGGTACGCATAAATAAGACTATAGCTAAACGAGCAATTTTGGTTAAATATCTAGTAAAAGTCCTTCATCGTAAAATGAGGGACTAAAGTTGACCAAAACGCCCTTGACGGGTAAATCGGACAAACGACCCTTATGGGTTGTTTAGAAATAAGTTATTTGATCAATTAAACACTTAGGACAAATATAAAAGCGAAAGGTATGATTCTGGTGAGTCAAATGCTTTAAAATGCGTTTTGTTGTAAATTAGTAATCCGAAAGATAAAACTCGAAACAAATAGTCACCACATTAAAATCCACTACAATTATAGTTGTGATGGAAGATTATTTGTTAAAGTAATGTGGTAATATAATGCTAGAAGCGAAAGTAAGTGAATTATGCGGAAAAATGCTTAAATACCCCTTAACGGGTCAAAATAAGCATCTAAGTAAAAACGGGTAAGAATATATATATATATATATATAAACTCGTGAATTGAACCTAGGAAATAGATAATATTGAAATTATAAGGTTCATGTGGGATCAAACAAACATCTTTGTTTGATTAATACATGAACGGGTCAAAATTTAGTAAATATATATATTAAGCCGAAGGCTTAAAAATCTCAAATTTTGTTAATCCGGATGTCGGATTTTAACTCATGTGATGGATAACTAAATTATGATCACGTAGAAAGAAACGGATCGTAAAACGGATATGTATTTTGAAAGTTATGCAAGTTTTCGTGCATAACAAGTTCGAGTTGTTAGAGCTGGGAATATGCAGCACCAGCCAAAACAACTTTCTGTCAAAAAGGGGCCGTGGCGTAGCGCGACGCCCCTAAAAATAAAAAAGTTAATAAATGTTGTTTTTCTTGTTCGTTTTAGCATCCGGACTTGATTAAACACTTGTAAACTCCGAATGACTAACCCATTTCATGGTTTATGAAATGTAGGTATATTTTGAAGTACCGAATGACGATCAAGCTCAACGAAGAACCGAACACAATCAAGATACAAGCTTCCGCACGATGATTCGTCGTCATTTTAAACGACGAACTTATAAACATAATGTTGAAATGTTTTAAATTCTTAAATGTTTTAACAAACCCGCATTTTTTTTCAAATGTATGTGTAATCGTAAATACACATTTATACTCGAAACCAATATGAAAACTGTTAAATAAAAGTATAGGTCTTACAGAAGTTGACTAATATACAAACCCTAACGGAGCATAACATAGTGATGGTCGGTGTGAGACATAATTAGCTTTTTGTTCTTATATTTTGTTTGTGCCTAACTTTTACTTCTTTTTCAGCAGTCACGAGACTGATTGGATTTCTCCAAGGTAGCAAGGACGAGAATATTCAAGTTGTAGCGTCGTTAGGGATTGCATAGAGACCCATTTTGCTACAAATGCACAAATATGTTGCATTTCTTTGAGCCAGTATAAAGTAGTCTAACTTGTTATTAAAATCGAGGGTTGTCAATGAGTAAGAAAAAGTTGGGACCTGCTTCCACGTAAATCAGTTTTATCAAGTATTGAAAACTAGGGCGTTGCGGTAACTTAATTATATATATTGTTTTATAGTGTTAGTACCTCCCTATTTAAGCATGCTTTAGTTATGTAAATATAATCAAACATGTCAATGACATATCTTTATTTTTCTACTTTTATATTTCTTCACATTCAACCTTATTAGGCGTGAAATCATTCATTATTCGTCACAATCAAAAGAAAATATATTTTAAGTTCAAACTTGAACCCATTTTAAGTTTTAACTTTTAATCCTTAGATGATTAATTTAAACATTGATTCCGTTTAGATGGACCATGCAATTTTTAATACCAAAAATGGTTAGTCATCAAAACTTGTATACAATTTCAAGTTGAAACATAACTTACAATAAATTAACTAAAATAAGTTATGACTTTCAAAGTTTTAAATATCGGTTTTTAAATTGTCTAGGGTTAGGTTCAGAAATTGTTCAATCGGTTGAATCAGACAGTTCAATCGAATTAACTAATTAACCCTATAAATCCATAAAATACATTTTAAAGTTAAAAATAATGCAAAACTACATCATTCTATTATAAAAAATATTCCAAAAGTTAATCCATAATAAAAAATAACCTGATGATCGATGTGGATTGCGGATGAAGTTTGATCGATGTGGATTGTGGACGCTAGGTTTTACTAAGAAGGTAAATCGTCACTTTTTTTGCCCATAAAAATTAGAAGTCAAAATTTTAAAATTGATCCGGTATCGATATACCGGTTTAAACCAGTATAACCTAAATTTACTGGTTGTACAACTTCTTTGTTGTTTTCTTAGTTTACTGGCATGATTCGTGTATGTCAAGCTTTCGGCATCCGGTTAACCGGTACAACCGGCCGGTTTAAACCGATTTTTAAAACCTTGATGACTTTTGTATATAACTTTTAAGACAACTCAGAAAATGTATTTTTTTTTAGAAATAGAAAGTTGTAGTTTTAAACATAAATTTGGTTTTGAAAAGGATCTTGCTATTCACACACCCCCCATCTACCCACTTTGTCTATTCACACACCCCCAGTATCGAGCTGTGGCCAAAGTGCGACGTTTTGGTCCGGTTAACCAGAGAAAGACTGACGGGTGTCTGATGGGTCTGTTGATCTGACCAAAACGCCGAGCTTTGGCAGCGTTTGGTCCTGTCAACTAGATAAAAGACTGGCCGGGTGTCAGTCTTTTGTCTGTTTGACAGACCAAAACGCGGCCAAAGCTCGGCGTTTTGGTCCGGTCAACAGACCCGTCAGTCTTTGTCTGGTTGACCGGACTAAAATGTCGCGCTTTGGCCACAGCTCGACACCGGGGTGTGTGAATAGAAAAAAAGTGTATGAATTAGACATGAAATTTCATTTTAAATTTGTATTGATTGATGTAGTATTCTTTATATTTCAAACAAAAGTAATGGAGACATTAAACATCAAATTGATGTTAAAATGTCTTTGTCGTTATTATGTGACTTCAAGTTCAACTGTTATCCATATTTCCTGCCATTTTATTTGGGTTTTGTCTTTGTTTATTATTATTGTCATTATTACTTTTTTTGAATGATGACTTTTGACAATTTAAACATAGCAACATTGTGTTACACAATTAGTTGATTTTCATCACTTTTGAACATATTTTTGTATATGTGAGATATATAAAAATAATATTATTTTTTTGATGCTTTTTGCATATTAAAATATAATAAAGGTGAAGGAATTTCGATACTTAAAATAAAATGTTTGATGGTGTATTTGAAGTTAAAGTAAAATTACGAAATTTGAAAGGTAGAGATCATAAATATAAATTGGTTTACTTATTATTCATGCTCACTTTTAATTACATGATCAAATCATGTTTAATGGAAGTCTTCCTCTTGGAATGTGTAATTTTTTTGGAACGATAACTTTCTTGTGTTAGGCCACCATACTTCTGAAATTAGAGAGCCCTATTTTCTCATTTTGGCCAGACTATGTTATTTTAACCGGGTGTACACTGGCTTTAGAGTTTGACTTAGGTATTCCCCCGGGAAACCATACCGCTGACTGCCACTTGACAGACGTTATGCCACCACAAGAGCTAAACACTCTCTGGCGTAGCACACGGTGGGACGAAAACCCAGGTGGGCTCAGGATAGAACCTGGCACCTCTATAAGGAAGCAATGCTCTATCCATCATTGCCTAATCCACCAAAGAGACACAAAGTGGGGATTAAACTTGGTTCACCATTGGAGAACCCAAGATTGCCTAATGAAAGAATGATTCATTTTCATGAGGCGAAAAAAGGAAACAAAAGTAAGTTTTCTCTTTTTTTATACGAAAACACGCGCGCCTTAATTTTACACCACGTAAAATCCATCTAAATACCTACGAGGGTTTTGAAACATCACAACTTTGTTGAGAGGAATTCACCAAAACCAGTGCCAATTGCCAAAGGCCTCTTGGCAAACAAGAGTAAGTATACTAGTGAAAACCCTATGCTAGGTTCTTGCTAAGTTGGTTCGATTTATATTTCCGTATATGTTTAATGTATTTTTTTATCATAGTTCGATTTATATCCTTATCTGTTTTGTATTAATGGTCTTTCATTGTTTCCAACAAACTTTTATGTTAGTAATAGGTATGTACTAACAACCTTAATGTTTCCAACTAACTTATATGTTAATAGGCATGTACTAACAAACTTAATACATATAATATTTGATCGTGTGTCAACCATCTTATAACATATTAAATATGAAATTGTTATAACGATGTAACATCTAATCTCTCATATCAACCAATATTGTATGTTATGTCCACAAAGAGCTCACAACATTGTTATTCTGTTGCCTGTGTTCCAAACCCATCTTTGGATTACCCCACACGGTTAACTATGGAGTTTTCCTCTCATCACATCTACAATCAATGTGTCCAAAACATACTAACACAGCATCTTTCATGTCCACGGCCATGTGCGATTCACCTACAATACTAGAATCAAACCCATCCTCCCCTGAACTAATTGTCCTTTTGATAAGGTTTGCCACTTTGCCTCACCGTCTCAAGGATGTGAAATTCGCCTATGGTGTTCCCTCAAACACCCTCGAGTCCTTGATGAGGCTTCTTCGTTATTGATGATTTCCTCATCAAGTTAGCTTTCTAATGTCTTCGTTAAAAACATATCACGAAGTCAAATTTATTATATTTGTAACAAGTTGGGCATAATCGTACGCAATGTTGAAGTAATCGCTAGTCGCTAGTCCGGCGGCGGGGTGGGGACTAGCTATTAATCGGGGATTAACCGGAATTAATGGGGATTAATTTGATTAATCGGCACCTAGTCGGGATTTTTACAACCATGATCTTACGGATGAGGGGAAGTATTAGGTTATATATGTGTGTATTACCCCAGCATGTAGTCCAATGACCTTGGGGTTTAGTATATAGATATAGTTCCCTTCTATATCTATATACTAATAATATATAGAGTAAATTACAAGTTTTGTCTGTATGTCCAAAATTACAGGCGGTATCCTTTACCTTCAAAATTGATCAGTTTTGCACTTAATGTTTGCAAATCTTGCATGGTTTGTCCTTTAGGTCAAAACCAAATTGCATGTTTTGTCCTTAATGTTTAACCAAAAATATGAAGTAATTATGACCTAAAGGACAAACCATGCAAGATTTGCAAACATTAAGGACAAAACTGATCAATTTTGAAGGTAAAGGACACCGCCTGCAATTTTGGACATACATAAAGGACAAAACTTGTAATTCACTCTAATATATATAATACATTGCCTCTGATTAAGTTGTATCTAATCCTGCATTCACACTTCTATAAAAAAAATCTAATTCTGCATGCAAAGAATTGAAGCCCAAGGCCTGAAATAAAATGGAATGTTTTATAATTTTTCACAACACTTAGGTAACAAATATAAATACCGAAATCGCTAACTCCATAATATATAAGGCGGTTTTGTAATCGCCTCCCTCCCCCCCCCCCCTCTCTCTCTCTCATTAAATTAGTAAAGCATTGTGTACAACAAGTGTATTATGCGGTGAGATCTCACGTTTCGCAACATAATATTGGTACCGAAAAGAACGCCCCCCTATATATAATATATATATAATATATATATATAATATGCCATGTAAACAAGTGTATTTTTCTTACTTTGATTATTGGGTGGTATATCTCAAGTGTTGGGTCAATTAATCCTCAAATTTGAACTTGTCAACAGGATATATCTTGCTTCCTTTTTCTTCCTTCATTTTTAAGAACCTCACTCCACTCGACTTCCAATGAATCTGACTTGTATTTCTCGGACTCATGTTCCTGGTGTTCATACGCGTGTAAACATTAACACTGTTCTTATTAACTGTACAATCAATTAGCGTTGCTAGTTTTCGGTTGAGAACGAACCTGAGGTGAAGCAAAAACATAATGCCGATAAGTGCCGTGCCTTTGGCTACTGTTTTAATCAATGGCGCCATGAAGTTTGGTTTTTTCTCCGAGTTAAAAGCCCTTGTGACGTTTTTCTCTTCGGTGCCTGCTTTTGCTAAACTGTCATCTATTCTTTCATCCTGCATACCAAAAAAATGTCTTCTTTCCTTAAACTGATCGGTACAATATGAGTGTTTGTGTTCAAGTTTGTTCATAAAAATTAGTGGGAGTTAGGAAGATTCAAAGAAAGGAAGAGTATGAGTTCTAACTATGAAAAAAAAATTGGATTTTTCTCTATCATATCATTAGGATGTTTGACCTTTGAGATAACAAGCATAAGAGTAAAATGCCATTTTCGTCCCAGAGGTTTGGCCACTTTTGCGACTTTCGTCCAAAGGTTGGTTTTTTTCGCATCTGGATCCAAAAGGTTTGAAATCTTGCCATTTTCATCTGGCTCGTTAACTCCATCCATTTTTTCTCCGTTTTGTCAGGGGTATTTCCGTCTTTGTTGCTAACTCTAAGGGCAATTCGGTCTTTTTCACTTTATGTAAAAAGACTGAATACCCCTGAAAAGGACCGAATTGTCCTTTAGGTTAACAAAAAAAAGACGGAAATACCGAAATACCCCTGACTTAACGAAGAAAAATGGATGGAGTTAACGAGCCGGATGAAAATGGCAGGATTTCAAACCTTTTGGATCAAGATGCGGAAAAACAAGCCTTTGGACGAAAGTCGCAAAACTGGCCAAACCTCAGGGACGAAATGGCATTTTACTCTAAGCAAGTAAGCATAATATGAAGATACCTTGGTTGCAGCTTTACTTGTATCTTCAGCGCAGCTATCATATCTTTCACTAAATTTAACACCTACGGGATCATCAAATACGTCATCAACGTTATCAGTCAATTTTGGATCATCCATTTTCATCAACTTGTCATTCGACTCTTTACCCGCCACATTTTCTTGCATACTGTCTGCAATGTTTGTGCCATCATCCTTCATCGACACCAACGAATGTCCCAAATCTGCTTTAGCATTATTCAACGGTTCATGATCTACATTATCATAAGTGAAAGATTTCGATGTTGTAAGCTCGTCTGACTCAGAGTTAACATCAAAGTCAAAGTCAAGCACACGGCCGAACACACTGCTAGTGAGGGATGCCTCTGCATCATCAGGCAACTTCCTCCATACCCTACATATCGATAACGTTTCGTCCAACTGATTCTCACTGTTAACATACTGCATAAGAACGGATACCGTGAATGTGCAAGTTTATTGAGTTCTCGGTTGCTGACATCAGATTGTTGTATGGATCGAGTCAACGCATGCTTATCAGCTGTGTCTGGTGACTCTTCTGACTCTAAATATAGAAAATCCACATATGAAGTGTCTGAAAAATGGCTATTTTCTCCATCAGATTCTTCAAGATAGGACTCCTCTTCTTGTATATCTGATGCAAAAAATGTTTTCTACAGAGGAAGCCAAAAAATAAAACTTTTAGCCGATTATTTTAAACATATACCGTTACAGTTGGCAAATTGCTTGGTCTAACAGGTCAAAACAGGAACTTTTGGGGCAGGTCAATGTCCAACAATCTTTTTGACTACCTTTGTAATAACATATATAATAAAAATATTCAGATAGGCGTATAAAACTTTATTAAATAATTATCCATTTTTTTGGATAAAGCTAAATAGGAGGTATAGTATACTTTGGGTGACTTTTAACCTGTTTGACCCTCCTTACATTTTAGCTATTTTTTTTTTATAATTTAAGCTTTTGACCCGATTCAGTAAATACAACCCAAATAGCCAAACAGGTTTAAATTACCCCTTAAACACGCAACTTTCAACAAGAAATTTGATGTAGAAAATTCCTTCAAAATTATGCGCTCTAGAGAATTTAATGGGAAAGCCTAAAATCAGAGAGTTTAAGTTAAGGTATGAAACTAGAATACCTGCCTGGATTTCAATCTTGCATGGTTACTTGGTCCGCAAGTAACACGGGACATAGATGATAACTCCAAGCTTCTTCTGATGCATCTAACTGCATCTGTCGACATCGCTACCGTGCTGGTCACAACGTCAAAGTCTGGAACCTATAAGAAACGAAAGAAAGTTTGTTATCATGTATAATTTAAAACTACGTCCAACTATTATTATTTTATATGATCATCTTTCTAATCTTGTATAATGGGATTTGTGTGTAAATAACAACAATACAAGTTTCATGAACGCGATCCAAGACATAAACATATATATTACTCACATTTAATTGTTTAGATCTCGCCTTTGTTGATAAAGATCTTATACAAACACATACTTTACGAGTATTCTTCTTCTCCACAACATCAGATGGGGAGAAAAGATCTACACCACTCAACCCCATAACCTTGCATACCTGCAGCAAATTCGTTAAGAAAAATGAAATTTAGATGGCATGCAATAAAAAACGACAACACTATTACAAGTTTTTTATAGCTTGCCTTCAAAAATGAATCAACGTTTGCGTAAGGCCTATATCTCCCGATGCTCTTCCGTGTATCAACTGGTACAAACATGCGAGCCTTGTAATTTTTGAGTTCCATGTATTTAATCAACAACATGTTCCATAATGCTTTAGAAACTTCAAATCTGTGACATCAAATACTACGTTTATAGGACGTGCATGTTGATTTTCTTTACCATGTTCCATAACGGTTGTCATACTTTAAATGAAAGTAAATAAAAAACCCGGAATAGAAATAAAAAAAAAATTTGGATAAAAATAAGGGTAAGAACCTACAGCAGCTCTCCATCAGAAAGTAGATCGCCTATGCTTATTTGCTCATCAAATCTTGTGCGCAGCACTTCTCCAAGCCATATTCTTGCTTGAGACTATATCGCATGAAAAGAAATAAAAATTAGATAACAACTTTAAAAAAGGATATAAGTTAAATCATTCGGAATTCTACAACTTTTATAGATATAAAATATGCATCAACACAATAAAATTTTAATACATTACATGTCCAACAAAGAATGTGGAAATACTGACAACCCCGTAAGGTATTATGTATCATTGATCAACTATTTATAAAATTATAATGATGATAATTGCAAAGGAAATCAAGTAATCATAACTCCTAGCTATGAGAAATATTATACTACTATATCTTATCCACGCTACAAATCCTAATTAATTATTTCATCTAACCATAACTAATATATTCCGTCTAATAGATCTGTACAGTAAAACTTCATAGGTTTGCTTCAACGTTTTGTCAATATAACTTCTATAATATGCAAATTTTAAACTTACAAACTTAAACCCAATTAAGTTTTAACCCCCCCCCCCCCCCCCCCCCCCCCCCCCCCCGCGCATATAGCTATAACTGTTAAACTGTATATGATATAGACATATATGGTTTTCTGTTAGTATGCACATGTTGGTAATAAATAAGGCGAATCAGTGATCGAGCCAGGTAGGGGTCATTACGTACGGTTCCTCTGTCGAATTATAACAAAGATATGTCAATGCTGTCATAATTCATAATGTCAATATTTTTACAGAAAATTGGGCAATCTAGTAGGCTCCATTGGTTTACAAGTCAAAACACCAACTAGTAAATAAATCAAACCCAAATTTACACACTACCAAGTACAAGAAAACAATTATAACCCCATTAAACCACATAACCATAAATGCAGTTGGTATTACAAACACATCAAGATCTACATCAACTTAACAACTTTGCATCTGAAAAGTGAAAACCACTAGCTTTGACCTCCAAAGGCAACACCCAATTAAATTCCCCCCAAAATCAACAACTTTTTTTCCCTCAGGACTTAACACAAACACTTGGTGTGCATATATTAAAACCCAAAAAATACCTGCAAAAACACATCATCAAGCTCACGGAAGCTAGGTGAAGAAGACGAATCATCAACAGCCATGGCTAACACACCATCAATCGAGTGAAATTGCTCACAGATTGAAGTGTGTTTTGAGAAAACCCAATTGGAAAATTGGTGAATTTGTGTGGATGAAGAGGTAGAATCATTGAATTTCAAAAGATAACGTCATAAAGATTTGATTTTTGGAATAATTAATTAAAGAATTGGGTGAAAAACGTACGGAGTAAAATAATGGTTTTGTCCCCATCTGGCCATCTTCGGATAGTCCGCCAGTTTGAACTCATCTATGAACGTGGTGGCGCCAACAAACCAAACATCATAGGTTTTACGACAACCATTTATCATCTATGGTCATTTTTGTTCCAACAAGTTATGTTTTTTTTTTCTTTTTTAATTCAATGTTGTGTGATTTGTTATGGTGGTTGTTTAAGAAATAGTGTTTTGGACTTGACTAATGTTTTTCGAAGTGTGGAATTTGACCAAGTTTTAAAGAGTGATTATTGAAGTTAGAGTAAATTGCATAAAATATCCTTTATGTTTTCCTCAAACTTGCAGGTTCCAGCCTTAATGTTTAAAAGTTGCTAAAAACAGTCTTTAAGTTTATTTTTGTTGCGGGTTCAATCCTTTACAGCTAACCACGTTATTTTCTTCAGTTAAGTTCCCTCACATGCATAACATGTGAGGGTATATTCGTCATTTTGGTTAATCTTCCACCCACGTCAATTATAAGAAAAAAGAATATTTAAGGTTTAACCTATTTTAAAAAAATTCTAACCGCAGGGACTAATGTGCAATAAAACCAAACTTTTAAAAACCAAACACCCTCTTTTCCGGTCTTCTTCTCCGGCGACTTCGCCGTATTCCGGCGAACCCGGAATTAAGATAGGAATCTTGTTAAGCTAGCCCCCTAAGCTGTAAAGATTAACACAGATTTTGATCATGCCAATCAAACTCTTCAGGATTATCATCAGTTGGAAGAATCGGTGCCTTATTCGCATCAGACGGAAACGACAAACGACTCTTCAACCCTAGATACCTCTCATGGAACTCCGATGTCATCAAATCAGAGAACTTCGTAACACCGTGTTCAGTAGTCGGATCCAGCAACTGGTGACGCTTAGGACGCCGCAAGTTAGACTTAAACACTATCAAACGGTAATCGTGCTCCTCTGTAGTCGCGTACGTTTTACCAAACTTTGTTTAAACTAGGTTAAAACTTAAATATTCTTTTTTTTTATAATTTAAGTGGGTGGAAAATCAACCAAAATGATGAATATACCCTCACATGTTATGCATGTGAGGGAACTTAACTGAAGAAAATAACGTGGTTAGCTGTAAAGGATTGAACCCGCAACAAAAATAAACTTAAAGGCTGTTTTTTAGCAACTTGTAAACATTAAGGCTGGAACCTGCAAGTTTGAAGAAACATAAAGAATGTTTTGTGCAATTTACTCTTGAAGTTATGATTGAAGAAATAATATTTAAATAATAGGTAAGCCGAAAATCAAAATATATAACGTGTTATATAACTAGAGGTGTAAATGAAGCGGAGCGGCTCAAGATTTTCAAAGTCGGATCGGTAAAAAATTTGAATGAGCTGAGCCTTAACAAGTATGAGTTTGAGCCTAAAATATGACTCACTGAGTTTTCGAGCTCGAGCTTTACATACAAAACTCGTTTAGGCTTGAGCCCTAACAAATTTTAAATTATTTTTAAATATAATATACCTACTATTACTCAAGCCAAGCTCGAGCAAGTTTAGACTCGTTTAACCTATCGAAGTGAGCTCGAGCCGAGCTTTTAGCTTTTTTAAAAGCATTCTAAATTTACCTCGAGCTGAACCGAGTGGAGCTCGAGCTTATAAAAGCATGACGAGCCGATCTGAGCCCCAGTTGGGCTCAGCTCAAGAGTTCTCAAAGTCGGATCGGTAAAAAAATTGAATGAGCTGAGCCTTAACGAGTATGAGTTTGAGCCTGAAGGCTCACTGAGTTTTCGAGCTCGAGCTTTACATACAAAACTCGTTTAGGCTTGAGCCCTAACAAATTTTAAATTATTTTTAAATATAATATACCTACTATTACTCAAGCCAAGCTCGAGCCAAGTTTAGACTCGTTTAAGCTATCGAAGTGAGCTCGAGCCGAGCTTTTAGCTCTTTTAAAAGCATTCTAAATTTACCTCGAGCTGAACCGAGTGGAGCTCGAGCTTATAAAAGCATGACGAGCCGATCTGAGCCCCAGTTGGGCGCAGCTCATTTACACCCCTAGTTATAACTTATTGATGAATATTTAGGGCAAATTGAATGAATTTTGGACAAACACTTCTAAACTAGTAATGACTTGTTTCAGAAGCGAGTATGTATACCTACATAGATGAAAATGTGTCTTGTTGTGTTAAACATATCATTTAACCGTGCTCTTCGTAAACTTTTAACAATACTGGTTAGCTTGAACTCAACATGCTTAACTAAACATGTCAGTTTTTAACAAAACATGCCCATGTTTTGATAAGCAGGTCACACAACATAGTACATTTAGAGGGTGTTTGGGATTACTGATGAAAACATCTTATGACTTTTCAGAAAGTTAATAAGTCACAATGGAGTGGCTTTTTAAAACTTTTTGTAACTTTTTCCCTCACATACACTCACAATACGAAATACCAAACACCATTTAACTTTTCAAAAAGTCAATAAGTTATAAATTGGCTAAAATAAGCAATCCCAAACACCCTACAAATGACACACACAACACAAATATAAGAAGTTCGATGATAACACGAATGGCAAAAACGTTTAGCACGATTACCTACACGATTCACTAAATACACTTAAAAACGAATGAGACATAGTTAACACGGTTAAATAAAACTTTTTAAAAATTATAATCTATATTTGGTTAAAATACATTTAACTGTTTATAAAACTATGTCGTTTGATAAACAAGTGATAAGCTTGTCATGTCAGTCTACTAGCTTACTTAACACGATGAGCTATATGTGTTATGGATGTCACAAACGGGTTAAGAGAATTGAACTTGTTTAGATACGTTTTTAATACGTCTAAAACATGTTAACCCAAACCCATACCTATTTATTCTCACTAGCACGCGTCAACTTTGTGTGGCGTCATGTCGTGTTATAATTGCAAGCCTTATAGAACTACGTAGTGATCTCCCATGAACAATCATGGCCTTTACCTTTACGTTTACCAAAATCCATCATTTGCACCCATGGACGGAACTTAGTAAGGACGAGAAAGGACCCATACTCCATATTTGGTATGTGGGCATATACAATTAGGTGCTAAACTAATTATATAATGTGGGTTAGATGGGGTGGTTTGGTCTATGCGGCTGGGTGGAGGCCGCCCGGGTTCAACTCCCCAAAGACATAATTCCGATTATATTAAGGTGGACGCCGCCCCACGCTACAAATTACACAATCAAGGTTTGTGACCGTAGGTACGAAAAAAAACGTCGGCATCGTCGCGTAATCATAATAATTTATAGTGACTTTTTTTTCATGTTTTCCTTTTAATTAAGTTTAGACTTTACGTTAATTGATACATCCACCGGTTATATTAGCCTTGACAAAATTTAACACTCACAACCGTATTCATGTTACCGTTTAAAAAGATACCACTGCGAATGACGATACCGTCGCAAAGCGTTGGGTGTCATACTAGTTGGTAACATTATAGATCCTACAAAAGTTATTAGTTACAGTTTTTATTACTGGAAATATTTGCAACCATTTTAGAGAAATCTCATATATGAAAAGAAAACTATAATAACGATTTCAATTTCTTTTTTTACAAAATGTAGGTGCTACAAAAGGAATGCTATAATTCTTTTTATTTTTTCTTTCTGTACAAAATGTAGGTGTTACAAAAGTCAAAAGGTATGCTATAATCTTTTTTCTTTGTTTTTTTCCTTTACAAAATGTAGGTATTACAAAAAGTATTTATATGGTACAATTTAAGAAATTTTATGGGATCCAAACAAAATCTTAAGTCCAAACTTAGGGTTGAGGTTTTAATATTTATTTTTGTTTAATTATTAGGAAATAATAGTCATTTTCATAACTTAGGGTTGAGGTTTCAATATTTTTTTGTTCAATTAATAGGGTATAATAGTCATTTACAAAGGGTTAAAAACTCTTTTAACATTCCTTCATTTTAGGACCATCCGCGGTACTAGAGGTGCACAAAACAACTGGTCCGGGGACTAAAACCGGCAAACCAACCCAAGCCGGTTCAGATTCCGAACCAAACCGGTCCCCCTCCCCGCATGAAAAACCGAACCAAACCGGTTTGAAACCTACTAAAAGAGCTACTAAATAACATATCACGAGATGATTAATAAACCAACAAAAAACAGGTACCATGTTGCAAATTATCGTCTTCAAAACATCACCTGGTTTTCCTACTAGTAATTTCCAGTGTTGTAAAATTCGAGACTAGGCGGCGATTAATCGCTAGTCGTAACTGAGTAATTTTCCGTTAATCAGTCTATTAATCACTAGTCGGCCAGTAATTGAGTAATTTTTCGTTAATCAGTCATGAATTTCGAAACACTTATAAACTATAAATATCTGAGGAGCAAGTGTGCAAAAGTACATAGATGAAAATGCGTCATGTTGTATTAAACGGGCCATCTAATCGTGCTTTTCATAAACGTTTAACAAGACTGTTCATCTTTAACTCGACATGCTTAACTAAACATGTCACTTTTTAACACACTACATTCTCATGTTGATAAGCAGGTCACACAACATAGCACATTTAACACAAATGACACGCACAACACATTTATAATGATTAAATATAATAAGCTCGATGACACGAATGACAAAAACGTTTACCATGATTACCTACACAATTCACTAAATACACTTAAAAACGAATAATACATAATTAACACGGTTAAACAAAACTTATCAAAAATTATAATCTATATTTGGTTAAAAATATATTTAACTATTTGTAAAACTATGTCCTTTAAGGACATTTGTAAAACTATGTCCTTTAAGGACAGACGGGACACCCCCATTATGAGTCTTGGCCACGTGTGGTGACTCGTGATACACGACCGCCACCCAAAATCAAAATGTGTGGAACTTATAACCCGTGATCGTGAACACACGTGGAACCTTTCAAAAATCCGACCGTTTAATGTCACACCCCGACCCGCAGCGGAAAAGGTGATCGGGACATGATTGGGTTATCATCAAAGCTCATGACATTTATTTTAACGTTTCATATTCATTAATACAATTTAATGGAAATTTACAATAAATATTACAACATGTTCTAACTATCAATCTAAGCTTCTTTGTTCTCTTCTAAGGCATTTCCTATGTTTTTCCTTGCTTCGTCCTGTTCACCTGTATCATGTGTAAAAGGGTTTTTGGATCAACATAAAGTTGGCGAGTGAATCCTATGGAAAACATTTGAACAAGTTTATTTAATTGATTATGAAATAAGTGCACAACCAAACATGAGTAAAAATAGATGTAAACTTATTCAACAATCATTAGATATTAAATAAAGCACACATGAACAATAATGGAACATTTAGAGGCACGCGTTGCTCTACTCGTCTCTCACGAGGAACTGATGGGCCTAATGAATGAATTGCATAAACATGATAATATGAATGACACAACTACAAACAATATAAACTCAATGATACACACATGAACAATAATGGATTGGTTTTGAGGCACGCGTTGTTCAACTCGTCTCCCACGAGGAACTGATGGGCTTAATGAATGAATTTCATATAATTTGACCAAATGAAATAAGTAATCACAACAATATAAACAATCTAAGTTTAGATCACGATATGGTATGGCACAAGTTTAAATAAACGAGTTAATTAATTTGTGACACATGACACACCCCAAAACGTGTAATTAAAAAGGGGGAGTTGTAAGATTCACTCACAGTGGGTGCGTTCGGTTGATGATGTTGAATGCACGCGAAGTGGTTTTAACCATGAGTGAAATTAACCTAGATAAATAGCATTATGGCTCGGTAAGTAAACGGATTTTATTAATCCATTTTAGTAGGATTGTTGGGTGTATTTTTGTGATTTTGAGGCTATTTTCTAACCTTAAAAATGTTATTTTTAAATATTTTTAATTGATTTTCAATTAAAATAAATAAATAAAAATAATAAAAAATTTGATTTTTTTTGCTACAGTTGACCGTTGACCGTTGACTTTGACTTTGACCGGTTCGCTTGTATAATTGTGCGCTGAGTGAGGCTCGAACCCGAGACCTCCCGTACACGTGCACGCAGCTCTACCAACTGAGCTACGTGTCTAACCCGAAATATTTCTGTTTTTAATTACATTTATATATTAATTAGGTTAAACAGAAAATCCTTTATTTTTAAAAACGATTTTAAATCAAAGAATCGGTGCGCTCCACAGGTCTCGAACCCGGGACCTGTGGCTTATGCAAACACACAGTCCACCGCTGGACTGTGTGTCCAACTTGTTAACTAGACTTATTTTTATTATTCTTAAATACAAACTAATCATTTTCATTTATGCCATATTAAAAGGTTTGAATAATTGTCCGGGTCGATGTAGTAGACCGGACTCGAACTCGTGCGCTTTGATTAAACATACACACAGTCCACCACTGGACTGTGTGTCTAACTTGGTTATTATTCCGATTATTAATATACTTAACATATAACAGTGGTGCTTCCGGTTCGGTTAACAAAAAAAATGCATTTTTATTAAGGCAGCGTGTGTGGAACAAGATTCGAACTCGAGACCTTTGTGTGTTTAATGTGCACACAGTCCACCGCTGGACTGTGTGTCTAACCCGAGTAATAACTTGATTTTAGTTATACTTATATGTTTACCGAACTTCATCTTCTTCGTCAGTTTTAACCAGCATCGGAAATCCGACTGGTTCTAAGTTTTAATCGGTTTCTTTAGTGTCTGATGATTAAATACAAGTGATATTAAATAAAAAGAATGAAGAAATAGGCGTGAGGTATACCGACTGGATTCCTCTGTTTCTCCGGCGTAACTCCGGCGACAGCAATCACTTCCGGCGACGAGTGTCTTGCAGCAGAGAGTCTTCAGAAAGCTTACAAAGTATGTGGGTGACTTCGGTATAAGTTCAGAGGGTTTAGTAAGGCTTAGAAGTTAAGGACTCGGTTTTCCGGCGATGAGCAGAAGAATTCCGGCGAGTGAGTTTTCGCCGAGAAAGGGTGCGGTTTTGAGCGAAAATGTTTGCAGAGGTTCGAGGGGGTATTTATAAGGCAAATCGTCGATGAATTTGGTCCGATTTTCGACTTGATTCGTCGGTTAGAAAAACTCCAGCGGTTATAATTTGTGTCGCGGACTCAGACGTCGGTTATAACCGATGTGTAGTTAAAGTTTACGTTATAACGGAAAGAATCGTTAAGTTTCGCGAGATTGCCGGGATTTCCGACGACTGCAACTTTGGGCGCCGGTTTTGAATTCGGAAAGACACGTTATCAATTAAATGATCCTAACATTTAACAAAGAACATCAGTGGCGCAGTGGTTTAAGTGTTGAGTGTTAAGTCTGTTGTTGAACCGTGACTGACCCGGGTTCGAAACCCGGCAGAAGCAAATTATTTTTATTTTCTTATTTTTGACAGTTTTTCAAAAACTAATTATATATTCCCATATAATAATTAATTATGTATCGTTTAAAATTATTTTGGGCATTAAATTCGCAACGAAATTTTTAACTGATTGTTCGGTTGATAAACGGAGCGGGTTTGGTAAATCCGTTTTTGACGGATGTTACATTTAACGTATTTGATCGTTGACGATGATGATTTAAAAATAAAAAATAACCCATCACTAGTGATGGGCACCCCTAGTAAAATCCATCACTAGTGATGGAATTTGGCTCGATGACATGGCGTATGTTGATTAGATGTTGTGAGTGATGGAATTCCATCAATAGCAAGGCGCCCCTACCCCCCTAATAAACGGGTGATAAGCTTGTCATGTCAGTCTGCTAACTTACTTAACACGATGAATTATATGTGTTATGGATGTCAAAAACGGGTTAAGAGAATTCAACCTATTTAGACACGTTTTTAATACGTTTAAAACACGTCAACCCAGACCCAAACCTATTTACTCTCGCTAGCATCTGTTAACTTTGTGTGGAGCTATGTCGTGTTATAACTGCAAGCCTTATAGAACTACGTGACGATCCACATGAACAATCATGGCCTTTATGTTCATTTTCGTCCATGGATGGAACTTAGTAAAGACGAGAAGGGGTCCATACCCTATATTTTTAGGCTTAGGAGTGTAAGTTTAGCCCATTACTTTTGAAATTTATTATCTTTATTTGGTTGAGGCCCTCCTAATCCAGAAGCCCCAATTAAACATATATATTTGGGCCATCTTATTTAAATGTTTAGGTTTTGCCACTGCTAGTTGTGCACTGTTTTTTGATTGTAACTATTGGACATTTTTAACTAACTAGTTATGTTATATTATATTATATTATATCATATCATATAACTTACAAAACACAACATCTAGAGTGTTTTGTAGCGAATGATGGGTTTTAGACGGTGGCCAATCAGAGGCTACCACTTGGTTGTCCCCTTAATTAATGTTTTTTTATGATAATATATACAATTGAGCTTTTCTCATATTTATTGGGTTTCCTCCTGAATTGGTGTATAGACATTATGCCTAGGGGAGATGGATATGATCGGGTGGTTCCGCTGGTGGCACGATGATACTCTAGTGGTCCGTCGGTGATCCAAAGTTGTCGTTTAAAAAAAGTCGATAACATATACAATTGGGTGCTAAACTAAGTATAAAATGTGGGTTAGATGGGGTGGTCTGGTCCGTGCGGCTGGGTGGAAGTCACCCCGGTTCAACTCCCCCAGAGACATAATTCCAATTTTTGGTCTTTTTTGTTTCATTTTTCCTTAATTACGTAGCAAATTACACAACCAAGGTTTATGACTATAGGTACGAAAAAACACGTTGGTATCGCCTCGTAACGTGGGTATTTTTTAATGAGTTTTTCCTTTATTTCCTTTAGTTAAGTTTAGACTTTACGTTAATTGGTATATCCACCGGTTGTATTAGCTTTTACAAATTTTAACACCCACGTCGTATTCATGTTTGCGAAGCGTGGGGTGTCATACTAGCTGGTAACATTATAGATCATATAGAAGTTATTGGTTACAGTTTTTATTATTGAAAATATTTGCTGACCATTTTAGAGAAATTGCATGTATGAAAAGAAATTTTTAATAAAGATTTTTTTTTAACAAAGCGTAGGTGTTACAAAAGGTATGCTATAAATAACATAATGTAGGTGTTACAAAAAGTATTCTATAAGATGAACACGATCATGGTACAAATCAAGAAATTTTGTGGGATCCAAACAAAATCTTTAAGTCCAAACTTAGGGTTGAGGTTTTAATATATTTTTTCTTTAACTAAAAGGGCCTAATCGTCATTTTATAACTTAGGGTTGAGGTTTCAATATTTTTCTTTGTCTAATTAATAGAGTATGATATAATAGTCATTTACAAAGGTTTAAAAACTCTTTAACATTCCTTCATTTTAGGGATCATCCGCGATACTAGAGGTGCACAAAACAACTGGTCCGGGGATTAAAACTGGCCGAACCAACCCGAGCCAGTTCGGATTCCGAACCAAACCGGTCCCCCTCCCCGCATGAAAAACCGAACCAAACCGGTTTGAAACCTATTATATAATATATCATGAAACAATTAATAAACTAACACAAAACAAGTACCGCGTTATAAATTGTAAATTATCGTCTACAAAGCATCACACACACAGTTTTCCTACTAGTAATTTGTAAAGTATATTCCTGATTCCATAATTAAGTATATGTTGTTTTGTTGAAATAGTGTTGAAGACAATGCTGGCAAGCACCTAAATTGAAGGCAAACAATCTTGTCTGCCGATCAACCCAACTGCACCTTGCTACTGTAAACTTATTTCATCTCTCACCAACCCCTCCTAAAACAGTAAAACCCATCTCCATTTTTCAATCTTTATGTGTAAACTGAGCCCTAGATCATAACCCAGAAACAATAGTGGACCCTTTGCTTGTTAATCTCAAAAGTTTCTTCAATGGAGGAATCTTTGTCAGACAAGAGGATGAGGTTTGAGATAGAGTTGAAATATGGTGAAACAACAATTGTGTCATGGGTTCAACTGCTTAAAGATTCTGGCATTCCAGTTCATCACTCTCCTTGTTCTTGTTCCTCACCTGAGGCTCAGGTGACAATTCTTTTTTATGGTTTTTTGTGTGTGATAATATGATGATGATTGTTTTGTTGGATATTTATTTAGGGCTAATGGTTGTTAGATTTATGTAAATTTGGGAAATTTGTTTGATTTGGAAATAGTAGCTATGCCTGAAATCAATATATTTATTATAACTGGGGAGCATTATTGTTATTTTTTTGAACGGCAAGGAACGACGTGGCACCTGGCGCTGTGGCCAAGGTCGACTACTCGACCGCCGCCAGCCCCTTAGCTCTCCCCAGATGCGCGGAAACCCAACCTCCACCCGCACTAAGGCACGACAGTGGAATAATCGGTAAAACCTCGCCTCCATCCAAGTCGAACCGGCGCCACCCGTATTCGTTCTTCACCTAGGCGCAAAGTGCAAAAAGTGGCAAGCTTTTCATACCCGAGGCTCAATGTGATTATGTAATTTTTTATACATCCCATAGGCTTTTAGCATCCCTTATCCAATACGTAGCTATAAATAAGGTTTATATACAAGAGGCGCGTGCCTCAGCCTTGAAAAAAAATCCCCAAAAATGTGCTTCCTGTTTTACTCACGCCTCAGCCTACATAAGGCGCCTCAGCGTGCGTTTTTAAACCAAGACGATAAGGTTGCTGCCATGTGATCTGGAGGTCATGGGTCAAGTCATGGAAACAACCTTTTGCAGAAATGCAGGGTAAGGATGTGATGCGTTGGCTCAAGTTGACCTGACAACCCGTGGAATGTGGGAGTCTCGTGCACTGGGTTTGCCTTTTTTATTTAGTTAATGATTTTATACCAAATTCTTTAAACAAAAAGGAAGGGGGTATTGCACCTGCTGGCACCTACTGGTTAGAAAAAAATTGAACTTGAGAACTCATGTGGGCTGGTACCATTCTAAAATGGAATAAATTTTTTATCAAATTGGACAAGATCTGGTATAGTGTGTTTAAAGTAAGCTGCAATAGAGATTTTTCTGGCGTATAAGTATTTAAATTTGGCTCATGCCGGTAGTTTGAAATTCAACTATCGCTAAGCAGCAATTTGGGTGTAATCTCGGGCGATGGGAATGGTAAGTTACGTTGATCTGAGTGAAATTCTCGAAGTTGAAGGAAGACAAGTACGGATAAGTTTTCCTCTATAGGAGGGAGGGGGATTTTAAGCTATATTTCAATTATCTCATAAGAGATTGATTCCACGCTGATTACATCATCTACATTTCTACAGTTTGACAGTTTTGATTGATTTTATGGACATTGGCTTACCTTTTTTCATACTGTATTGACTATTATTGACTTTCTTTTGCAGAAGCAGCTTTATGAAGAAGATGAGTCTAGAAGCAACTGCTCTAACATCATCCTTAAGAAAGAGAAGGACGAGTACACGTGAGATTTTGCAAACCCTTATATATGATTGCTATAATATTGTAGTCACGAGTTTTGGTCTTTGTATATTAATCGACCTTAGCAGTCATTTTCCATTACAAAGTTTGTAACGGCCAATTGCTGGCGTCTTATTAGCATTATCACATTAATGCTCTTATATTTCACATGGGATTTTCTTTGCTACTATTGTATAGTTGCATTAATTAACATCGGTTCATGATGTAAATTGCTAGTTATAGATCTCCCGCTATAGATCACTGCCGACCAAAAAAGCAGACAGCTGTAGCAGAAGCCACAAGAAACACAACAATTGGACATGCAAGGGTTAGATCCGTGGCATTAACAAGCAACAAAAGTGAACAACATTCACTCGACAACGGAAGATTTGAGCTTCCTGACCTAAACATGCCTTATACAGTGCAGACAGCAGTGAGTATATACTGTAAACATACAAGCACATGTTTTGTCATTACCGCAACGATATTTTGGACATTTGACTATGAAAAAGGGGTGTGAAACTAAAACCGTGGCCCAACATATGTTTTAGCTTTATGGGGGTAATAGGGTATATTGGTATAACATAGTGTTACTGTGTAAACTTAGAAGTGTACTTGAATTAAGATTTCTTTTGAAATTAATAGAGTACTTTGCCAACACATACCGAGGATGAATCTTGCAGTATTTTGAATCGATTATGCTTGAAAGTACCATCTCGGAGTTGGAGACCATGGCTGCAGATTGTAAGTCACACCTGTCTTTTCATGCAACTAAAGTTACCACATAATGTCAAATTGCAAGATTTTGTTTTTTAGGAAGTTTCAGACAACTAATAGTTACTTGCCACTTGTCATCCACTCATCCCTTACCAAGAACCGATGATATTCATTTCGGGCCAACATAATTGGCCTATTACGTTATTATCTAGGAGTACTCAAGACTTCAATTATTGTTCAAACATTTCTTTTAAGGAAAGTTGGATTTTAATAATCTCAACTTTGACATATTGGCCGGAAACAATCCCAACTTTTGACCTATTTTCCATCACGGTCTAATACTAACTAAAAGTTAACCCAGTTAGTTTTTGCTGACGTGTACAACTTATGTGGCAAAAAGTCAAAGTTTTGCTGACTTGGACTGCTTATGTGGCAAAGTTTTGATGACATGGGCAGCTTATGTGGCAAAGTTTTGATGACGTGGATTGCTTATGTGGTAGTCCACGTTAGCAGAAACTAACTGTGTCAACTTTTAGTTAGTATGGGATCGCTGAGGGAAAATAGGTTAAAAGTTGGGATTGTCACAAAACATTTCTCTATTGGGACTGTTGCCGGCCAATATATTAAAGTTGAGAGTATTAAGATCCAATTTTCCCATTTTTATTTATATGTGTGTTTAACTTTCTCATTTTTCATGAGACATCTGCCTAAAAATCTGATGGATTTTACGCAAACAAAATATGTAATTGGCACGTTATATAAGGAGCAGAATGAATGATCTTTGTGTTTCATTTGCAGCAAGACGACTGCATGGTGATGTTGAAGATGCAGTTGGAGCTAAAAGCAGATTGCCTCGGGAACTTAAGAAAAAGCTTGAGACCGTTGCTAGATTAGCGGTACTCTAAATCATTTCAACATTGTTTCATCACATGACTTTATGTTGAGAGTAACACAACAAAAAGAATTAATCATCTTTCCCTCTTTTACTTTGGTTATTTTAGCATTCGACCCTTGGAAGAATTTCCGATGAGCTGATTATGCATCTTACGAGCATTCTTGGGCACTGGTTGAAGCCAAGAACACTGAAGGTATTCATGTAGTAATTTTTATTGCGCATTACATAAAAAACTACAAAATTACTGTTTTTGACATGTTATCCGACTCGCCGGATCCATCATATTTGCCACCTAGGCACCTATACTGTTATTCGATGGCTTCAATAACAAACCGTCCCTTTCTCTTTGTGTGTATAGAGATGGTTAAGAGACATGGTTCCATCCGAAATATCGGCATGCGGAGGGGATGCTATTAGGTTTAGTCAGATTAAAAGTGAGGTTATTGAAATGATCAAATTGAGGAACCCGTCAAAGGTAAGGAATTTGTTTTAGACAGCATGTATAACTTGGTTTGGTGTATGCATAACATCTAACATTGTGAATCAGGATGGATCGGATAAAGAGATTATAGAGTTGCATGGAGCCCCTAAAGCAAAATACAACATGGACCATGAAATGGAAGATAAAATATGTGATTTTTACGACATTTATGTCCAGGTACTGCTGTTACAAGTGCACAAATATTTATTTTGTTACATTGTAAGTGATGATAGGCATATACTTATTTTTATATGAACCATGATAAACTTGACAGGGGATGGATGAAATTAAAAGCTCAAACATTCGAAAATTCTACATTCAGGTATTTGTTTTTTTTAATTTTTTCGGAACACCCTTTAACTTCTTGCATCTCTTTTTTATGCTGTTTTCCAATATTTTTAAAACCGGACCGGACGTTGAACCTGTCGGATCGGTTGGACCGGATTCAAGAACCGGGGTAATTAAAATCAGAATATAATATAGATTGTTTTTAGTTTTGTTTTTACAATTTTATAATAGTTCATTTTAAATTTCCGTCAAGTTTTTGAAAGGCCCATATGTTCCTATTGAAATCCGGACCGGACTAAGTTTAGTGACAAAATTGCAACAAATAATTGTGTGTGTGTATATATATATATAGGGTAAGGTTCATGCGAGAACCACCTTTATTGTGAGAACCGCGAGAACCACCTTTATTGCAAAATAAAATCTAAAAAAATCAAAAAAATACTCAATTTTTTTAATATTTTTTTAATAAAAATCGTTATATTTCGTTACAAAAAAAAAAACTTTTTTTTTTCGAGTAACAGTTATCCATGCACATGTGCATATGTATCATAACTTCGACAAATTCAGTAATACGTTATCACTAGTAGACAATTGCACTTTAATTTACAATACCATCCATAATACACTCAATTTTACATTAAATGCACATGTGCATTATTATGTATAATAATTATATACCGTGTTTTGGTAGAAAAAGTTTGTGATTTTGAATGATGAAGTAGGCTCATATTATGTTTTTTGGTTAGTTATATCTAGTGGTTGATGGGTTCATTATAGTTGTCACTTTATGATGTAATATGTTGATTGGATGGTATAAACGGTGTTGATATACATGTAATAAAGTGAAAATATTGGTATTGGTATTGTATTATAGATGGTAGGAGGTAATGGTATTGTATTATGGATGGTAGGAGGTAATTGAAGTGTATTATGGATGGTATGATAGATGAAAAAGAAAGTGTATTCAAAGTAGTGTACCAAAACACCTTATTTCATGTTGATACATGTGTATTTCTTATATTGGTAACATAAAAAGTAGTGTATTACATATGGTAGTGTAAATGAAAGTACAATTGTCTAATGTTTGTAATGTATTACGGAATTTGTCAAAAAATGATAAAAATGAACATGTGCATGGTAGTGTATTATGGATGGTATAATAGATGAAAGAGAAAATGTATTCAAATTAGTGTACCAAAACACCTTATTTCATGTTGATATATATAGATACACATGTCCATTGCTAATATTGGTAACGTAAAAAGTAGTGTGTTACACATGGTAGTGTAAATGAAAGTACAATTGTCTAATGTTTGTAATGTATTATGGAATTTGTCAAAGAAATGACGAAAATACACATGTGCATGGATAGTTGGTACTCAAAAAAATTTTTTTTTGAATTTTTTTTATTGTTGAGTAAATATAGTGACTTTTTCAAAAAAAAAATTAAAAAAAAACAAAAAATTTTTGGTATTTTTTGGATTTTTTAGGTATTACTGTTTGTGTTCACACTGGTTCTCGCGGTTCTCGCAATAAAGGGGTGGTTCCTAACGGATCCTTGTCCTATATATATATATATATATTATATATATATATATATGGACATATGTGTGTATGGGCTATAAAATAGGGACGTACTTGTCTAAGTTTCGTTTTGGTCTTTAAACTTAGCAAAAGCGTTCCATTTTCACCTTTTCTATGTGATAAAAAGAGTGGAACACTTTTACTAAGTGTAGTGATGAAATTGCAACAAATCTTTAATTACCATTGTGGAGCATTGAGATAACTACTTTGCTATTTTATGACATTATAAATGATCTTGCACATTTGATATTTTTCATTTCATTGCCAAGCTTGCGACATTGTGGCCAACCGGGACCATGGATAACCATGGAGTACGAAACGCGATTTGTAGCTCCAAAGAACGCCGAAGAACAGCTTTGCAAGAAAAGGGCAAGCGAAAGACGCTGGCTACACCAGAGTTCGATGAGGATCTCCATGGAAAACCTAAGTTAGTTGCTGCCATGGTAAATGACACAAATGCCCCTGTTTCCACTTTTCCAGACACTTCGGTCCCTAGCACGCCTGAACTTAACCAGAATCTCAGCGCACCAGCAAAGAGGTTCAGCCCGCCATCACCAGGCTCCTGTCAGTAACCGCTTGAGTAAAACTGTTGGATTTTAATCTTGACATTTGGTTATTATTTAGTTTTATTAGTTGGTTTTTATTAATAAGTATTTTAGGTTGTTTTTGAATTTATTTAATTAGGATGATTTGGTATTAACTTTGACCGAATCTGTTGGATGTGTACGTTGTGGAGCTGCACATGGGTTAAATAGTGGGTCTAGTTTTAGGGTGAGTTTGTTGAGTTTGAGGCTATATATAGCTAACTAGCTTATTGAATAAAAATGCAGCTTTTTCCTTTGCAAAATATCTCGTTCATCTTTCTTCCTCTACATACACACAAATCACATTGCTCTCAATTAATATAAAGCTTTTGATTCGTGAGTGAGTTCTAGTGAGTGAAAAGGGACCTGGTACCAACAATTGGTATCAGAGCACCCAGGTTAGAGCTTGATTAGGAGGAGTGATTTCATGTGAATCGCAAAGGAAGAAAGAAGACCGAAAGAGAGAGACCGACGTTGGCGAGAAGAACAAAGCCATAATTGACCGGTGGCTTGAAAATCAGACCGAAGAACTCGCCAAGAAGACCGTAGGTGTGAGCCAGAGACCGAAAGCTTACACCAGAGAAGACCGAAGACAGTGACCGCTGCCGGAAAGTGAACTCCGACGGAAGACCGAGAAGACCGACGGTAACTAGATCGAGACCGCAAAAGAAGACCGTGACCGTAACCGGAGAAATAGAACCGGTGAGACCGTAAAGACCGAGGCCGCATTAAAGACCGAGAGTGTGACCGAAAGGAAGTGAAGCATGGCGATGGTACCTGCAAAAGAACCGGGTTTGATGTCGTACCAAGTTCCGACTTTGACCGCAACTAACTATCCAGTATGGGCTATCAAGGTTAAGTCCATTTTGGATGCACATGGTCTTTTGGAGACGATCGAACCGAGGGCATTAGGTGTAGACCCAGACTCGAAGAAATCGAAACAAGCACTCGCCTTCCTATTTCAAGCTATACCGGAGGAGATGGTGTTGCAAATGTCGAGTCACACGGACCCGAAGAAAGTGTGGGATGGCTTAAAAACACGATACTTGGGTGTCGAGCGAGTGAGGGCGGCTCGAATTGCAATGTTGAGAAGAGAGCTTGAAGGTTTACGTTTGAAGGAAGGAGAACTCGTTGATGATGGTGCTACTAAGGTGAGCGGAGTTGTTTCAAAGTTGAGGGGTCTCGGGTACGAAGTCGAAGAAGAAGAAATGGTGAGAAGGCTACTTGATGCAATGCCAAACTCCTATCTTCAAGTTGTAACTTCGATTGAGCAATGTTTCGATTTGGATTCAATGCTCTTTGATGAAGTGGTAGGAAGGCTTAAGTCGTATGAAGAAAGAAGAAAAAGCCGTGGTGAAAAGGAAGAAGATCAAGGCCAACTTTTGATGACCGAACAAAAGTATGATGTAAGTAGTGGACGAGGAAGAGGCTGCGGAAGAGGCTATGGTAGAGGTGAAAGAGGTCGAGGAAGAGGCTCGGGTCGAGGCGATAAAAGTGGAATTCGGTGCTATGATTGTGGAGTTTTTGGGCACTTTAGCTATGAGTGCACAAAATGGAAAAATAAAGTCACCGAAGCCAATTTGATCGAAGAGGAAGAGCCGGCATTGCTTTGAGGAAGAAACGGGTCAAGATTAAAGGGGAGAATGTTGGATTATAATCTTGACATTTGGTTATTATTTAGTTTTATTAGTTGGTTTTTATTAATAAGTATTTTAGGTTGTTTTTGAATTTATTTAATTAGGATGATTTGGTATTAACTTTGACCGAATCTGTTGGATGTGTACGTTGTGGAGCTGCACATGGGTTAAATAGTGGGTCTAGTTTTAGGGTGAGTTTGTTGAGTTTGAGGCTATATATAGCCAACTAGCTTATTGAATAAAAATGCAGCTTTTTCCTTTGCAAAATATCTCGTTCATCTTTCTTCCTCTACATACACACAAATCACATTGCTCTCAATTAATATAAAGCTTTTGATTCGTGAGTGAGTTCTAGTGAGTGAAAAGGGACCTGGTACCAACAAAAACCACTTGAAATAACCAATACTACTCTTTAAAAGGGTGTTTGTGTACATACATGTGCTTTAGCTCGGCTCTCAAGAACAACAGAATCCAGTTGCTAGCTGGTTTTTCATGGGTCGCAATGCAGATATTCTCATCAAGTTTGCATCTTTAGCATTCCGGCTATGACCCATTGGTCCCGATAGGCTATTTGAAGATTTGTTTTGAACAACTTAGGAAAACGACTCGTGGTTTAATGTTAAAAGTTGGTTAGAAAAGCAAAGCTCCTTGTCATCTTAAGCTAGAAATGGTTTGAAAGTTAATGTGGTAACTCTATAGTGCTTATAGAGTTAATAGTTATTGTAAATTATACCTATTTTGGCTTCTTGCTATCATTCAGACACATTATGCATGTAATATTAGTCTTGGCAGGGGTTGGTCAAAACGCCCCATTCGATGAACATCAATAAAATCTTGATCTATATTAGGCCCGTTATAAGCTCCGGCGCTCAACCAGTAAAATTGGGCAGAAAGCATCTCAAATGTGATGTGATCAAGTCAGAAATGGGAAAGTGGAACTTGTCTTGCATATTGGAGACACTAAACTTAGCACTTCCTAATTGTTTCATGGAAGCACACAGTAGTAAAGTCGCTACACCCTTAACTTGCATACGCGCACACGCATGGCGTGGGTGCAATGTGACGCTTTGATGGCGCGCTTTGCAAGGTGGCGCCCTAGTCTACATGACGGTTTACAGATGGCGCATAAGTGGTGCGCGCGCGAGGTATGAAAAGGGTTCCATATGGCACGGTTGTGTGATGCGTGTGCATACAATGCTTGCATATGATGTGGCATATGGCACACCCGTGTGGCGTGATGGCGTGGCGCTAGCGGGACAATTATATTTCGCATTTAATTCTTTGACCTGTTTTGACTCAACTTTGAACTATAACACCACAGGGAGGCTTGGTTGCAAAACACACCAAGCAATACAAAAACACTTGCAAAGAATTCCAGTAATCATCTTGATCCCCTCTTCTTGTTTCAAGGTACCATTCAGGTCCTTGCGCCAATCCCGACAAGACTACCGCTTCGGTTGTTATAATGTGGGAAGCAAAATGAGTTCTATAGGGGGACTTAGAATTTGTTTTAAGGATCCTTGTCTAAGACGGTCCTTAGCCTAAAACCTTTGGTTCTTCGTCTCATTCTTGTATTTTTTATTTTTATTTTTTTGGTAAAGTTTATGCAATTTTATGCTTTATTTCTTTATTGTATTGAGAGATAATAAAAGTGTTTTTATTTTATTTTATTTTTATACGAACGGTTTTCTACAAACGGTAGGCCAGTTGTATAGTAGGTCCATTATAACACCCACTAAAAACTACCCAACGATAACATAAAAACTCTCATAATTTTAAATTCAAAGAAAGCCCAACGATAACATAAAAACTCTCATAATTTTAAATTCAAAAGAAAGCAACGACATAAGTAGATAAACGTGGTGATGTAGGGTGGTTTGATGTTTAATTAGGTTTTTAATTGCAGTTAGAACTATTATTACTCTAGTTTTATATGCTTTTAAATACTTGCAACTAACCACTAGATATTATTTTTATAAAGTAAGTCTTGTTATAAAAATACATACATGTTTAGTTAGTGGTCACACAAGTATTACATAATACACATCATAACATGTAACACCTTGATTTCTGATTAAATAAAACCAAATCCTTCGAATTTAGAGTTTTATCAATAATTCGCGATATATTCACATAATACGCACCAATAAAATAATATCCAAGCATATTAGAATAATTATTAATTTCTAAATTTTATCGGATTATCACCAACGTACGTTTTGACAAATTATTGTTAAGAGACACGGTTATCATGTCTAGCAAATGCAAATCCATTGTGTATATAATGGGCTAAACTAAACTTAATGTGGCCTAATTTAATAGAATTAAGTATAATGCACATAGTCGAAATAAACGTGATCGGTTAAAATATATGGATTTGACTTTATAATTTGCCGGTTGTCACTGAAGTTAGCATAAGTCATATGGTGAGCATATATGTATGTGAGGTTTTGTAATGGCTAAAACTATATGGTAGAACACATTTACTTTCTCGCTATTATGTTAGTATAGAGTATATTCGAATATTTTATGTTTATTTTGAATTCAAATAGACAAATTAAAGAGTATTGCCTAATGTATATTAGAATATTTTATGTTTCTTTTGATATTAAATAAACAAACTAAAGAGTATTACCTAATTAATAAAAATAAATTTGTAACGTTACTCATATTTATTATCTTTTATACTTATTAAAACGTGTGACCGTTGTGATATCTTTCATTTTAGATTCACGCGCATAGTGCTACCTCACCGGCTCTTTTTAATTGACCTAAACAACAACCCTGATTCTCACACTTTCATTATCTTAATCTAAGCCAAAGGAACTCTTCTCTCCGTATATCACTATTTTTTTTATAAATTTATTGCATCGAATACTCCGCCTTGCACTTCTTTATTCCCATTATTTCAATCTACGTGATAAAGTTAGTTTCCTTCCGATATCTTATTTTAGATCATTTCCTTGTGTGAGATTTTCTTAATAAAAGAATTTTTATCGTGAGGTTGTATGATTTAAAATATAAGCGCAACGCTATGTCATGTCACCTTAGATTCTTTTAAGTATCTTAATAGATATTCATCTAGTGTTATTAGATTACGTGATTGTATCAGTCGTGATTTTAGATCATTCAAAAGTGCTTGGTTGTTTTTCTTTGATCCATTCAATTATGTGTTATCTGAGTCTAGTATTAACACTTCAAATATTTGATAATATAATTAAAATGATATCAATAAGATGAAATTGTATACGATATTTTATTTTGATAGGATTATTGTAATTGTTGAACTTGAAGACTTTGGATGTTATTTTAAAATCATATAGGATAAGTGTATTATAATTTATGACATGGGTCAAATGAAAAAAAATATTATAAATTAAGATCACCCTAGATTGTTTTTCTGTGAAATGGTTATTAGTCTTTATATAATATATTAGTTATTTACAAAATGTGTCAATAAGTCATAATCGATTATTTGACCCTCGTAAATGATTATTTTGTGAACCCATTTGACCGATACATAAACTAATTATTTTGTGGTTTTTTATTAGATGTGTGTTGGAAATTTAGTGAAAATAGTATTTTTCACAAATATAGGAAATGGGTATTTCTTAATTTTGGACGATAAATAAATATTATAAACTGAGGTTTATATAGATATTTATTTCCGGGTTTGTGTTCTATGTTGGAAGAGCTTCGCAAGGAACTAAACCACGTCCAAAACGGAGCTAAGATGAATGGGATATCGATGATCAAAGTTTGGTGTTTGAAACATTAAATGCTCAAATAAATGGGAAAGTAGCATCTTGTCCCACATAGGAGGAGTGATGAAACTTAAATGGGTATTTAAGTAGGAACACTCCTTCCTTATTGTTTCATGGAAGCACACACTAAGTGTACTCCGCGAAGGGTGCAGAGAACCCTAGCTCGCGCTTGCGCTCGCGCGCTGTGTGGGCGCTTTGATGGCGCACGCTCGCAACGCCCGCGAGCCGCTTGAGAGCCGCCTTTGTATTTTTTACCCCGCGCGCGTGGCTCATCAAAGGATGCAAGGACCAGATGGCGCAGACCCTGGAGGGTCGCATGGCAAGGGCGCGCTAGTACACAGGTTAGTGGCGCATGGTGCAGGCAGTCCAGGTTGCGCGCGCAGATGCCTGACGTGCGCGCGCGCACCGAAGTGGACCAGTATGGCGCGACTGTGTGGCGTGACCAGATGGGTTCCGTGGTGACGTGGCGTGCGCGCGCAAGGGCTTGCACATCAGTAGGCTCGCGCAAGGATGTGAGCCATACTGGCGCACGCGCAAGGATGTGGAGCAAGGATGCGCGCGCAAGGGCTGGCGCACCAGTAGGCTCGCGCAAGTATGTGAGCCATACTGGCGCACGCGCAATAAGTACCGTGGAGCAAGGATGTGAGCCATACTTGCACGCGCGCAAGGGCTGGCGCACCTGTAGGCTCGCGCAAGGATGTGAGCCATTCTTGCGCACACACAATAGGACTGTGGAGCAAGGATGCTCGCGGAAGGGGTTGCGCACCAGTAAGCTCGCGCAGGGATGTGAGGCACACTGGCGAGCGCACCAGCAGGCTGATGTATGGATATGCGCGCGCGCGACCTGCTGCTTCCAGAGTTAATGACAGATCAGTTACACTTCAGCAGATGAAACAGACGAGTCAAGGGTCTTGACCAGGAATGTAACTGACGAATTAAAGTGCATTAAAGACGTTTAATGCAATTTAATTCGTTAAGTTAATTCATATTTTGACTGTTTCAACCCAGATGCAATATAAACACAACATCACCCTAACACCAGAAGAGACTGAAACATCAACGAATTCTCTACAGAAAATCATTTTCTTCTTCTTTCTTGCAGCAAGGTACACCTTCGGGTTGTGGTCATCTCCGGCAGTGCAACTGCTTGGGCAGTTGTATCCTGGAAACAAACGAGTTCTCCTGGGAGACTCGAAATTTGTTTTAAGGGACCCGTGTCTAACACGATCCTCAGCCAAGGATGATTTTTCTGTTTAAATTTTGTTATTGTATTTTCATTATTTCAGTTGTAATCCGTATTGTAATTTTCTGCTTTCTTTATTTTTCTGCTTGTGTAATTCAGTTAAATAAAGTTTTGTTTATTTTATGCGAACGGATTCCTACAATCTTAAAACAAATTTCTAAAAACACCGTTCGTGTAGAATCAAAACCACTCCGTTTGTGATTCAAACAAGCTTTGTCTCACTCAGTTTGTGTTTTTAAAAACATTTTTTTTTCTTTTCGTTTTCATCTTCAAAGGAGCGACTTTGGTTGAAAACGATTTCGGATTACTTCGTTTCGTTCTTAAATTACTTTAAAAACTTTCTGTTTTGGTCTTCAAAGTTGGACTTAGAAGCCAAACAGTAAGTGTGCGCTAAAAATTATAAGAATTTTCTGTTTTTGGTCTTCAAAGTTGGACTTAGAAGCCAAACGGTTAATTTGTGGTAAATTAAAATTAAGAGTTTACTTCTGTTTTTATTGGTTTAAAACCGATTTTCGGACTAAAATTTTAATTTTACTTTTCAGAATGTCGACTGAAAACAACAACAACGTGAACACGAATGTTAACAACCTTGTCGTTGGAACACCTGCCAACACTGTGGGAGCGACCATAGTGGCAAACCATGCTGAACGACCTGAGAAATTCTCGGGTCTCCACTTCAAGAGGTGGCAACAGAAGATGTTCTTATACTTGACCACCATGAACCTAGCGAGGTTCTTGACTGAAACCGTTCCCCAACCTGTGGAAGGGGAAACCGACGCTCAAGCTCAATGCGCGGTTGATGCTTGGAAGCATACGGATTTCATATGTCGAGGCTATGTGCTTAATGGCCTTTCGGATGCATTGTATAATGTGTACTACAATGTCAAGACTTCCAAAGAATTATGGGATCTCTTGGACAAAAAGTACAAAACGGAGGATCCGGGAACAAAGAAATTTGTTGTCGCCCGTTTCTTGGACTATAAAATGGTCGATAACAAGACTGTTATGAACCAAGTCCAAGAGTTGCAGATTATACTTCATGACATCCACGCTGAGGGCATGGTTCTTAGCGAGACATTTCAAGTGGCAGCAATAATTGAAAAATTGCCTCCTTCGTGGGTAGAATTCAAAAACTACCTAAAGCATAAGCGAAAGGAAATGACGGTGGAGGAACTTGTGGTCCGTCTTCGAATCGAAGAGGACAACAAGGTCGCCCTAAAAGGCACCATTGCGCAAGCTGTGGCTAAAGCAAACATGGTGGAAGTTGGGGAATCTTCCAAACGCAAAAGGGGCAAACCAATGAAAAAGGACAATGGTAAAGCAAAAGTTAACAACCTTGGACCAAGAAAGGGGGCTGTGAAAAAGAAGTCTGCGCCTTTCCAAGGTAATTGTTACAATTGTAACGAGACGGGGCATCGTGCTAACGAATGCTAGAAACCTAAGCGTGAGCGTGCGCATATGGTTGATGAGGATGGTATGCCTCTAATTGCAATGATAACCGAGGAAGCGGCTATGATTGAAGAAGTCAACGTGGTGGGCGCCAACCCACCAGGATGGTTCGTAGACACGGGTGCAATCCGCCATGTTTGTGGAGATAAGGCTCTTTTCTCAACATTCAAGGAAGCAACAGGTGAAGAAAAGCTTTATATGGGAAATAAAGCTACCGCCGACATCAAGGGTGAAGGCACGGTGATCTTGAAGATGACTTCTGGCAAGGAGCTCACGTTGAGCAAAGTCCTCTATGTCCGAGATATACGGAAGAATTTCGTATCGCGTTGGATGCTCAACAAGTTTGGTTTTCGTCTAGTGTTTGAATCGGACAAATTTGTTTTATCTAGACGTTTAATGTATGTTGGAAAGGGCTATGCCCTTAATGGTATGTTCAAAATGAATGTAACGGTGGTTAACACCAAGAAAAACATGAATGAAATTTCTACTTCTACTTACATGATTTAGTCTTCAAATGTTTGGCATGGTAGATTAGGACATGTAAATTTTAATTCATTACGACGTTTAATTAAATTAAATATGATACCAACATTCCATATTGATTCCGATTACAAATGCGAAACACGTGTAGAATCCAAACTTACAATATCATCGTTAAAATCGGTTGAAAGAATAACCGAACCCCTTGATTTAATTCATACTGATGTGTGTGATTTAAAAGTGGTTCCCACACGTGGAGGAAATAAGTACTTTATCACGTTTATTGATGATTGTACTAAATATTGCTATGTATATTTACTTAAAAGTAAAGATGAAGCAATAGAAAATTTATCTTGTACAAAAACGAAGTTGAGAATCAACTTAAAAAGAAGATAAAAGCGGTTAGAAGCGTCCGAGGAGGTGAATATATCGCACCTTTTGCGGATTTATGCGCAAAAAGTGGCATTGTACATGAGTGTACACCTCCTTATTCTCCACAATCAAATGGCGTTGCGGAACGTAAGAACTGTAGATTAAAAGAAATGATGAACGCCATGTTGATAAGTTCTGGTGTGAACCAAGAAATGTGGGGGACGCGATTTTCTCAGCGAATTATCTTTTGAACAAGATACCACTTAAAAATAGGGACGAAACTCCATATGAGTTATGGAGAAAAAGGAAGCCTTCGTACAAATACTTGAAAGTGTGGGGGTGCCTAGCAAAGGTGATTGTACCACCTCCTAAGACTCTTAGGATAGGACCCAAAACCATTGATTGTGTATTCATAGGATATGCACATCAAAGTAGTGCACATCGTTTTCTTGTACATGAGTCCAAGAATCCCGATGTCCACGTAAACACTATCATGGAGGCAAATCCTAACACCGTCTCATACTTTGAAAATGTGTTTCCTATGCTACAGAGAACCACATGAAACCTCACCAACAATGGTTAGATGAAACACATGATCGACCAGAGGTCGACCAAGGTGACCTTAGACGAAGTAAACGGCCAAGGATTGCAAAATCATTTGGGCCAGACTTCATGAGCTATATGGTTGAGGGTGAGCCCAATACCTATCGCGAAGCGGTTTCTTCCACGGAAGGACCTCAATGGAAAGAAGCAATTAAGAATGAAATTGATTCTATATTGCAAAATCATACTTGGGAGTTAGTAGATCTTCCACCTGGTTGTAAACCACTTGGATATCGTTGGATATTCAAAAGGAAGATGAAAGCTGATGGAAGTATTGATAAATACAAGGCAAGGCTAGTAATAAAAGGGTTTAGACAAAAACAAGGTCTAGATTACTTTGATACTTACTCACCTGTGACACGAATAACCTCTATAAGATTGGTTCTTGCAATTGCGGCTTTAAGAAATTTGGAAGTATATCAAATGGATGTAAAAACCGCATTTCTAAACGGCGATTTAGAAGAAGAGATTTACATGGAACAACCCGAGGGTTTTTCCGCCCCAGGAAAAGAGGGCAAAGTATGTAAAAAGGTCAAGTCTTTGTACGGATTGAAGCAAGCTCCAAAACAATGGCACCAAATGTTTGATCATGTCATGATTGACAATGGTTTCAAAATAAACGAGTGCGACAAATGTGTTTACTATAAAGACACCCCAAGAGGTTATGTGATTTTATGTCCTTATGTGGATGATATGCTTATCATTGGGAGTAACGATCATATGATCAACTCAACTAAAGAAATGTTGAAAGCGAGTTTTGACATGAAAGACATGGGCTTAGCGGATGTGATTCTTGGTGTAAAAGTCACTAGAACGCAAGATGGTCTTATCTTAAGTCAAACTCACTACGTGGACAAGATCCTTGGGAAATTCAATTCGGAAGATACAAGTATAGCTCGAACTCCGATTGATAATACTCAACGTCTAAGGAATAATAGAGGCGAAGGAGTTGCTCAGTTAGAGTACTCAAGGATCATTGGTAGTCTCATGTATCTAATGACATATACTAGACCTGACTTAGCATATGCAGTAAGCAGGCTAAGTAGATACACTAGTAATCCAAATGATGATCATTGGAAAGCTATCACACGAGTGCTAAGATACATAAGATACACGAGAGATTACGGATTACATTATACCCATCATCCAGCAGTGATCGAAGGATACACTGATGCGAACTGGATTTCGGATATAAAGGATTATAGATCGACAAGTGGATATGTATTTACACTTGCGGGAGCAGCTATAGCTTGGAAGTCGTCCAAGCAAACTGTTATAGCTAGATCCACGATGGAATCCGAATTCGTCGCTTTAGATAAAAGCGGTGAAGAGGCGGAGTGGCTACGTCAATTTGTGGAAGATATTCCAAGATGGCCAAAGCCGTTGACGGCGGTTTGCATACATTGTGACAATACATCAGCGCTTGTGAGAGCACAAAGCTCTATGTACAATGGCAGATCAAGGCACATTCGACGTAGGCACAAAGCAGTACGTCAACTATTTTCTCAACGGGTATTATCTCGGTTGACTATGTGAAGTCAAAAGAGAATATTGCAGACCCGTTAACGAAAGGCTTAAGCAAAGATTTAGTTTATACGATGTCAAGAGGAATGGGACTAAAGCCCATGGATGAAGGGAATATGAGGGAAACCTAACCTAGTTGACTGGAGATCCCAAGATCTAGGTTCAATAGGCAAACTTAATCATAAACCCCAAGGGAGTCACTGTGGGGGGGTGCCCCAAAAGATTCATAAAGGGAGTTATATACTTCCTAGTGCATTCCAATCAGTGACATGAAGTAAGGTTAAGCATGTTGAGGTTAAGGATTTGAGGAAATCAAATTAACCATGTTGCTTTTAATGATTCGACGAATCACCTATGTTAGAGAGAAGTGGGGTCGCTTCGAATGGATTTGTGGGGAGGCGCAAATCCTAGTGCTCTCGCAGAACCAGGAAAGTGTTCCATGACCATGAACGGACACAACCATGAGGAGATGACAAAACTAGGGAGAGTATTGTGTGAATGTATATTGTCGCCTACATAAATGGGGGATTGTTCAAAGACACCGTGTCTACAAGACCCTAGGAGGCTAAGTATGCTTCACAAAAGAGGGTTCAAAGGTTACGCCTACCTATCTTGCAATACTTGATTGTTGAATTTGTATCGTTGAAACTTGAAAGGGGAAAGATCGATTTCCATTCATGTGGGGGATTGTTGGAAATTTAGTGAAAATAGCATTTTTTCACAAATATAGGAAATGGGTATTTCCTAATTTTGGACGATAAATAAATATTATAAACTGAGGTTTATATAGATATTTATTTCCGGGTTTGTGTTCTATGTTGGAAGAGCTTGGTAACGAACTAAACCACGTCCAAAACGGAGCTAAGATGAATGAGATATCGATGCTCAAAGTTTGGTGTTTGAAACATTAAATGCTGAAATAAATGGGAAAGTAGCATCTTGTCCCACATAGGAGGAGTGATGACACTTAAATGGGTATTTAAGTGGGAACACTCCTTCCTTATTGTTTCATGGAAGCACACACTAAGTGTACCCGCGAAAGGTGCGGGGCACCCTAACTCGCACTCGCACTCGCTCGCGCGCGTGGCGTGGGCGATGGGCGCAATGTGGCGCTTTGATGGAGCACGCTCGCAACGCCCGCGAGCCGCTTGAGAGCCGCCTTTGTATTTTTTACCGCGCGCGTGTGGCTCAGCAAAGGATGCAAGGACCAGGTGGCGCAGACCCTGGAGGGTCGCATGGCAAGTGCGCGCAAGTACACAGGTTAGTGGCGCATGGTGCAGGCAGTCCAGGTTGCGCGCGCAGATGCCTGACGTGCGCGCGCGCACCGAAGTGGACCAGTATGGCGCGACTGTGTGGTGTGACCAGATGGGTTCCGTGGTGACATGGCGTGCGCGCGCAAGGGCTTGCGCATCAGTAGGCTCGTGCAAGGATGTGAGCCATACTGGCGCACGCGCAAGGATGTGGAGCAAGGATGCGCGCGCAAGGGCTGGCGCACCAGTAGGATCGCGCAAGGAGGTGAGCCATACTGGCGCACGCGCAATAAGGACTGTGGAGCAAGGATGTGAGCCATACTTGCGCGCGCGCAAGGGCTGGCGCACCAGTAGGCTCGCGCAAGGATGTGAGCCATACTTGCGCACGCGCAATAGGACTGTGGAAGGATGCTCGTGCAAGGGGTTGCGCACCAGTAAGCTCGCGCAGGGATGTGAGGCACACTGGCGCGCGCACCAGCAGGCTGGTGTATGGAGGCGCGCACGCGACCTGCTGCTTCCAGAGTTAATGACAGATCAGTTACACTTCCGCAGTTGAAACAGACGAGTCAAGGGTTTTGACCAGGAATGTAACTGACGAATTAAAGTGCATTAAAGACGTTTAATGCAATTTAATTCGTTAAGTTAATTCCTTTTTTGACTGTTTCAACCCAGATGCAGTATAAATACAGCATCACCTCTACACCAGAAGAGACTGAAACATCAACGAATTCTCTACAGAAAAATCATTTTCTTCTCCTTTCTTGCAGCAAGTTACACCTTCGGGTTGTGGTCATCTCCGGCAGTGCAACTGCTTGGGCTGTTGTATCATGGAAACAAACGAGTTCTCCTGGGAGACTCGAAATTTGTTTTAAGGGACCCGTGTCTAACACGATCCTCAGCCAAGGACGATTATTCTATTTAAATTTTGTTCTTGTATTTTCATTATTTCAGTTGTAATCCGTATTGTAATTTTCTGCTTTCTTTATTTTTCTGCTTGTGTAATTCAGTTAAATAAAGTTTTATTTATTTATGCGAACGGATTCCTACAATGTGTTCTTAGGAAACTAATACTTCATTTTTGGTTTAACTTTGTATTTTTTTTCTTTATAACATTTAGGCAGCATTGCCCCAGGATGAAGATGTCCTAGACTAAAGATGTGTTGGACAAGTTGAGTGTTTCTTTTATAATGAAGAGCTTGATCTATGCCGAAACTTTGTCATGCAGCAAACATTGTTTGGTCTCAGATCGGGTGAAACGGTGTATGTAAGGCTTTTGGTGGGATTGACTATGGAAAAGACTATCGGATTCGGATACGAGAGTAAATGAATTCGGTTTATTGATGAGCATTATACAAGAGGTGTGGGCCGATCAAGGAAATGATACATGGGCATGGGATTTGGATTCGAACGGGTTCTCGGTAAAAGAGTATAAAATACATAATTTGTGACACATAGTACGACACGCCGGCTTTTGCTTATTTTTTGGAATAATTGGGTTCCAAAAAAAGTTACGATTCTTGGATGGAGAGCAATACTAGATAGATTGCCTACTCTGGATGCTCTTTCGAGATGAAACATCTTTTACGACTCAGGTTTGTGTCCGGTTTGTGGCGATTCAAAGGAGACAGTGGAGCACACGTTTTTGTAGTATGTTTTTATGTCAATATATGTGTGTGCTAAGCGTACTATATTTTTATTGTCATTTTTAGTCCATTTTACGCATAGTCAAGTTTTAAATTTATAAAACACGATATTCTACTAACACTAAATACACACTTGGGCAAGTGCACCCATCGTGAGCGTACTATAGCATTGGTAAGATACCGAGGTCGTCCAAGGACACATGAGCTTTTAATATCGGTTTATCGTCAACGTCTAATCAATCTAAATTTTTGATAAAAGTTTTAAAACATAAAGATAAGTAAAAAGATAAATAAAATAAAATGAAATACAAATAGACAAGATAGAATCACTTGGATCCAACTTCTCTTTTATGCATCCTTTGATAGTTTTCGCACTTTCGGACGTTTTAAGAGATTATCTTAGTTATAGTAGTAGGCCCCTCTTTTGAAGGTGACGTTACCCTCAACCTAGTGGTTTGAGTCAGCAGGGATACAATCCCAAAAGGTCGGAATATTGGAAGACAATTAAGTAAGTTATTAATGCGAAAAGTGGTAGGCCCCTCTTTTGAAGGTGACGTTACCCTCGGCTAAGTGGTTTGAGTCAGCATGGATACAATTTCAAATAGCCGGTTTAAAGTATTAATAGTAGTTTACATATGAGGGGTTCAAGCCATTCGCGCCCCCGTCATCCAATACCCGTTGAGCATTGAAGGAGGCCCTAATAGGCTTGAACCAAGTCCTCGCAGGATCTATACACTGAACGAGACAAGAACTTTACCAAACCACCCTTCTAACCCCCTTCCAATTAGTTAACGTGCTTTATATAGACCGTAAAGACACGAATGAGCAAATCAATGACATCATGAAGAAATGGTTAAGAAAATTCACTTTCAACATAAGAAACTAGTTATTAAAGTCATTAATACAAACCCAAATAAAAAGTGCCGAAAGATTAAAAACTAAAAGTAATACATAAAAGATTAGTCTTCACCAAGTGGTGTAAGGAATTTAGCCAAGCATGGCCTTTGTTTGACAAGAACCCTTACAATCTATCTTGGATCCCGACACTACTACACACTCTAAAGATGGAAGATGGATGATGGTGGTGGGTGTTGGTGTTGTAGTGGAGTGGTGGCAAAGTGAGAGAGAAGTGGTTTGCCAATGGATGCCTTTGTGGGTAACCAAGCACCCCTATTTATAGCCTGAACAGAAGCCCGACCACGGCCCCGTGTCCAACATCCTTCTCTTTCTTCATTAATGGCATTTGTCAGCAGAGGGCCCCACATGACCCGTGGCCTCTGGGCACGACCCCGCGGTCAACTGTTCGTTGTACTATCCAGATTCTGCAAATCTTATAGTTGACCACGACCTGTGTTACTCTAGACACGACCCCGTGGTTGGCGTGGAAGCTTCTGAATGTTTTGTCTTGTAGTGTAGGGCTTGACCATGCCCCGTGCTTGGTGGACGCGGCTCGTACTCATCTTCTGTGATCTATTTTTTTTTTATCTTTTGGGGTGTTACCGAGGGGTCGGTTGATGTATTGCGAAATACATCTATTAATCATGTAGAGTTTGTTTAATTTTCGTTTGAGTTTGTTTGATTTCAGTAGTTATTTCGTAGGAGTTTGATACTTTGTCGTGTACAGGGTCTTTGTGCGGAAATATGCTTGAGAATGTTGATTTTATGCTTGGGAGAAGTTAAGGATGAAAGTTGGAATAGCTGGAGCTGAAATACTGATGAAAAATTCGAAACTTTCTGGAGAAAACAAGGCTAGGTGTAGCGCGACAGGCATATGAATACACCGTCGCGCTACGCCAAGGTTGGGAAAGGAAAATCAGTTTTTTATAGCGCCGAGCTGCGCGGAGCTCATGTCTTTCACCCGTCGCACGACGTGACGGGGTGTTTTCCGAGAATTCTGATTGTTGGTTGCTGCATAATTCTTCCAGACCTATAAAGCATCATTATCTTGTCCATAACCCTAGTTGGACGAATTGGGAGAGCTTGAGACGCAAAGTTATCAACTTTTTGGGTATTTTCGAGTATTCGGAGCTGCACGTTGAGGATTGGAAGCTTAGGAAGCCTTCGGCTTGGTGATTTACCATTCGGGTGTTGTTTATTCTTGCCTTTTCTCATATGATGTTCGAAACTCTTGATTCATACTTGTGTTTGATACTTTCAATGACTTTGTTTGGCTAATTTTATTGAACTACCTAGATTGGATGAATGTTTGCATTAAAGTTTTGATTTTTATGTGATTTGTGGATATTATGGATTGTTTATGAGTTCGTAAGCGATTTGTTCTTATAGTTAGATGTGTATGCATGCTTGAGGGTATTTGTTCATTGTTTGTGCTTCGCTTGATTCTTGGTGACGGTCTTTATCACATAAGAGAGTATTGCTAGGGTCTAGTTTTTGGTGAGTGTCTATATCACATAATAAAGCTAGAGTCTTTAGGGTTGAATTACGTAATAAACCTTAGAAGTTATAATCGGTAAACGTATAAAATCAAGTGTTCTACTAATCATCAATAGCTGTGAGGTGCGAGGTTATCGCTAGGTCTAAGTCATTAAGCTGCAAGGTAGGAGCTTTCTTAGAAAGTAAACCTGTTGGCTATTGTCTAGCGAGTCTAACTAGAAGTCCAAGTTTACCTTTGACTCAGATCCTGTGAGGGAGTGGGTCTTGCAAGGTACTTCCATAAACCCATTAGAGGTCCTGTGAGGGAGTCTAATAACCGGTAATTTAACAACCTTTAGGGTATCACTGTGTACTCTTGAGAAGGGTTAGGGGTCCTTTAGATATTCCGAAAGGCGAGAACTTTATGATCCCGGTTCCATGGTTGACAATTTCTAATTAAAAATCATTACTTGAAGCAAACAGGATTCCAGTCTAGGTAGTGTTTTCTCACCATCAGAGTTATATCTTAAGTATTTCGTTTAATTAACTTAGTTAATCTTAGTTAGTTTTTAAATTGTTTTCTTAGGAATTTGTTAGAACCCCCCCCCCCATCAAACAACAACATTTTAGTCCGTGTCTGTCAGAGTCTAAATAAAGTAGTTAATTTAATCAGTAGAGTCTCGTGGGTTCGATATCCGGACTTACTTTAGCTATACTAGAGTCGATCGGTACACTTGCCGATTAGTAGTTTAGTTCGTTTTAGTGAGTCTAGAGCATTACTTCGTGTCTAGATTTAGGTTAATTTCAGTTGTTTTTATTGAACTACTTTTAGCACATCAAGTTTTTGGCTCCGTTGCCGGGGACTCTTGGCGATTGCGTTAATTACTTTGTTTTGACTTTCGTTATATCATACGTGCTATATGTCGTGTTTGAGTCTTAGGAGTCTAATATAATTTAGTTTTCCTTTTTGGTTGTGTCGAGTCGTGTATAGAGTCTTCTTACTTGTTTGTTCTTGGTTTTTCAGTGGATGCCCCATACACGATCGCAAGGTCTTCCGCCGAAGCCACCTACAGACAAGTCATCCTTCTCTTCCTCTTCGTTTAAGGTTAGTACTCCCTTACCATCATCTTCCACCCATTCTGACTCTACACTCCAATCTAAACCACCGAACTTTGACTTCACTCCGAAGTCATCCCCACAAAACTCCCTACCAACCTCCCGTCCCCATAGCCCAACAACCGTTGTCCAAATGGCCAACCGAACCGTTTACCAACAAGCAAACACCGGTTTCACCGGTGCTCACTCACCCATCTGCCTACCCGAAATCACCAACGAAAAGTCTTGGCAGATCCCATCATATATCATGACCGCTATTACCAACTCTTGTCAATTTCACGGTCGTGATGATGAGGACACACCGGCTCACATCAACCGCATTACTCGTCTCTGCGGCACTTTCTCTATTGAAGGTGTCAGCGCTGATGCGCTCTACTTACAGGTTTTCCCATTCTCACTTGCTGGCCGCGCAGCCGTCTGGTTTGACTCGCAGCCATCAGGTTCTTTCACTACTTGGGCCGGGTTACGAGATGCCTTCCTAGCTAAATACTACCCACCCGCCAAGGCATCCCGTATACGCGATCAGATTCATTCATTCCGAATGGACCCTGATGAGCCGTACCTCCTCGTCTGGGAAAGGTTCCAAAACCTACTTGCTCGTTGTTCACAGCATGGCTTGTCGGATTGGGTGCTTATAGAAAAGTTCTACAACGGTCTCACCCCAAAGATCCGGGCCCGGTTTGACACGTCGGCTGGAGGGTAACTCATGGGAAAGAAGTCAACAACTGAGTGTAATGATCTGTTTGAGAGTTTTTCCCATTCCAAAATGGACTATAGCACCACCGGCAGGAATTCCATTCCTGTTACTAGCACCTCTTCGACTACTCGGGGGGGGGGGGGGTGAGCCAAGTTGGCTTGGACTCAACGGTGGCTGCTGCACTAGATCGGATGGAGAAAACTCTCACAAAGGAGCTTTATGAGATTAAGAAAAAGGTCGATAGGTGTGAGCTTTGTCGAGGGGGTCATGATACCGTAGATTGTCCCACCATTACGTTAGAGCATGTAGAGTTCATAGCCGGTCAAAATAGGGGTCAGTTTAACAATAATTCAAATTATAACCCTAACTGACGAAACAACAATAATAATAACTTCTGCTCTTCCAGTAACCCCTGGTTTCTCATCGGGTCAGTATCAAAACAGGGGGCAGGGTTTGTTCACTAGTTCAGGTCCTAATCAACAGGGGCAGTTTAGTCATTCAGGGTCGAATCAGGAGGGTCAGGGTAGTGAGAAGTCCTCCGATATTAGTAGGATCGAGGAGATGTTTGCTCAAATCATGGTTAAGGATCAAGCCACTCAGAAAGCCTTAAACGATCTTAATGGTTTCGTGAAAAATCAAGAAAACTTAAATAAGAATCAAGAACTTCACAATAAAAACCAACAGGCGGCTCTTTCAGATCTTCAAAGACAGTTAGGTGGTATTTCCAAACAATTGCAAGAATACCCTTCTGGTCAATTCTCAGGTAACACTTACCAGAACCGGCCAATCATTCGGCCAAGGCCATCACCACTAGGAGCGGTAGGAGTTTAGGAGAGGTAGTTAGGGAGAGTGTAGAGGTAGAGAGTGAGGAGGAGGTAGACGAGGAGATTGAGATGGAAGCTCCCGGTAAGGTGCACGATAGGCTAGTCCCAGCAAGTACTGCACAACCCGAGGAGTTTCAGGTAGAAAGAGAGTAGAAAAACAGCCAGTAGGAGTCAATCCATCCCCTTTGGTTGATCATTGGCGTGCACCGTACCCTGCTCGTCTCAAGCATCAGAAATATGCTAGGGAGTACGGGCACTTCTTAGAGATGTTCAAGCAATTAAAGATAAATCTTCCGTTCATCGAGGCCTTGCAATCTATGCCCAAGTATGCAAAATTCCTCAAAGATCTTCTCAAGCGGAAAGATAGGCTAGGTGAGTTGTCGAACATTCCATTGACCGGCAGTTGTTCGGCGGTAGTTTTGATCAAGCTATCGGAAAAATTAACCGATCCGGCACCTTCACCATTCCATGTTTTTTCGGGGGCGCCGTTGCTCCCGCTCATGCCCTAGCTGATCTAGGAGCTCGCATCAACTTGATGCCATTCTCACTTTACGAGCGTTTAGGTCTAGGAGAGCTTACACCCAACGTATGTCGTTATCATTGGCCGATCGTTCGATCAAGTATCCTAGGGGTATCATCGAGAATCTTTTAGTCAAGGTCGATAAGTTCGTCTTTTCGGTTGATTTTGTCATCCTCGACATGGAAGCCAACGACAAGGTTCCAATCATTCTAGGTCGTCCCTTCCTTCGAACCGCCAAGGTAATCATTGATGTCTATGACGGTAAGATCTCACTTCGTGCGGGTGACGAGATTGTCACATTCGAGATAGATAGTGTAACGCCTCGCTTTTTCGTACCTTCCTTAATTGGAAAGTATAATCATATTTCTATTTTTGGAACCTTGTATTCTTATTTCGTCTGGTAATCCGAGACTTTGATCGTGGTGGAATTCGTAATTGATACATGCTTGTCTTACATACATTCAATCGTTAAATATATGCAAACTACTTGTTATACGTGCAAAGATTCATGCATTCGACACTTATATACGTTATATGCTTAAAACATACAAAAATGATAATAAAATTAAGTTCAAGGGCTAAAAGTGATAAAAACCAAAGAATATTCTGGAATAACCTTTCTCGCGCCCCGCGACCAATATCATGTCTACCTCTCGCGCCCCGCCAGGCCTCTAGCGGCGTGCAACCGAGAAGTGTTAACTCTCTCGTGACCCGCGAGAGGATCACGATCCGGAAAAATACATTTCAAGCTCATGGATTGGTCAGTTTTGGTTTTCTTGCATTAATTACCCCAACTACCAACCTCCCAAACTTTAGCTATAAATACCCCATCCCATTTCACTCTCAACTCACACCTCATTTCTCTCTTCTCTTCTCTAAAGGCTCAAAGAGCTCTCTTCTCTCTAAATCAAGTGAGTTCTAACTCACCTCTCTCTCTCTTTTCTTTCTTTCTTTCTTTCTTATTACTTGGAGTACCTTTGGAATGTCTCCATAAGTCTTCCATGGAAGACTAACTTGGAACATCACCAAGCTTAAGGACCCAAGTATAAGAACATTATAGTTTTATTAGGGTTTTACCCACAAGTGTTGTATCCTTCCAAGCTTGACTTGAGTTGGTAGTGTGTGATCCCTTGGAAGCCTTGGCTATCCTACTTTTGATCCACCACCTCACTTGATGTTTTCGTTTACTTTTGTCTTTTACTTTTATGTTACTCATGACCATCCTTGTCGTCCTTGTGACGACTTGTGCATTGGTAATCTATACGAAAGAGGTTTTAATAGGAAGGTTATCCTCCTACCTCTATGCATGACTTCTATGATTTTACATGATGTTTTAATATGTACTTACTATGTATACTATATATATGTATATATATATATTATAAAAATACTAACCGAATTCTTGATGGTAATCACATGGTTATCGTCATGGTACTAGGTTACATCACCTACGTACTTAATCTCTCGTTACGATTCTAATGGGTATCCTAACCCATGAAATCACATCCACCCGAATGGGTATTATAGTGTCAAAAACGAGTATTAAGTCTAGATGATTACTTTCCCGTATAAATTACTTTAAAGTCTTTTCCAATCATTCGTTATCATTCGAATACTTACCCAACCATTCCTCCTCTTGTAGGATAACTTGGTGATCCTTCCATCCTCCAAACTCTTCACGGGACTAACAAATGGAAGCTTGCAAAACCGTGAGTACACTTGACCCATTTTCCTTTTATACACTTTGGGTTGCAACATGTTAACATAAAAAATACACATTACATGCTTTATACACTCAGTCCTTCATACATGCTTATGTTATGCTTTGGTACATGCTAAATTCATACATGCTTATTGTCATTAACTTAGCTAGCCCCAACTTAACATATAGCGCTATAGGAGTAGCACTCCGCCCGTCGGGGTATTGTTAAGTCTTAAAGCTGATTCATTCTTGTTACATTCATACTTTAGCCTCGTTACTTCGTGTGACGAGGGACACATACATTCTTGTGGACACTTGGGTTTGACAATTAAGTATTGCATGCTAGCTTACCTTACATACAATTGTCATGTGGATTTGAGTAAATTCTTTTATACTTATGCTATGTAATACAAACTTGTGTACTCGCCAATACTTGTTGTATTGAACTTTATTTTTTAACATGTTGCAGGTTAGAGATGTTGATCATGATGGAACTTGGTAGGAATGGCTTAAAAACTCACTTAGAATACCAAGAAATGTTGTTGTCATATTTGCGTCTTGTTGTATTTGACAATTTGTTTTGGAAATGAAATTTGGTTTATTTAAATTATTGTCGCAAATAGTGTTATGAGTGATTAGCAATCTATTTCGTCTCACTCTGATGTTTCCGCCATCGGTTGGGGTGTGACAGATTGGTATCAGAGCCATAACTTTAGGGAATTAGGTAGAATTGCCATATTCGACCTAGTCTATAGTTCTAAGTACCCATTTTGACCATCCTTGTTTATGCTTAAAACTTTATGCTTCCTACATTGCTTCTCCTCTTATTCTTTTGGCCTTAATACATATACATGATGTCTTTCCTAAGGCATTTTTACACAATACACACTTGAAGACTTGAAGACACTCATACAAACGATACGATCTCACCAAAAAACCCGCACTTTGGTGATCACTCTCAATCCGCGTATTCGATTTTTTTCACGAAATTACGCCGTCAAGTTAGGAGTGATATCCATACCTTGATGGAAAATTTCCATTTCATGCTCTAATGGACCCTTACCAACGAGTCGGAGTTCGCTCCTCGTTTGGTAAGTACCAACCACACTTAGGGTACAATGTTGTCAAGTTAGGGGTGAAACCCGCACCTTGTCAACTAGTCCCACTCCTCAATTTTCGGTCTTGCCAAAGTTTCGATTTTTCGATCAATTAGATACATGTAGTAACTGGAAGGGTAAAATGCCGTTAATCGCTCCTCGACGAGAGCATTTTACCTATAGGCCAAAGCACGTTCCTCTAATTTGAAAGGATCTTCGATTTACTTTGGAATAGTCGACGCCTCTCAACCCAAGGCACTCTAATGTATTTTACTAAGCCTATCCTTTATGTTATCTCAATTTCTATGTGTTTTTTATTACCTCGTTCATTTTGAACCAATGCACGATTCGCACGTCTATCGCAATCCAAAACAATGTTAATTCTCGTGAACAAACTAAATTTATATTCTTTTATTCGCAGTCATACGTGTTTATACTATCGAATACTTGTTATGCTTATGTCACCTATGTCAACTCATACATGCTATACAATACTTACATGCTCAAACGTGATTTTTATTGTCAATCACTTAGATGTCTTTTTCGCAAAACTCAAGTTGGAGAAATGAGTCGAAGTCTAGCTCCAACCCGACTATTTTCATAACAATCATTATATCAAAACTTATACCTAAACCTTTTATCATTGTATTAATTTTTTCTCATTTATGCATGAACCTCGAATCTTACTATTTTATTCAAACGATTTCTCACCCTACAACTTATTTACGTAAATCACATACACGAAACCCTGATGACACTTTAAACGTTTCTTCCACAAAGTTTCAAAAACTTTATGAAATGCTACCCATCAACTTGGTCGGTCAAACGAACCACTTGCCCTCGATTTTCACAACTCGTCCAAAACACACTCACTTTATGCTACCATTCTAAAGACATTTTTCCAACAAGAAACCAACGCAAACTTTCTCTCGTATACATATAAGTACTTTGCTAATATACTTTTTAAAAACTTTTTTAAGTTTTACATGAGAATTTTCAAAACACGACTTTTCTTGCATCAATAAAATAAAATAGAATAAATAAAACAATTTCCCTATTTTACAACCTTTTCAAAATACGCAAAACTAAATCTGAACACGTGGGCAAGAAAATTTCATATGAATACAAATTTTAAAACAAAAGTAGCATTTCTTTTTACAAATCACATCAAAAATTAATACTTTTCTCAATATTCACCCGATATTCACAATTTTGGTCCTTCATTCCCGACAAACCAGACTTATTCTAACCAACTGAATGTTTAGACTCAAGCAACCACACACATGCATACCGCCTTATACGTTTCTATTTGTACAATCAATATTACTTGATAATATTACACATATCACATTACACTTCGTATTTTACACAGTCGCAACTTCATGGTAACTTATATATGCTAAATCCTATTTTACTCCACATATACACTCGATACTACGTGCTAATGTTATACGTATTCGTCTTCAATCATGCTCAAAATTTATGCATTCGCACTACTTGGTAGTCATACTTGAAATCTATAAGTAGGCATAACCCGAGTGGTTTCGCCTACGTTTGACACACTCATACATACATACATACAATCATGCTTGCATACCTAATTTTTATACGTTATCTTACATACCCTTTGCTTACTAAATGTGACCTGACCGTACACTACTAGTACAAACTATGTGGATCATGCACAAACCAAAATAATCGCGGGTGCACACGAGATTATATTGGTAGGCGCATGAAAACCATAGTGGGTTCTACTGTGTATCACAACACAGAACGTAACATGACACTGAATAGTGAAACGACATAACGTGGTGTGAACATGGTGGATACGCCGTTGGTACTTCCTATATATATAAGTGTCCCTACCATGTTACCAAACTTTCGTAAAAGGTGCCATGAGAAATTCGGTGTTTTCCCGGACCTTGTTTAATACATTTAATCCATAACAAACTTTGGTGACCCCACTTCGAAATGATTAGTACTCGACTACCCATGACAAAGCTTCATTCTCAAAATCGTTATCTTTAAACGCCACATTCCATGTCGCATTTTATCCGTTATTAATACCATTTTACCTCTCACATACACCTACCGAATCATTCACTACCATACCACGATTTTTCCCTTAACCTTTCATCCCAACTTTATTTACAACAAATCAGCCTAAAACGTTCAATCCATTTGTATAAACGTCCCCACCGGCTCAATCTTGTCAAAATGTTCCTTTTCTTTTAAAACTATCTTCCAATCTTGTCAAAATGTTCCTTCTCTTTTAAAATTATCTTTCGCTCTTATCTACACGCAAACTTTAACTAGTCGGTCTACTAATGCAAAAACCTTTTAGAAACCGTAAATACTTACCATCCTAGTTCTCTCCAATAAATATTTTCTACAACAAGTGATTTTACTAATACACCTTAGAACTGACAAAACTTTTCTTACAACTTTCGGTGCGGATCACTCACTTTTATCAAAATACATCCTTATTTATACTAAAACCTTCCTCTTAGGTCGCACTCTTTTAAAACATTCCTTCCAATGAGTTGTCGAGACTCAGTCAAACTCACTTGCTTACACACACACATACACATTTACACATTTACGATTGGTGTCTCAAAAGCACATTAGACAAACAAATTACTTTCGCGAACCTACCATTTTTATCCTTCAAGATTTCGACACATACTGACACACTTATACATGAACTCCACAAATACTGCAAACTTCAAAATCTTGATTTTGGCCAAACGTCTTCACCAAAATGACATCTTTTCCAAATTCTTCATCTTGAATAAATTTCGGGACGAAATTTCCTAAAGGAGGGGAGACTGTAACGCCTCGCTTTTTCGTACCTTCCTTAATTGGAAAGTATAATCATATTTCTATTTTTGGAACCTTATATTCTTATTTCGTCTGGTAATCCGATACCTTGATTGTGGTGGAATTCGTAATTGATACATGCTTGTCTTACATACATTCAATCGTTAAATATATGCAAACTACTTGTTATACGTGCAAAGATTCATGCATTCGACACTTATACACGTTATATGCTTAAAAACATACAAAAATGATAATAAAACTAAGTTCAAGGGCTAAAAGTGATAAAAACCAAAGAATATTCTGGAATAACCTTTCTCGCTCTCCGGGACCAATATCATGTCTACCTCTCGCCCCCACCAGGCCTCTAGCGGCCCGCGACCGAGAAGTGTTAACTCTCTCGCGACCCGCGAGAGGATCACGATCCGGAAAAATACATTTAAAGCTCATGGATTGGTCAATTTAGTTTTCTTGCATTAATTACCCCAACTACCAACCTCCCAAACTTTACCTATAAATACCCCATCCCATTTCACTCTCAACTCACACCTCATTTCTCTCTTCTCTTCTCTAAAGGCTCAAAGAGCTCTCTTCTCTCTAAATCAAGTGAGTTCTAACTCACCTCTCTCTCTCTTTTCTTTCTTTCTTTCTTTCTTATTACTTGGAGTACCTTTGGAATGTCTCCATAAGTCTTCCATAGAAGACTAACTTGGAACATCACCAAGCTTAAGGACCCAAGTATAAGAACATTATGGTTTTATTAGGGTTTTACCACAAGTGTTGTAACCTTCCAAGCTTGACTTGAGTTGGTAGTGTGTGATCTCTTGGAAGCCTTGGCTATCCTACTTTCGATCCACCACCTCACGTGATGTTTTCGTTTACTTTTGTCTTTTACTTTTATGTTACTCATGACCATCCTTGTCGTTCTTGTGACGACTTGTACATTGGTAATCTATACGAAAGAGGTTTTAATAGGAAGGTTATCCTCCTACCTCTGTGCATGACTTCTATGATTTTACATGATGTTTATTATGTACTTACTATGTATACTATATATATATATATATATATATATATTATAAAAATACTAACCGAACTCTTGATGGTAATCACATGGTTATCCGTCATGGTACTAGGTTACATCACCTACGTACTTAATCTCTCGTTACGATTCTAATGGGTATCCTAACCCATGAAATCACATCCACCCGAATGGGTATTATAGTGTCAAAAACGAGTATTAAGTCTAGATGATTACTTTTCCGTATAAATTACTTTAACGTCTTTTCCAATCATTCGAATACTTACCCAACCATTCCTCCTCTTGTAGGATAACTTGGTGATCCTTCCATCCTCCAAACTCTTCACGGGACTAACAAGTGAAAGCTTGCAAAACCGTGAGTACACTTGACCCATTTTCCTTTTATACACTTTGGGTTGCAACATGTTAACATAAAAAATACACATTACATGCTTTATACACTCAGTCCTTCATACATGCTTATGTTATGCTTTGGTACATGCTAAATTCATACATGCTTATTGTCATTAACTTAGCTAGCCCCAACTTAACATATAGCGCTATAGGAGTAGCACACCGCCCGTCGGGGTATTGTTAAGTCTTAAAGCTGATTCATTCTTGTTACATTCATACTTTAGCCTCGTTACTTCGTGTGACGAGGGACACATACATTCTTGTGGACACTTGGGTTTGACAATTAAGTATTGCATGCTAGCTTACCTTACATACAATTGTCATGTGGATTTGAGTAAATTCTTTTATACTTATGCTATGTAATACAAACGTGTGTACTCGCCAATACTTGTTGTATTGAACTTTATTTTTTTTTAACATGTTGCAGGTTAGAGATGTTGATCATGATGGAACTTGGTAGGAATGGCTTAGAAACTCACTTAGAATACTAAGAAATGTTGTTGTCATATGCTTCTTGTTGTATTTGACAATTTGTTTTGGAAATGAAATTTGGTTTATTTAAATTATTGTCGCAAATAGTGTTATGAGTGATGAGCAATCAATTTCGTCTCACTCCGATGTTTCCGCCATCGGTTGGGGTGTGACAGATAGAGCCATGTAACACCCTAGTGGTAGTGATGATCATAGTGGTTCGTGTCATTCCGTCTATTTTTTAGACTCCGTCATGTCATATGTCGATCAGTTGGAGATGAGATTGAGTTTGGAAGTGAGGAAGAGGAAGTTGAGAATGATCCGGAGTGGATTCCAGAAACTTTAGAGTTGTGTGAGGCTAGGGAAGAAGTACAGGATAAACCCTTGGAGTTGGCACCTTTAGAGCTTAAGGTTCTACCATCCCATTTAGAGTATGCCTTCTTAGGAGAGGAGTCGAGTTTGCCCGTCATCATCTCTTCTAAGTTGACGGAGGAGGAGAAGGGTAGGTTAGTTGAGGTGCTTCGGAAGCACAAAGATGCTATAGCTTGGAGATTGTCCGATATTAAGGGGATTAGCCCCACATTTTGCACACACCAGATCCTCATGGAATACGAATTTAAACGATAGTGCAACCTCAAAGGCGTCTAAATCCTAACATGAAGGAGGTGGTTAGGAAGGAGGTAATTAAATTGATGGAGGCCGGGCTAATATATCCAATATCCGATTCCTCGTGGTTAGTCCCATTCAAGTCGTCCCTAAGAAGGGTGGGATGACTGTTCTCATGAACGAGAAAAATGAGCTTATTCCTTCCCGTACGGTCACCGGTTGGCGTGTGTGTATTGACTACCGCAAGCTCAATGACGCCACCCGAAGGACCACTTTCCTCTACCGTTCGTCGATCAAATGCTCGAGCGTCTCGCGGGTCGTCAATTCTATTGTTTTCTTGATGGTTTTTTCGGTTACTTCCAAATCCCAATCGCCCCGGAGGACCAAGAGAAAACCACTTTCACATGTCCTTATGGCACCTATGCGTACCGGCGCATGCCCTTCGGATTATGTAACGCACCGGCTACGTTTCAGCGGTGCATGGTCGCGATCTTTCAAGACATGGTTGAGAGTACTATGGAGGTCTTTTTGGATGATTTCTCAGTCTACGGTGATTCTTTCGACCATTGCTTAGGTAATTTAGAGCGAATAATGAAGAGGTGTATAGAGACAAAGCTGATGTTGAATTGGGAGAAATGTCACTTTATGGTGACGGAAGGGATTGTGTTGGGACACAAAATCTCGAGGTTAGGGATAGAGGTTGATAGAGCCAAGATAGATACCATTATCCTTTTACTCCCACCCACCGATGTTAAGTCAATTAGAAGTTTTCTTGGTCATGCGGGTTTCTATAGGCGTTTCATTAAGAACTTCTCTAAGATCACACGCCCCATGACCCGTCTTTTGGAGAAAGATGTTCCTTTCGTCTTCGACGAGGTGTGTCTTAAAGCTTTTACCTTTTCGAAGAGATGCTTGTTAGTGCCCCCATTCTTATCTCGCCCGACTGGAGCTTACCGTTTGAGCTCATGTGCGATGCGAGTGACTATGCCGTAGGTGCGGTTTTAGGACAAAGAAGGGACACGCATTTCCATCCAATTTACTATGCGAGCAAAACGCTAAATGATGCTCAAGAGAACTACACCACCACGGAGAAAGAACTCTTAGCCGTAGTATTCGCTTTCGATAAATTCCGATCTTATCTCGTGCTGTCCAAAACTGTCGTTTTCACCGACCATTCCGCCTTGCGTTTTCTATTCCAAAAGAAAGACGCTAAACCCCGACTTATCCGGTGGATTCTATTGCTTTCCGAGTTTGACATTGAGATTAGGGACAAAAAGGGGGCCGGGAATTTAGCCGCCGATCACTTGTCGCGGTTAGAGGATCCGAATAGAGAGGAAATCCGTGATGAGGCGATAGGAGGTAGATTCCCTCACGAGACCATAGATTTTGTAGATGCAGAGAGAGAGGGGTTACCTTGGTTTAGTGACCTAGCGAATTACTTGGCTAATGGCTATGTCATGGGGGATATGAATGCCCAACAAAAAAAGAAGTTGTTTAGGGATGCACGAAAGTACATATGGGACGATCCATTCCTCTTTAGGATAGGAGGTGACCGCGTTCTTAGGAGATGTGTCGCGAGAGAGGAGGGTAGAGAGATCCTTAGGCATGTTCATGAAGGGTTAACCGATGGTCATCATGGTGCGTACGCTACCGCACAAAAGGTTTTTGATTGCGGGTTCTATTGGCCCACGGTAGTAGATGACGCGGTAGAGTTTGTTAAGAATTGCGATGCTTGCCAACGTACCAGCAATATTTCATCCAGGAATGAAATTTCCCAACATCCAATCCAAGTCCTAGAGATATTTGACGTTTGGGGCATTGACTTCATGGGACCTTTCCCCCCTCTAGTGGGAATAGGTACATCCTTATGGCAATCGATTACGTCTTGAAGTGGGTTGAAGCTCAAGCTTTGCCTACAAACAATGCCCGAGTGGTGAAGTTTCTTAAGAAGTTGTTCACTAGATTCGGCACACCTAGAGCTCTCATTAGTGACCGCGGTTCGCATTTTTGTAATGCCGTAATGGAGAAGGCATTGGAGCAATATGGAGTTACCCACCGGTTTGCAACCGCATATCACTCGCAAACGAGTGGGCAAGTGGAGAATGCGAATAGGGGAATGAAGAGAATTTTAGAAAAGACGGTAGGGAAGTCTAGAAAGGATTGGTCCGACAAGCTTGATGACGCTTTGTGGGCATTTCGTACCGCCTACAAAACACCTTTAGGGACCACTCCGTTTATGATCGTGTATGGCAAAGCATGTCATCTTCCCGTCGAGTTGGAGCATAGGGTACTTTGGGCCCCTAAGACCGTGAACTTAGATTTGACCGAAGCGGCTAGGTGTAGGTATTTTCAAATCCATGAGTTGGAAGCGCTTCCAGATGCGGCTTATGAACGGTCATGGAGTATTAAGGAGAAGTCAAAAGCCTTGCATGATCGAAGGTTGAAAGAGTTGAAGGAATTCTCGGTTGGCGACAAGGTACTTCTTTATAATTCGAGATTGAAATTGTTTCCCGGGAAGTTGAAGTCGAAGTGGACGGGACCATATATCGTTAGAGAAGTATTTCCACATGGAGTGGTTGAGTTGCTAAACGAAGGCGATGGATGTATTTGGAAGGTAAATGGCCATAGGTTGAAGCACTATTTAGGTGGCCCGATTGAAATACCGAGAGGGACGTAACTCCTCTCGAAGACATGCCTAACACCACCACTTAGTGTCTTGAGTGTAGGCTCAGGTATAGAGTTTGTACCGGTTGTATTTTCATCTCTTTTTGGTTATTTTTCGTAACTAACAGTTTTCTTTTATAGTTCGTCGATCTTTGTTTCGTATTTTTGAGTTGTTTGCAGGGAATCATAGTCATGGATTTACAAAATTGGATGAAGAAAACGAGGTCCCAGGTAAGTATAAGTATTAGAAAAATTTTGGGTTTGGTGTTGGAAGGTTTGGGTGAATTGCAAAAATTTTCTAAGGCACAGATCTGGCAAAAATTCGAAACTTTCTGTGAAAAAACGAGCTAGGTGTAGCGCGACGGGTAAGGATTGAGGCCTACGCGCAGCGTGTAGGCCCTGATTTCAAAACAACAAAATTTCATAGCGCCGTGTAGCGCGACAACCCTTGTGCCCGGGTATATCAGCTGTTTTCCCCCTTTTTCTTCTTCAAACCTTCAAAACCCTAATCCACGAAGTTGCAGCCGAAAATCACCATTTTCTACCATATCCACCACCTAACTTCACAATTTTTCACCAATATTTCACCCATATCAACCATTTCACTTCCATATTCCTTTTCACTATCCAAGACACCCGATTTACTACAAAAACTCACCAAACACGGGATCTTCTTTCTTCACTTAGAAAGCTGAAAATTTTCACTTGTTCTTCACGAATTCGGTATGTTTCCTTGTACTTTTCTGTATTTTATTCGTTTATTAGTTACTTTTGAGTTTGTTTTTGCTATTTTTGTGTCGGGTCTAGGTCTAAGGTTGTGTTTTGAACATATGCTATGCTAGTATCAGGCTGCGGATGGGTTGTTTGGGTAGAGAATCTTGTGCTTTACGGATAGCGTAGTTTTGGGGTATAGCAACGTTGAGTGTCGGGATTCGGATTGGTAATATTCATACTGAGAATATGAATTCTAATCATGGTTTTCACCCGTTTCACTTTTTACATTATAAAGATTAGAGAGTTGCGTGGTTTAACACTCAATGTCGTTTGCATTTGGCACTTGACGTAAAATTGAGGACAATTTTAGTGCCGGTAAAGGGTAGTGTACATTGAGTTTGTGCTTTTCGAGTCTTGTAATTTTATTCATTTATTAGTTCTCGCTCGGGTTTATTTTTTTATACTTCGCCCGTACTCAATCTCCATTCGGGCGAGGTTGTTTAGAACTTTTGCTTTTTGTAAACGGTAATCCGGTTTTAGGTTTCAACCGCGAATGCAAACGGTTGGTCTTTTATTAAAAAAATAAATAAAAAAATTAAAATTTTAAAAATACAAAAAAAAGTTTGTTATGCTAATTTCATGTTGTGTTTTGCCGTGTTTAAACATGTTTATGCAGATATGTCAGGCGAGGGAAGCTCAGGTGAACCTAGGGCCGGAAGAAGAGGTCCAATAGCCAGGTGAAGAGGGTCACCAAGTCAAGAGGTGCGATATGTTACGGGTCCACCGAAAAGACGCATTCGATATGAAGGTCATGAGCGAAAGATGTATGCCAGGGTTCTCTAAGAATGGGTGAAGTTGCAAAAGATCATTCGGACGGAACTCTTTGAACATTGGACTATCGATTGGGATTGGTTAACCCAAATGGGTGCTCGCGAGAGAGTGGAGGAGTTGTTGGGTCCAGTATTGTTGGATATGGTAAACTGTGATTGGCCACAGTATGATAAGCTAGTCGTGGAGTTTCATTCTACTTTTCAACACAAGGAGGGATCGTTCATTGAGGAGGATGCAGTTTCGTTCAGTTTAGGAAGGATGTTGCATGAATTTTCTATACCTCACTTTGCTGTTATAAGTAGTTTCTATGCTTTTGAGGATGTTTCTTCTGATGAGTTCATGAATGGCCTTACGGGGGTGTATGTGAAACAGAGGGAGCGATGTTTGGCAAGTGGTGATCTAGCAAGGTTTTGGGGTACTATAGCCGACCGTCCTTTTGGGAAAACAAATTTGATTACTTCGGTTCGAGATCCGATTTATAGGTTTGTGTCGAAGGTTTGCTCTACCACTCTGGTTGGTAGGAAATCGGGTAAGAACAAAGCGAACTGGATTGATATTTTCTTGTTGATGTGTCGGGTTGAGGGTAGAGATATGAATTTGGCGAGCGTGTTGGCATGGTCATTTAGCAGGGCACGTAGAGGAGGAGGCAATGTTGCATTAGACATGGGTCCGTACATTACGAAGATAGCTGAGAATTCAGGTGTTTTTGGGAAATATAATTTGAACACATTGAAGGTGGGACCTGCGTCAAGGCATGTGAATGTGAGGGATTTGCAGAAGGCATGGATTGTGAGTATGAGTGAGCCGGTGACTTGGATTGATGAGAGGCAGGGGCCTCAAGGCTTGCCACCGGTAGGACATCCGGCTGATGATGTTATGCAGGCGATTTATCCGACAGCTCACTAGATTCCGCGACAGAGGCAGGAGATGCCCGCTCCTCAGTATCCTCGTCGACAGCCACCACCGGAGCCTCTTACTTAGCATCTCTTTATGATCGGATGGATCAGGGTTTTGGTAGAATTGATTATAGGCAGGATAGGTAGGATGGAGCTATCCGGTATATGATGGGGCGAATGAGTATGCGTGTTCCGGATTTCTTTCAGCCGTTTGTCGATCCAGGTCAGTTTCCAATGCCCGGTGGAGTGGATCCTAGTGCTCCAGGTAGCTCGAGTCAGCAGGGTGGTTCAGGTGCGGAGCCAAGTGGTTATGCACATCCGACGCCGGAGTATGAGGTTTATGAGGATAGTGATGAAGATGAGGATAGTGATGAAGAGATGGAAGAAGAGGAGTCGAACGATGACGAGTGATCAGAGATGACAGTGGTGGTAGCAGCAGGAGTCTTATCTAGTATCTTTTATTTTTCTTTTTCTAATCTGGTCTGTACTCCTAATTTTGGATACTTGGTTGGGATGGTTTGGGGTAGTATGATCAGTTGTTTGATGGTTGTTGGATGTTTGGACACTATTATCTATTATGCTATGTTAGTTGGTGTATTTTGTGATAGGTTTGGTGTTTGTTTATGCCACGTCCGTTTGCGTGTCCGAGAGTTAGGAGTTATTTGCTGAGCGTATTCGGAATGGAGGGCATATGTGGAATTGACTGGCACATTGACAGTCTCGCATATTTACAACTAAGTCGTTTTCACTTGTATACTTTGTATATAATTATTTCTTTATTTAGTATTTTTATTTTCTAGGTAATTTGAGTCGTGTTTTGTCTTTGCATTAGGGACAATGCAATATTTAAGTGTGGGGATTGGATACATGGTGTACATAGGGGTCGTAGTTGTAGAGCTTATAAAAAAATTGAGAAAATGTTTTTTGAAATAAGAAGTTTGCAAAAATAAAGCAGAAAATTATAGAGAAGATAGGTGGTTACTCGGGTTCAAATAATGATAATATGAGTTAAAAATAGTCGAGCTTGTGTCTAGTTTGGGATATGTGAATAGGCCCGGGTTTGGTTCTAGTTTCCTTTGATCTTAATGTACCTAATTGTCGGTTTTCTAGTGGGTGCTAATCTAGGAAAAGTGGGAAGTCGAAACCGCCAATAATAGTATAAGGAATGCCGTTATAAGTTAAAATCGTCAGAATTTTTAATCATGAAAAAAATAAAGAAAAATAATAAAAAAATTTGAGCTAGGAATTAAGGAAAGTAGCGCAGGCCTACGTAATCTTCGTTGGGGATTGTGACTCTGACTTAGATTTCCTCTAGGATATGTGAAATCGAAGTGCGGAATTTTTTTTTACCAAAGCCTATTGTAATCCGAGTTGGGGATAGCGACTCTACAGCCGGAATGCCTCTGGGTTAGGTAAAGCATTATCTAAGCTCAATGAGAAAGAAGAATAAAAAGAAAAAAATTGGTTTTAAATTCTTTTGATTTTGATATAAAACGGTTAGGAATTGGTCCAGTGAACGTTCCTTTTGTTCTGTAAACTTGAGGCGGAATTGGATGAACTGTGGCTTCTAGTGTGAGACCCTAGGTAAACTGATTGCACTTGAACTTAAATTGCATGATAAGGGCTTGGAACCGGGTCCGGATTTAAGAGGACAAACATATTTGCAATCGTGGCTAACACAAGTTTTGACTTTAATATGTATGAATAACTTTTGTCCCGGGTGATTTTCTGTCTCTGATTTTGTTTTGCACAGATTCTTTTTCGAGGACGAAAAAAAGAGTAAGTGTGGGGATATTTGATGTATTGCGAAATACATCTATTTATCATGTAGAGTTTGTTTAATTTTCGTTTGAGTTTGTTTGATTTTAGTAGTTATTTCGTAGGAGTTTGATACTTTGTCGTGTACAGGGTCTTTGTGCGGAAATATGCTTGAGAATGTTGATTTTATGCTTGGGAGAAGTTAAGGATGAAAGTTGGAATAGCTGGAGCTGAAATACTGATGAAAAATTCAAAACTTTCTGGAGAAAACAGGGCTAGGTGTAGCGCGACATGCATATGAATACACCGTCGCGCTACGCCAAGGTTGGGAAAGGAAAATCAGTTATTTTATAGCGCCGCGTTGCGCGGAGTTCATGTCTTTCACCCGTCGCGTGACGTGACGGGGTGTTTTCCGGGAATTCTGATTGTTGGTTGCTGCATAATTCTTCCAGACCTATAAAAGCATCATTATCTTGTCCATAACCCTAGTTGGACGAATTGGGAGAGCTTGAGACGCAAAGTTATCAACTTTTTGGGTATTTTCGAGTATTCGGAGCTGCACGTTGAGGATTGGAAGCTTAGGAAGCCTTCGGCTTGGTGATTTACCATTCGGGTGTTCTTTATTCTTGCCTTTTCTCATATGATGTTCGAAACTCTTGATTCATATTGTGTTTGATACTTTCAATGACTTTGTTTGGCTAATTTTATTGAACTACCTAGATTGGATGAATGTTTGCATTAAAGTTTTGATTTTTATGTGATTTGTGGATATTATGGATTGTCTATGAGTTCGTAAGCGATTTGTTCTTATAGTTAGATGTGTATGCATGCTTGAGGGTATTTATTCATTGTTTGTGCTTCGCTTGATTCTTGGTGACGGTCTTTATCACATAAGAGAGTCTTGCTAGGGTCTAGTTTTTGGTGAGTGTCTATATCACATAATAAAGCTAGAGTCTTTAGGGTTGAATTACGTAATAAACCTTAGAAGTTATAATCGGTATGTCACACCCCGACCCGCAGCGGAAAAGGTGATCGGGGCATGATTGGGTTATCATCAAAGCTCATGACATTTATTTTAACGTTTCATATTCATTAATACAATTTAATGGAAATTTACAATAAATATTACAACATGTCCTAACTATCAATCTAAGCTTCTTTGTTTTCTTCTAAGGCATTTCCTATGTTTTCCTTGCTTCATCCTGTTCACCTGTATCATGTGTAAAAGGGTTTTTGGATCAACAAAAAGTTGGCGAGTGAATCCTATGGAAAACATTTGAACAGGTTTATTTAATTGATTATGAAATAAAGCGCACAACCACACATGAGTAAAAATAGATGTAAACTTATTCATAAATCAATTTAATATTAACCAATACACACATGAACAATAATGGGTCGTTTAGAGGCACGCGTTGCTCAACTCGTCTACCACGAGGAACTGATGGGCCTAATGAATGAATTGCATAAACATGATAATATGAAAGACATAACTACAAACAATATAAACTCAATAATACACACATGAACAATAATGGATTGGTTTTGAGGCACGCGTTGCTCACTCGTCTCCCACGAGGAACTGATGTGCTTAATGAATGAATTTCATACAAGTTGACAAAATGAAATACATAATCACAACAATATAAACAATCTAAGTTTAGATCACGATATGGTATGGCACAAGTTTAAATAAACGAGTTAATTATTTTGTGACACATGACACACCCCAAAACGTGTAATTAAAAAGGGGGAGTTGTAAGATTCACTCACAGTGGGTGCGTTCGGTTGATGATGTTGAATGCACGCGAAGTGGTTTTAACCACGAGTGAAATTAACCTAGATAAATAGCATTATGGTTCGGTAAGTAAACGAATTTTATTAATCCATTTTAGTAGGATTGTTGGGTGTATTTTTGTGAGTTTAAGGCTATTTTCTAACCTTAAAAATGTTATTTTTAAGTATTTTTAATTGATTTTTAATTAAAATAAATAAATAAAAATAATAAAAAAAAGTTGACTTTTTTGACCGTTGACCGTTGACCTTGACTGTTTGACCTTGACCGTTGACCGGTTCGTATGCGTATAAGTGTGCGCTGAGTGAGGCTCGAACCCGAGACCCCCCGTACGCGTGCACCCAGCTCTACCAACTGAGCTACGTGTCTAACCCGAAATATTTCTGTTTTTAATTATATTTATATATTAATTAGATTAAACCGAAAATCAATTTATTTCTAAAAAGATTTTACTGAATCGGACCGGTGCGCTCCACAGGTCTCGAACCCGGGACCTGTGGGTTGAGTTAACACACAGTCCACCGCTGGACTGTGTGTTTAACTTGTTATATAAACCGATTTTTATTATACTTAAACACAAACTAAGTATTTTCATTTCTGACTTATTTAAAAAGTTAGATATTTGTCCGGGTCGGTGCAGTAGACCGGACTCGAACTCGTGTCCTGTGATTAAACATACACACAGTCCACCACTGGACTGTGTGTCTAACTTGGTTATTATTCCGGTTATTAATAAACTTAACATATACAGCGTGACTCCGGTTCGGTTAACAAAAAAAAGGCATTTTTATTAAGGCAGCATGCGTGGGACAAGATTCGAACTCGAGACGTTAGTTTGTTTATTGTGCACACAGTCCACCGCTGGACTGTGTGTCTAACCCAAGTTATAACTTGATTTTAATTATACTTAAACATTACAGAACATCGTCTTCTTCGTCAGTCTTAACCAGGAACGATGACTGACTGGTTCGAAGTTTTAATCAGGTTTCTTTAGCGTTTTTCAGTTAATTACAGGTGAGATATAAATAAAAGAAAGAGAAATTAGGCGTAAGGTATACCGACTGGACTCCTCTGTTTTTCCGGCAGAACTCCGGCGACAGCAACAGGTTCCGGCGTCGTGTGTCTTGCAGCAGCGAGTCTTCAGAAAGCTTGAAAAGGATGTGGGTGTCTTCGGTATAAGCTCAGGGGGTTCAGTAAGGCTCAGAAGTGAAGGGCTCGGTTTTCCGGCGAGATACAGAAGTTTTCCGGCGAATGGATTTACGTCGGGTAAAGGTGGGGTTTTGAGCGAAAAAGCTTGCAGAGGTTCGAGGGGGTATTTATAAGTCAGGTTATCGATGAATTTGGTCCAATTTCCGACTTGATTCAAAGTCATTACGTTTTCCGGCGGTTATAGTTTGTGTCGTGGACTCAGGCGTCGGTTATAACCGATGTAGTGTTTAAGGTTTACGTTATAACTGAAGTAACCGTCGATTCTTGGCGAGTTAGTCGGGATTTCCGACGACTGCAATTTTGGGCGCCGGTTTTGAATTCGGAAAAACATGTTATGAATTAAATGATTCTAATAATTAACAAAGAATACAAGTGGCGCAGTTGTTTAAGTGTTGAGTGTTAAGTCCGTTGTTTGACCCGGCGACTGACCCGGGTTCGAAACCCGGCAGGAACATATTATTTTTATTCTCTTATTTTTAACAGTTTTTCAAAAACAATTCATATATTCCAATATAATAATTAATTATGTATCGTTTAAAATTATTTTGGGCATTAAATTCGCAACGAAATTTTTAACTGATTGTTCGGTTAATAAACGGAGCGGGTTTGGTAAATCCGTTTTTTGACGGATGTTACACGGTAAACGTATAAAATCAAGTGTTCTACTAATCATCAATAGCTGTGAGGTGCGAGGTTATCGCTAGGTCTAAGTCATTAAGCTGCAAGGTAGGAGCTTTCTTAGAAAGTAAACCTGTTGGCTATTGTCTAGCGAGTCTAACTAGAAGTCCAAGTTTACCTTTGACTCAGATCCTGTGAGGGAGTGGGTCTTGCAAGGTACTTCCATAAACCCCATTAGAGGTCCTGTGAGGGAGTCTAATAACCGGTAATTTAACAACCTTTAGGGTATCACTGTGTACTCTTGAGAAGGATCAGGGGTCCTTTAGATATTCCGAAAGGCGAGAACTTTATGATCCCGATTCCACGGTTGACAATTTCTAATTAAAAATCATTACTTGAAGCAAACAGGATTCCAGTCTAGGTAGTGTTTTCTCACCATCAGAGTTAAATCTTAAGTAATTCATTTAATTAATTTAGTTAATCTTAGTTAGTTTTTAAATTGTTTTCTTAGGAATTTGTTAGAACCACCCCCCATCAAACAACAACATTTTAGTCCGTGTCTGTCAGAGTCTAAATAAAGTAGTTAATTTAATCAGTAGAGGCTCATGGGTTCGATATCCGGACTTACTTTAGCTATACTAGAGTCGATCGGTACACTTGCCGGTTAGTAGTTTAGTTCATTTTAGTGAGTCTAGAGTATTACTTCGTGTCTAGATTTAGGTTAATTTCAGTTGTTTTTATTGAACTACTTTTAGCACATCATCGGTCATGGCTTGTTATCCCTTCTTTCTGTATTTATGTTGGTTTTAGCTGCTTATTTGCTTCTTTTGTTCGTTTAAGCTCTTTTGATCCTGAAAATACAAAAGGAACAAAGAAACGTGTTTTTTCCAACTTTAATACTAAAAAGGGTTAGTTTTATGTCTCATTTGATATAATTTATATGTTGCATTTTGTGTACATCACCCCTACTATAAAACCATCCACCACTATAAGATCTTCACCGAAAATAAAACCACCACCAAAGATAATCAAACAAATGTAAAAACTTGTTCATTCTTAAGCCATGGCAACAACTAGCTCACCCAAGGAAGGTGTTCCTATAGCCATGTTTACCACTAAGTCACCCGAGGCATCTAGTTCTCATGCAGTGGCTACAAATGAGTCACCGAAGGCAGCAACACCTCCATCAGAGTTTTCTTTTCATCAAGCCAAGGGCCAGAAATGAAGGAAGATCCGAACATGCTTGAGGAAAAGAAACCAATGTCATTATTACTCTCATAACCATGTTAATAACATTTCGAAGATTTTATTTGAACAACTTAAACTTAATTAAACCCATTACATGACTTCATTAATTCTTGGGTTTGAGTTTCAAAAATTGAGCAGTTGTGATGGGTTAATGATGCCTGGTATATGCACCTCCCCACTCTTAAGCAACTCAGAAACCTCGCTGTACCTTAGCTCCTCAACTAAACCCAAGAATTAATTTATCAGTGCTTATTAATTTCACAATTTATGCAATGAGTTTTTTCCCATTTAGCGCTTATTAATTTCACTCATTTATATACATGTAAACCTTTTAACTTTAATTAATATAAAAAAAAACTAAAACAACATCAAATAATAAATAAATTAAGAGGTGAAATATGGTATTTTAAATTAATAAATAAATCAAACAATAATAATACTAATAATTATAAGAAGAGGATATAAATTAAGTTTGATTTTATAACTTTACATTTCTTTTTTTTTTAACAAACAAAGGGGTTTAATTTGTATTTTAATATAAAAGCCTAAGTGAAAAAATCAAACTAAGAGGGTTTAATTTGTATTAATACTAATATAAAGGTCTAAGTGAAAAAATACACCCGGGAATCAGGGGTGGTGTTCTTCATAATGAAAAAAAATCCATTTTAATAAATAAAGCTATGCAAAGTTGTGTCACAGTTGGTTTTTTCTTACATACCAATTTAATTGAGAAGTGATTTTAACATGTTAGGTTCTCGTTGAGAAGTGTATAAATTTTATTATTAACAAAATAAAAAGCATTTATATTAAGAGCGAAACGAGACTTGCTATAAAACACTTTTTAGTAAGAGATTGATATTTCAAAAAATAAGACTTCTAGTATCTTTTGTGATACCGTTTTTCTACTAACGTGTTTTCAAGTTGAACATAAAAATAAATGCTAAATTGAGGGGAAATAATATAGTCAATTATATTTAGCTTTTTTTTAGTTGGTTAATTAGTTTCTATGAACATATTCTATCTAGAATTTAGTGGGAAGATGTCACACCCCGCAAAGATTGAATTACCAATGGTGCAACACGAAAGGTTTTGAGAACATACGATCATGTAAACATCTAAATGATATTAAATCAAATATTGAAAATACCATTGTATTTAAAAGTTCACATCGCTGAAAAAATAAATGTTTAAAACTGAACTGTCTCGAAACGACTATTGTTCATAAAAGTTAAATGCGATAAATCAAAAGCAAAGACTCGAATGCATGCATGATCAAATGTCTAATCCATAATATGAATCATTAACCTGAAAAGCATACTAAAAATCATCAACATAAAGTTGGTAAGTTCACATGTTTAAATCGACAAAGAAACCGTGATAAATTGTTTACCATATGCATAGCAAGTGGTATCAGTGAATGACAAAATCATAGCCTAGCTAGGACAATGACATATGTGACTATATGAGCCTATAACCAAACCTTGATTGTGGACCCCTCGCCCCATTGTATCCAATACAATATATGTAATCGTTTTCGGAAGTTTCTTGCATCCTTTATGTTTACCGTATTAATGCTATTAACCAAGAGTGGGGTGTCAACCCAATAATACTATAGACTATTCACGATATTCCATGGCTAACTCCATATCTAATGGTTAGAGTTCGTAAATACAATGACTTTCCTGAGCTCTCGTGACAATCTATATATAAAAAACTCATATACACATAAAAGATACAACTAGAATACACTATCGTTCTTCCACATTTAAACCTTAAATACATCGTATCCCCCCCAATAAATATATTATATATATATATATATATATATATATATATATATATATATATATATATATATATATATATATATATGAAAACAATAAAATAGGGGATGTGAAAACTCACATCAAAATCCGTGCAATAAATGCTAGCAATAATAAGCCAAAATGAAAGCAAGAACGATATACATGCGCCCACTAGACTAAGCTATTTGAAGAATCATCCAAAAAATGGTGGGTTCTAGAGTGAAACTTCAAGCCTTGTCGGCCTTAGCCTTCTTGGATGAAAAAGGAATCACCAAAGAGCTTGATTACAAGTGTTTGAGTGGAAAATGGTGAGATTGTGAGGGTGGGAATGGTGTACGGTTTTGAGAGGAGAGGGATGGAGATGTGATTTTAATTTTGATAAAATGGATCTCTTAATTGCAAGACAACATCAAGAGGGCATGCAGAATGATTGTAGAGTTCCAGTGTGGAGTTATTAGCAAACAAGAGAGAGAGAGAGAGAGGAGAGAGGGATGGGGACGAATAGGGGGTAAAGGGTGGTGTATGGTAGTGTAAGATGGTTTGATGTTTAATTAGGTTTTTAATTGCAGTTAAAACTAATATTAATCTAGTTTATAGGTTTCTAAATACTTTCAACTAACTACTAGATATTATTTTTATAAAGTAAGTTATGTTATAAAAATACTTACATGTATAGTTAGTGGTCACACAGTATTATATAATATATATCATACACCTTGATTTGCCATTAAATAAAACTGAATCCTTAGAATTAAGGGTTTTATCAATAATTCATGATGTATTCACATAATACACACCTATAAAAGAATATCCAAGCATATTAGAATAACTATTGTGAAAATACCACATTAGATTACCTTTCAACTCTTGTTGATTAAGTCAAACCATGTTAGGATAGTTACCTTACACTTTTTTACCAGAGAGGGCAATTGTCAAATTAGGGTACTTTATTAACATAATTGGAAAGCTGTGAGGAATTCCATAATAACCGGTAATACAACAGCTTATTAGGTCTTCATAGGGTGTCTTCTCGAGAAGGGTCGAGAGTCCTTTTCGGTTATTCGATAAGTTTAGTATTTTAAGATCCGGTTCCATATCATTGTCATACCAATAGAAAACCAAACCATGTCATGTACGATTCCAGCCTAGGTAGTCATTTCATCATCTAAGTGAAATCTAAAGTCTAATTCGTGTCTTAGTTGGTATGTATTAGTTAGTATTTAATAAATTGTAATTTTAGGATATTAGCAAACCCCGCTCTCAAAATATAAAAACAATTAGTCGCGTCCGTCAATAGGTCTAGTGAGTCTGGTTTACGTAATTAAAAGAGTCTCGTGGCTTCGATTTCCGGACTTACTTAGCTTTAAAGAGTCTAGATTATAACTTAGTGTCTAAATCAGGTTATTTTAGTTAACAATTAATAGACTACTTTTAGCACCTGCTATATTATAATATTTTATGTTTCTTTTCAATTCAAATAGACCAACTAAAGAGTATTACCTAAGTTAAAAATAAATTTGTAACGTTTTTCATATTTATTATCTTTCATACTTATTAAAACGTGTGAATGTTGTGATATCTTTCATTTTAGATTCACGCGCTTAGTGCTATCTCACCGGCTCTATTTAATGGACCTAAACAACAACCCTGATTCTCACATTTTCATTATCATAAATTTAAGCAAAAGGAACTTTTCTCTCCGCAAATCACTACTTTTTTATAAATTTATTTCGTCGAATACTCCACCCTCCTCTTTATTATTCCCATAATTTCAATCTACATGATCAAGTTAGTTTCCTTCTCATATCGTATTTTGATCATTTCCTTGTGTGAGATTTTCTTAATAAAATATTTCCATCATGAGGTTGTATGACTGTATCCTAATAGTTATTCATCTAGTGTTGTTAGATTACGTGATTGTATCAATCGTGATTTTAGATCATTCAAAAGTGATTGATATGTTTGTTTTTCTTTGATCCATTCAATTATGTGTTATGTGAGTCTAGTATTAACACTTCAAATATTTGATAATACAATTAAAATGATATCAATAAGGTAAAATTGTATATACTATATTTTATTTTGTTAGGATTATTATAATTGTTGAGCTTGAAGACTTTGGATGTTATTTTGAAATCATGTAGGATAAGTGTATTATAATTTATATATGATTCTTTATGATATTTTATTACCACTCTAACCCGCTCTTCTCAGTAAATAATTATTAGTTGTTTATCTTAAAAATGAAATTGGCCATATTGATTAACAATTTGAATTTAATTATAAAAGGTCATTTATGAAAAAACAAGGCTTAGGTCCTAACATGGTTAATCCTCATGCAGCCTATCATGAACCGTGCACACAGACAATCGGTGCCACATAAGCGACAAGGGAGAGATGAAGAGTTTGACTTCTTGATACCATCACCCCCCACTATAAAACCATCCACCACTATAAGATCTTCACAAAAAATAAGACCACCAAAGATAATCAAACGAACGAGAAAACCTGTTCATTCTCAAGCCATGTCAACAACTAGCTCACCCAAGGAAGGTGTTCCTCAAGCCATGGTTACAACTAAGTCCCCTGAGGCATCTAGTTCTCAAGTAGTGGCTACAAATGAGTCACCGAAGGCAGCGGCACCTCCACCGGGGTTTTCTTCTCATCAAGCCATTACTCAGAAAGGGCTAGAATCGAAGGAAGATACGAACATGCTTGAGGATCAAGTTGAGGAGCTAAGGTACCGCGAGGTTTCTGAGTTGCTCAAGAGTGGGGAGGTGCATATACCAGGCATTGTTAACCCATCACAACTTGCTCAATTCTTGAAACTCAAACCCAAGAATTAATGAAGTCATGTAATGGGTTTAATTTAGTTCAAGTTGTTCAAATAAAATGTTGTTTGAAATGTTATTAGCATGGTTATGAGAGTGATAATGACATTGGTTTCTTTTGGTCCTATCAAATGGTTACAATATTGATTATGAAATTAGTCTCTTTTAATCCGAACAAATGGTTATAATGTCGATAAAGGCTTTAGTTTCTTTTAACATCATCAAACAATGTCATTATGTAATAAATTAATTAATATTCATAGCGTTAAAGTATTGCATTTCACTGAAACTTAAATGTTCAAAACATGGATGGCGAAATGTACCACTGCATTGAGAAAACATGCAACAAAAAAAGTGTTGTAAGGCAGAGTAAGGGTGTGTTTTTTTTTTGTTTGATGATAAAGTATGAATGTTTATAAAAACAAATCCAATTGTTTAAACTACGACACGTGGACTAGTGTGTAAAATATGATAAACTAAATAAGGTCTTTTAGTTTTTTTTTTTTTAATTTTTAAAACTAGTAGGGATGTTTAATTAGTTGGAACATATTAGAATATATTAAAGTTACCGTTTAAGTCCATCAGTATTAAAATTCCACTGCAAAATTGAAGAAGTGTTTATGTCTATTGAAATTTAAATGTTTATTATATCATACCATATTGTATCGTGTTACAACGTATTATATCATATTACAGCTTGACAAAGCATATCATATAGTATCGTATCATATCATGTCATGTCATATCATATCATAACGTATCACATCATATAGTATAATATATCATATATATCTTTGCATCATATTATATCGTATTATATGTTATTCTATCACATTGTATTATAGTGTATTACATTATATTTAATTACATCACATCACATTCATACCATTTCCTAATATTAGCTTAGATTTGGTTGGACTTCATCTATAGAATTCCATATATATATATATATATATATATATGGGGATGATAAAATGAAAACCCACTTGAGTTGAGAAAACTCAAGAAAACCATATGTAACATTTTTATTTTTTCTAAAAAATAGGGAATGTTAGTTACGTGTTAATGAACGTTTTGTAACAAAAAAAATAAAAAGTGTCGGGTGGATTTTTTTATAAAAAATTACAAAAATTCAGTTTTTTAGCATTTTTTTTGTAAACGCTGAAATTTTTAAAAAGCTTTATAAAAAAACTATTCGGCGCTTTTTGTTTTTTTGTTAAAAAATGTTCATTAACATGTAACTTACATTCCCTATTTTTTTTACAAAAAAAGAAGAATTGTTACATAACGTTTTCTTGAGTTTTTTCAACTCACGTGAGTTATATATATATATATATATATATATATATATATATATAGGGGGAGGATCAAATGAGAAGAAATTATTGAAAGAAGAAAAAAGAAGAAGGCCATATTGGTAAAATACTAATTCATTTATAACTCATCTCATTAATTTTTATCTTTTTCATTAATTAGTCAACTAATCATTACTTATCCTACATATAATCTACAAAACCTACATATATCAAAATTTTACTACATATACCCTACACATTATAGAATTTTATCTTACACACATCGAAATTTATGCTACACACCTCGAAATATATCCTACACAACTCGTAATTTATCATACTCACCTAGTAATTTATTCTATATTTTAAATTAAGTTTTTTTTAATTTGAAAAAAAAATATATAATTTGAAAAGGAGTTACAAATTTAATTACTTAGTTATTAAAGAGGAAGAATACAATTTAATGATCTATGTAAGTTTACCAATATACCCTTATATTAAAATTAAATGCAAATATTAAATGAAGTAAAATGAAGCATTCTTATTGGTTGAAACTTTTTCTTTTTTCTTTTACAAAATAGTTCTTCTCATTTGAACCCTCCACTATATGTATATATATATATATATATATATATTATATATGGGAGGGATAAAACGAAAACTCACTTGAATTAAAAAAAAACTCTAGAAAACCCTATGTAACATTTTTTTTCTAAAAAAACAGGGAATCTAACATGAATATATTTGAATATTTAAAAAAACATAAAAAGCGCCGACTAGTTTTTTTAATGTTCAAAATATGTATGTTACATTTTTTAGACATATATATTATGTAACATGAAATATTTTTAACATTTAAAAAAACTACTCGACGTTTTTTTATTAAAGGTTCAAAAATATTAATCTTACATTCCCTGTTTTTTGAAGAAATAGATAAAAATGTTACATGGAGTTTTTTTTACAAAGGTTTATTGAGTTTTTTTTTCAATTCAAGTGGTTTTCTTCCTATACTTTATATATGTATGTATGTATGTTTGTGTGTGTGTATGCGCTTCTTTTAATCAAATCATAATCCAAAACAAACATTCTATTGTATGGTATCGTATCGTATCGTATCATATCATATTATATCAAACCGTATCATATTGTATCATATCATATAGTAAGTATCATATCGTATTTTATATCACATCGCTACCTGTTGCATCGTGTACCGTTCTATCATATTGTATGGTATCACATTATATTTATATTGCTATATAAATGATATCTTTGCGCTCCTTTGTAGTTTCACAAATAAAAAATTGGGACCTCTAACATAACTTTTAATGTGTAATGGACAATTTATCAATGCAAGAAAATGATTTTTTTTCCCATTTACATAACATGCAAACCTTTTAACTTAAATTAATATTAAAAAAATTCTAAAATAACATCAAATAATAAATAAATTAAGAGGTAAAATAAGGTATCTCAATTAATAAATATATCAAACAATAATAATACTAATAATTATAAGAAAAGGATATGAGTTAGGTTTGATATTATAACTTTAAGTTTCTTTTCTTAAAGAAACAAAGGGGTTTAATTTGTATTAATATAAAAGCCTAAGTGAAAAAATCAAACTATGAGGGTTTAATTTGTACTTTAAATACAATATAAGTGTCTAAGTGAAAAAATACACCCCGGAATCAGTGGATGGTGTTTCTGATAATGAGAAATTTCATTTTAACAAAATAAAAAGCTATGCAAAGCTAAGTTTTTTTTCTCAAAAAGGTATTGGTGGAAAACTTATTTATCAAAATAAGTGATTTACAAATTATTTACCAAAATGGATGTTTGTGAAAACTTAATATCTTTCGCTCCTAATCTTATTGGATTAAAAAGAATTCTATTAATTTCTTTTTCAAAAGAGTTAAGGAAATAAATATCAAATAAATTAAAATAAATAAATAAATGTTATGTTGGATCATGATAGTTTCTAGAACGTTTTCATTAAAAAAATAATTATTCTATAAATGTGTTCTTTAACTTTTTTTTAAATATAAACATTTTTTTGTCTTTCATAAGTATTTTTGTAATTTATTTAACAATATTTTTATAAAAAGTTTTTGTTTAGGTTTTTGTATACTTTAAAAAAAGTTTTTTTTAATAATTTTAGCTGTAGTTTGTATTATTCCTTGCATTTTAGGTGGGATGTGATGTTGTAAAAGTTGACTTACTATTTAATATCAAAAAGTATATATTGTTATTATTTGTAAAAAAAAACTTTAATTTTTTTTTGTTTTTATGTGAATTTAACCGTTAATGTTAAAAGATTTTTTTTAATTCAATGCATATACTTATAATTTTCTTGCAGTTCTATAATTTTATGAAATATGTAACATTATAATGTAGATTAATCTCTAAAAAGGTATTTTATTTGGATCAAGTCAATGCTAGCACGTATAAAATTGACAACCGGTTGAAAAAAAAAACACAAATGTTAGTAAAATTTATTTCTAAAGAAATTAAAAAGATATTTGAAAAAGACTAAAAAGCTCTTTTATCAGGAAAAGTTATTCAAACCTTATATAATTAAACAATTATTTAATTTAAAAACATATTTTATACTATAATGACCCATTTTTTTCTAGATGTTTTTTCTCAGCTTTTTTTAAAGAACTTTTCGAAAATAAAATTCCTTTTTTTTTTCAATAAGATTAGGAGCGACCAAAATGACATTATCCAATAAGATTAGCAGTGGGACAAATTTGGGAAATATTTTATAAATCACTCATTTTGGTAAATAAATTTTCCACCTACACCTTTTTGGGAAATGTCACACCCCAACAGATGACGGAAACATCGAGGTGGGACGAAAAATTGTTAATCGCTCACAACGCTATGGTGACAATATTTAATTAAAAACCGAATTTCATTTCATAAATAAATTGTCATTACAATACATGGAAACTTCAAATAACAACAATAACAAGACAAAATTTGATACAACATTAATAAACCTATACGTCTATGTGTGTATCTAGCATCAACGCTACTTCGTTTTCATAGCATCATCCTTCTCAACCTGTAACATGTTTAAAATAAATTTCAATGCAAAAGCAAAGGCGATTACACAAGTTTAAGCATAAGCATACGTATACGAATAAGGTTTAAAACGAATCCACATGGTAACTAAGTTTATACATGTCACACCCCGACCCGCAGCGGAATAAGAGTCGGGGCATAATTGGGTTATCACCAAAGCTCATGACATTTACTAATATGTTTCATATTTAATAAAGTCAAAGTTACATTTCCATATATTCAAACATGTTCATACATTACAAGGAAAATAAACCAAACATAACAATCCCAACTTAAATCATTTTATTCTTCTAGTCCAATCCTATGTGTTCCTAGCTGCTGCTGGTTCACCTGTATCATGTGTAAAAATGGGGGTTTTTGGGTCAACATAAGTTGGCGAGTGAACCTTATTAGATAAACATTTATTAATGAATTACTTGTTAGTTTATCAATGAAAAATTGTGCATAATCATAAATGAGCAAATGTAAATAATCAAGCAGTGGCAATTAGCAAACACAACTATAACATACAACAACATATGATAGCATACATTAACATACCAACAACATACGATAAATAACATAAATGAACTGTGCGATCAAGGCTCAATCAAACGGATCCGATCGTATTGCATGTACTGAAAATGTAAATCGTCTGTGCGATCAAAGCTCAATCAAACGGAGCCGATCGTATTGCATGTACTGAAAATGAAAAATGTCTGTGCGATCAAGGCTCAATCAAACGGAGCCGATCGTATGTGGGCACGCCAGGTTCATCCTCATAATGAAATGGGGAACATGCTCAACGCTCATAATGTAATGGGGAGCGGCGGCCTATGAAATTGCATGTACTGAAAATAATAAATTGCATCCAACAATAACTACACAACAATTGAAACAAACTAAATACACATGTTCATGATATGATGTATGCACAATGGTTTAATTATAATATATATATAACAAGACACATGATACACCCCAAAACGTGATTAAAACGGGGAATTTGTAAAGATTCACTCACATTGGGTGCGTTGGATTGGAGATGGTGAGATGCGCACGAATTAGATGAGCGGAACAACGAGAAATACTAACCTAAATAATAACGGAAAAGTATATTAAATGAGTGGATTTTATTAAGGATTTTAATGAAATTTTTAGATATATTTTTGTGAGTTCAAGGCTATTTTCTATCTTTAAAAATGTTATTTTTAAGTATTTTTAATTGATTTTTAAATTAAATTAAATAAATAAAAATATAAAAAAATTGTTTATTTAGCGTTGACCGTTGACCTGTTGACCGGTTCGGTCAGCGAATTAGTTTGCGCCGGGTGAGGCTCGAACCCGAGACCTCCCGTACGCGTGCACGCAGCTCTACCAACTGAGCTACGTGTCTAACCCGAAATAATCTTGTTTTTAATTATATTTATATACTTATTCAGTTTAACCGAAATTCTTTTAATTGCAAAAACATTTTAATTCAACGGACCGGTGCCAGTGACGGGTTTCGAACTTGTGACGTGCGATTCAGTGTTGCACACAGTCCACCGCTGGACTGTGTGTCTAACCTGGTTATTATCTCGGTTCTTATTATACTTAACAACTAACTGAGTTAACCCGGTTTAGTTTTTAAACAAAAAGGCATTTTATTACTTAAGGAGTGCGTGTAGCATGGATCGAACTCGGGACGTGTATGTTTTTTGTTTGCACACAGTCCACCGCTGGACTGTGTGTCTAACCCGTTTATAATTCCGATTTTAATTAATCTTATGTCATCTCTGAACTCGTCTTCTTCATTTCAAACACAGACATCAATCAAAGCAACTGATACGCGATTAATTTAGTTAATGAACAAGATGAACAATTTGAAAGCATTGAACCGAAAAGTTTGGGGAAAGAAAATACCGAACAGATCGTCTTCTTCAGAGAATCCGGCGAAGCTCGTCGGCTCTGTTTTGGAACCTTCGGCTGTGAGAATCAATTAACAGGTTTAAGGGATTAGATGTGAAATTGAACTAATGAGTATTGATTATCAGCACGTTTGAATGAGCATACCGGTAATCAGCGAGTTTCCGACAATTCCAGGAGTTTTTCGGTGAAAACAGAAAGTCCAGCAATGTCGTCTGTGGTTGATTATGAGCGATGGGTTAATGTTAGTAAGGTTCTAACAATTGATTGAAACAGTAAAGTCGAGGTATTTTACCGGTTTGAGTTGAATACGGTTTTCCGGCGACTTTTGCAGAAAATTCCGGCGAGCTGATTTAGGCGTTCTGATGGTCTGAAAATGTGACGAAAATGAAATGGAGTATTGGTATGATATTTCTGAGTCGCGAGAGTGGTCTGAAGTTGAAGTAATCTGGACTTGATGATTTTTCGGTTATAAAAACCGATAATGATGAGACTTTATGTTTAATCAATTCCGACTTGATTAAAAATCGTCGGTGAATCAGTTATAAACTGAATGTGCGAGTAAACAAGCGAATTGACGATTGATTTGCCGATTACCGTTTTTCAGTTGGCGCAACCGGTTTAACCGGGTTTGTGTATAAATCTCATTTGTTTCCTAGAGATAACAGAAAACACAATGTGGCGGAGTGGTCTTGTGAGTGTGTGTTAAGTCGCTGAAGTTGATTCTGGCTGACCCGGGTTCGAGTCCCGGCAGCATCATATTTTTTTATTTATTTTGTTTTAACCTTTTATCAAATATACTTTTTATAGTTTAGTTTATCTATTAATTATGTATCATTTTAAGTCAAAATAATCATAAATATTCAACGTGATTTTTATAACTTGATATTCGATTACAAAACGGAGCGGGTTTTGGAAACCCGTTTTTGACAAATGTTACAATACAAGAGCATTATACATGACATGCAATATTTCTAGTCAATCCTCTTGCTTCGCGGAATAATGATAATTTAACATGACCTCTAGATTCACGAGTGGGTTGTGCGTTACTCCTATAGCGCTATACATGTTAAATGGAAGCTTAAGATAAGCTAATGACTGTGGTATTACATAAGAATGGTCCAAGATATAAGCCCATCAAGTAATGTATCAAAGCGTTCATGTATATTGGATTGTTTCGTGCATAGCATAAAGTTCAAGTTTGGTGATTTTGTATAAGGTAAACATGTTACAACCCAAAGTGACGAAAATGTAAAATGGGTAATGTGTACTTACGGTTTTGCAAGCTTTCTGACTTGTTAGTTCCGTGAAGAGTTGTTTGGTTGCGGGAGGAACACCGAGTTATCCTACAAGAGGAAAACGTAGGTGTGAGTATTTGATGATAATTGAAGGTTCAGGATTTGGAATAAAGCATAACAAAGTAACGTATACGAAAATATTCACTAAGGTCTAGCACTCGTTTTGACACTATGGGAACCCATTAGGGTTTTTGTGATTTCGTAGGTTATACACCTATTAGAATCATAACGAGGAGCTAAATACTTTGGTGAGTAAACTTATTAACTTGACATATGCTTATTTAGTCATCATCAAGGTTTCGGTTTTAAGAATATATTATATAGATTATAATAGTTATATGTATATCGTAAGTCTAGCATTGATATCATGGAATTCATGTAGAAGGTAGGTGGTATAACCATCCATTTAGGAACCTCATGTGAGGTCACCACTACACAAGTTGTCATAGACAACAAGGAGAGTCAAGAACAAGATTAATAATGGAATTGAAATTACAAGTTATCACTATACTAAGTAGCCAAGTAAGCTACAACCCGGTGAGCCGACGTCGACACAAGTCAAAGGCTAGACGGGGTTGTGTTACTTTCAACTAGCAAGCTACTTAGGATGGAATGAGAAAACATCAAGTGTTGTGTGGACTTAGATGTAGGATAGCCCAAGCTAACCTTGTAGTCACACTAGCTTCAAGTTCAAGACTTGGCAACAATTGTGAGCTTAAAGCTCATGTAAAACAGAAAGTTTAGGGTGTTAAAACAGCCCTTATTTCATATAAACAAGCTTGGTTAGGCTTTACTAATCATAAGTTTGGTTAGGAGCACAAGAACTCAAGTTTGTTGAAGGTGAAACATAAGTTTTAAAGAGATTTGTTCAAAACAGAAAGTTTGGAGCCCTTTAGGTGAACTTCCAGGTCTGGATTGTCACACCCTAAAAATTCCATATGCAGAGTTTTACCGCGAGGTGTGCGACTAACCAGGATCCAGCCACTAATCATGTTGAACCAATTATTAAAGTTGTAAAATCATCACAATATTAAAGTTGGAATACAGAGAAGACCAAACGAGGTGTTGAAGAAACTATGACCTTGACTTGGGAAGAGCTGAAGGGAATCATGACAAGACGGTTTTGCCCAAGAAGTGAAATCAAAAAATTGGAAGATGAGTTCCATGCTTTGAAACAAAAGGATGGCGACCACACCACATACAACAAGAGATTCCTTGAATTAAATCAAATGGTTCCCAATTTGTTTACTCCCCTCTATCGTTTGATCGAGCACTACATTCGTGGTCTTCCATCAAAGATTCAAGACCCTGTAATAAGTACCTCGCCTGCAACTTTGGAAGCAGCAATGGAGCTAGCAACCGCGCTCACTGAGAACCGAATCCGGAACAAAGATTTCAAAGAGGAGAAGAAGAAGGATAAAGCATCAACCGAAACCTCAAACCACACCCGAACCGAATCCATTACACCAACTACTTCTAAGAGAAAACGTGATGGGCAAATCTTCGCCGTCACCCAACGTAACCAACCAGCTTCACAAGTTGTACCTCCTCAAACTATCCCAAACGCTCAAGTAGCACCCAACTCAACCTACCCAAATAAGAAACCTTACATTGGACCTTACCCTCAATGCAACACCTGTTTCTATCACCATCCATCTACCTCACCCTGTCGACTATGTGCAAATTGTGGACGCTACGGTCATTTGAGCAAAGTTTGCCGCACCGCTCAAAACCAAACCTCAACCCCTACTCAACCCATGATCCAAACATATCAACAACCTCAATACCCCATGTACCCATACGTTCGAGCTTGTTTCAATTGTGGAGACCCTACCCATTTTAGAAACACGTGCCCTCGTTTGGTTAACATCATAAACGCCCAAGCTCAAGCAAACCCAGTTAACCAAGCAAACCAAGCAAATCCAGCTCCACCGCCAGCAAGAGGAAGAGTTTATAACATCAACGCCAATCCTGTTGAAGATGTTAACGGACCAAACCAACCACTTAACTAGTCTTCTCTCACCAAGAATAAAGATTCAACTCCAACCACTTAGTTTTTATGTTTTTCTCTATGTTATCTCAATTTTCACGTATCTCAATTGGAATTTTTCCAAGAATTTTAATGCAAATTACTAGTTCAGTTTGTTTTATACTCATTGATTTAATATTCATATCATCATACTTCACGACATATCTCAGTTTCATCATTTAAAGAAGTTGAGTTGTGTCTCACTTCTGCATAGACTAACCTCTCCATCATATTAAACAAGAGAGGTTTTGTCAAACACGGATACTATCAGAATTAAGACTCAAGCGCTGGTTGTTGTGTTTGTTTATGTTGTAGAGTCGCATAGAACTAATCATAACTTGCGGATAAAGTCAATGAGAATTTGACAAGAATATGGTGGATACGCCGCTGGTACTTCCTATATATAAGTATTCTTGTCAAATGATCGGAGGCATTATCAGGCGGTTATGAGAGGTTCCATGCATAGGTTGTTTGTGTGATTAAGTTATTCATTTTCAATACATGCAATAAGCTCGGCTCCGTTTGATTGAGCCTTGAGCACACAGACAATTTCATTTTCAATACATGCAATAAGCTCGGCTCCGTTTGATTGAGCCTTGAGCACACAGACAATTTCATTCTCAATACATACAATACGATCGGCTCCGTTTGATTGAGCCTTGATCGCACAGATATATTTCATTTCAGTATTTTTATGTTTGATGTATTGGTTGTAGAGTTATAGGACTAATCATAATTCACTGATAAAACCAATGAAAATTTGACAAGAATATGGTGGATACGCCGCTGGTACTTCCTATATATAAGTATTCTTGCCAAAGGATCAGAGGCATTATCAGGCGGTTATGAGATGTTCCATGTAGGATTTAGTATTGCCTTGATTGAAATTGGTGTTACATATATATATCATCTCACTATTTAAAGAAATTGGATTGTGATCCATTTCTATATAGACTAACCTCTCCATCATAACAAACGAGAGAGGAACTGTCACCATTCAAGCATATATACTATCAGAATGTGGATTCAATTATTAGTTGTTGTGTTTATTTGTGTAGATTTTAGTATTGGAAGTTTTGCAGTAGGATATAACCATACTTTTCCAAACATATCTAAACTCTTATGCATGATATCATTTTAGCGAATCATTCCTGCTTAACAATACTTATACAGTAGGCAACAAAAAGCGATTCCTGTATTAGGATACTTAACCTTTACAAGGAACGTTACCGCCTCAAACCAAAAACTTAAACCATTATTTCTTCTAAAGCATGTAACTATCAAAACTAAACACCATCATTCTTTTAGGCAATTATATCCCTATTTAAATTTCGGGACGAAATTTCTAAAAAGCAGGGGATACTGTAACATCCGTCAAAAACGGATTTACCAAACCCGCTCCGTTTATCAACCGAACAGTCAGTTAAAATTTTAGTTGCGAATTAAATGCCCAAAATAATTTTAAACGATCCGTAATCAATTATTATGCGGGGATATATATTTAGTTTCTGAAAAACTGATAAAAATAACAAAATAAAAATGTTTTACCCATGCCGGGTTTCGAACTCGGGTCTGTACCGGTTCAAACCAATGACTTATCCCTCAGCCAAACAACCGCTCCGCCGCTTTGATTTTCTGATAAATACAGGAATCATTTAATTCAAATATTAAAGTTCGGAAATCAATTTCAGTAAATTGCGCCCAAAATAGCAGTCGTCGGAAATCCCGACGACTTCGCCGTTTAATTAAGTTTCCGCTCAAGATAACCGTAGAATTAACTCCTACAACGGTTATAACCGACGTCTGAACCCGCGACATCAGCCATAACCGCCGGAGAACGGTTGACTTCGAATTAAGACCGAATTCAGACCCCATTCATCCCAATACTACCCTATAAATACACCCACAACTCGCCAGAAACCTTTCACACTCAAATCGCACCTTTTCTCGGCGAAAAATCACTCGCCGGAAATATCTTATACTTCGCCGGAAAACCGTATCAGTAATCTCTGAGCTTTACTGAACCCCCTAAACCTTTACCAAAGTCACCCACACCTTTTGTAAGCTTTCGGAGGACTCTCTGCTGCAAGATACTGTCGCCGGAAAAAGATTGTTGTCGCCGGAGTTCTGCCGGAAAACAGAGTAAAACCAGCCGGTACTTCTCACGCCTAAATTCCTTTCTTTTTACTTTTATCTCGACTGTAATTGATCATAAAACGCTAAAGAAACCTGAATCAACATTCGAATCCGTCAGTCGTCACTTCCGGTGAAAACCAGTGAAGAAGACGACGTTACGGTAATGGTTTAGTATAATTAAAATCAAGTTATTTAACGGGTTAGACACACAGTCCAGCGATGGACTGTGTGCACTTTTAAAGCTAAGGTCACGAGTTCGAGTATTGTCCCTCACACGCCGCCTTGATAAAAATCCCTTTTTTCGCAAAACTGAACCGGAGTGTTTTGGGTATATGTTAAGTATATTGATAACTGAGTTTATAATCAAGTGCGACACACAGTCCAGCGGTGGAGTGTGTGTCCGCTAACCCACAGGTCCCGGGTTCGAGACCTGTGGAGCGCACCGGTTTTGTGATTTAATCCATTTTTAAATAAAGGGATTTCTGTTTAAATTCTAATTAAGGTATATATGTAATTAAAATCGGATATATGACGGGTTAGACACGTAGCTCAGTTGGTAGAGCTGCGTGCACGCGTACGGGAGGTCTCGGGTTCGAGCCTCACCCGGCGCACAACAATATGCCTACGAACCGGTCAACGTTAGTCAAAGTCAACGGTCAAAAGTCAACTGTAGCATAAATAAAATATTTTTTTTATTTATTTTTATTTAATTATTTTAATTAAAAATCAATTAAAAATACTTAAAAATAACATTTTTAAGGTTAGAAAATAGCCACAAACTCACAAAAATACACCCAACAATCCTACTAAAATAGATTGATAAAACCCGTTTACTTACCAAACCATAATGCGATTTATCTAGGTTAATTTCACTCGTGGTTAACACCTTTTCGCGTGCATTCAACCTCATCAACCGAACGCACCCAATGTGAGTGAATTCTTACAAACTCCCCTTTTTATTCATGTTTTGGGGTGTATCATGTGTCGTTTAAACTAATTCTCTTATGAAAATTTGTGCTATACCATTATATGAACTAAATTAGAATGTAACTATTATTGGTTGTGATATATTACATATTGTCAAAGTTGTATGCAAATTATTTAGGCCCATCAGTTCCTCGTGGGAGACGAGAACAACGCGCGCCTTAAAACTCATTTATTAGGCCCATCAGTTCTTCGTGTGAGACGAGAACAACGCGTGCCTCAAAACTCATTCATTAGGCCCATCAGTTCCTCGTGGGAGACGAGTCGAACAACGCGTGCCTCAAAACAATCATTTGGTGTTTGTATGTTCAATATTCAATATTATGTGTTGTGTGAATAAATTTACATCTACATTTACTCATATGAGGTATGCACATTATTTATAAGCAATTGGATAAACTCGTTCAAATGTTTTTCCATAGGATTCACTCGCCAACATTATGTTGATCCAAAAACCTTTTTACACATGATACAGGTGGACAGGTTGAAGCAAGGAAAACATAGGATATGCCTTAGAAGAGAAACAAGAAGCTTAGACTGATAGTTAGAACATGTCGTATCATTTATTGTAAATTTCCATTAAATTGTATTAATGAATATGAAACATATAATAAATGTCATGAGCTTTGATGATAACCCAATTATGCCCCGATCACCTTTTCCGCTGCGGGTCGGGGTGTGACATGTTGTCCCAAACCAGAGACACATGCTTTTAGTAAAGAGTTGCGAACTCACCTTTGTTTTACTCGGTAAGGCTTAAGTGTTTTATGAGCTGAAGTGATCAACCACGTCCTATTATGGTTATCATAGGTTCGTTAGTGTGTGTGTATGCAAACACATAAGTTCTACACGTATCTAACACATAGCATGCATCTCATTAACATTCAGGTGTTCATTGGAGTGAATTTGTGTACGTGATCATGGCACAACATTCATGTAGGCGCTAAACAAGTATTAACATCCCATGATAGCACAAGCAACACATAGATACACATAATTCAATTTACTGCACTACCAGTTTAAAACTCCAAAACTTAGTTGTTTTGGGGATTTTATTAAAATACTAAACAAGCTTCAAAAATTACGATAAATTTATGTGGCGTGGAAAATGGTCCGCTGGTCCTTGTGTAAAATCTTCAGAGCTCAATTGTGTACATAAAATTCATGAAAAATCAAATAGTGCACATAACTTTAATTCATCACTTTCTGGAGACAGTTTACGATAAAAATTATTAAAAAATCCTCGTTAACTCTTTTAACGAAATCCCAGTTAAAGAATTTTAAGCCCTCCTAGAACTACCTACTGTATAAATTTCACATATTAAATCCAAACACGGACTAAGTTATGATATTCGTAATAGGCTGCAATTTCTGCCAAAAAACGCAGCTTGCATCTTCGACAGGGAAAAATTCATAAAACATTCAGTTTTTGTCGAAAAATGCAATCCCAGATGGGTTTGAAAGGTTTTTCCTTGGAGTTTCATCACAGACTCAAGAAAAAGTGGATTTCATTATGTTTTGACCTCGTTACATCCAACACAAGTCGGTTGTAAAGATTTAGACATAATCTGTTTACTTTCAGATCTTCCCAAAAACGTGTTTATGATCTTGTTTACCCCAAATCCGACCGGTACGTCATGCATAACCCCAAATACATTGGATTCAACAACCAAGTATCCTCAATATCTAGTTATAATCAAAACCCTAATCCTTAAATCATGAGAAACATCAAAATTGATCAAGTAAACTTACTTGTAAGCATTAAAGGGTATTGAAATCGATCAAGAAAGCCACCAATTGAAAGATCCAAGCAACAAACCAAAGTGGAATTGTGCTTTGAAGGAAAAAAATTCGAAAATATGGTGGAGGTGGGGCTTCCATACGTATTTGGGGTTTAGGGTTAGGTTTATGTATTTTTTTTAACTAATTAAAACCATGGGTGAGCCTTATGGTGGGCTTTTCTAACTTTTGGTGGCCCTTTCTAGCCAACACAAGTCCATCAAACCATTTTTACTAATTTTAATAGCCCAAGTCTATAAAAATAAAACACACTAGTTTGTTTATAAAAATAAATATTTTTATAACGCTAGATCGCACAAAAACGCACATTGTTTGCAATTACGAGAAACAACTAACAAGTCGTCCATGTAATCAAATAAACATATAATTCCACTCAATTATATTATTATTTCTATGTTTTCAATACTATATCCATGTTTCACCAACGTTCAGGGTCAAACTTGTGTGAAGTTTGGTAATTCAGTTGATTCGTCGAATTATTGTTACGCGAGTGTTCATGTACTTGTACTAACCGACACACTTAACCAAATAATATGAAGTGAAATGCTATAATGAATGTTTTAAATCATGTTAAAGATAATTAAGTAGCTCTATGTGTTCAACTAATCTTAATATCCGTGAGGTGAGAGATTATCGATTTGTCTAGGTTGTTAGATCGCTAAAGCTAGGATATTTGTGAAAAGACCACATTAGTTTAACTTTCAACTCTTGCTAATCGAGTCAAACCAAGTTACCGTAGTTGCCTTAGACTTTTAAACCGAGAGGGCAATTGTCAAATTAGGGTACTTTATTAACTTAATTGTAAAGCCGTGAGGAATTCCATAATAACCGGTAATATAACAACTTATTAGGTCTCCATAGGTGTCTTCTCGATGAGAAGGATCGAAGGTCCTGTTCAGTTATCCGATAAGTTTAGTATTTTAAGATCTCGGTTCCATAACATTGTCATACCAATAGAAAACCAACCCGTATCGTGTAGGATTTCTGCCTAGGCATTAGTTTCATCATCATCTGAGTGAAATCTAAAGTCCAATTTGTGTCTTAGATCGTATGTTTTAGTTAGTATTTAATTAATTGCAATTCTAGTGAGTCTGGTTTACCTAATTAAGAGAATATGTGGGTTTGATTTCTGGACTTACTTAACTTTACTAGAGTCGACCGCCACTTCCCGGTTAGTAGTTTAGTTGAGTTTTAAAGAGTCTAAGTATAACTTAGTGTCTAGATTAGGTTAATTTAGTTAATAATTAATAGACTACTTTTCACACATCATGTATTTATGTTTCTTTTCAATTCAACTAGACAGACTAAAGAGTATTACCTAATTTAAAAACAAAATTATAACGTTTCTCATATTTATTATCTTTCATACTTATTAAAACGTGTGAACGTGTGATATCTTTCATTTTAGATTCAACGCGCTTAGTGCTATCTCACCGGCTCTATTTAATGGACCTAAACAACAACCCTGATTCTCACATTTTCATTATCATAAATTTAAGCCAAAGGAACTTTTCTCTCCACAAATCACTACTTTTTTTATAATTTTATTTCGTCGAATACTCCACCCTCCTCTTTTTATTCCCATTATTTCAATCTACATGATCAAGTTAGTTTCCTTCTCATATCGTATTTAGATCATTTTCTTGTGCGAGATTTTCTTAATAAAAATATTTTCATCGTGAGATTGTATGATTTGAAATATAAGTGCAACGCTATATCATCTACACCTTAGATTCTTCTAAGTATCCTAATAGTTATTCTTCTAGTGTTGTTAGATTACGTATTGTATCAGTCGTGATTGTAGATCATGCAAAAGTGATTGATATGTTTGTTTTTCTTTGATCCATTCAATTATGTGTTATGTGAGTCTAGTATAAACACTTCAAATATTTGATAATACAATGAAATGATATCAATAAGGTAAAATTGTATACTATATTTTATTTTGTAGGATTATTATAGTTGTTGAACTTGAAGACTTTGGATGTTATTTTAAACTCATATAGGATACGTGTATTATAATTTATATATGATTCTTTATGATATTTTATTACCATTCTAACTTGCTCTTCTCAGTAAATAATACTCGTCTTAGGGCTTGGGTTTTTCGTCTTTATATTGATAGACTATGTGTGTTATCGTTTGCGTTTGTGTTTATTTTTGTATGATTATTTGACCCGTATATCGATTTGGTTTAGGAGCTGAGGGTCTCACTGGAAGCAGCCTCTCTATCCTCTGGGATAGGCTTGCCTACATCTCACCCTCCCCAGACCCTACTAAAAAGCTTGTCTATAGGTGGGATTATATTCGGGTAGGGTTGTTTTTTGTTTATTTTAAAAATGAAATTGGCCATGTTGATTAAAAATTTGAATTTAATTATCAAAAGGCATTTATGAAAAAGCAAGACTTAGGTCCTAACATGGTTAATTCTCATGCAGACTATCATGAACCGTTCACACAGACAATCGGTGCCACATAAGCGACAAGGGAGTGATGAAGAGTTTGACTTCTTGATACCATCACCCCCCACTGTAAAACCATCCACCACTATAAGATCTTCACCAAAATAAGACCACCACCAAAGATAATCAAACGAACGAGAAAACCTGTTCATTCTCAAGCCATGTCAACAACTAGCTCACCCAAGGAAGGTGTTCCTCAAGCCATGGTTACAACTAAGTCACCCGAGGCATCTAGTTCTCAAGCAGTGGCTACAAATGAGTCACCGAAGGCAGCGGCACCTCCACAGGGTTTTTCTTCTCATCAAGCCATTACTCATAAAGGGCCAAAAAGGAAGGAAGATCCGAACATGCTTGAGGATCAAGTTGAGGAGCTAAGGTACCGCGAGGTTTCTGAGTTGCTCAAGAGTGGGGAGGTGCATATACCAGGCATCTTTAACCCCTCACAACTTGCTCAATTTTTGAAACTCAAACCCAAGAATTAATGAAGTCATGTAATGGGTTTAATTAAGTTCAAGTTGTTCAAATAAAATGTTGTCTGAAATGTTATTACATGGTTATGAGAGTAATAATGACATTGGTTTCTTTTAGTCGTATCAAATGGTTATAGCAATGATTATGAAAATAGTCTCTTTTAATCCGAACAAATGGTTATAATGTTGATAAAGGCTTTAGTTTCTTTTAACATCATCAAACAATGTCATTATGTTATATATTAATTAATATTTGTTGCGTTAAAGGATTGTATTTCATTGAAAATTAAGTGTTCAAAACATGGATCATGGATGGCGAAAATTAGTAATGCATTGAGAAATCATGCAGCAAAAAGAGTGTTGTAAGGCAAAGTAACTTGTTATTTTTGTTTGATGATAAAGTATGAATCTTTATAAACCATTGAAACAAATCCAATTATTTAAACTACGACAAGTGGACTAGCATGTAAAACATGATAACTAAATAAAGGGCTTTTAGTTATTTTTATTTTTAATTTTTAAAAATAATAGGGATGTTTAATTAGTTGGAACCTATTGGAATGTATTAAAGTTATTGCTTTAACTCCATCAATATTAAAATTCCACTGCAAAATTGAAGAAGTGTTTATTTCTATTATTTAAATGCATATTATACCATACAATATCATATCATATTACAACGTGTGTATCATATCATATCGCAACGTATCACTCATATAGTATAGTATATCATGTATAACATCGCATCCTATTATATCGTGTTATTTGTTATTCTATAACATTGTATTGAATTATATTATATTTAACTACATCACACCACATTCAAGCTATTTCACGTTATTAGCTTACATTTGGTTGGACTTCAACTGTAGCCTTCCATATACATTGAAAATTATTTTGGAACTATCATTTATGACAAGAACACAAGAACTGCTATGAATATAACCAAAACTAAATATAAAAGCTTAAAAAACACATAATTTTTTAAAATTTCCTTTTAAATCCCAACTTTTTATTAATAGATTTTTTCTGAATTGTTTTAATAATAAAAAAGTCGCTACTTAAATGTAAAAATTTTAAAAGTAATATTTTTTTAGCATTTTGTTTTGGGGTTTAGCCTTTTGGTTTACTTTTTAGCATTTAGATTGTGTGGGGAGTTTAGGTTTTTGAGGGGTGGGGTTAGGGGGTTCATTTTTTGTTTTGGGTTTATTTGGTTATGTTCACAAGTGTTCTTGTGGTTCTCACAATAAATGACGGTTCCCTAATTTAAAAAAATATTATATAAATGTTACATAGGGTTTTATTGGGTTTTTTAGGAATGATAAAACGAAAACTCACTTAAGTTAAAAAAAAACCTTATCTAACATTTTTATTTTTATTTTCTAAAAAACAGGGAATGTAACATGAATATATTTGAATATTTTTATGTAAAAAGCGCAGACTAGTTTTATTTTTAATTTCAAAATTTGTATGTTACATTTTTTTGGATATATATATTGTGTAACATGAAATTTTTAACATCTTTTAAAAAAAAACTACTTGGTCTTTTTTTGTTTTTTTTATAAAAATGTTCACATTCCTTTTTTTTAGAAAAAATAAAAATGTTACATTGGGTTTTTACAAAGGTTTCTTAAGTTTTTTAACTCAAGTGGTTTTTTTCATATACTTCACCTATATATAGGGTTAGAATCGTGTGAGAAACACTCAACTAGTTGAGAAACTTGAGAAGTATTCTGGACCATACATTTTCTCTAAGTTTTTTGTAATATATATATGTGTATAATTCAAGATTTGACAGTATACATATATTTATGTAGTTAATTTTAAACTATACATGTGTGTATATTACGAAAAGCTTATGAAATTGGTGGTTCATAATGTGTCTTAAGTTTCTCAAATAGGGTAGACTTCTCTCAGGATCCTACCCTATATATATTGTGTGTGTGTGTTTTTCTTGTAATCAGATCATAAGCCGAAACCATTTTCTTGTATAGTATCATATCATATTGTATCAAACCGTATAATATTGCATGACATCATATAATAAGATCATATCGTATCACATCACTACCAATTAGCATACCATTCTATCACATAGTATGGTAGTACATTATATCTATGTTTTAAATGATCTCTTTGTGCTCGTTTGTAGTTTAAAAAAAATTATAATAATAACGAGACACCTAACACCAATTTTGTTGTGCAAAGTAAAATTCATCAATGCATGAAAATGATTTTTTTCCCACTTAACGCTTATGAATTTCACTAATTTATACATGTAAACCTTATAATTTTTAATTAATATTAAAAAACTAGAATATACATCAAATAATAAATAAATTAATTAAGAGGTGAAATATGATATTTTAAATTAATAGATAAATCAAATAATGATATAATATTGTATAATATATGAAAGACAAATGTCGGTGGCAAAAAGCCACCAACCATCACTCATTTATATCATCTGAGTTCTGCATTCCAATTCAAGACATGTTCGCGCTTTTTTTTCTTTTTTTTCCTTTAATCTTTCTTATATTTTTTTAGTTTAAATTACTTTATTAAATTAATACGTCGTAACGTGTGGTTAAAACATCGAATTCGCATGTCATATAATCATGTGAGGCATAAGGTGGTTATAATATGTTTTCTTAAACATACTTAAACTGTTAAACACGTTAATGTTAATATCGCAATGAGTGTAACGAAGTTTGCAAACCCGTTGCAACATGGGTCCCGCCACAACTTTGATCCAATCATAATGCTTATATATGTTACATTGAGTTAAAGCGAATACGTCTAAAATGTGCATTTTCATAGGGTAAACAAATCAAATAATGCTTGGGCTAATCCATACGATATCTGCAACGGGCCAGCGGCGCATCGCCCGCGGGTAATATTACTAGTTTATAAGAAAAAGATATGAATTAAGTTAGATTCATAACTTAACGTTTCTTTTTATTTTTTAAACAAAGGGGTTTAATTTGTATTTTAATACAAAGGCTTAAATAAAAAAATCAAACTAAGAGCGTTTGAATTTGTATTTTAAAAACTAATATAAGGGTCTATGTGAAAAAATAAACTCCGGAATCAGGGGTGGTGTTCCTGAAAATGGGAAATTTGATATTAATAAAATAAAAAGATATGCAAAGCTTGTGTTACATTTTGTTTTTCTTATATAACATTTTCATTGAGAAGTACTTTTAACATAATAAAAATGATACGCAACGTGCATGTTAGGTTCTCGTTGAGAAGTGTATGAAATATTTTGTTAACAAGAGAAAAAGCATTTATATTGAGAGCGAAACAAGACTTGTTGTAAAACACTATTTAATAAGGGATTGATATTTCAAAATACGATTTCTAGTATCTCTTTGTAATACCATTTATCTACTAGACTAAAGTGTTTTCAAGTTGAACGTCGAAATCAATGCTAAATTGAGGGGAAACGATATAGTCACTTACATTAGTTCTTTTGAGTTAGTTGGTTTATCAATTCTATTTGAGCATATTCTATTTAATTTTTAGTGGCAATTGTCACACCTCGCAAAGCTGAATTACCGGTGGTGCAACACAAAAGGTTTTGAGAACATATGATCATGTAAACATCTAAATGATATTAAATCAAATATTGAAAATACCATTGTATTTAAAAGTTCACATAGCTGAAAATAAATATTTAAAACTAAACTGTCTTGAAACGACTTTTGTTCATGAAAGTTAAACGCGATAAATCAAAAGCAAAGACTCGAATGCATGCATGATCAAATGTCCAATCCTTAACAGTGGCGGAACTAGCCCATTGATTTAGGGGTATCCTGAAAAAAAAATATCATGCAATTATAAAAAACGATAATAAATATGTGTCCGCTTCACTACCCGATAAACCAAAAACGGATAAGACCTATGTGTTCCGGTTTCCACCATAAGACGAGCAAGATCACTTATTCAACTATAATATCGTTTTGGGTCTTAGGTTAACTTTATTAATTATCTTTAGGGTCTCCTTTCAAATTATTATTGTTAATTTAGGTTTATTTGATCATTCGGGCATAATTATTCTACCAGTTTTCGGGTTGAAAAATGTTTGGGCTTATAAACTATGAGATTTTAGTAAATATCAAGTATCCTATTTTTTTGTTAGAGGTATCCTCGTATAATTTTAGGAGTATCCTTTATATAAAACCGGAAAAAAACCACTACGAATACGGGGTTGAGCCGTAGCCCGTGCTACGGCTTAATACATTATGGTTCCGCCCCTGATCCTTAATGTGAATCATTAACGTGAAAAGCATACTAAAAATCGTCAACATAAAGTTGGAAGTTCACATGTTTAAATCAACAAAGAAACCGTGATAAATTGTTTTGTAAAACCATATGCATAATAAGTGTTATTAGTGAATGACCAAATCATAACCTAGCTAGGACAATGACATATATGACTATACGAGCCTATAACCAAACCTTGACCATGGACGCCTCGCCCCATTGTATCCGATACAATCCAATAGTACTATTCGAGATATTCCATGGCTAAATCCGTATCTAATGGTTACAGTTCGTAAATACCAGGACTTTCCCGAGATCTCATGACAATCTATAAATAAAAAAACTCATATACAGGTAAAAGGGGCAACTAGAATACACTATCGTTCTTCCGCATATAAACTTTAAATAAATCGTATGCCAGCCCCCCAAAAAAATGAAAACAATAAGATAGGGGATGTGAAAAGTCACATCATCCGTGCAATAAATGCTAGTAACAATAAGCCCAAATGAAAGCAAGAACAATATACACACGCCCACTAGACTAAGCTAGGTGAAGAATAATTCAAAAAAATTGGTGTGTTCTAGCACAAAACTTCAAGCCTTGTCGGCCTTAGCCTTCTTGGGTGAAAAAATAATTACCAAAGAACTTGATTATGGGTGTTTGGGTGGAAAAAATGGTGAGATTGTGAGGGTGGGTATGGTGTACGGTTTTGAGAGGGTGAGATGTGATTTGAATTTTGGTAAAAAATGGATCTCTTAATTGCAAGACAACATCATTAGGGCATGCGGAATGATTGTAGAGTTCTAGTGTGGAGTTACTAGCAAACAAGATAGAGAGAAGAGAGATAAAATGGGATGGAGATGGGTGAAGGGTGGCGTGTGATGGTGTAGGGTGGTTTAATGTTCAATTAGGTTTTTAATTGCATTCAAAACTAATATTAATCTAGTTTTATAGGTTTTTATATGCTTGTAACTAACAACTAGATATTATTTTTATAAAGTAAGTCATGTTGTAAAAAATACATACATGTTTAGTTAGTGGTCACAAAAGTATTATATAATACACATCATAACGTGTAACACCTTGATTTCTCATTAAATAAAACCGATTCCTTCAAATTTAGGGTTTTATCAATAATTCACGCATATTCATATAATACACACCAATATAATAATATCCAAGCACACTAGAATAATTATTAATTTCTAAGTTTTATCGAGTTATCACCAACGTTCGTTTCGGTAAAATTATCATTCAGAGACACGGTTATCACCAATGTCTAGAAAATGCAAATCCAATGTATATAAAACCCGACTTAATGCGGCCTAATTTAATATAATTAAGTATAATGCACATGGGTTAAATAAACGTGATCGTGATCGGTTAAAATGTATGAACCTGACTTTATAATTTTTCCGTTGTCACATAAGTTAGGATAAGTCATATGGCGAGAATATATGTATGTGAGGCTTTGTAATGACGAAAATTATAGTGTAGAACATATTTACTTTCTCTTTTTGTATATGTGTATAGAGTATATTAGAATATTTTATGTTTCTTTTGAATTCAAATAGACAAACTATACCTAGTTTATATTAGAATAATTTAGTTTTCTTTTAAATTGAAATAGACAAACTAAATAGTATTACCTAATTAAAAAATATTTTTTAACGTTTCTCATATTTATTATCTTTCATACTAATTAAAACGTGTGAACGTTTGATATTTTTCATTTTAGATTCACGCGCTTAGTGCTATCTCACAGCTCTTTTTAATGGATCTAAACACCAAATGTGATTCTCACATTTTCATTATCATAAATTTAAGCCAAAGAAACTTTTCTCTCCGCAAATCACTACACTTCTTTTATAAATTTATATCATCGAGTACTCCACCCTCTTTATTATTCCCATTATTTGAATATACTTGATCAAGTTAGTTTCCTTCTCATATCGTATTTTGATCAGTTCCTTGTGTGAGATTTTCTTAATAAAAATATTTCCATCATGAGGTTGTATGACTTGAAATATAAGTGCAACGCTAAATCATGTACACCTTAGATTCTTTTTAAGCATCCTAATAGTTATTCATCTAGTGTTGTTAGATTACGTGACTGTATCAGTCGTGATTTTAGATCATTCAAAAGTGATTGATATGTTTGTTTTTCTTTGATCCATTCAATTATGTGTTATGTGAGTCTAGTATTAAAATATTTGATAATACAATTAAAATGATATCAATAAGGTAAAATTGTATACTATATTTTATTTTGTTAGGATTATTATAATTGTTGAGCTTGAAGACTTTGGATGTTATTTTGAAATCATGTAGGATAAGTGTATTATAATTTATATATGATTCTTTATGATATTTTATTACGACTCTAACCCGCTCTTCTCAGTAAATAATTATTAGTTGTTTATCTTAAAAATGAAATTGGCCATATTGATTAACAATTTGAATTTAATTATAAAAGGTCATTTATGAAAAAGCAAGACTTAGGTCCTAACATGGTTAACCCTGGTGCATACTATCATGAATCGTTCACGCAGACAATCGGTGCCACATAAGCGACAAAGGGAGAGATGAAGAGTTTTGACTTCTTGATACCATCACCCCCACTATAAAACCATCCACCACTATAAGATCTTCACCAAAAATAAAACCACCACCACCAAAGATAATCAAACAAACGCAAAAACCTATTCATTCTCAAGCCATGGCAACAACTAGCTCACCCAAGGAAGGTGTTCCTCAAGCCATGGTTACAACTAAGTCATCCAAGGCATCTAGTTCTCAAACAGTGGCTACAAATAAGTCACATAAGGCAGCGGCACCTCCACCGGGGTTTTCTTCTCATCAAGCCATTGCACATAAAGGGCCAGAATCGAAGGAAGATCCGGACATGCTTGAGGATCAAGTTGAGGAGCTAAGGTACCGCGAGGTTTCTGAGTTGCTCAAGAGCGGGGAGGTGCATATACCAGGCATCGTTAACCCATCACAACTTGCTGAGTTTTTGAAACTCAAACCCAAGAATTAATGAAGTCATCTAATAGGTTTAATTATGTTTAAGTTGTTCAAATAAAATGTTGTTTAAAATCTTATTAACATGGTTATGAGAGTGAAATGACATTGGTTTCTTTTAATCCTATCAAATGTGTCACACCCCGAAATATCTAACACATTCCCGGTGGGTCCGGGTGGAGAATATTGTGATGTAAGATTGGTATCATCATGGTCAAACATATACAGCACAGCGGAAGACATGAATATTAAATATTATTACAAACCATTGAGTTTAAAAGTCTATAAAAAAACACGGTTTGCAATATTAGATCCACATGCGGATCGAAAGTACGAAAATGATATCTTCTGACAGACTTTAGGCTTGACTAAGAACTTGCAAAATTCCCTACGTCGTTACCAAGCAGCTCCTAGCCTATTCCGTGCCGAAACATGTCACTTAGCCTTTTTGGAAAATACGTCAGTTTTCACTGTTAATACATTTAACCGACTCATTTGAAAACATTTAAAAAAATATGTTTAGGTGCATTGAGCACGGAAATCTTTTATTACTTGAGACAATTCAAAATGATCTTGTTTACAGTTTTACAGGTCTGTAAATACATATGGGGTCCGGTGCAGAAACCGAATAACCTGATTAACCGATACACCACTCAATAAAACCCACGGAGGAGTATAATAAAAATAATTTGTTTAGCATTAGCGTCTGTCAGGTGTATGCCTACACCCCGCGCTTAGGTCGTGGCCATTAGTAATTTAAATGAGCCAAGGATATCCAGGACACGGTCGAGTTAACCCCCAATGTTTAAATTATCAGACAATACATAATAAAACGGGTTATAAGATTTAGTAAACCACAACCCGATTAACATGATCCCATACCCGACCAAGCGATAATATAATACCGTATCCCAAGCCCGTATAGGGAAAATAAGTTAAAGTATTTACCTGAGCTCGTTCTTCTAACGAATAGTAACTCAGCCGATAATCAAGAAGACAATGCAAGGTTTTGATCTACTAGGAGGCTTCTAGTCTGGAATGATGGTATTAATAACCAATTAGAATGCTAACGGGTTTAGGTTGAGTCGTTGACTCGAACCGGCTAGCTTTTAGGATACGTAACGGAACGAAACGCTAGATTAAGCGATGACCGGGAAGAATGTTGTTTAGACCCAACAAGTACTAGGACTTATATTTTGGGTAAACATATAACATTCTGGATTTTGATATAAAAATGATAAGGTTAGACCTGTTTCGGTGAATTTACGTAAACTAGTCACGTAGACTTAACCGTACGCATATAAGCGATACCGAGTAACCGGATGAGTCATATACAAGTTTCATATGCCATTACACTTAAAACATATTATAATATCAGTAAGATATTAACATGCATGCCCGTTATAGTTTCAAAGTCGATTTCAGCTTTAAAGGGGTAATTTGGTCATTTTACGATTCATAAAAATGAGTTGGTGGTTAATCTGATGTCATGGTCATAAATCATTTATATGATGTTACATCAGTAAGATAGCAAATATATGTGTGGTTTAAATTTAAAGACCAAACTATGCCCCGAAAGGGTATTTTGGTCATTCACACATAGATTTGACGAACTATTTGGGAATCTGAGTTTATAACTTGTACCTACTGTAAAAATGTTTAAAGTAAGTTTTATAATCAATAGGTAATAAGTCTTGATGCTTAGATATGGTTTTAACCCATACTATGCATCAAAAAGGCAATAAAGTCGCTAAATGGCGATTTAGTCTATGTTTAAGGAAAATTTTAGTTTTGATCAGGTATATATATTCAAAATATTTATTTAACATATAAAAATCAGTTTGTAAAAGGTTTGGTTATGAAAATGTCTTTAAAACTCATTTATGCACCATAAGGGTATTATCGTCATTTTTCGATGCCACGCAAGAGCCTTTTTATAAACTCAGTTTATGTAACATCCGTCAAAAAACGGGTTTCCAAAACCCGCTTCGTTTATTAACCGAACATCCAGTTAAAATTTTTGTTGCATGTTTGGAGCTCAAACTAATTTTAAACAATACATAATTAATAAACATTTTGGAATTTAAAAACTATAATTATTAAAAAGTAAAAATTGGTGCAAAAAAAATAGTAACAAGCTGCCGGGTTTCGAACCCGGGTCAGCTAGTTCACCAAACAAACACTTTACCGCTCCGCCACTTGACTTCTTTGTTATTATATCGAAACAAAAAAATCTTATGATGAAATCCGAATTCAAACCGGACTTCCAGCGCGGCTGAACTCGCAATCCCGGAAAATCCGGCGATCCGCGAGTTTAGCCATTTTCCTTTTGACTATAATGTTATAACTGACGTCTACATCGGTTATAACCGACGTCTGACCCCCAATCCAAGTCGTAACCGCCGGAGAAAACTTGACCACGAATCAAGACCCAATTCAGACTAAATTCATCCTGTTCTACCCTATAAATACCCCCCCCCCCAACCTTCCAGGAATCCTTTCGCTCAAGACCGCACACTTTTTCGTAGTTGAAGTGCTCAGAAACTCGTCGCCGGAGATTTTCAATTTCGCCGGAATTGGTCACCGGAAAACCGAACCCATTTCACTTCTTTGCCTTACTCTAAAATAAGACTTCTAGAGCTCAGACAGAAATCACCCACACTCACCTCAAGCTTCCTGTAGATCCTCTGTCGCAAGTTACACTTCGCCGGAATTTCTTACAGTCACCGGAACTTCATCGGAGATCACACCTGTTCGGTACAACATCCTTAAATCCTTTTCTGTTTTAATTATTTCCGTTATCAGTAATAATCAAACAATTAAATTCAATAAGATTTGATTAAACAGTCAAGTTATGTTCTGGGTATTAAGTCGATTGAAGAAGATGAAGTTGAAATGTGTTTAAAGGAATTTAAAACCGGAATAATAACCAGGTTAGACACACAGTCCAGTGGTGGACTGTGTCCAAAAACATTAAGCACGTCGCGGGTTTGAGTCCAGGCTCCCGCACCGGTTCGACAGTTTAAATCCTTTTTAAAATTTAATAATTTCTGAATAATCTAAATAGTATATAAATATAATTAAAATCAGAAATATTTCGGGTTAGACACGTAGCTCAGTTGGTAGAGCTGCGTGCACGCGTACGGGAGGTCACGAGTTCGAACCTCACTCAGCGCACATAATAAACACAATCAGACTGGTCAACGGTCAACATTTTTTTTATTTTTTTATTTTTATTTATTTAATCAGAAAATTATTTAAAAATACTTAAAAATAATATTTTTAAAGTTAGAAACTGTCCTTAAACTCACAAAAAGAAATCTAGAAATCCTATTAAGGTTATGAATTAAAATTATTAATCTCAAATAAAATCCATTTATTTACCGAACCATTATGTTATTATTTATGTTAGTTTCTCTCGTGGTTAAATCCAAATTCATGCGCATTCATCATCAATCCAAGAAACGCAACCACTGTGAGTGAATTCTTACAAATTCCCCTTTTTATTCATGTTTTGGGGTGTATCATGTGTCGCTTAAATTAATTCGCTTATTCAAACTCGTGCTATACCATTATATGATCTAAACTTAGAATGTAAATATTGTTTGTTGTGATGTATTACATATTGTCAAGTTGTATGCAAATTATTTATTAGGCTCATCAGTTCCTCGTAGGAGACGAGTTGAACAACGCGTGCCTCAAAAACATTCATTAGGCCCATCAGTTCGTTGAACAACGCGTGCCTCAAAACTCATTCATTAGGCCCATCAGTTCCTCGTGGGAGACGAGTTGAACAACGCGTGCCTCAAAACAATCATTTGTTGTATGTGTGTGCAATATTTAATATTATGTGTTTTGTGAATAAATTTACATCTACATTTACTCATATGTGGTTATGCACTTTATTTTATAATCAATACAATAAACACGTTTAAATGTTTTCGTAGGATTCACTCGCCAACTTTTTGTTGACCCAAAAACCATTTTTACACATGATACAGGTGGACAGGATAAAGCAAGGAACACATAGGAAATTGCCTTAGAAGAAAAATAATGAAGTCTAGAAAGATGTATAGAACATGTTGTACTTGTATGATTTGATTGTATGATCTTCTTCAAATTGTAATAATAAATATGAAACATTATAATAAATGTCATGAGCTTTGATGAAAACCCAATCATGCCCCGATCACCTTTTTCCGCTACGGGTCGGGTGTGACAGATTGGTATCAGTGTTTTTGACTATAGGGATATATGATAGGTTATTAGACCCTTAGAGCCTATACTATAGTTGATTAGATTTTAATTGTTTATGTGGTTACATGCAAACTCATGATGTTTATATTTCGTATTTATTACATACACAAATGCATGCAAACACTTCCAATATTATATTTTGTGATACTTAATCATACTTATAGTCGAACATAACATGCTTACATATACAATCATCACGCATATTTCAATGTTCACATATCCAAATCATCCTACTTCCGTTATTCAAGATTTTGTCGCATTTTTTTTCATTTTTCAATCTCATCAAAGTGAATTCTACGACGGGCATGTAGTAACTGTAAGGGTACGAGTACCGGTAGTCGGAACGTCCTGTCTAGGTTGGCATTCGTATAAATCCTATATAACGGACCAGTTTGCCTACCTGGGGACTAACGATGAGAGTACGAAGGACCTATTAGGCCAAAGCATGCCACACCAAACGTCGTTCGAACTGACCCCACTTTGAGTTGTCACCGTGTCCACACCCGGATGCACTCAGAATATCATACGTTACATACATATTTCTCGATTTTCTCCGGGTTTTAGTGTACGTTACCAGGCTAACACATGCGAACCATATGAAAGACCCGGTAATCATGGGGGCCCACATGATTACGAAGTTGAAGTATGGCGGCATGCAAGGCCCAATTACGAGCAAAGCCCAAGACATCCTATGGATGTAGTAGATTTATTATTCTATATTTATTTTATGAATGTTCATTCCTAAATACGACACATGACCCCTAAAACGTCCAACTCATACTCTTGATACGTATTCCTTGTAGATGTCTTCTAGTCTCGCTCGTAGGAAAATGAGATCAGGAAAAATCCCGCGAGCGCATGGCTGCCCAAATCGCTCAACAAATGGCGGCCGTAATACCAACATCGTAGTTCAAGTTCAACAAGCCTTTACCGCTAATCCCGACAACCCAATCAATCAAGAAGATCAAAATGTTATCAACCCTCCCCCAAATACCACTAAATGCACCTTCAAGCATTTCAAATCCTGCAACTTTGGAAGCAGCCATGGAGTTAGCTACAGAGCTCACCGAAAACCGCATACAGAATAAAGACTTCAAGGAGGAGAAGAAGAAGGATAAAGCATCAACTGAAACCTCAAACTCCACCCAAACCGAATCCCCTTCTCAACCCATTTCTAAGAGAAAACGAGATGGGCAAAATTTCGCTATTACCCAAGGCAATCAACCAGCTTCACAAGCCGTACCCCTCCAAGCTATCCCAATCACTCAAGTAGCACCCAACTCAACTTACCCAAATAAGAAACCTTACTTTGGACCTCACCCTCAATGCAACACCTGTTTTTATCACCATCCATCTACCTTACCTTGACGACTATGTGCAAATTGTGGACGCTATGGTCATTTGAGCAAGGTTTGCCGCACCCCTCAAAACCAAACCTCACCCCCTACTCAAAACATGATCCAAACATATCAACAACCCCAATACCCCATGTTTCCATATGTTCGAGCTTGTTTTAATTGTGGCGACCCTACCCACTTTAGAAACACGTGCCCTCGATTGGTTAACATCATAAACGCCCAAGCGCAAGCAAACCCAGTTAACCAAGCAAATCAAGAAAACCTAACCACTAGGCCACCAGCAAGAGGAAGAGCTTACAACATCAACGCCATTCCTGTTGAAGATAATAACGGCCCAAACGAACCACCCAACTAGTTTTCCTTCACCAAAAATCAAGATTCAACTCCAACCGTTTAGTTTTTATGTTTTCTTTATGTTATCTCAAACTTTACGTATCTCAATTGGAAATCTATATATCCAAGAATCTTAATGCAAATTACTATTTCAGTTTTGTTTTATACTCATTGATTTAACATTCATATCATCATACATCTCGACGTATCTCAATCTCATCATTCAAAGAAGTTGGGTTGTGTCTCACTTTTACCGAGACTAACCCCTTCATCATAACAAACGAGAGAGGTACTGTCATCATTCAATCATGTATACTTTCAGAATTAAGACTCAAGCTTTGGTTGTTGTGTTTGTTTATGTTTTAGAGTCACATAGAACTAATCATAACTTACTGATAAAGCCAATGAAAATTTGACAAGAATATGGTGGATACGCCGCTGGTACTTCCTATATATAAGTATTCTTGCCAAAGGATCAGAGGCATTGTCAGGCGGTTATGAGAAGTTCCATGTAGGATTTAGTAATGTCATGGTTGAAGTTTGTTTTATGCTCACTGATTAGCATTCATATCATCATACATCTCAACGTATTTCAATCTCAGCATTCAAAGAAGTTAGGTTGTGTCTCACTTCTACATAGACTAATCTCTTCATCATAACAAACGAGAGAGGTACTGTCATCATTCAAACATGTATACGTTCAGAATTAAGACTCAAGCTTTGGTTGTGGTGTTTGTTTATGTTCTAGAGTCACATAGAACTAATCATAACTTACTGATAAAGCCAATGAAAATTTGACAAGAATATGGTGGATACGCCGCTGGTACTTCCTATATATAAATATTCTTGCCAAAGGATCAGAGGCATTGTCAGGCGGTTGTGAGAGGTTCCATGTAGGTTTTAGTGGTAGAAGTTTTGTTTTAGGATATAACCTTATCTTTCCAAACGCATCAATTCTCTCAAAACTCTTATGCATGAGATTATACCTAGTCAATCAACTCTGTTTATCAATATTCCTTATCTTAGGCATCAAAAAGCGATTCATGTAGCAGGGTATTCAACCCTTACTAGGAACGTTACCGCCTCCAATAAAATTTAAACTCTTACCCTCTTCTAATTATGTAATTGTCAAATTAAAACATCCTCCTTTCAAGTCAAACATACCACTACTTAAATTTCGGGACGAAATTTCTAAAAGTAGGGGATACTGTAACATCCGTCAAAAAACGGGTTTCCAAAACTCGCTTCGTTTATTAACCGAACACCCAGTTAAAATTTTTGTTGCATGTTTGGAGCTCAAACTAATTTTAAACAATACATAATTAATAAACATTTTAGAATTTAAAAACTATAATTATTAAAAAGTAAAAATTAGTGAAAAAAAAAAATAGTAACAAGCTGCCGGGTTTCGAACCTGGGTCAGCTAGTTCACCAAACAAAACACTTTACCGCTCCGCCACTTGACTTCTTTGTTATTATATCGAAACAAATAAATCTTATGATGAAATCCGAATTCAAACCGGACTTCCAGCGTGGCTGAACTCGCAATCACCGGAAAATCCGGCGATCCGCGAGTTTAGCCATTTTCCTTTTGACTATAACGTTATAACCGACGTCTACATCGGTTATAACCGACGTCTGACCCCCAATCCAAGTCGTAACCGCCGGAGAAAACTTGACCACGAATCAAGACCCAATTCAGACTAAATTCATCCTGTTCTACCCTATAAATACCCCCCCTCAACCTTCCAGGAATCCTTCGCTCAAGACCGCACACTTTTTCGTAGTTGAAGTGCTCAGAAACTCGTCGCCGGAGATTTTCAATTTCGCCGGAATTGGTCACCGGAAAACCGAACCCATTTCACTTCTTTGCCTTACTCTAAAATACGACTTCTAGAGCTCAGACAGAAATCACCGACACTCACCTCAAGCTTCCTGTAGATCCTCTGTCGCAAGTTACACTTCGCCAGAATTTCTTACAGTCACCGGAACTTCATCGGAGATCACACCTGTTCGGTACAACATCCTTAAATCCTTTTCTGTTTTAATTATTTCCGTTATCAGTAATAATCAAACAATTAAATTCAATAAGATTTGATTAAACAGTCGAGTTATGTTCTGGGTATTAAGTCGATTGAAGAAGATGAAGTTGAAATGTGTTTAAAGGAATTTAAAACCGGAATAATAACCAGGTTAGACACACAGTCCAGTGGTGGACTGTGTGCAAAAACATTAAGCACGTCGCGGGTTCGAGTCCAGGCTCCCGCACCGGTTCGACAGTTTAAATCCTTTTTAAAATTTAATAATTTCTGAATAATCTAAATAGTATATAAATATAATTAAAATCATAAATATTTCGGGTTAGACACGTAGCTCAGTTGGTAGAGCTGCGTGCACGCGTACGGGAGGTCACGAGTTCGAACCTCACTCTGCGCACATAATAAACACAACCAGACCGGTCAACGGTCAAAGTCAACGGTCAACATTTTTTTATTTATTTTATTTATTTATTTAATCAGAAAATTATTTAAAAATACTTAAAAATAATATTTTTAAAGTTAGAAAATGTCCTTAAACTCACAAAAATAAATCTAGAAATCCTATTAAGGTTATGAATTAAAATTATTAATCTCAAATAAAATCCATTTATTTACCGAACCATTATGTTATTATTTAGGTTAGTTTCTCTCGTGGTTAAATCCAAATTCATGCGCATTCATCATCAATCCAAGAAAACGCAACCACTGTGAGTGAATTCTTACAAATTCCCCTTTTTATTCATGTTTTGGGGTGTATCATGTGTCGCTTAAATTAATTCGCTTAATCAAACTCGTGCTATACCATTATATGATCTAAATTTAGAACGTAAATATTGTTTGTTGTGATGTATTACATATTGTCAAGTTGTATGCAAATTATTTATTAGGCCCATCAGTTCCTCGTGGGAGACGAGTTGAACAACGCGTGCCTCAAAAACATTCATTAGGCCCATCAGTTCGTTGAACAACGAGTGCCTCAAAACTCATTCATTAGGCCCATCAGTTCCTTGTGGGAGACGAGTTGAACAACACGTGCCTCAAAACAATCATTTGTTGTATGTGTGTGCAATATTTAATATTATGTGTTTTGTGAATAAATTTACATCTACATTTACTCATATGTGGTTATGCACTTTATTTTATAATTAATACAATAAACACGTTTAAATGTTTTCATAGGATTCACTCGCCAACTTTTTGTTAACCATTTTTACACATGATACAGGTGGACAGGATGAAGCAAGGAACATATAGGAAATTGCCTTAGAAGAAAAATAATGAAGTCTAGAAAGATGTATAGAACATGTTGTACTTGTATGATTTGATTGTATGATCTCCTTTAAATTGTAATAATAAATATGAAACATTATAATAAATGTCATGAGCTTTGATGAAAACCCAATCATGCCCCGATCACCTTTTTCCGCTGTGGGTCGGGGTGTGACAGTTTATAAACTGATTTAATGTCCCAAATAATTCTAAATATATTATAACATCAGTAGGTAAAGTATTTTATTGTAGGAGTTGTGTTTAAACCATTTTATTTTCCAAAAAAAAGCATTTTGGTTCTTTAAAAGCTTGATTTGCGATATTTAGGAAAAACTCAGATTATGACCAAATTATTGACATGCATGCAAGCCAAACAAGTTATCATATCAGTAGGTAACTTGTAGCATGTTCATTTTAGTTTAAATCTCAATTTAAGCAAAAAGGGCAAAGTAGTCAAATTTGACACATTAACAAAACTTGCGCATAAACTCGGATTATGATTATGACCATGTAGTATGACCTCAGAGGGTTATACTACATTATATAAGGATCATAATGCATCTTAGAATAGGCCTTGAAAGATACCAAATCGGGTCAAAACTGAAAGTCAAAGCAGAAGTCAAATCTTACGACTTTCGGTTGCGAACCGACCTTTAGACTTGGATTTGACGAGTCGAACATGTTCTCACATGTTCTTATGATTATTACCGAGTATTTAGAGTGTCAAAACTGATTTTATAGCATGCATGTTATTAATTATGCGCTAGATACCAAATCTGACCCAGTTTGACTTTTTATGAATAAGTTTAACTCGTCAATCGGACATGCAAACGTGGTAATCAGGAGGTGCCCTTATGGGGGTTGTTACCTACCTTATTACGATCACGTAACCATGTTTAGATCAGATCATGATTGGACCGATAAAGATTTAACCGTAAGTCAAACCATTTTTACGACAAGCTTGACTTTTGGCTTGAAAACACGATAGAAATAACAAGGAGGATCAAGGACACTTACAAAGGGTCCTAGCACGAAATTAGAACAGGCTTGAAGGTTGCTTGAGCTCCAGAACTTTGCAGAGATGAGGAGAGTGAGTTATGAAAATGTGCAAGTTCTTTAGGTGGAGATAAAGCTTGAATTTATGGAGTTAGATGGGTTGTGAGGATCAATACAGGTGTTAGGCATGCACTACTGATGATCACAAGTGTCTAGGGTCGTGTCTTGAGCATAGGGATGGTGGGAATTCGCGAAAGTTAAGCTTACATGCATGCTGCCACGAGTCTGCCCCATTTCTGCCATCTGCAGGTCCCCTTACGGACCGTATGACCATAAGGTTACGGTCCGTAAGGACCTCCAGCGCCCAAAACTAAACTACCCAGTTACGGACCGTAACCGCATTGGCTTGCGGTCCGTAACCACGTCCAGAGAAGAAATTTTTTTTTTAAATTTTCTTGGGATTTATTCATGATTCGATTATGCCTTGACGTTCAGAGGTTACTAATTAACATGACATTACACTTGGTCCCTCTCGGTCAGTAGTCGGCACGAGGATCAACGGGACACGTGTCGAGGTTTAACTAGTTGGGATTTACGAGGTGTTACAAAATGGTTATAATATTGATTATGAAGTTAGTCTCTTTAAATCCGAACAAATGGTTATAATGTCGATAAAGGCTTTAGTTTCTTTTAATATCATCAAACAATGTCATTATGTAATAAATTAATTAATAATCATAGCGTTAAAGTATAGTATTTCATTGAAAATTAAGTGTTCATAATAAGGATCATGGATGACGAAAATTAGCAAAGCATTGAGAAATCATGCAATAAAAAATTGTTGTATGGCAGAGTTACAGTGCTATTTTTGTTAGATGATAAAGTATGAATGTTTATAAACCACTGAAACAAATGTAATTGTTTAAACTACGACAAGTGGACAAGTGTATAAAAAATGATAACTAAATATGGTCTTTTAGTTACTTTCATTTTTAATTTTTAAACTAATAGGGATGTTTAATTAGTTGTAACCTATTAGAATATATTAAAGTAAATTGCTCAAGTCCATCAATATTCTGCAAAATTGAAGAAACGTTTATTTCTATTGAAATTTAAATGTATATTTTATCATACCATACCGTATTACAACGCATTGTATCATATTACAATGCATCATATCATAGTGTTCATATCTTGCCATACCATGTCATATTACAACGTATCATAATATATAGTATCATATCACTTATAACATCACATCCTATTATATCGTATTATATGTTCTTCCATCCTATTGTATGTATTACATTATATATTTTTACATAACACTTCACACCATAATCATACCATACCATAGTATTAGCTTAGATTTGGTTGAACTTCTACTTTATCCTTCCATTTACATACGTCTCTTTTAATCAAATCATAAGCCAAAAAGCATTCAAACAAAAGACGTTAGTGATAACATATAATATCGAACGGAATTAACAAATGATAACAATTGAAGGTTTTAGTTTCATTAAATCTAATTACAAGTACATATAAATAAAATGAAACAACTCTAGAGATGAACTAGAGATGAGCAAATGGTACTACTACCAAATTTCCCGAACTGAGTCGATTCAGTCTGATATGGTACCGAACCGTACCAAGTATTTTTGGTAGTGATATATATTTTGAGGGATTTCGGTACATGTACTGACCTTATCCCTAAGATGAACCATGTCCATCGTGGCATGGGAAATTAAGTTGATGAATTGGGATGAGTCTTCTACACAATCTATCTTCACACAAACTCGTGCCTATGCTGCGTGTCCCGTGTTTACTTAAGAAGTGCGTATCGAAACATGTAAAGTTGGTGAGTTCACGAGTTTAATTAAGTGTGGCCTTATCAAACATTTAAGTGTTGTTATATAATAAGTTTCAAGTTTCAAAGTTTGTGTTTCTTGGTGTAAATTAAATCAGACCACAAGCAATCCTACATCCGGGTCATGTACAAACATTAACAATAACCTATGTTATGCTCATAAGTTAAACAATGCAAAATATACGTCGCACACGATCCTTAGATATGAGGGGAGGGTTTCCTCTATCGCTAAGCCGAGTCCATTGTACGTAGGGGATTCCCTAAGTGGTATCACCCATATGTTATGTCGGCTTTACCTAAAGTTATTGATTGTGAAGTGTGTCACATGCGCTTGGCTTGTTTACAAATCAAATTGAGCCCACTGAATGATTTTCAGTTGAGTTGAAATCGAACGAGCATTTTACGAGCATTTTTTTGGTAAATCGTCGAGCTTAAGACAATCATAGATGAGTCAAACAATATTAGAATTTTTTTTCCTATATAAGGGTATATTTGTTATTAGATTACAATGTCCGGATAGTCCCTGTGGTTTGGTGAAATTTCACCTATAGTCCCCACCTTTCTAAAATTACAGCCTTGATTCCTAATGTTTGTACGGTCGTTTCTCGGATAGCCCCTAACGTGGATAGGGTTAGTTTATGATGTTAAGTGCATATGAATTGACTAAAATGCCCTTAAAAACAAAAATTAAAACATTCGTTATAACTAGCATTATATAATCATCACATGCATTTTATATAAATCATGATATTATCAACACATCCACCTCTTGTAACTAGCGCATTCATCTGGATAATCCGCACTTGCATTCTATGTAAATAATGATATTATCAGCACATCCACCTCTTATTACCGACACATGAATTTTATGAATATCATGATATTATCAAACATTTATTTATATAATCAGCACATCCATCCTCGAAATGTATTCATCAGATCGTATGCTACTCGAAATGTATTCATCAAATCGTATGCTACGTATAATAAAAATAACAAACATTGTAAAAAGCAATTGTTTTAGCACCATTTAAAGGTTCTTTTTCTTGTAAAAGAAAAAAAAAACTAAGAAGCACTAGGGAGGAAGATGATTTTGTAGAATAGTAAGGGTCAAATGTAAAAAATGAAATTTTGAAAATTAATAGGATGATAAGAATAAAAAAGTTGAATTAATCGTGCCATGAAACTCTGTTTGACCAATTACAAAATTTGTATGGCAAGATATTTGAAAATTTCCAAAATTATCTATATATATCATAAGAAAAAGAAATAATGGATTTTAATAATCTCAACTATTAGTCGTTGGCCGGTAACGATTCCAACTTAAAAAATAACTAGTGATGGTCCTACTTTTTCACATATTATAAACCAATGAACCTTTACTTAAGAACCTTAATTTCTTTTTGTCCTCTTATCATTTTCGGTTTAGTAAACGTCCAATGATTTACAATATATGAAAAGGTGAGATCACCACTGGTTATTTTTAAAGTTAGAATCGTTGACGACAAATGATTAATAGTTGGAGATAGTTAAAATCCATTATTCCTAAGAAAAAAATGCTCTTAGTAATCAATTACAATATATATATCATGTGTTAATATCCTATTGGTTCCTATAGTTTTTAGTTTCATTTTAATTTGTATATGATCATACTTCTATAACAAAAATAGATATTAAATTTAAATAACCTTAACTTTCATCAATTGACAGATAACATTCACAACTTTTGATTTGTACCATATCATTCCCAACTTTCAACTTATCGGCCGATAGCACTCTCAAACTAACCTTGTTTAATGACATCAACTGCCACGTCACCAAACCAGTGCCACGTCATAAAAAAACAAAGTCAGATGTCACGTCATCAAAACTCCAAGTCAGTTTCCACGTCATAAAAAAATCCACGTCACCACACAAGTGACTAGGGGTAAGCTCGGTACCGAAAGTACCGGTACCAAAAATCCCCAAAAGTGGTACCGATACCGAAATACCGAATATACCGGTACGGTACGGTTTGGTATTTGAGGGTAAAAACCGGTAAATACCGGTACAGAGCCGGTACCGTACAAGACCGGTACCGAACGGGTACCGTACAGGACCGGTACCGAAAATGTCAAAAGTCGGTACCGAAAATGTACCGGTTCGGTAAATTCGGTACCAGTACCTTTTTCGTACCGGTTCAGGGTATGATTGCTTATCCCTACAAGTGACATATCAGTAAAAAAACTTACCGGGTTAGGGTTCTTTTAATTTAGGGATGCTATTGGCCAATAAGTTGAAAGTTATGAGTGGTGTGCTACAAATCGAAGACTAGAAGTGCTATCCCTGGGAAAAAAAAGTGAGGGGGCTAAATCGCACTAGTCATAATAGTTATGTGTCACTTTTTCTATTTCAAATTCCAAAAACCCTAACCAACCCAGCCCCTAATTCCATCGTCTCCACAACACATAAACCCTAATTCACCACACAACGGCCTGCAATCGTTTAACAGAAAGCATGCTGCGAAGGAACGTGAGGCTGAGAAGAGAGTATCTGTACAGGAAAAGTTTGGAAGGAAAAGAACGGTTGCTTTACGAGAAGAAACGCAAAATCAAACAAGCTCTTGAAGGTTTATTCCTCTTCTTTTTCATCGATTCTTCATGTTTTTCTTTGATTTTTTGTTTGTTGATGATTTGATGTGGTGTACAGAGGGGAAAACGATTCCGACAGAGCTTCGGAATGAAGATGCTGCACTGCGTCAAGAGATTGACCTTGAAGATGAACGAACTGCAGGTACGTTTCATTCTTTATAGATTATAAAGGTGTGTAATTCTGACACGAACCTAACATGGAATTTGCGGGTTTGGGTTTAGTATAAACGGGTTCCGGTCGGTTTCGGTTGAACCGCAAACTGGTATAGCGAAATGGGTTGGGTTACTTTATATTATATTTTTATAATATGTGTTTTGTGCTATAAAATAAATTGGTATCAAGGTTGTAAAAGGCGCTAGGCGCTAGTAGGCTGGCTAGGTACCGACCAGGGATTAATCGGATTGGGATTTTTATGTGTAATTTCCAGTCCTATGTATACATATATAGGGATGAGCATTCGGTACTGGGTACCAGTACCGAATTTCCCGTACCGAATCTTTTTCGGTACCGCTACCCACTTTTTGGCATTTTCGGTATCGGTACTTTCGGTATTGGTACCGGTAAAATACCGAATTTTACCTTCAAATACCGGCACCCACTTTTGACGAATTTCGGTGCCTGTATTTTTGGTACCGGTACCACGTTCATCCCTATACATATACACATTTTTATAGGTAAATATTTTTAGTAGGCATGTTTTAACCTCTCCTCAACTCATTCTTTAAGTATACAAGATTAAACGCCAGAATCCACTTGGTTTGGTTGGAAACTGGCCGGAATTTACAAGTTTCTGGACGGAATTTGGCCGGAATCCCCGATTTTTGGTCGGCCGATTAGGGCCAACTAGAGCCGACTAGCGATTAATGGACCGATTAACGAAAAATTACTCGGCTACCGGCCGACTAGCGATTAATCGTCGACTAGTCCCGATTTTACAACACTGACTAAAATGTAATTGTTTTATATAAATTTGTATTATTGTTGTTTTAATAGTGTAGATTTAGAGTATTAATATGCGAAAAAAGTAAAAAAAAATGGGTTATCGGGTTGTGTTGTCAACCTATGAATGTTCTTGTCGTGTTCGGCTTCATTTGTCTGACACGATTTTTCGTGTTCGGGTTCGTGTCAAATTTTCGTGTTTGTGTTGGGTTGGACCTGCTGACTCACTCAGACGGTTTAGCACCCCTTATAGATCATATGTTTGGTCAATACTAACAAAATCAGTATGATTTCTGAAAAGTTGATTTGAATTACATAATTTGTAGCATAAGATCTATTTGGTGAAATGTTAAGTTTGAAGCTAGGAGCTATATTTGTGATTGCTGTGATAACTGTTAGATTTATAAAAGACACTGCGTGTTCCATGGATGGTAACAGAGTTTTTTTTTTTTAAATTTAGTTCCAAGGTCAACCATAGACGATGAATATGCAAATGCGACTGAAAGAGATCCAAAAATTCTGCTAACAACATCTCATGACCCAAGTGCTCCTCTTAAACAGTTTGTAAAGGTTTGTGGTTTACTAAATCAATTGGTTTTCTTTTAGTTTTTTTACTTATATTTTCTGGATAAGCAGTTGTTTATAGGCTTTTACTTGCAGGAATTGAAGTTTGTCTTCCCTAATTCTCAACGAATGAACCGTGGTGGTCAGGTTAGTTTAACTGTTCTAAGAAATAAATAATTAACGTTATTTGAATTACAGCTAGACTTTTCTTAGGCACTGTTAAAAAATGCTCAACCTCTTCAATGCTGCTTTGTTTAATTTATTTGAAGCATAAAATATCTTAACATAGTCTTGGGAAAATTTTAGTGAGCATTAGAAACTTTGAGAATCAGGAACCTGTTTCCGTTTCCTTTCCTATTGGAATGTTTAAATTCCAAATCCAATTCTTTCGAATTCCAATTCCTATTACTATGCAAATTTCAATTAACATACTAATATACTATGCCTTTGCGCTTTAGTTTGGGTAACATACATTGAATGCTTGGCCTTTTTAAAAAATAGTGTTTTTAAATATTGTTATTATTATTATATATATTTAAACAAATTAGAAAAACGAAAGATAAATCCAAATACTTCATCATGCTGTACAACACTGGCACTTAAGTATATGCGCTAAATAGTCTCTATAAGTCTATAATCACACCGGCTGCAAATCCGACCATTGTTTAGTATCCCCTCAGTTTTTTCCTCTACCATCTCATAATCAATATAGGGATTTTATTTTGCCTCTTGAGTCTTGAGTGTATTGAACAATCGAGCTAGGGATGAGCATTTGGTACCGGGTACCGGTACCGAACCGGGTATATTTGGTACCGGTTCTCATTTTCCCTGTTTTTCGGTTCGGTTTGGTATACTAAACGGGTAACACACCGGTAAATACCGGTACCGAACTGGTACCAGTTTTCCCTGTTCTTCGGGACCGGTTTGGTACTAAACGGTTACAGTCCTCATCCCTAATCGAGCAGAGTATGTTACGACAAATAGAAAAAAGCAATAATAGACTATATAGACGTTTGAATATTTTTCATTGTGTATTTTGCCTCTTAGAGTATTAAAGTGTTCGATTTATATAACTTGCTTAAATACAAAATGATACATTTTCGTGAAAAAATGTGTTTGGGTTCATAAATTTACAATCATACTCCCGATAAATATATCTATCTGTGGTTCATTTAAGGGCTTCATATTTGTGATTAATTTTGCATCATGCATCACAAGCTGAGATTGTTATCATATCAGCTTCTTAACACTTGTGTATGCACTGTATTTAGGTAAATAACAATGTGGTGAAAAAGTTTTGCTTCTTCAGTTTGATTTTGACTTTGTTATGATTTGCAATGTTGGTTTATGCAGGTTATTTCTGAAATAGTTGAGACTTGCCGATCACATGACTTCACAGATCTTATATTAGTTCATGAACACCGTGGTGTACCCGATAATATAATTATAAGCCACTTACCTTATGGTCCAACTGCTTACTTTCAGATCCTCAATGTGGTCAGTGATTCGTGCCCCTTATCAGCTACTTATGCAATGTTGTTTTTAGTAACTAAACGCAAATTCTAACGTAGGTTACAAGACACGACAATAAGGACAAGAAGGAAATGGGAACTGTTTCAGGAGGCTTATCCACATCTGATTTTAAACAACTTCTCTACCAAGGTAGAAACTTTCTTGTTATATTGATTATTTAGTAAGTTTAATTGTCGTCTTTCGTTGATCTTGATGGTGACAAATGCCTTTAGATGGGTGAAAGAACTGCAACCATCTTGAAGCATCTTTTTCCAGTGCCTAAACCCGATTCAAAACGCATCATCACTTTTGCCAATCAGTCAGATTACATTTCTTTCAGGTAGTTCATTCTGCACAGGTTTTTTTAAGTCGACTTTATTGACACTTGTAACTCCTGAGGTTCTTTCGTTTAGATGACTTGCATTTTGTATTGTCGAATATGACGTTGGACATGATTTTTGTGTCATGGGTTCTCTAATAGGTCAAATGGGTTAAGCTAACAAAAACGGTAACAGTTGAAAGTCATGAAGTGCTTTTAAATGAATACCACTTTGTAAATTGTTCTATACAGAAAAAAATGGGTTTTATTCTGATAACTGATAAGCTAATTTTTATAATCATATCCAACACATTCTTGGTTTAAAAAAGCGGGAAGCACACAAATGCGATGAGGTCTAAAACCGATTTTTAAAAAGCGAAGCGTAAAAGCGGTGAGCTTTTCGTACGCAAAGCGCAAAGTGATTATATAACTTATTTTATATATCCCATAAGTGTTTAGCATCCAATATCTATGATTTATCTATAATTAAGCTTTGTATATGTTTTAAAATGAAGAAAACATAAATCTGCAGCATAAAAAGCTGTTGTACACACTCTGTAGCTGAAAAACAGCCCATGTACATAAGGCGGCGCCTCACCTGCGCCTCAGGTCAAATTTTAGCGTAAAAAGCGCGCCTCACCTGCGCCTTTTGTACACTGTGCACCTCATGTCACATAAGGCGTTTTGTTTTGCGCCTCAGGTCGCCTCGCGCCTAGGCACACTTTTTTAAACCAAGAACACATTAGTCATCTATAGCATCGTTGCCAATAGCGGTCACTATAGCAAATAGCGTAGCGTATAGGTCGAAGGTCACTACAGGGTATGTAGCCATAAATAGCAGGATTTCCGTTTTTTTTAAGTATATATAGTGATTAAATATAGCTATAGCTAGATTTAGGTTTTTGTTAAGTATACATGTAAAATAGCGTATATACCAGGTATTTGATATAATATACATATCATTTTTTTTTCTAGTTTATGGCTATTTATGAAATAGCGTCCGCCATTTATTGCTATTCGCTATGTAGCATATTGGTACCTTTCGCTATTTGTCGTTCGATAGTTGATGGTTTATTTTTTTGTGTACGTATGTGTGTTCAGGCATCACGTCTACAGACAAAGTGGCGGTCCTAAATCAATTGATCTAAAGGAGGTTGGTCCTAGGTTTGAGATGCGATTGTATCAGGTAACAATCATCGTATATTTCAGAACCCGCTTGAAGAAATTTTATCTATTGTTGATTGATCTACATGACTAAAATATGGTTTGTTTGTTGCAGGTTAAGCTTGGAACGGTTGATCAACTAGAAGCACAAAATGAATGGGTATTACCATCGTTTATTAACACATCCAAGAAGCAAAAGATATTAGGTGATTGACAAATCTATCCTTGGGACTTTGGATTGCCGATTGCCCCAGGTCATGTTGTTCTTCGTGGCTAGAAAATTTTGAATTAAAGAATTTCTTATTGTATGTTGGCCTCTTTATGTTTCGTTTAATCTTAAAATCTTTATGTTATATGAATAACCTCAAAATGTTAAAAGTTGGTGATAATGTATTGACCTATTGGCTGGTTAGGCAAATTGGATAATATGATCATTTACGGTCATCATCGTAGAGCTCATCAGAACTATAATTAATCTAAACCTCAGCAAAAGCATATTTGTAATAGTGTTTAAAATCTCGAGTAATTGTAAATTCTTCACTGTTGAATAAATATACGTTTTGAGCATAAAACCTTGTTTGCAGCGGTTAGCGCTAGGTTTTAAATTTGGCCAGGCTTAAAAAACGCAGACCATTGCAATCAATGGTCTATTTCGTTTAACTGATTGTCAACCGCATAAGGTGTCGCATCAGATTGCATCACGCATCAACTGCATCACATGAACTCATAGCGTTGGAACACGTTAACTGCAACAATTGATCTTTTGACTGCATCATGTATATCATGCGTTATGTGCATTTTAAAACCAAGGGTTTAGCAACATTGGACGTATGAGCTAGGGTTACATTGTAAATGTATTATAAGTTGGATTTACGATAACACACATTTGCAGTTGAGTATTAAAATTTGGTTAATCAGCTTTTCTATTAGAGCAATTTCTTTCTAGTTTGTGGGTAGTTAGCATTAGTCATATGGTGAGCATATATGTATGTGAGGTCTTGTAAGGTTAAAAACTATATTAGGGATGACCCCGTTACCAGTACCGAATGTACCATTATCAAAAATACCGATTCCGAAATTCGCCAAGTGTGGGTACCGGTCCAGTACCGAAAATGCTTGGTACGGTATCGTATTTGAAGGTAAAAATTCGGTACTATATCGAACTGAAAGTACCAATCTCGAAAACGCCAAATAATTGGTACATAACTAGTACCTATATTTTTCAGTACCAGTACTGAATTGCTTGTCCCTAACACAGTTATTTTCTTTATATATTAGTAGAGTAGATTAGATTATATTATGTTTCATTTATATTCAAATAGATAAATTAAAGAGCATTACGTAAATTGAGAAAAAAAGTGGGTTACATTACTCATAGCAATAATTTTTACTACTTATTAAAACGTTTGTGATATCTTTCATTTTATATTCACGCACTTAGTGCTATCTCATCGATTCCTTTTATTGGATCCTAAACGGCAACCCTTATTTTCACACTTTCTTTGTCTTAAATTCACGCCAAAGGAACTTTTCTCTCTCTCTGTGAATCAGCACTTTTTTATAACTTTATATCACCAAATACTCCGCACTCATTTTATCCCCATGATTTCAAAGTACCTGATGAAGCTACTTAAGCTACTCGGATATCGTATTTTGATCATTTCCTAGTGTGAGAATTTCTTAATGAATAGATATTCATCGTTAGGTAGTATGATTTGAAACATAAGTGCAACGTTGTATCCTCTACACCTTAGATTCTTGTAAGTATTTTCATAGGTATTCATCTAGTGTTGTTAGATCACATGATTGTATTAGTCGTGCTTTTAGATCATCCAAAAATGCTCGATTTGTTTGTTTTCAATTCATCCATTCACATATGTGTCATTTGAGCTTAATGTTAATGCTTCAAATATTTGATCATATAATACAATCATATCTAAAAGTTAAAATTATATACCATATTTTTTACAGTTAGGATTATGATTGTTGAGTTTGAAGGCTTTTGATGTTATTTTAAAATCATATAATATAAGCTTATCGACATTTTATAATATTTTATTACAATTCTATAACCCACTCTCTTTAGTATATAATTATTAAAAATGAAATTAAGTTGCTTTAACCCCTCACAACTTGCTCAATTCTTGAAACTCAAACCAAGAATAAATGATGTTGTTTAAGGGGTTTAATTAAGTTTAAGTTGTTCAAATAAAATGTTTGTAACATGGTTATGAGAGTGATAATGACAAATTATAGTTTCTTTTATTCGTATCAAAGGGTTATAATATTAATAATTACATTAGTCTCTTTTAATCCAAACAAATGGTTATAATGTTGATAGTGGCATTATTCTCTTTTAATCTCATCAAACAATGTCATTAAGTTATGAATTAATTAATAAAACATAGTGTTAAAGTATAATGCTTCATTAAAACAAATTAGTGTACAAAACTAGGATCATGGATGATGAAAATTAACAATGCACTAAGAAATTGTACAACAAGAATGTTGTAAGGTAAAGTATTGATGCTATTTTTGTTTGATCAAAAAGTAGGAATGTAAATTATTGAAACCAATCCAATGGTAATATGATAACCAAGTAGGGTCTTGCATTTTTTTTCCCTCCAGTTTTAACTAATAGGGATGTCTGATTAGTTGGGCTCTATTAAAAGATAATAAAATTCAATCTCAAATTTTATAATTTAGTTAGATTTATTTTATTTTTCATTTTTGCTGAAGAAAAAAAAGGAATTGATTATAGTTCTATTTAAAAATTAAAAAAAGAGTTAACTGACATTTTCGTCCATATGGTTTGTTCACTTTTGCCATTTCAGTCCAATTTTAAAAAATGCACCAGTTTCCTAGTTTCCTCCCTGACATACTAGAAACGAACCACATGGACAAAAATGGCAGTTAACTCTTAAAAAAAGTGTTTATTTTTATTAAAATTTAAATGTTGTATCATATTGTATATTGTATCGTATTACAACGTATCATATTATATTGTATCATATCACATCATTTCGTGTCGTATCATATCATTTCCTGTCGTATCGTTACATTCATTTTTATAACCTTAAACAAAAAGGTCAGTGGCTTTGCCACCAACCATTTTTCTCAATTTTTTCTATATATATATATATATAGTATTTTCAAGATTTAACAGTGTTCATGTGTGTCAAATTGGTCCGGCTTTCATTTGTTTACACTGTCTGTGTGAGTTCGATTCTACTAAAACTCAGTTTCTTTGTATTTTTTTGTTGTGGCCCAGGCCCAAATAATATTTTGTTAATGCTGCATTTGTTTTTCTTTACTTTCTTAATTTTTACACTGAAATAGTAAACTAGATAGTTTATTACAGTTACATAGTCAGCTCTTAGCTTGATCATTTTTTTTAGATATTATAATTTATATACATAGCTTATCACAGGCAACTTGAATTGTTTAATTACTACTACTAAGTAAATGATTATGAACCATGATCGGTAAAACAGGTCTCAAAATTTATCTTTAAATCTCAAATTTATAGACTTTACACATTCGATCTTAATCTTTTAGTAAGTGACATATTGATCCATAACTTTATTTTTTAACAACTTTGACCCCTGATTTATTTTCTACTTAATATCTTCACACCTCATCTTCTCCAACACTTCAATTTTTTTGTTTAAATTACTTTATGACTTTACACCACAACGTGCGAGACATTATACTTTTTTTTATTTATGTCTAACCACGGTTAATGTCACTAACGTATTGTGTGAAACAAGTGAAAAAAAATGTGTCACGTCATGCGTTGGCAACACACGTGAATATCACATCGTATTGTCTTGTATCATAGCGTCCCCTGTCGTGCCATGTCGAATCATATCATATATCACATCGTATCGGGATTCGTATTGTATGTTATTCTATCATATCATATTATATTGTATTACATCACACTTCACCCCACACTATCATATCATGTTATATTGTATTACATCACACTTCACACCACAAATATAGTATACCATAATGATCAGACTTCAACTTTATACTTCCATTTATAGACGTCTATTTTAATCAAATCATAAGCTAAAAACATTCAAACAAAAGAAATTAGTGCTAGTTTATGTCACACCCTGAGCAAGGGCCCGGACGTATGACCATACTGATTGATAACGTACAATGTGTTTCGATTATCCTTAAACACCAAACTAAACTAACACGATGGAGTTTGTTCGCTCAAGTTTTACCGAATAAACGATCGAACACGAACAATTAAACGGACTTTCTTGTTTGTGTTTGTTCGTTAAGAAAATGAATGTGTTTGTGTTCATTGATGGTTCATTATTAGTATAAATGAACGAACAAGACATGCGTTCATGTTCTTCGGTTAACTAAATGAACAAAAAGTGCTCATGTTCGTTCATTTATTAAATTAACGAACATAAACGAACTTCCTATCGAATTGGTTGCCGAACGATTCAATGAACGTTCGGTTCGTTTACAAGCGTAACTGGTTGGTTAGGCAAGTTGAATAACCATTGTTCATGGTCATTGCAGAGGTCACCAGAACTAAAATTGATCTAAACAATCAGAGGTTGTAAGAACGCACAAGCACATTTGTAAAAATATTCAATTCCAGAGATTCTTCGTTGTATATATGTTTTGAGCATAAAACCATAATAAAACCTTGATGGCACCGATCAGCATTTGATTTAAAATACGCCCTTTTAGGCGTTTTGATAGCAAAGGCTGATCAGTATTGGTACCATCTTGACTAGTACCTAACTGTATAGTAATAATATTGAGATTTAGCTAAAACTAGAACTAAAACTAAATACCGTACCGTATATTTTTGGTCGGTACAGGTAGGGTACGATATTGTTATAAGTTACAGACCAGTACCATATCGTATAGTACCAATACTGAATTTGAGCTAAATTCAAAACCAGGTACTATATTCTTTATGTTTAGTCAGTACTGATATGGTACGGCAATGATATTCGGTACAAAAGTTTCTCATCCCTATACACTACATACAAAAATTGTCTATTTTGTTAGTAAACCAAAAAACAATTAGGGTTTTAACCATAAAGCGATACACTCCTATCGGTTAGCATGTTGAATATCATACTTGCACATACCAACATCTAGTCTAAACCAATGATGAATTTAACTTTTCGTTTTAAACTTTTATGAAGTGGTGTAAATCAATAAAATGTAAAAACTGTAAAACCTTAATTTTATAACTAAAGTAACTAATAAAAAAATCAAACGAAAAATGCAACATGTTCGAGAGAAAGTGGAAACTGCACGGGTCAACCTGAGCTCACCCTATTCGACCGGTTACTCAACCAGCTCGTTTTGCCACTAGTAAAAAACGAGTAGCAGAAAATTGCAAATGCTCCATTCAAACGAAAACCGCACAAAGTCGCATAAGGGTTCCATTGAAAACATACGAACAAAGATTCTAAAAAACTACACATTTCAGATCATTCGAGTTAAATACTAGCATATTAGTCTTACTTGTTACGAACATTTACTAGGCAAGAGCCTTGTCGATTTCATCCACATGAGCACGAAGTTCTTTCCACTGCAAAAGTAATGAAATTAATATTAACAATATATTTTAAAAGTCAGTCTTACACCAGAAACAAAGGACCAATCGTTACTTTACCTGATCCATGCTCAACGAGATACCTGCAAAGCAACAAAATACCATATCAGGAACCAGCTATATAACCAAGCATATGCAAATACCCTAATTTGACCAATGTTGACCCAACGCTTTGTACGCCTTGCACATCAGACACGCCTTTTAACAAAGGGTTGATTTACCAGTAAAGTAACTCGATAATGCATTTTACTTGGAATTCTTAACCTTCAATCACAGATCATTTACAAACACTTGACAGCAAATCTGAAATGAAATATTTTCATGATTTTTACTACTTATCTATCTCCTCAAAACCTATCTGAAACAATATTATATACCTACTGATGTATAGTGAAGAAACAGACGTAAAGAGCAAATTCATAACCGGGAGCAAAGAATAGAGATTTGAGGTTTTAGTATAATTAGAGTTAGGTCAAGCATACATACGGAGCAAGAATAGAGATTCGAGTTTTAGTATAATTAGATTAGGCCAAGCATACATACAAAGTTTACATAATCCAAATCCAAAACCCAGACGAGCAAACTGAACTAAAATCAGTTCAAATATATAAGTCCACCCTAGCTAATGCAAATTCATAATAAGCATATAGACTGAACTACCGAAATATTTGGTTTTGAACGCACCCCCAAGACACAAAGCAAGCCAGAAAACCCCTCAACGGCATGAAGTGGCACCTCATGTACTCGGTACTCCTGGGTCAAAACTAATGTCTGGAGGAGGCTGGTATAGTCGTATAGAAAAACAACCAAATGGATGACGAAATTATGAAAGAGGTCTGCCTATATAAACGTTGATACGTGGAACAAATAAAAAACACATAGCTTTTGGTTGTAAATAGACGTTACTTTGTTGTACATAGAACAACGCCTCACACCCTTTTGTACCTAAACATCTTGTACCCGCCCGCATCAAAATCAGCACACAAATAGAACTCAAAACACCCTAATCAGCAACTAAAATGTAGTTATATAAACTCCACCAAATCAAAAAACCCAATTCTATACAAACACCACACACGTAAAACTCAAAAGCCTAGAAAATGTTTTAAAAAAACAAGCATTTCGGTACGTAACAGAATGAAAACCGACCTTTCTTCCCAGGCATTTGATTGTCATCTTTGACATATAACTCACGGACATCAACAAAAAACATTTCAGTTCCATTTTCTAGCAAAACCCTGAACCGTAAACACTAAACATAGTGTAACCCCTCACACTAACACCAACACACAAACAACTCCAAAACCCTAATAAGCAACTAAAATGAAGTTAAACTCAGCTTTAACCACACAAACCCTATCTAAACCAAATAAACCCTAGATACACACAACTTACACCTCATCTACACTACTTATAACCATATCCAACTTCCAAAACCTTAATTCCCAAATTAACCCACAATAAAAACCCTAACCCAATTCAGTACAAACACAAAAAATAAATAAATAAAACCAAAACCCTAAAAAATGTAACAAAAAAAAAACTACCTTTCTTTCCGGGCATTTGCTTCCCATCTTTCATATAAAACTCACGGATATCAACAAACACCTTTCCATTCCAATTCCTGACAGAAACCCTACGGTTTTTGGAGACTTCACAGATGAAGATACTGCCGTCTTCTTCTTCTTCTTCACCGGAAGCATCACCGGAAGTCTTCGATGCTTTCTTTGGAGGCGCGTGGTCAGAGATGAAGTCGTCTTCTTCCTTATCCTTCCCTTTCCCGCGCTTGAACGACATTTTTCGATGTTTTTTGGTTGTTTGTTTCTGCAATGTGTATACTCTGTTTGTACGTTTGAAACTTGAAAGGTCTATTGAGTTTCAAAGTTTTGGTAACTGGTGAGGGTGTCTGGATAATGGGCTGGCTGGGCTGGGCCGGGATGATTTGAAATCTTGTTGGGTTTTGTTTTTAGAATGTTGTGAGGATGGTTTTTTTTGGTGGTTTTGTGAGGTGGGAGAATGAGAATGGTGATGTGGAGGAGAGAGAATGGTTTGAAGTTTATGGTGAGGGTTGAGCGAAATGGAAGGTGGTTTGAAGTTTGAGAGTGAGGCAGAGAGAGAGAGAGAGAGGGGTGGAGCAATGCCGCATCACCCGCTTTTGAGAATGTTGAACCGAGAATTGGATTTAAAAATCTAACTGAGTTAACTAGTTTGGTTCAAAAGTGAAAATCGCTTCGGTGGACAAATAGTGAATATGCGACTACAAGAACACAAATGGAGAATAGTAGTAGTAATTGAAGGTTGAAACTCTAGATTTGAATAGAGGAAAAAAAAATACTAAAGTAGTTTCTTATAAACTGAATAACTTGTTTTGAATATATAGATTTAATTGTCGGTCGTAACTCGATGAATGTAGGGGGTGTCGACAATTCACGGTGAAGGTCTGTGGGAAAAGGGGTGCGTGAAGAGTTCATCATCGGATAAGTGATCAACTTTACCTAAAAATAGGGGTGTGTGAAGAGTTCATCGTCGGATAAGTGATCAACTTTACCAGGGGATGCATGAGCGATGATCAGCTCGTGCCTGACCAAACCACCGGACAACAAACTGGTCATGCCGTGCCTTACGCAGCTAGAACCAAAATCCCAACTCTTGTTTTCGGAACAACAATCTAATCTACTCTTAATTCTACAGTGTTGTAATGTTCACTGCAGGACTTGAACCCTCAACCTCTTAAGAATGGACACCATTTTACACACCTGGATAGCGCTAGGCCAAAGGGCCTTTGGTGTGCAACCATCTAACTCAACAAGTTGGCTTCAAACACATTTGTTAAACATCACAACCAACATTTCTAAACAAATGTTGACCTTCAATTCAACCAATTTCATCGGATCTCATTCTTAATCGATAAAATTGTTTTTGACCCGTTTCTTACATAAAGTTCCAGTTTATGAACTTTAACTAGGATCAACATATAAGAATCGAGTTACGTAGGATTACCAACTACTAATGATGACACATTTGACTTAAAGAGTCTTCAAATCCTTACAAAACACCTAAATCATTAAGTAACAACACTTAAATCCAAAAGTCTATGAACTTTCATTGAAAAGATTCTTACCAACAAATGATCCAGAAATGATTGTGGGTCGATGACACTTTTTGAATGATAACACTAAGGCTGTCACAAATTAGGAACATGCACTTCCTTGATCATAAGTTATTTGGGCCCTTTTCATCATTGCATTATATTCCTTTTCCACTTTTTCTTCTTATTTTAGAATAGTGATATTTTAATTTTTCATTTTAATTTTCCATTTCAATTTTCTTATATCCTGTAAACAAACACTTATAAAAATAGTAGTACAAAAGTCTTATTTTAAAGAATAGTCATTTTTAAACCCCTTAAAGCAAACGTCACGTCTACCTATTATTTAACATATTATTAAAACAAAAACTACTCAAGTTTACTAAATATGTAAAATAAAACCTTTACAAATTAAGCAAGGGCGTAACAAATTCGCGCTCATGTATATAAAATCTTCACAAATAAAGTAAGCGTGTACAAACTTTGCGCTCATGTATGCATAAAATCATAAACGAGTGCATTTGTTTAATGTTCAATACTTTATAACGGGAATATTTAAGTTGTTTTTGTATCATTAATCCTGATATTATGTTGAGAGTGTAAACGTGCCACACCACTCGTTAGCTACTTGATTACTTGTCTCGCTAAAAGCTTGAATCAAACCGAGACTAAAATATAAGCTTGTCTAATTAAAGAGTCCAAACTTCACTTATCAAGCTCGAGCTGGCTCCACGAGCCTAACAAATCTATTACTTATACAAATTTTATTTAGAATATTAAATATATATAGTTATTATTATTATATATATATATATATATATAAAATTTTAAATGTATATAAATTAATTGATATATAAAAATAAAGAAGCCGAGCTAGAGTTTGATAAATGACCAATAAGCTGAACTCGAGCTTTATGAATAAAGCTCAAAACAAGTTAGGTTCAAGCTCTCATAAACGAGTCAGACTCGATCACCCAACTCCACTAGTTTTGAAAACAAATGATTCTTATTTCCTTCATGCTCAAAATCATATTAAATGGCAAAAAGGTTATAACTTATAAGAAATGTAATAATTTACAGTCATATATTAAACACACAATCACCACTTCCATACTATTATTAATTATACATCCAATCCATTATATATATATATAACAAACCTTATATAAAAAGCTAGAAACGTATCAATCAAGTTGTTTGCACTACTCAAACCCAAGTTGAACTTTCGATTAATTGATTTTTCGGCAGTTTTGGCGAACTTGTCCGGTCTCTTTAACATCAAGCTGCCCCATCTTCACCATGGCTCGTTGAAAATCGAAAAAGAACATGGCTTGGTTCATCGCGTACGCGTTCACAATGGGTCGGGTCTTGGGATCAGTCATCAAGGTTTGGTCCGATGTCAGGAGCCCGGCTTGCCTTTGAAGCGCCCTGAAGTACGCATTATCAAAAATGTTTCTTGTCATGTCAAAAGGTTGTTCCGCAGTGTCTCCTGCGCTACATGTTTTCACGAGCGTTTTCATGAATTGCGTGTCCATGTTAGGATCCACATCATGTGTCGAGTCGAAGTTTTTTAGACGGTTCTTGAACGCGGAGCATCGAGCCACTCCTAGTGTATGTCCACCTACATGACCAATGTTAATTAGTCCATTTGACCCTTTTGAGTGAAACTTAGTCAAATTGTATTAGATTTTTATGATATCAATTAATATCTTTGTTTCTATAAAAAAAAACCGGGGCCTCACGGGAAGTAGTCTCTCTATTCCTACGGGGTAGAGCCGTAGAGGTAAGGTTGTCTTTATTTACTCTCCTCAGACCCTACTTTGGCTTTGCTATTAGTGAGATTTATTGAGTATGATGATCATAATGATGTTTTTATTAAAAAAAAGTGTACCAGAAAGGGCAACCATTTCTTGAGCTGTGAAACCCTTTTGCCCAAACATTTTAATCAATTCACTGCTGTTGAAGATTGGTGGAGGCAGGTTTCTAGTGTCTTCAATTTTGGATCTTGTTCCATCTTTTCTTCCTTTTGGTATATCATAAATTAGACCCGGAGCGCTCTACATGATTGCAAAGGACGTGTCAATATGTCTATATATATATATATATATATATATATATATATACACTTAGAAACACATTCTTTTCAGAACCAGTATTATGTTGAGAACTGCGACAACAACATACAACACTTGTATAGTTGTACGTAGCTCATTGATGATTTATTATAGAAAGAAAGATATTAGCGTAGATATATGTGTTATATTGTATTACAACTTAAAGCAAATGGTAAAAGTTTATTATGCGATTCTAGCACTTCTCAATATAATTAGTGGTTCTGAAATGAGCGTGCCCATTATGTGTATATATATGTATTTGATTGTATTTAGTATATGTGTACTTACAAAGAGAACCACGTCACGGGCAGCCATTGCTACAATATCGGCGCATGACACGACACCAGGGCACTGGTTTTCAAGTTGTTGTTTAGCATCGTCGATGACCTCGTAGCCCCTCAAGCTCAAATTCGCAGGAGAATCTTTCTCCGCCGTGTTGTCGTCCGTAGAATCAAGCAAAATGGATGCATCACAACCCTACATGTAAAACATGCAATTTTTAAAGATCAAATGAGGACAAAACATAAAATATAAAACATAAGTCGACTTAACACAAACAAAAGGCAAACCGAGTACCTCAATGAAGCAATCATGAAAGTGCATCCTGAGAAGACCCGCGGCGAGTGTTGGGTCAGCTCTCAAAGCTGAGTTGACCGAGTTCCTAACAATGAACTCGGCCATGGGGCAACTCAACATGTAGTAGTTCGTGCTGAGACCGTTACAATGTCTCAATATGATCACTAGCATTACCACCACTTTTATCATCTTTTTCATAGCATCAAATCTCATGATGGTGTAATATTTTAGTTGTTGCTAAAACTCCAAAGATTGGCCTCTAGATATGTAGAATTATTGATTGGTTGCAAATAGCGTAAGAATGACGAGAGACTATAGAAGCAAGCTGGATTTGATATGATGTTTTAAGTTGTGATGAAGAAGCAATAACATTTGCCCATATATATAGAGAAACTAGAATGTCACATCGTCAATAAGATTTCTAATTTATTATAATTATAATGTATATACACACATGATTACGGACAAGGAGCTTTTATCCCACAAAAGTTTATGGAATGAACCATTAATAAAGGCATATCGATGACCGGTTACAATTTTACAACTATACAAACCTTAGGGTTGGTTAACATACGATGTGTACACGATAAAAATATAACATGCTGATTTGAGGTTATAACATGCGAATTTGACATACAAACTCGAAAACTTCACAAACTCAGAAGATTCACCATGCGACTTAACAAACTCGGAAGGTTTCCAACATGTGGACTCACAAACTCGAAAGGTTTACAACGTGTGGAATTCTCATCGCGTACGCTCATACGTTAAGACCAATTGTACAATACACTTTCTATATATATACGTAATTATTATTAATTATTTTTTATACGTTGCGTAATAGCCTATATATATATACATATATATATATTATACTTCACGCGTAATTACGAGAGCATTCACAATCCGTCCCCAAATTCTGTGAGGGCTTTTTATATTATGAAAAGTAATTGTAGGTGGTTAGAAGTGATTGTGAGTAGAGGAGCGAGAAAATGTTACTGTTCATCTGTAAATTTGGGGGGACATTGTTCACCCTCTATAATTATCTAATATATTTTGAAAGTGGTTGTGAGTAGAGGAAAGAGAAAATGTAATGATAAAAGTATAAAAAAATATTATTTAATTAAAAATAGATAAAATGTAGTTGTTTTTAGAATCTACATACGTTAAAAAACAAACAACATTCTTCTTGCAAACTACAGAGGTTTGGTCCACCTCTTCTTCTAGAGATATACGCAAATGTGGTTTGCAGACTACAAATATTTTGTCTTAAAAAACAAACTGCACCTATATATATGGTAAGGAATCCACTTAGGAATAACCTAATAGTGTTGGTGAATTAAATAAGTTGAGAGTAATAGGAGGTCATGAGTTTAATCCCATAATATGCAAGTTTAACCCTAAAAATAATATACGGTAGAGAACACTACAACACACTAAATTATCACAAGAACAAAAGTAATATAATTTGTTTAAATTTTTATTAACGGTTTCATTATTTTAAATTATATATAAGAACAAAGAAAAAATTACGCCGTTAGTCCTTGTGTTTTACTAGAAATTCCAATGTTGGGTACTAGCAAAAAGTTGTTGCGCAATAGGGTACTAAGTTTTAAAAACATTACAATGTCGGGTACTAAGCAATAACCCAGTTACAAACTAACTGAAGTCACCCTCACGTGCATAAAACGTGAGGGTATTTTCGTCCAAACAGCGAATTCTCTTATAAAACCCATCTCCCCTGCATCTTCGATCATCAAAATTACAAAAACCCTTACAGTATCAATATCCACTGCACATTAAACATTAGCGAAGATGAGGGTTAGGGCAAAATGCTCACCTCTTGGCAAATCAGAGAAGACGATGATGATAATCATCTCGAAATTTACGGTAAAGGTTTTGTTTTCTTCCTAAATCTCTTTTGAATAAATGAGGTTTTAACAAATTACTTCCTGGTTTCAGGTATATACGAAGAGTTGTTCTGTTTGAAGGTTTATCATGGTGGGAAGTTTATTGATTTTCCTAATAGGGTTTACGAGGGAGGTAATTGTGTTTATGTGGATTTGCTAAACATGGACCATTTTAGTCTTATTGATTTGCATGATATTGCAAACAAGCTGGGTTACAAAGATGCTCAAGTCTCAACTACCGACCTAGATTATGGTTTGAGACCTTTAAGCAAGCATGATGATGTTTTGATTCTGTTAAAAAATACCCTGTTCATAGGGAATTTAATGTTTACTTTGAAGAGGGGGAAAGCAGGGTAAGAATTGGAATGAACAAACCATTGGAGAACCTTGTGATAAGTAACAGTGTTAATTCATGACTAGTGGAAGATATTGATGCAGTTTTTACAAAGTATTATGAGAATGTGATGAACCTTGTAGTTGTTCAGAGCTCTGTTCAAGACAATGGAAACACTGAGAATGAGAGTGTAGAGCAGGTACCTAAGCAAAATGAAACAGAAAAGGACACTAAAGGGAAAGAAATGTTTGATGAATATGAACCAAAGTTCAGTAGGCCTGAGATAGATGATGATGATATAGATGATGTGGATAATGTAATGTTTGAGATAGAAGTAGACATGTCAAACTTTGAAGGTACCAAAATATTTGCCACTACACATGGAGAAGAAGAAGTTCATGCACTTAGTAATAAAGATGTTGATTCAGATTGTTTAAGTAATGATTATTTGGGACTAGTGGATCAGAAGAGGATGATGGAGATGATAAGCTTATCAAGCTTAGGAAAAAGGCCTTAAAAAGACTTAGAAAAAATCAAGAAAAAACTCTTGAAAAGTGCATGTTCTATGTGGGTCAAACCTTTGGGGATAATAGTGAGGTCAAGGCAATGATAAGGAGACATGCTATAGAAACAAGGTGTCACACCCCGACCCGCAGCGGAAATAAGAGTCGGGGCATAATTGGGTTATCACCAAAGCACATGACATTTACTATTATGTTTCATAATTAATAAAGTCAAAGTTACATTTTCAAACATCCAAACATGTTCATTCAATACAAAGGAAAATAACCAAACATAACAATCCCAAAACTAAATCGTTTTATTCTTATAATCCAGGTCCTATGTGTTCCTAGCTGCTGTTGGTTCACCTGTATCATGTGTAAAATGGGAGTTATTGGGTCAACATAAGTTGGCGAGTGAACCTTATTAGATAAACATTTAATAATGATTTTATGGTTAGTTTATCAATGAAATATTGTGCATAATCATAAATGAGCAAATGTAAATAATCAAGCATTGGCAAATAGCAGTTACAATTATAACATACAATAACACTTGCTAGCATACATGAATATACCAATATCATACGATAACTAACATAAATGAACTGTGCGATCAAGGCTCAATCAAACGGAGCCGATCGTATTGCATGTACTGAAAATGTAAAATGAACTGTGCGATCAAGGCTCAATCAAACGGAGCCGATCGTATGCGGGCACGCAGGTTCAACCGCATAATAAAATGGGGAACAAGCTCAAACCTCATAAATGGGGAGCGGCGGCCTCAGCAATTGCATGTACTGAAATAATAATTTGCATCCAATAATAACTACTTAACAGCAACAAACTAAATACACATGTTCATGATATGATGTATGCACAATGGTTTAGTTATAATATGTATATAAACAAAGACACATGATACACCCCAAAAACGTGATTAAAACGGGGAATTTGAAAGATTCACTCACATTGGGTGCGTTGGATTGAAGATGGTGAGATGCGCACGATTTAGATGAGCGGATCGACGAGGAATACTAACCTAAATAATAATGGAAAAATATATTAAATGGATGGATTTTATTAAGGATTTTAATGAATTTTTTAGATATATTTTTGTGAGTTTATGACTATTTTCTATCTTTAAAAATGTTATTTTTAAGTATTTTTAATTGATTTTTAAATTAAATTAAATAATAAAAATAAAAAAAAAAAAAAAAATTTTGTGTTGACCGTTGACCGGTTCGGTCAGCGAATAATTCTGCGCTGGGTGGGATTCGAACCGGCGACCTCCCGTTCGCGTGCACGCAGCTCTACCAACTGAGCTACGTGTCTAACCCGAAATAAACTCGTTTTTAATTATATTTATACACTTATTTGATTTAACCGAAATTTCCTTTATTTGCAAAAACGTTTTACTTCAATCGGACCGGTTGCACACAGTCCACCGCTGGACTGTGTGTCTAACCCGGTTATTATTTCGGTTTTTATTATACTTAACAACTATTTGTTTTAACCCGGTTTAGTTCTTGATCAAAAAGGCATGTTATTACACAAGGCGTGCGTGTAGCAGGGATCGAACTCGGGACGTGTGTGTGAAATTTGCACACAGTCCACCGCTGGACTGTGTGTCTAACCCGTTTAAAATACCGTTTTTAATTAATCTTATGTTATGTTATGACTTCATCTTCTTCGCCGATTTACACAGACAGCATAATCCGACTTGTTATGATTGATTTATGACTTATACAATTTTCAGACATTAACAGTAATTCAAAAGTTAAGAATGGAGAGAGTTTAAGGAAAATAATATACCGATTGATGTTGTTCACAGAAATCCGGCGGAGGTTCGTCGGTACTGGAAGTGAACTCCGATTGTTGAAACCAATTAACAGCGTTGATCGATTATTCATGAAGTTGGGTCACTTAAACAAGGTTTAAAAGGAGTTTAGGATATCATACCAGTTCACAGTGTGATTCCGGCAGTCTCAGAAATTTTCCGGCGAAGATAAGATTTTCGATAAACGTTGACTAGGATCGATTCTGATGGTGGAGTTGTGTTAGAGACTGATTAATCACATGATTTAAACAGAAAGAGTCGGAGGAATTACCGTGAGAATGTGAGTCCCGGTTTTCCGGTGACTTGCAGAAATTTTCCGGCGAACTGATTCAGATGATCTTATAGTTCAAAAATGCGACGAAATTGAAATTGAGTATTGATATGATAGCTCTGAATCGCGAGGATGGTCTGAAGTTTGAGTTATTCAGGAATTTGATGAACTCTCGGTTTCAAATACCGAAAATGATGAAACTTTAAGTTCAATCAATTCTAACTTGATTAGAAACCGTCGTGCATCGGTTATAACTGAATGTGTGAGGTAAACAATCGATTTGACGATTGGTTTGCCGATTACCGTTTTTCAGATGGCATCATCGGTTAAACTGAGTTTGTGTATAAGTTTCATTTGTTTTCCTAGAGTTAACAGAAAACACATTGTGGCGGAGTGGTTTAGGGAGTGAATGTTAAGTTGTTTAAGAGTCTTGGCTGACCCGGGTTCGAGTCCCGGCAGCTTCATATATTTTTTTATTTATTTTATTTTAACTTTTTATCAAATATAATTTTTATAGTTTAGTTTATTTATTAATTATGTATCGTTTTAACTCAAAATAATCATAAATAATTAATGAAACTTTTATAACTTGGTACTTGATTACAAAACAGAGCGGGTTTTGGAGACCCGATTTTTACAAATGTTACAGTATCCCCTACTTTTAGGAATTTCGTCCCGAAATTTAAATAGTTGAAGTAGTAGGAAAAAGATGCGGGTATTTTTCACGCATTGAGTCTTTACGTTCCCAAGTAAACTCAGGTCCCCGTTTCGACTCCCAGCGTACCCTAACAATTGGTATGCGACTTCGTCGAAGACGCTTCTCCCCGAAGTCCATGATCTCCACTGGTCTTTCAATAAAATGCATGGAGTCATCAATCTGAATGTCTTCCAGCGGAATATGGAGATTCTCATCAGCGAGACACTTCTTTAAGTTCGACACGTGGAATGTGGGATGAATCCTGCTGAGTTCTTCTGGTAAGTCAAGCTTGTATGCTACAGGACCTACTCTTTCGAGTATCTTGAAAGGTCCTACGTAACGTGGTGCTAGCTTCCCCTTTTGACCAAAACGAACTACTCCCTTCCACGGTGATACTTTTAAAAGCACATGATCACCAATGTTAAACTCTAAGGGCTTCCGTCGTTTATCTGCATAACTCTTTTGACGACTTTGAGCTGCTAGAAGATTGTTTCGAATTTGATGAATCTTGTCTGTGGTTTCTTGGATCAATTCTGGACCAGTAATTTGTGCTTCCCCAATTTCGTGCCAACACACAGGAGATCGGCACTTTCGACCATATAAGGCTTCAAAAGGTGCCATGCCGATGCTCGAATGATAGCTGTTGTTGTACGAAAATTCAACTAACGGTAGGTGGGCGTGCCAATTTCCCTTGAAGTCTATGACACATGCTCTAAGCATATCCTCAAGAGTTTGAATGGTGCGCTCAGACTGTCCATCAGTTTGAGGATGATAGGCGGTACTGAGATCTAATCGTGTGCCCATAGCGGATTGTACTGCTTGCCATGTTCGTGAGGTGAAACGACCATCACGATCAGAAATAATACTTAATGGTACCCCATGTCGGCTTACGATTTCGTTGATATAAATACGAGCAAGCTTTTCGTTCTTGAAATCTTCTCGAATAGGAATAAAGTGAGCTGGTTTTGTAAGTCGGTCTATAATCACCCATATAGTGTCATACCCACCAGAAGTGCGAGGTAACCCGGTAATGAAATCCATGGTTATATTTTCCCACTTCCATACAGGTATTTCCGGTTGGACTAGAAGTCCTGAGGGTCTTAGGTGTTCAGCCTTCACCTTGGAACATGTGAGACACTTGGAAACAAAAACGGCAATATCCTTCTTCATTCCAGGCCACCAATAGGTGTATCGTAGGTCTTGATACATCTTATCGGCTCCTGGGTGTATAGAATATCGCGTTTTGTGAGCTTCATTCATAAGAGTTTCACGAAGATTGTTGTGGTTAGGAATCCAGATACGATCTAGGTAATACAGGATACCATCTGATTTAGTTTCAAGATTTAACTCGGCTCCACAGGACATCTCTTTTCGTACATCTTCTTCTGTTATTGAAACGTGTTGAACTTCTCGAATTTGATCTTTAATGTCGGTTATAATTTGCGAACATAGAAGATGAATGGAGTTCACATAACCCTTCCGACTAAGTGCATCAGCCACCACATTTGCTTTACCAGGGTGGTATCTAATTTCACAGTCGTAATCATTCAGAAGTTTGACCCATCTTCGTTGCCTCATATTTAACTCTTTTTTATTGAAGATATGATGAAGACTCTTGTGGTCAGTGTATATTTCACACTTAGTACCATAGAGATAATGTCTCCATATCTTAAGAGCGAATACAACGGCTCCAAGTTCTAGGCCATGAGTGGTGTAGTTCTTTTCATGTGTCTTGAGTTGTCTCGAGGCATAAGCTATGACTTTTCCTCTTTGCATGAGAACGCAACCTAATCCTTGCCCTGACGCGTCGCAATAGACTACGAAATCATCACAACCTTCGGGAAGAGTGAGGATTGGTGCATCACAAAGTTTTTGTTTAAGAGTTTGAAAAGCTTCTTCTTGCTTGGGTTCCCATACGAATGGTTTTCCCTTATGGGTTAAAGCCGTGAGTGGCACAGCAATGCGAGAGAAGTTTGAAATGAACCGACGATAATAGCCAGCTAGTCCAAGAAAAGATCTTACTTCAGTTGGTGTACGTGGAGCTTGCCATTCTTGAACTGCCTTGATCTTTGAAGGGTCAACATGTATTCCTTTGTCATTGACTACATGCCCGAGGAATTGCACCTCTTTTAACCAGAATTCACATTTAGAGAACTTGGCATAAAGCTTTTCCTTTTCTAGAAGTTCAAGAACGAGTCGAAGATGACGCTCATGATCAGCTTTAGATTTTGAATAAATAAGAATATCGTCGATGAAAACTATAACAAATCGATCAAGGTAAGGTTTGCAGACTCTGTTCATTAGGTCCATGAAGACAGCTGGTGCGTTGGTTAACCCAAACGGCATAACCATGAATTCATAGTGGCCATAACGAGTTCGAAAAGCAGTCTTAGGGACGTCTTCTTCATGCACTCTAAGCTGATGATAGCCAGATCGAAGATCGATTTTCGAAAAGCAGCTGGCACCTTGTAGTTGGTCAAGAAGATCATCTATGCGAGGTAAAGGATAGCGATTTTTTATGGTTAACTGTTGAGATCTCTGTAGTCGATGCACATACGAAAAGATCCATCTTTCTTCTTTACAAAAAGGACAGGTGCACCCAAGGCGATGAGCTGGGACGTATGAATCCCTTGTCAGTCAACTCTTGCAATTGACTGGCTAGCTCTTGCATTTCAGAGGGGGCTAACCTATATGGAGACTTTGCAACTGGTATAGCACCAGGTATAAGATCAATACGGAATTCGACATCTCTGATTGGAGGAAGTCCTGAAATGTCGTCAGGAAAAACTTGTGGAAAATCCTTTACTACAGGAATATCTTCAAGTTTCTTCTCTGTGGTCCCCTTCTTGATGATATGGGCTAAAAACGCGACATAATTCTTGCGAAGATATTTTTGAGCTTGAAGACAAGACATTAAGTTGAGCCCTTTCGACGAGGTTTCTCCAATGATTCGAAGAGTCTGACCGTTTGAAAGAGGAATGCGAATAAATTTTTCACGACATACAACTTCCGCGTGATGTTGACTGAGCCAATCCATACCGATTATGATGTCGAAACTTCCCAGCTTCATAGGAATAAGGTCGACTGAGAAATCGTGGTCGTTTAAGGTGAGTGTACAGTTGCGTAAAATAGAGTCTAATGAAACTGGTTTTCCGTCCGCAACTTCCACCGTTATGGATTCCGCGAGCTTATCCCGATTTTTGCTTAAGATGGGTTCAAATTCTAATGACACAAAACTTCTATCCGCACCAGTATCAAATAACATAGAGGCATATCTACCATTTATAAGAAACGTACCGTTTACCACATTGCCGTCAGCTCTGGCCTGGTTCGCGTTAATATTGAAAGCTCTTCCTCTTGCAGGTGGAGGAGCTTGGTTCGCTTGGTTCACTGGGTTGGCTTGGGCCTGAGCATGAATAATATTAACCAGCCTTGGACATGTGTTTCTGAAATGACTTGGGTCGCCGCAATTGAAACAAGCCCGCATAGGTTGGCCCATAGGGTAATTGGGTTGATAGTATGTTTGGGCTAAATGTTGGGTGGGTGGAAATGGTAGTTGTTGTTGTGCTTGACCCATTAACTGTTGGTGAGTTTGGGTTAAAGGTTGGTGGCGGTTTGTTCGTTGAGGCATGCGGCAGTTTTGAACAATAGATCATAATTCCAAATTTTGAATTCACAAATGAATTCAAGTATTTTCAAATGAATTCACTCTAGTTTCTTGTAATATTATAGATAGTGCATTTATCGATAAGTACATGTATCCATCAGTTAATTAAAATGGTTCGTAATATTTCTAAATCTTCAATGTTTCTTATTTGAACCCATATATATGTTTGTGTGAATCCATATAAATATTTGTGTGAATCCATATAAATATTGATTTTGAACGTAAATGTCATTTATTTATTGAAACCAACTAGTGTGATATCTCGCGCTTCAAGACGGGCATTCGGTTGGTAGCAGTTCTTATCGAAAGAGAAAACCCAAAACGTGTAAAACAATTATGATTTATACATCAAAAAATATTTTTTTATGATGTTCTTTTTTTTTTAGTTTTGTATGTTTTGTGAAAAATTAATTACTTTTGGGCCAAATACAAAATTTTATCCTCCATATAACCAACTCTTTTAGTGTTTGATTTGTGTAATTTATAAACATAGGTACTAAAAATGTAACACTTATGATTGTTGGAGATTCAAGAATACAATAGCAAAATTTTAAAAGGTTAAAATGGTTAAAAAAAACACAAAGTTGTAGGCCATATGTGAATTTCATATTGTAAAAGAAAATTAAATAAAGAATAAGATTCTTTTGAGGTTAACACTTCTCTTTTCTAACCCTATTAACCCTAGGGTTTAAAAATAACATGAATCTTCTCCATAATACATTTATGATGGTATTTTTATAAATAATACAGTGTTTCTGTCTATTGTAGCACCAACTTATTATAATACTCTATATTAAATTATAACTTTTTAACTATAGTGATAGAATAATTTACAAGTTATTATTGAATAATAAGTCGATGCTACACTATAAAGAAACCTCATAATAACTTGTAAATTATTGTATTACTGTAACTAAGAAGTTCTAATCTAATATAGGATCATCTCTTGTTTGAAACTCTTTATTTTACAATCTCATCCACATCAAGCTTTGTTATTCGTGAAATTTACTGAGTATGATGATGATCAGGCCCGGTTATGAGGCAGTGCAGGCTGGGCTTGCGCTCAGGGCCCAAACCGGTATAGGGCCCAATTTTTTTCTAAAAGTTTTTTATACATATATGTTTTTAACAAATTGGCCTGTGTGGAATATAATCAGTAAATCATTACCTGGGCTGTTTTTTAACAAATGGGCCTGTTTTTTAACAAATGGGGTTGCTGGACGATTGAAGTGGGAAGCCAGGAAGGCAGAAGGTCGACATTGGAGAGCTGCGAATCTGCGATATCATCAGGCCTGGTTCTTTCATCATCACAGCAGTAAACATCATCAAGCCGATATCGGATATCATCATCATCATCAACACAGAGACTAGAGAGGAGAAAATCAAGTCATCAATCCATCATCTGATCATTATCATTATTCATTAAGGTATAAAATTCTTGTTTTATTTTAGAACCTTCATTCTAATTTTGTGATTTCATTACATTTGTCATATGTTTTAGGGGCCCTAAATGGCTAAATGCTAATGTTTTAGGCAGTTTTGTTTAGTTAAGGGTTTGATTTTGAATCTTTGAAACTTGTTGAACAATCTTGTTGAAACTTTGTTTTATGTTGAATGAATGTTTTTTCTTTAATGTTTAGAAATTATGCCTCCGGTGCCTAAATACAAACACCTATCCGGTTATCAAAAACGTAAGAAGAGGAAGCTAGAGGAAGAAAAAAGAAAGGCGGACGAAGTAAAACAAAACCGAATACACAACTTTTTTTCAAAAGAAACTCAAAATTCTAGTATAAATTTAGATGAAGATAACGTGGGTGAAGATAATGTCGGTGAAGATAATGTGGGTAAAGAAAATATCAATGAGAATGTAGATGAAGAAGCTAATGTGGGTGAAATAATGCTACCGCAAATGAAGAAGCTACTATGTGTGAAGATGATGTTAATCCGGTTTCAAATATTGATATTTTTGATCCTAGAAATTGGGGTGGCCTTAGTAATGACATGATTAAAGAGTTGGTTACGAAAGGTCCAAATAAAGATAGGGATGTTGTTAAGGGCCCCGTAGATAAATTTGGAAGACATTTTTCTAATACCATGTACACTAGAATTCTATCAAATAGGGCGACGTGTGATAGAGATTGGCTAGTTTATTCGAAAAAACTTGACAAAAACTTGACAAACTCTATTGTTTTTGTTGTAAAGTTTTTAAAACGGGGCATCCGAAAGGTGGGTTGGATGATGAAGGTTATAGGGATTGGAGACATGCTAGTAGTAGACTAAAAGAACATGAAGTTGGTTTAGAACATTTCAAGAATATGAATGCATGGTTTGAATTGCGCCAAAGGTTGAAATGCAAAGAAACAATTGACAAAGGGGCGTATGAGCAATTTAAAAAAGAAAAAGATTAATGGAAACAAGTCATTTTACGGATTGTTGCGCTTGTGAAATTTCTTGCAAAATATGGGTTAGCGTTTCGTGGGTCAAATGAGAAGTTGTATCAAAAAGGCAACGGAAACTTTTTGGGTTTGGTTGAGATGTTGGAAGATTTCGACCCCATTATGAAAGACCACGTTCCCCGTGTTTTGAATGAAGAGTGTCATGTACACTTTCTTAGCCACAATATTCAAAACGAGTTGATACAATTATCAAGGGATAAAGTTAGAACCGAAATCATCAAGAAGGACAAGCAAGCAAAGTATTACTCCATCATCCTCGATTGCACGCCTGATACAAGTCATCAAGAGCAAATGTCCATAATTGTGAGGTATGTGAATTCTAATTCTAGTTCTGTGACCGTTGGGGAATCGTTTTTAGGTTTTTTGGTTGTTGATGATACCACGGGCTTAGGATTTTTTGAAGTAACATGTAAGGAATTAGAGTCGCTTGGTCTTGATATTGGTGATATGCGTGGTCAAGGGTACGATAATGGGGCAAATATGAGAGGCAAAAACAAAGGAGTTCAAACTAGATTTTTAGAAAAAAAATCCTAGAGCTTTCTATAGTGCTTGTAGTTGTCATAGTCTAAATCTAGCATAGTGACATGGCTAACACAATTACTAAGTCTAAAGAGTTTTTTGGAACAATACGACGGTTATATACTATCTTTGCCCATTCTATTAATAGGTGGCAAATTTTGAAAGACAATGTTAAAGGATTAACTCTTAAATCATTGTCTACAACTCGTTGGGAAAGTCGTATAGATAATATTAAGCCTATAAGAACTCAACTCGGAGATGTAAGAAAAGCTTTGCGAGAAGTTAGGGCGACGGATAGAGATGCTAAAATCATAAGTGAAGCTAGATCATTGGAAAAGTATGAACTTAGTGATTTTGAATTTTTTGGCACAAATTGTCATTTGGTTTGAATTATTATCAAAGGTGAATGTGGTAAGCAAACGGTTGCAATCAAAAGATGTTGTTATTGATGAAGTGGGCAAATTAATTCAATTCTTTAAGAATTATAGAGAAGTGGGGTTCTCTAAGGCGCTTGATGAAGCTAGAGAAATTGCAAATGAAATAGGTGTTAATGCGGAGTTCCGTCAAAAACGTTGATTTATAAGAAAAAACAATTTGATGAATCGTCAATTGTAGAAGAAGTAACATTTTCACCGAGGATGATTTCAGAGTAAATTATTTTTATGTATTGTTGATCAAGCTATTTTTTCACTTGAAACAAGATTTGAATAATACCAAAAATTCAAAAAAATATTTGGGTTTTTGTTTCCTAAAAAATTAAAGAGTCTTGATGAAGCCAAGCATAAGGAGCGTTGTTATCGCCTTGAAGATGCATTGAAGTATGAAGGAGAGTCCGATATTGATGCTAAAGAATTGTTTACGGAATTGAAGTTGATTATTACATTTTTACCGAGACACATTGACAACCCTTTTGACGTTTTAGACTATATCTTCCAACGTAGTACTACTTATCCTTATGCTATAAATGCATATAAAGTGTTGTTGACAATTCCGGTAACAGTGGTATCAGCAGAAAGAAGTTTCTCAAAGTTGAAGTTATTGAAGACCTATTTACGTTCTACAATGTCACAAGAAAGGCTAAACGGGTTGGCGACAATATCTATTGAAAGTGAAATATTAGATAGTATGGATTAGAAGGAGCTGATCGAGAGCTTTGCTTCAAAAAACGCTAGGAGAACCACACTGTTTGCTTAGCAAGTAGGTTCGATACTTTGATCATTTTTGCGACATTATTTTTTTTAATTTGTTTTATCTATTTGATAACAATGATCGTAGTATTAGCTTTTCGTATTTACATATTTTACTGAATGATTGCTGAGTTTATATTATGTGAATATTTGCGTATAGGGCCCAAATTTTTTATCCCGAAGAGGGCCAAATTTTTTTTTTGATTTTCGGAGACGGCCCTGATGATGATCATACCAAGAATTAATGTGTAAAACCATATTTTGTATTGCTTATATCATCACCACATTTCCGATTTGTCCAACTTCTATCCAACTTTTGATAAAAAGGTGAAAAATATTAATCGAATGTAATTGTTGTTATTTTGACTTCATAGTGAAACAAGGGTACAGTAGTGGCCGATCAAGAATAGTGGTCAAACTATGCATTACCATCATAATAAAAAGTTGAAAAATGTTTTGCGGGTCCTACCTCTAATCCAACATGCTAGGATCCACCTCGTAACAAGTCTAAATATATGATTTCCTTGTTGTATGGTCTCAAATTTAAATTGTATTAAAAGTTTATTAAGATTTCGATCTTCTTTGTTCATCCATTATATTTAGTGAATCATATCTATATATAGCATTTTTAATATAATTTAATTTAATGTTGATTAGAGATCACCGAGAATTGTATTAACAATTGTGTGTGGTCATGACGAGATACATTAGGAAAGAGAAATAGAGACAATTATACGGTGAAGAAAACATTTAATATAGTTATAACAATACATGCACACACTTATATATTCTATAGAATTAAAAGGGTACTACATTTGTTATTTGTATCAGCCCAAGTAAAATCATGTCAAGATATTGTTTGTTTTGTCCCCATGGATTCCCTATCTAGAAACTCACAATTTTTTTTACATGACGAGTTGCTCGCTAGACAAAACATGTTTTGGTAGAGAAGGTTTACACCCCCTATAAGAAAGGCTTCGTTCTCATTCTCAACTGATGTGGGACTTACATCTCCAGTCCTCTTAAGGAGCTCAACGTCCTCGCTGGCACACAAGCCCATCCCTTGGCTCTAATATCATTTGTAACAACCTAAGTAAACTATGCCAAAATATTGTTCGCTTTGAAAAAAGGTTATTGGTGATAGAAAAATGGACTTGGGAATTAAAGAAAGAAAGGTTTGACTTGTATTTGACTAGAACTAAACGAGAAGTTATCTTTTGGTTAAATTTCAAAGCATTATATTATCTCTACAATAAAAAAAAAGATAATGTAGGTTGATTATGTGTAACCCACCGATTTATTTTAGATATGTTTTATTTATGCGGTTGAACCCTATATTGATTTTCTATTATGGAAACCTTTATAATTAATATAGTTTTAGTCAATATATAATTGTTATACGAAACCTATTAAATCGAGAATATTTCTATGACTTGACTTTGGGATTACTATAAAGCAAATACAATGATATAAACAAAATTATTACTTCAGTTCATATATGTTATTACATTGAAATTGTCCAATATTGATAGAAAGTAATGCCAACTATATATCATATGTTTATGTACTAAGCAAAAGAGTTAATTACTGTTTTCGCCCATGTGGTTTGTCAAAATCACTATTTCAGTCCATTTCAGTCCCTGTGGTTTTACTTTCATAACCATTTCAGTCTACCTTGCAACCATTTCAGTCCCTGTACTTACATAATAAATGGATTGAAGTGGTTACGAAAGTGAAACCACAGGGACTGAAATCGCAATTTAAATACTAAAATAGTGATTTTTGACAAACCATAGGGACGAAAACAGTAATTAACTCTAAGCAAAAATATAGAATTTGAGCAATAGAATACACAATCTTAATATTGATTGACCATGCAAACATTGATCCGCTCAAATAAAAGTCAAGTTAAAGTTGTAGAATTTGATGATACAATTAAAAAACACATGGTCAATACACTGTGTAATCACAGATCTACCAAATAATTGAACTTTCACTTTGAAACCATAGATTGACCGGGCAAAGACCAAAATGTTAGGTTCATAAGGAATGACTGTAACACCCCAGGCAAATTCAACATCGATCGTGAACAAAAGAGTTGCTTGATTCGTAAGGAATGATCCACCTCAAATATCATCAACAACTTCTTAAAGTCATGGAACCCAGATGGAAGCACTTTGGGCACACTACCTATAGAGAAGATGAAAACTCTACATTTAATAGTGCTCAAGTGGAGGTAGTACCAGGACCTGGATGCCCTCCTTAGAAGTCTCCACATTGGCAGCCAAAAACAAATCCACAAGCCACTTGTTGGCAAAACAGATAACATTGATGATACGAAGCATAGGTGATGATTATCTTTAGTGCGAAAATTTTGTAGCTTTCGTTTGAAGAACGATGAAACATCATGTACGATATATTCGGGCATTGAAAAGTATATTCTTTATGGGTTTATTGTTTTCATTAGTTTTGAGACCCTTCGAGTTTTTTTCTCTTATTTGATAGGTTTAGGTTTAAACGTGTGTGGAAGAGAATCCATTTTTCTAGTTCTTTTAAATTTATTATCTTTCAATTTACAATAGAGGAAAGCTAGCACAAGATCAAACAATTATTTTCGACACGTGAGGAGGAAGAAGAAGAAGAAGAAATGGGTGAATGAATTTGTTACTGGTGTAGTGTTAGAAAAACTTATATCACAACCGTAAATTTTATTTTAACAAGAATAACATGTTACTGGTGTGGTGTTAGAAAAACTTTTGTCACAATCATATATTTTATTTTAATAAGAATAAGAATATGTAACAAGTAGGCTTTGTTTTTAAATTTTAAGGTGGTTATAAAAAAATTGATGTACAAATACACAACGTTTGTTTTATAGGTTTTATTTACTTATTTTTTTTAGAATCTAATTAATAAAATAATAAATATATTAAAGTTTATATATTTTGATAAATAAAATTATTTTGTAAGTAATTCAAACACAAAAAAATGAAAATAAAATCAAACATAGAATACATAATCATTTTTTTAAAGGGTACAATGATATATATAAGAAATTGTCATAAATTTATTACCCCCTTTAATTTTAATATGCATAACAAGTAAAGAAATTTAAAAGAAAATAAGTATAATTTAATTATAGATGTAGCACATGCTTTGGCCTCAAATAAATAATTTGAATATGAAATTTAAATAAGACAAATTGACTTTGACTTTGGTGTATTTACTAAAATAAAGTATGATTCAAAAGAACACAAAGTGGGGGTGGTGACATTGCCCCCAAAGTGTAATGTGAGCTGGTTCCCCACACTTCTTTTACCTAATATGTCTAGTTTCTTTTCACATTTCACTCTTTTTGGTCTTACCAAAATACTTTACTAAGAAAATATATATTTACACATGATACTTTAATATTATATAATTAAACTTTGACACAAATTAGCTTTACATGTCTTGAGCCGCCCATGTATTTTGAACTTTAATTTTGTTTTCCAAAATCTATTATCTTAGTGTTCTCCTATTAATATTATATATTTATCTTAGTTTAAACTAGTCTTAAGCGCTCTGTGTTGCCGGGCACATGCGTTAAAGCTGTGTTACTAGCGTTGCGGGTTAGAGACGTAAAACTGTGTTAAGTAGTAACCGATCTATGATCAAAACCGGGAAAAACATAAATAAAAAATGCGAATTTTTAAAACCAAGTGACTCATGTAACGTAAAAAATAGACGAAGTTGAATCTATACCTACAAGTATTGGAAAGTCGAGAGGGTTAAAAAAACCTGATGGACCAAATGTGATCATCAAGCATCATGCTAAGTAGCAACCGAATGGCGATCAAATTCAGGAAAAGGGGTAACCAAAAACTAATAAAAAATTAAGCTTGTTTAACTTTTTATGATAAAATAAAAAAAGATAAAAATATGTTATTATTCCAGAAGATGTTAGGAATTAATATATATAGAGAGATAGAGAATTGTATATTTATCTAACTTCATGCTTTATAGATGTAACATAATGAAAGGATATTTTTACCACTTATTATATATATTGCTTGAGGTGGTAGAATGTTACGTGCATGTTAATCTCTAACAAGACACTTAATCAATTGAAAATAGTTCAAAATCTCTCTTTAACCCTATTAGTAACATCACAAAACACTAAATCAGAGATGAAGAGCATAAAATACTAGAATATTCCCATAACACTAACACTAACACCACCACACCATAAATAAATTACTCTTCATTGTCACTATTTCGTCGTTAGTATGTTCGCTACTTGTTGCTTATGTTTACCAAAACCAATGGCGGACCCAGGATTTTTTTCCTGGGGGTGTGGAAATTTTTTAAAGATTTTAGACCCATAGCTATATAAAAAAAATTTGGTTCATAGCGGGTCGGATCGGGTCGGGTCATGTAAAATAAGTAAACATAAACAAACAAAGTTTCATAGCGGTTCGGATCGGGTCGGGTCATGTAAAACAAGTAAACATAAGCAAACAAAGTTTCATAGCGGGTCAGGTCGGTTCAATTTCAATTTTCAAACACTCAAACCCTAGTTCCTAACTTCCTATCATATTAACAAACAAAGTTTCAAGTAAAACAAGTAAACATCATAAAAAACCATCATAAGTAAGTAACCTAACAACAAAAAAGCATCAAAGTTCAAAAAACATTGGTCTTTAATCAGAAGAATCTGGCAAAAAGTGGTCCAACCCCTTTCCTCTTGAGAAATCGCGCCATAACTTCCCTACTCATGGTTCCTTCCTAATCAATCCTATCACATACAAAATAAACAAGGATCTTCAAGTGTTCAACGATAACCCATATTCCCTAATTTTCAATTTAAAAAATTGAATTTCAAGCCCTAGTAACTGTTGTTTACCAATCAACAATCATATAATCAACAAAACCACCCTACTAAAGACTAGAACAACCCAAAAATACATCAAAGCACATAAAATGTAAACCTTTTTAACAAATATATATCTATCATCTCTTGAAAAAACCATATAAACATCAAAATAACTAAAAACAAATCAAGGTATCTTGCGATTCGGTACTGTTGTGGCCGGAATTTTTGCCATTCCAGCGAGAATTTTTGCGATCGGAACTACTTCTTCACATCAACAAGTTATGAATTTCAAATTTTCAAACCCTAAACTAGAATCATATAATAAAAAGAAATTAAGAGACATAATACCCATCCTATAAAGACTAGAACAACCCCAAAAATACCTCAAAACACATAAAAGTTCAAACTTTTTAATCCTTCTTCCTATTATCTCTTGAGTCTTGAACAAAATTACATAAACTTAACATTAAAACAACCAAAAACAAACCATGTACCTGTCTTATATTTGCGATTAGAAGAAGCTGGTGGCCGGAATTTTGCTGATGATGTCGGAATTTCGAATGAGGGTGGGGCTGGCAGTCGAACGGTCGACGTTCTGCAGTCCTGGGAGCGACAGATGAGGGCGGGAGTTGGGAATTTTAGGTATTGGACTGATATTGTGGGTTAGTTAGAGTTGTATTGGGTTGGGCTTTAACTGATAATAACTTGGGCTTAATGGACTGAATTGAATACAAGTTTATTTAATGGATAATGGGCTAACTTGTTCACAATATTAGGTCGGGTTTCAATCCGTGTTTACAAAAAAAAATTATAAAAATTCGTAACATTTTTTTCTAAGGGTGTGGACGAAAATTTCCAAGGGGTGCGGTCGGAATTTTTCAAGGGGTGCGGTCGGAATTTTTCACGGAAATTAACCCTAAATTTTTTTTTTCAAGGGGTGCGGCCGCCCACCCACGGGATAGGGTGGGTCCGCCCCTGACCAAAACCTTAACCCCACGCGTCACTAACGGGATTTTGATCGTCGAAACCCTAGTGCTGATTGCATCAGTGGAGCCAAAACACTAAGAAGAGATGTCCACTTGCAACTAGTTGATAAATGAACACCTTTGAAAACTTATTTTCCTTCTATCCAAATATGATTGTTAACATGTAAAGGTCTCTCAAAACTTTAACTTTTTATTATCCATTATTATGAATGTTCACAAGTAATGAATGTGCACCTCTAAAAAGTATAATATTTCTTCCTAAATCTGAATGGTCAGTTGTAAATTTGGCTGAAAATGGTGAGAGAAAAAATGATTAGTAGAAAAGGAGATTAGAGACAATAAAACTACAAGAAATACAAATATCAGTATTAATTAATATATATATTTTTTAATTTAAAAATAATTAATGAGAAATAAGTATTAGTAATTATTTGCTTAAGTCTGGTTTCTTTTTGGACCACAGATATACATATTTTTATTCTAACATGACATATGGGGTCGGGTATGTAAAAAGGGTTTCTAAAGAGCGAAAGGAACAAAGGATTATCAATATGTGTACATTTGCGAGTTTATGGCGAGGGTATTTGCATTCACTTAACTTTGTGGTTTTAGAAGCATCGTTGCAATGGGTTTGATACACCATTGTACTCGTACAATCCATACATCGGAACTAAATTAGGCGTATTGTTGTAAAGTTATATACACCTTTGTAATTAGTGTTTAAACATGTAGTTGTAAATAGCTTAGACGCATTGTGATAACTAGCATAGACACAACATGGAACTCACTTAAATACATCATTATAATCATCAGTGCATCAACATTTAAAAATGTTGTCTTCGTGTGTGTAATATATATATTATATATATATTGTTAAATCAAATACAATAGATTTAATGTATTAAGCATATAAATAACTAGAGTAATTATTATTACTTTATCGTTTTCAAATTAAAATACTTTTTGTTATTCTGTTTCATATTTTATAGCGTAATTACTTTAGTTCAAAATATTAAGGTAATTATAATTACTCTAGTTATTTATACGTTTAGTATGTTAATTTCATTTGTATAGAATCCGAGCTGTAAATACACACATCCTTAATGATACTATAAAGTGAGAAAAAAAATTAATATATTGCTAGTGATATTCAGAACTTTGTTTAACATAACAAAAAATATAAAACTTGATTTATCTAAGAAGGTAGGAAAATGATGTGGTAGTCACACGGAATTGTTGTGGTGGTACCATTTTCTTTTTGTTTGTTGGTTCCACTAGTTCTACCCCTCAACACTATTGCTTTATATCATCATATTTTTTTATGTTTGACTGCTAATGTTAAATATATTTTATATAGTTGTATATAATAGACGAATGAATTTCAGCCACACACTTCAAATTACATTTATAAATCTTAAACACCACTACCTATTCATCTATATGTACTTTACTTCCTATATTTTTCTTGGACACTAAAGAATGATTCCAAAATATATATCCTTCCTAAGGAGATTTCATATTAACTAGTAATTTACCTTTGACGTTTGCTGAGGCGGCGTTGAAACGTAAACTAATTCAACTTCTTACCGTTGTATATTTTATTTGATCCGACTCACTTTCAAACAAATTTTACGTTAAAACATAAACCAATTGAAAATGTACATAAAATTAAGCACGAAAACGTATTATATTCAATATTACTCATTTACGAAAAATAATTATGTCGAAAGTAACCCACTTGACTTTACGTCAAAAATAAGCATGTGACCCAATGAATTAAGTTAAAGAATGGTAAACTTGAAGCTTTAAAAACTTGAGGGGGGTGAGGTCAAAATGACATTTTACAAAAAAAATTAGAAAGTTGAGAGGTGTAGTGTCAATGCTGAAAGTTGAGAGGGAAAAAAACCATTCAAGAATTGTTATATATGATAATTTGCTATACTCAACTATAATAGTTATAAATATGTACATACAAAGAAAATCAAACACTAGTGTCTAATACATCGATCAAAGTAATATATGTCGCCATAGTTTTTTCAATAGTTTTTTCACTAGTGTTTGGCACCATGGATAAGCGTATATCACTTGAATGAGTTAATAATATGCCACCTACATCAACATTTGGTGAATTTTTAACATTCTAATGTGATTTCACCATAGCAAAACTTACTTACCTACATTATAACAAGTTCTAATCATCCTATAAAGCAAGAATTATAGGAACCTTTGATAGTATAACCAACAAACTCAATTCATTGGGTCACATGATAACATTGTGACTCCATTGGCAACTTCCCACTAGTGGTTTTACAACTTTTACCACAGTCATGTTACAAAGTTGTGTTATGTGTTTCAACATTTTGTCACATAGCAAATTTGTGACTATTTAGCCTCTTTAAGAGACTTATGCATTATACACAAAAATGACCTCATAATTCTCAACATGCATATACACCACATCATAAAATTGGCATTCAACAAAACCCATTCAACCAAGCAAAATCAAAACTATTTGCGTTAATAATAAGATTAAATAGTTTTAGGTTCCTACAAAAAGGACATTTTTCGTAAGATGTGTGGGAAGACATAGGAGTTGACATGTTGACATCATGTTTTGGACTTAGCCACCATATTTTGGGTTGTTTTGGCAAAAAAAAATCAATTTAAGACACAATGCAATGAATTTCAAGCTTAAAACACCATGTCAAGAACGATAAGTGGTGTGTTTTAAGCAGTGTGTTTTAAGTTTCATGCGTATAGTACATTGCATTGTGTTTTAAATTGTTATGTTTGATGTTTTTCTGGCCAAAACAACCCAAAACATCATGCCTAAGTCTAAAACATGATGCCTACATGTTAATTACTAAGTCTTCTCACACTTCTCGTGAAAAAGGTCATTTTTACAAGAACCCCACCCAGATTAAACATGCGTGTTCCTATTTGACGTTACGAATCGCTCACCTTCGCCTCGTTTCTTGTTTTAGTTCTCCATTAATGGACATGAAGAACAATTAAAATACATCATAGAAGTTCTTTTAAGCAGAGCCGGTTCAATGTTTTTGGAGGCCCTAAGCGAAGTATAAAGCCAGTCCCTTGTTAGACTTGAACCTAAAAAGAATATCAAACGGCAATAGCAAATCGCAATATCAAGTCGTAAAATCGAGAATATTAAATCACAAAATTGTTTGTTTATGGTAATTAATCAATCGCACAATCGACAACAATCGATTACCCATAGTTTCTCCCCCATCGGCAGAGGATGCATAATTGTATTCAAGAAAAAAAAGGATTGTAACTTATGGATTCAAGAAAAAAGAGATTTGACCAATTATCCTTCAAGTTTTGGGTGTAGACCATTTATTTGTTCGGGTCATTATATGTTCATTCATTTGCGCCAATACATATACACATGTAATACATGAAAAAGATATTTGGAGGCCCCTATATTTTGGTGGCCCTAGGCCTTCGCCTAGAACGTTAAGCCTATCAGTCCGACCCTGCTTTTAAGTCCCATAAGCATTCAATCATAGAAATTGTATTGTATAAGCTTACAATATGAAGTTGCACGTACAGTGACTTCATAGTTTTTTTTCTAGTCTTTTAGTATATATTTTTTTTAACCTTTATTATTTAACGTATTTTTTTTGTCTTTTAGTATATTTTTGTTTTTTTACCTTTATTCTTTCATCAACCCTTTAACTTTTTAAAAACTTTATAATATTTTTTACGTGCTTATTTTTATTTACGTGTCTGTATAAATTCAAATTAATTACGTTTCTTTGAAAATGAGTAGGCTCAAATGTAATATGTTTTTTTTTTGTGTTTTTTTATGTACGTTTTCAGTTGGTCTACGTTTTAGCATAAATTTTGTTTTAAAACAAGTCGGGTCAAATATAATATGTTTTCATTAGATTGTATAAATTCGACTTACTTTACGTTCGGCGCTACTGTAACGCGCGGTACCATTTATAACTTAAAAAAAATAATTTTGTATTTATTTTTTGTACGCGTCGGTATACGTTCAAGATGGTGTTCAACGTAATTTTTTTTCGCAAATAAGTCGGGTCAAATATAATACGCTTCGTGCTTCTTTTTATGTACATCTTCAGCTACGTTTAGACGTAACTTTGTTCAGAAACGACTCGGGTCTTGACGGTACAAATCCGAGTTACTTTACATTTAGATCCGCCGCAACGCGTGGGAAATTTACTAGTTAGATTATATCGACAAATTATTCATAGATTCCAAAACCCCATGCATACAATCTCATAGTTCATAACCAAAATGAGGTTTAAAATTTCATCATCTTTACATCAAGACTTGATCTAAAACTTTGAAAGCTAAGTCAAGATTTGATTGTCTTATTCACCTTTTCACCAAGAAGATAATTATCAAAGCCTTTTCCACTTTCCTACTGATGACATGTTAGTTGACCTTTTCATAATGTCAAATAATCCTAATAGGTTCAACCTTTTAATTATAGCAATAGGAATGATGTAGTTTTAGTCTATGTAAAATTTGGCCAAGTGTTGCACTAGTAGTAATTCAATTGTTGCTAACTTGCTACCACCAACATCACTAGCTTTTGATGGTATCAGCCGCAACATAAAACTTATTCTAAGTTCTAGGAAGAACATAATAACTTGTATTTTGATGCATGGGATGTATCAATAGAACCTTGTTTCTAAACTCTAATGTTATCTTTGTGCTTCGTGTTTTTCAGTACTCAGCACAAAACTCTTTCATGTTGACCGGCGAAACCATCAGTAGTAAGTAGTTACTTCTAGCTGTTCTTCTATGCAACTTAACCTTAACTTTCAACACTAAAGCTTTTCTACTAAAACACTAGCCTTTAGCAACAACTTGTTGCTACTGATGCTTTTTACTGTCAATACTAAACTTTCCTTTATAGCCTAATTTTTCAGTAGTAATCAGTTACTTCCAATAGGTTTAAACTCACCGGTACTAAGTTCTACTGATAATGAATTTCATCACTAGTACTTATTACTGATAGAACACTCAAAGCAGAGGCACCGTGATGATTGATGAGCGGTACCACTTACTACTGAGAGCGCACGTCGTAGTAACTTGTTATTACTAATAGATCAAACTTTTCAAACTTGAACTTGATGCTACTTTTTTGTATGTATTCATGTATTTCATCCATAAAAGCTACACCAAACATACATATAGAGTTCTAAACCTTCCATAAACTTTTTCCCATTTTTTTAACGTTAAGAACCCCAAAACTGCAATTGTTGCGTGTTCAATTCGAACGCATAATGGCCATTTAATATGGCGATACTCATAACATAATACATTGCTTAGGTAAAACCAATGCTACACATTATGATCAATCCACATGTATGGACTTGCAAGATTAACTTTGCTCATTTAAGCTCCATATATTTAAAAAAAATATACTAAAGTAACTGTCTAGGAAATTGTCAAATAACACAATGACCAACGACGTCCCATTAAAAAAAATACTAATATATCTATTTATCGATTTGTAAAGCGAGCGACAATTCAATAGGTATCGACCTTAACCAAAAAAAGAAAAACAATATAAGAAAAGTTGTTTTTAATCTCCAGGATGGTTGCAAGTTGATGTTTTTAAGGCTGAATGATTGAACACTCACATATAAGTTGCAGTGTTGATTGAACACTCACATAAACGTTTTGAGGTCAAACGATGTCGTTTACATATCCAACAAACTTGTAATCTCACCAAAAATTATCACTGTTTATCTACATGGGATGTGATTGTCTTTGCTAAGAAAATATAAACAATGCTTTATACCAATGCATATATTAAGAGCAGAATCAGGTTCATTGTGTAGGATGGTTTTCTTGGCCTTGGTCTCTAAACATCGAAAGAAACGAGTTTAGACCTTCGGAAGAAGCGCCTCCCAAGATCCATAGCAGCGTAGAACTGAAGGAATTCATCGCACCCCCACCCTCATTGTCTGATACCCTGTTCATGTTGTCATTCTCGGCTTGCGGTTGTGTTGGTCCGGGATTGGTTGCGTTGTTTATCACGTTCCTCAAGGGGTTAAGTCTGGTGATATGCAGTGTCGAAGCCAGAATGGTGGAGGAGGTGATATGAAAGTCCGGTTGCTGCTGAAACTGTGACCGTCTGTTTTGCATGAATCTTTGCAGAGCAGGAACCTGAGGAACATATCTAGCTATAGTCAAATTCATATATATGTATTAATTCTTAAAATCTTGATGAATAGTGTATATGTTTGTCTTTTATGGTTTTGTTTGTTTCTTTTTTTTTTCTACTTTAGGGTTTTTATTTATTTATTTTTGTTTTACAAGTTTGATTTTTATTTTTATAATTTTGCCATAGAAAGTTAAACAAGTTTAGTTTTTTATTAGTTTTTGTTGTACGTTTTTTTCTAGATTTGGTCGTCGTTCGGTTGCTATTTAGCACGATGTTTGGTAGTTTTTACGTCACGTATGTCACTTGGTGTTAAAAATGCGTGTTTTTGCATTATGTTTTCCCCCTTTTTTATCGTAATTTAGTTGTTACTTAGCACGGTTTACGCTCCCAACCCGATAACGCTGGTAACACAGTTTTACTACCCCCGCCCCGCAACGCGGGGGGCTTAAGACTAGTTACATCTTATAAGCTAACAATAAATACCTATTTAATTTAATGATAAAAGGAAATAAAAAAACTCAACAAAGTTATAACCAGTTAACTTGCAGAAACGGTAATTAGATGACACACACATTAGTAGTAAGATATCTGGTGTTTACTTTTGGATTATTATAGTATTAAGAAACTTTTGAAAGGGTATTGATTGGCTTTAAACATGGTGTGGGTGGGTTGGGAGTTTGACATGTCCAAGTACTCCTCGAGCACTTTCCGCCTAGGCGAGTACTCTCAACTCCCCAGTCGCCCGACTTAGGGAGCGCCTAGCGACTTTTGCAACCATGGTTTTAGATTAAATTAATATTATGAGATTAGATTATTAATTTGAGATAAGCTTATATTGGATAAGTGAAATTAAACATGTATAGAGATTCCTTTCCTACATCTATACATTTACATGTTCTGATCATTACTGATAATACCACCGAATACTTTCTTTTCTGCAGTTTTCACAAAAATCATGAAAGCAAGAACCCGTGGATACTCTATGATGATTATTATTGTTTTTGGATCCGATGCATTAATTTGACAATATAATCTACTTATTGAAAGTGAAAGCATAGTCAAATGTTCTCACCTCAAATCGGTTCCAGAAGTAGAGGATGAGGTGTAGCATAAATGCAGCAGTCGTTGAGAGTGCCAAATATGAAAACCCTGAAAATTTCATTCTACAATGATGCTACATATAAGACAACTGCCAAGCTTAAGAATTGAGGAGTATAAGTGAGAGGAACAAACCATGGGTGTACGAGAAGAAATAGATATGAAACACCAGAAAATATAGCAAAAAAAAGCGGGGAAAGAACTTCATTGATATTGGTGTACGGACACTGCAAACAAATACAAATTAAATCAGTGATTATGACAACATAGCAAAAAGAAGAGTGTGTGTGTGTGTGTTTGAGAGAGAGAGAGAGAACCTGATAAGAGTAAAGAGTTCACAAAGCCAGACAAGTATCAACACCATGAAAGCTAAAAGCTGATCGTCATAAAACTCAAAAAGAAAAAACAGGATACCTATCATTATCTGCAGATATAAAGCGGAAAATTATCGATGTTAGTATGAATTATCTCACTAAAGGTAAGTACAATCAACAAGATGGTATACACTTACTGGTACAAACACAAGAGATTCAATTACGTGTACAAAAATCAACTGAAAAGTGGGAAGACGATGCCGAGCATGGTGTTGGAGCTGCACTATAAAGAGTGAAAAACATAAACACGATACATTAAGAGGTGTTAGATATTATATAATATTGTTAATGTAAAAGTACAGAACAAACCTGTGAACTTGAGCATGCGAGTCTGTGTCTCCCTAAGTGTAAATGAAACCGACATAGTTGTAGTGAAGAAAACAAAAAGAGACATCATAAGAACACCACACTTCGTAGCGAAATAGTCTGCAAGGTATAGGACCAAATCGTTATTGACTTTAACCATAGTGTAAAAATACTCTGTTTGAGGATAACCAAAGTTGAAGCAAATAAATGGCAAAAGCAGCAAACCTCCGAAATTTGCTGAACGTTCCGGTTTCTCATGTGCATATGTAAGGTTGTAGAATTCACTTGTCTGGTAATTAAATAAGTAGCCTGCATCAGATCTCAAATATAGGACGATGATTATACCTATATCATGTAATATGACACATCAACTGATGACAAAAACATTGTTATACACTTATACCTTGACCTGGAGAATTCAGCAAACTGTTCATCAAGATAGTATCGTATCCTACAAGCCTATTGATCAGAAGCTGCTGCCACCTGGAGATTGTAGGAAAAGCAAACAGCAATCATAAATGCGCAGTGTAAAATACCTGAAACTTATGATAACTACGCAGTGTATTATCAGTAGGGGTGTAAATGAGTCGAGCTACTCGAGATCGGCCAAAAAAAGCTCGAACAAGCCGAGCTTAAACAACCTCAAGCCCGAGCCTACATATAAGCTTGTTTAGTAAGCGAGCCCGAGCTTCACTTATCAAGCTCAAGCCAGCTCGCGAGCCTATTATTTGTTTCATATATTGACTATATCTATATCATTATATTTTTTTAGTAGGGGTGTAAACAAGCTAAGCTACTCGAGATCGGCTCGAAAAAAAAAACCTCAAAGGAGCCGAGCTTAAACAAGCTCGAGCCCGAGCCTAGATCTTAGTAAACGAGCCTGAGCCCCAGCTTCACTTATCAAGCTCGAGCCGGCTTTCGAGCCTAAACGAAACTATTATTTATTTCATATCTATATAATTTTGTTTTATAAAATTATGATAAAACTTTACTAAATAATAAATATATGTATACATATATTATGTTATATTTAACTTTAGTAAAAAAAATAATACTTGTAATTAGTACAAATTAATTGATTAATAATAAACAGCCGAGCTTGGAAAACTACCCACAAGCCGTGCCCGAGCATAAAAAACAAAGCTCGAGCCTATGTGAGCTTGGGCTCGGCTCGTTTAAACCCCTATAATTATCAGTATAACCAACCCGATTTTCTAATTAACGACTTTATTAAAGAGGGCACCAAGAACTTGTAATCCAACAGCCAGACTGGTTCAAAAGGTAAACTAATTTATAGATGTGGTACCTGTAATACGATAGAATGAATCAATGATTAACCTAGAGATGGTCAGTACCTGTTCCCAAAGCAGGAGTCACGTGCTGAAATGCTGATGTTGATAGTTCGGATGTTATGTTGAGATCTAGCTCTTTCAGGCAGCAGAAAGTAACCCTACAAAAAAAGCTACGTTATGTTATATGGAAAGTTATAATCATCCTTTTTTCCGAAAAGAGGATTCAAGTATTGGACATATGAATGAGAACAAGAAACTAAAGTACAAATCAATGAGATCACTCTTACCTTTTCCATTGTATATAGATAAGTTGGTTCAAATGTGTCGCTCCTCATTTCAAGCCACTGCACTAAAACCTCAAAAAACAAACAATGAGAAAAAATTGGGCTCCTATATATGCATACGACACAATTTGAGACTGATAAGCTAGGTTAGAGGCATATAGGTAGATAACTTACCAGCGAAGGAATTAATCTTATCCAGGTGAAGTACGTGAAGACATTTATTGATATCAATATTTAAATGGATACCTGCAATGTCCTGCATTTTGAAGTTTAAACTAAGCAAACATATACTTGGGTTTCAAGTTGGAGAATTCAATAACAAAATGAAAAGCAGATCAGCTAAAAAAGATCTCAAACTTGCATCGATCTGTGTGCTACGATGCATGCATATTACAAATATACTAATTTATGGATACATGTGTATCTAAGAGTTGTAAGCTACCCAATGATAGTCAAGATGTTATCATAGGCTTATATGTGGAGCAATTCATGTATTGTGATTGGCATATTTTTTTGATGAATATAAATATGAATAGGGCTGTTCAATGGGTTCTGTTTTCAGGTTTCAGGGTTTTTCCGGTCGGGTTGTTCGGGTTTTTGGCTGGGAAAAAGTGACCTGATGACCAACCCATTTAAAGTTCGGGTTGGCCGGGTTTGGTTTATTCTAGTTTGGGTTAGTTCAGGTCAGGGTTGTTCGATTTTCGGGTTTAGCGTCAAAATGAAAATAGATGTTATTTTAAAAATCATCAAAATTTAAACATCATTTGACAATATGATATTGTAATGGTCAAAAGTCCCAGAACTTAATGTTCTAAATACTGGAGACTCCAAACCAAAACACATCTAGAAAACAAAAGACAATAAATGTTCAAGTTCTTTTTTGGGTTTCATTTTCAGGTTTTTCAGGTTTTTGGCTGGGAAGAAATGACCAAATACCCGACCCATTTAAATTGTGGGTTTCTCGAGTTCGGGTTTTTTAGGTATTCTCTTATTCGGGTTTGGGTGTCTTTGAATTCGGGTCGTGTTTCAGATGAAAATGGACAGCCCTAAATATGAATAGAGTAGCCTTTACTTATGTCTGGGATCTTCATTTTCCTTAAAAATTAAGCAAGCATTCATAAAAGATCTAGGAAAGTTACACTCACCCATATACCCGCCAAAATCCTTGATGTGTGTCTCCAAATAAATGAGAAACGTGTGTGCCACTTGCGCAATATTGCAGCTTTCAATGATTCTTTGGTTGACCTGCCACGGGACTCATCTTTCTTAGTTTTCTTGCAAAAGGCATCTTCAATGTTATCACTGCTAGAAGTACAAATCTGAGATTGAGAATCAATGATGACTTCATTATCAGACCTCCACAACTTCAAAAGAGCTGATTTCCCACTCCAACCGCTTGAACTAATTAGCCAATTTGACCAAAACTGTGCATCGTCTTTCTCATCATTAGCTACACTTTCTTTGTGAATATCATTATTTTTTGCATAATGAGGAGCTTCACTTTGTGACCACAAGCCAGCACTGGTAATCTGCACAAACGATGGACAGTCAGTCAAAGAAAATTATACAGAAATGGAGCTTATGTTTAGTATGAGCTATCAAAACCTTTCTTGATGCTACAAGTATGCGGTATTCCCATATGTCACAAATAGATCTAAAGTTGTGCATATGATTACTCATAGGCACACGTGTGAGGTAATCAACAGTTGGAAACTTTATATCTCATTATAGTGCTAAAGTACCTGACAACATAGCATATACATACTAGTATTTAGGTAGAAATAACAGACCTTAATTTGGATAAGCTGGGCTTCAGTAGTTGCAACTCCAGTAAGTTCACTCGAACAGCCAGGCTACAGAACATGGATCCAGTTAGAACAGCAGACAAGGAATGTAAATAAGCCAAGATATTTGCTTCGAATACAAAAAAGTAATGTAAACAAAGGTGTTCAAGGGACATAAACAGCTCAGGAAGTGTACCAAAAGAAAAGCCAATAAATCCTTTTATATTGATTCTATGTCATGAAGCTTCAAATATACAGTTTCCGAAGGAACTTGAATATGTTCTTCACATGAGTCATGACAAGTTGACAACCAACTTTCTAGATATATATCTATACCTTCTGCAGAAACATGACTATTAAAAAAATATGCCTCTATCTACTTGTTATCTTGATCATCCACAAAACTAAAGAGGCAGTACATCATAACAGACTAGCCAAGACATAGTAACAGATAACTGATAAGATAGATATGCATATACTATGACCATCAACGTGACCTCTTGATTAAGATATAGGCTAATCAGATAAACCAAGACACAGTAACAAATATCTGATAAGATAGATATACCACGACCATTAACATGATAGACCTCATCCATTATACAGGGAAATATGTTTATCATAAATTCCATCTGACCAATGAAGATTTTCATATTAATCTCTTATAAGTTATAAATGATCAAACATGTTGAATTATCATGAAGGATATTCATACAAACATATATATTCTACTAAATGATAGATTAATACATGGTTGGATGATCAACGACAACTGACAGGATTTAGGATGAAAGAAATGCTATAGATATTTCTATTTCGCTGTTGTAAATGAAGCCCGTTGATGAATACACACCTCTTCCCCACATGAACATAATATGTCTACACTCTGCACTCTGCAGTCTGCACACGTGTATACACAGACACACATATACATACATACATACATACCTATATATATGTGTGTAGTATACTAGTATTGGTTAATTTGTTTTGATTACTCTGGGTGCACGTATCCATGATTTCCAAAGAAAACCAAGTACAGCAGGAGCTAGCCTTGACTAGATTGAAAGATAGGTAGTTTAGAACTTTATATCCACAAAGGTTCACTTCTTGCTTTCTATTAGATCCCAAAATATCGATTTGATTAGAACATACATCCACCTCTATTCACTAGCCTTATATTCTCTAACTCTAACCTAATTTTACTTATAACTAAATGCTAGGTTATCTTCCATAGTTCCATGACTGTCATACACTTACATAACCTACTGATGCACTCTCACAACCCTAAAATCATCATCAACACAACAAAACTACACTTAATTTCAAAAACCTCATCAAATTAGGGCAAACAGTAGCATCACATCACAATTACAACCTCAACAACTTCAAAATCAAAGAGTAACACACTAAATTGAAACAACAAAACACGAATCAAGTACCTGCTGGACATAATTCGCGTGCATAACAACGAGAATACAAAACAGAGTGATGGCAATCAGGAGATATATGTACTCGAGAGACGCTCGTATTCTAGGTGTGAGGACGTGAGAGAATCGCTCTTGAACTCTGATGAACGTCTGCTCAGGATCCATGAGAGTGATCGATTGATCGAACGAGTAGCGATTGAAAGTGTGCTTGCTAGAAGAAATCAAGAGGTAACCGCCATGAAAACGTGAAACTCGATCACGCCCATTTTGAGAAAGATGATATGTGTAGGGATGGGGACAGCAATAAAAATGCTTTTTCTTAACCGTTTGTGTGTGCAGGTTGGATATTGGATAGACCACTTTGGAATCACCGGGTCGGTGATGGTTCGGGTATGAGACGACAGGTATTGACAGTATAGGTTTCGTATTAGCTATTAGGTTATAGATCGTATCTCATACCTGATATCATTTGTGTTTAGTACCGGTTCCTCGTCACTCAATGGGTTTGCCGATATACATGTAGGCATCGGTAGTGACGGATGTAGTGTATTATTTGGGGGTTTTCCGACGAAATGCGATTTTTTCAACGTTTTTTATGTTACACTACCCCTGAAATAAAATTATGCTGCTACTTAAAATTTAAAAAGTCGAACACCTTTATCATCTCAAAGTTTTATTTAAAGGCCACTACACAATTTAGAAGTTAAAAACCAAATAAAATGACTGAATTGCCCCTAGCTTTAATATATCATTTTAGCTTGGTTTTTACTAACATAACCTTAATTATTTTTTGTCCTCTTATCATTAGTAAAGTTTCATTAGTTTGCAAATATACGAAAAGGTGGGACCACCACTGGTTATTTTTGAAGTTAGGGCCGTTGCTAGCCAACGGCTAATCGTTAGGATTATTAAAATTCATTATCCCTATAGTTATGATTATTAAAATCCATTATCTCTAAATTTATTTACTTGTGTGCATTTTATCATTTAATTACCGTTGATTTGCATGTTAATATTTACTTATTAAAACAAATAAACCAAAAACATTTTTACTTAAATCTTTTAGATTTACTCACCAACAGTTGACCAAAAAACTATTTTTACACATGATACAGGTAAACAGGGTGAAGATATGGATGATGATGACACTTAGGGATGATGCCTTAGATAAATAAATCAGATTGTGTTGTATTACGAATTATTGGTTGTAGTTGTGACATTGTTAAAGTTAATTGTTAATAATATTTAACTTTCAAATATCATATCATAAACTGTGAACAATCAATCATGCTCCAGTCACCTATTCCGCTGCGGGTCTGGGTGTGACAGGTGTGTCGATAACAAGTGACATATTGAGGTCACATTAGCAGATAATACAATACAATGTGGTCTTCATGATTCAAGTGACACCATAGAAGAAAAGTGTTTTGCGTGATCAACCAAAGAAGGCCACTTATAAGTTGATATAAAACATTCAATGAAAGCCACTTATAAGTTGATATAAAACATTCAATTATTTTTCTTGTTATCTGATTACTTTTATCATTTCAACTGCTGTTACACTTTATAAAAAATGCATGACTATGTTAAAAGTTCAAATTAATCCAAATTTATGGCAATAATACACTCAAATCATGTTCAACAAGTAATACAAAATGTACAATATCATATTCACATGAGTTACAAACTCTGTATTTCACAAAACAAAACCAACAAGAAGACTCCACACTCAAGCTGGTACTGTAAATTTGTATGAAGCATACGAGAGAGACGACAAACCCCAGCTATGGTGAATAAGTTCGGCTTTGGAATTCGCACCCCCGGCACCCATCGCAACATGCAGCGGATAGAAATGGTCGGGCCACGGGTGCGCAACGGTTGCATGTGGAGCCTTCTCCTTGTAGTTGTTTACATCTTCATACCTTCTATCAATTAGTGCCTCTTTGAGCCATGTGTCAAACTCTTGAGCCCAGGGTTGCACCGATGTGGTGTTGCGCAACATTCTCAAGTTGTGGGTGGTGGCACCCGAACCGACTATGAGCACGCCTTCGTCTTTAAGGGGTGCCAATGCTTTACCCATGTTGTAATGGTAAGTGGCGTCTTTGTTTGTCTGGACGGATAGCTGGCAGACTGGAATGTCGGCCTCTGGATACATGAGCATTAGAGGGACCCAAGCGCCGTGATCGAGCCCCCGTTTTTTGTCCTCGTCGACCCGCTTGAACCCGGAAGACTTGAGCAGTTCCTTGACTCTGTTTGCTAGTTTTGGAGCACCTGGTGCTGGATACTTGAGCTGGTTTTGAAACATATATAAAGAGGTAAGAAAACAATTAAATTTTCTGCAACCATTTTAGTGTCACACACCAAGGCTGCTAAAAGGGTCAAGCAAACCCAAAAATCATGTCACACATGAACTCGAACATGCCATGTGTATTTGCTGTTTGACCCGAACAAGACGTGTTTAATTTGAAAAAAAAAACCCATTTTTCCACATATTAATACTTAAAAATTCTAAATTTGCACACTTTTATTTTCTGTTTTTTAGAAAAATTATGTTTAAACTATGCCAATTTAATATTAAAAACTGAAACTTTGATCTAAACAATACTCAAATTTTGCATACTTTTATTTTCTGTTTTTTTAGAACAATTATGTTTAAACTATGCCAATTTAATTTTAAAAACTGAAACTTTGATCTAAACAATACTCAAATACTTGGAAGTTATTATATAAAAAAAACATTTTTAAAAGCTAAAAGAACAAATAAATGGGTAAACGGGTCAACTCGCTAACCAATCAGGTTGACACAAACACGACCCATTTAGCTAAGCTTGTGCGTGGGTTCAACCCCTAACTAATCCTAACCCGTTTAGACTAAACCTAAACCTACAAGCTTCGTACTAGAATCATGTCGTGTTTTTGTGTCGTTTCATAAAATCCCTCTAACCACACACACAAACCACATTCATATTTACTTTGCTTTAATGCACTTCTTCCATTTCAATATTCAGGCAATTACAAATTCTTCCCCAACCACAGATCCCAAATTTCATTAATCTCCTAAAAACAAGCTAAATCTCCAATCATCGTTCATATCGATTTAGCAAACAGCAAGCACTACACATAAACTAGTTATAATTTAGAAAACCCATTCATATTTACAAAAAAAACAGCCAGTGTTTCTTCATTTTCATCTCTGAACGATCATTTTTCAACACATCTTACACCTATAAGAAGTCTGACCGATTGAGAGGTAGCCTCTGAATCGATCAGCATAGCATGTATCTTAAACTTACCCATTAAGAGGCTCCATTAACCATGTCATGGCTGTTTGTTTCAGCTCTTAATGGGCTCTTAATTTAATGGTTCGGATCTCTTACACTTCTTATTAGTTCAGCACTTAATTGATCAGCTGTTTGTTTCGCAAGCAGATGTCTAAATGGTTAAGCATTATACTAACGGCTGTTTGTTTACCTCTTAATGAGTCTCTTAATGGTTCAGACCTCTTCCTGGTTAAGCACTTAATAGTTCAGACTGTTTGTTTCGTGAGCAGATGTATAAATGGTTCAGACATTTGCTTTTGAATGGTTAAGCATTATGGTAAGTCTGAATAGTTAAGACCTCTAATCTGAATCGGTCAGACATTTGCCTCTGAACGGTTAAATATTATACTGGATCTTAATGGTTCAGACATCTTATTGATTCAACACTTAATGGTTTAGACCTCTTACTAGTTCAACATTTAACCATTCAAAAGTTGCCAAACAACCGCAAAGTCTGAATGATTAAGGCCCCTTGTCTGAATTGGTTAAACATTTGACTCTTAACCTGACCGATTCAGCAGCAACCTCTTAATAATAGAATAATCAATTAAGAGGGTACCAAAAGAGCCTTAAACCCAATTGAATCCACCTTAAACCACTATTCTAAACCTAATTCCAATAACTTCAACCACCATATCACCAAAACACTCAAACAACAACCAATTAATCAACAAACAATAATTAATTACCTGGTACATAGATTTAGGGAACCCATAGAAATCATAGATAGTTTCAGAAACTCCATCAACAGCGTTGACTGTGGGATACTCAGTCTCCCAGTGACCAGATATCACAAGAATAGACGACGGACGAGGGGCAGTGGCTGGATACACCTTCTGCTGAAACGATTGGAGGAAATGACGGGCCGGCATAGTTTCATCGATGGATAAAGTTGGTGATCCGTGGGATATGTAAAACGTGTCTGGAATCTTCATTCCGTTCATCGCCATCATCATGTTTGATTCTTGATATTATTGATGTTGTTAATGTGATTGATTTGGTTAATGACTAAAGTTGATTGGATTTGTGGATATATATAGAAATGGTATTTTATTTCACCTAACCCCGACGATGCTTCGAGTCATTGCTTACGTCACCGCAACGTAGCACACACATGCTTCGAGTCATTGCTTACGTCACCATTGCAACCTTCAAATCAATTCAAACCAACTTAAACCACTCACTTTTTACATTTTTTTTCAAGGACCAATTAAATAATCAGATAAGCATACTTGGATGCCCTTAATCGAGCAAATGAATCATCTCCTTCATAACGGTCAGAGTTGGATGCATACCCGAGCCACTAGTTCCGGGGAAAACCCGCCCGAAGGCCCACTGCGATAAAACCCAGTTCAGCTCGGTTACAAACTGACGACCTCCAAAGAGGTCTAGTCCTAAACTTCATTCTCACCACCAATGTCCTTCAAAGTGATGTTAGTGGGTGTTGAACTTGTGACCTCAAAGAGGGAAATCAAGTGACTAACCACTAGATCAACTTATCAGGACACTCACTTTTTTATATTGAATGAATTAATTAAGACGAGACGACAAAACTAATTATTTTTTACTTTTGAGATATTTTCTCGGATATTTACTACTCTTTTACCCGGTGCGTTGCGACAATACTATTTTACCCCACGCAATATGGTGATACCAGTGCATTGGCATTTGGTGTAATTCGAAACTATGTAATAACTTTATTAATTAAAGTCTAGAGGTGTAAACGAAAAAAAATACACTAAAAGACAAAGGAGTTTAGAAGTAAAAAAAACAAGAAGACAAAAGTTACGGTAACAAAAGCACGTTATCATTTGATATATATAATATGTTGTTGTAACTTGTGTTGTAACTTATAACGTATGGTATGGTTGTTACAAGCTTAAAGTCGTTTTATTTTTCCGAATAATCATATTTACGTAACATATTGACAAGAGTTTTACACACTTATTTGTAATATTCTAGTGTTTTATGTTTAAGAAAAAGAATGAAAGACAAAGGAAGAATTGAGAAAGAACAGTAGAAAAATAATTAAGTGATTTTTTTTAAACAAACTCATACATTCACTAAATCTACTTCTAAGTTTTACATCAATATCTACTACATGTCGAGCAACCTCATCACTTGGGAATCAACAACTTATTATACTCCTTAGTAACACCACGCTTCAAGCCCTTTAGAAATACATAAACGACTATGTCGTGGTCATGTGCCAGAACATGACGCAGTTTGCAAAAGATGGTGATTGTGTTTCGGTATGCATTTAGAGGAGATTAACCATATAGATAATATCTACTTATACCGACTATCTTGGTTTGATTTATTTTAAACTATGCTTGATTATCAGATGTTAATTGCCCATTCGTCGGTGTTAATGCTTTGCAAATGAGCTGTTGATTGTTTTGGTCATCTGTAAATAGAACGTTGTGTTTAAAGTAATCTATTGAACACTAAGTGAATCTCGAAAATGGTAGAATCATTGTGTTCTTGTACCTATCTCGGTTGTTGAATGTGAGGAATGCCATGCTTTTGACATAGTTTTAACACTCCTCTTTGACCATACCGTTATAAGTGTCATTCTTAAGTACGAGAACACGTATATGTAGTCATTACGAGATGTTTTCCTCTTCGCTTGGTGATACATTGACACTATGGACGTGATCACTTTGAATCCTAATCGAAAAAAACAAGATAGTTGGCACTTGACCTATATTAGATGTCAATGCTCTATGGAATGTCAACCCTAGTTCTAGTCGCAATAACCATGTGACTGTCGACTACACCTTATACAACGCTTTTCGAGTTGAACATATCAAAATTATATTCATCATCATCATCATCTTACTCAGTAAATCCCACCAATAACAAAGTTAAGGTAGGGTCTGAGGAGGGTAAGATGTAGACAACCTTACCTCTACCTCGTAGGAATAGAGGCTGCTTCCAGTAAGACCCCTATATGAGCATGCCTATTAGCCATACTATATGATATATCGCGTGTTTGGTACATAAAATCCGGCAATCTACAACACGCATAAGATTCAACGTATCTCTACATTATCATGAGTCATCAAAGGGTAAGTATGGATATAAGCATATCCAACAAGAGTGTCCAGTAGCATAAAACAACATATACATCATAGCAAACTGATCTGTAAGTAAACATTAAACTCAGCACCTGATAAACCAAATGCACCTGAGGCCTGCCCAAAAGCCGAGACGAGAGGCAAGAGCGTCTCGTACGCAACAAATAAGCTTTATGTACAACCAGAAACTGTATCTCTTTTACATATCAATCATTTCATCAAGAAAACCATTGATCATATTAACCTCCAACGAGACTCTAGAGTTGTGCACGAAGTGCTACATCAAGACCCCGAGACGTTGTCAAGATCACCTCGCCCCTCAAACGCGCTATTTAAAACCAAGACACACTCGCATTAACTTCTGGAAGATACCCGGAAATCGTTAGTTCACTAGAAAGATTATCTAGCATGTCGTAAATATGCTCCGACCCGATGTGAGATTTATCGCCAGCCACAAATTGTTTAACCACACCATTAATCTCGATAGAACTCACACCCGGATTCTTCTCTATACCCCTACTTTTCATTCTCCTCCTCACGTTACTCGCCTTTTGCCAATCTCCTCCTGCAGCATACATATTCGAAAGAAGAACGTAATTAGAGTCACCGCTAGGGTCTAACTCGCTAATAAACCTCATTAACTTTTCAGCTAATCGTATATCACCCGCCACTTTGCAGGCTGCTAGAACCGATCCCAGCACAACTTCATTTGGTACCATTGGCATGTTTTCTATAACCTTCAAGGCATCTTCTAACATGCCAGCGCGACTATACAGATCTACCAAACATCCGTAATGCTCGATTCTAGGGGATATTTTATGAACTTTTATCATCACGTCAAATAGTTTCCTACCTTCATCGACCAAACCAGCATGGCTACACGCGGTTAAAGCACCGGTAAACGTCACCCCATCTGGCTCGAAACCCTCTTTCTGCATCTGATAGAAATATTCAAGAGTTTGCTCTGCGTTTCCGTTAAGTGCGAAGCCAACGATAATCGAGTTCCATGACACAAGATTGCGTTTCGACATGCTGTGAAACACCTGAATCGCGAACTCAACACACCCGCATCTACAATACATATCAATCAACGAATTATTAACCCGAACGTTATATTCATACTCCCATCCAACACAACACGATGAACCCAAAACCCTAACTTAAGCGCACCTAAATTCGCGCACGCGGACACTACAGACACAATCGTAACATAATCCGGTTCAACCCCATCAGCCTGCATTGCCTGAAACCACTCCAAAGCATGCTCATAACACCCTTTCTTAACAAACCCATCAATTAAAGCCGTATACGAAACAACACCTCTCTCAGGCATTTCATCGAACAGTTGGACCGCATCACCAACATCTCCAAATCTCATCAACCCAGCAACCATAGTGTTCCAAGTCACGTTATTTTTGAAACCCATCTTGTCAAAACACAATCTAGCAAGATCTAACCGGTTACATTTACAATACATATCAATAACAGCCGTACCCACCTTCACGTTTTCAAAACCGAATTTGTATACAAGTGCGTGAAGTGAAGCACCAAAAGAAAGAGCCTGAAATGGGAATTCAGCACAGGCGGAGAGGAGGGTGACGAGGGTGATGTGATTGGGTTGAACTCCGGCGAGTCTCATGCGGGTGAAGTTTGTAGCAGCATGGTTTAAGCGGCCGGTTCGGCAATGATGAGCAATTGAAGAAGTCCATGAAGAGACTGTTGAATTGGATTCAATGGTGGGTGTAGACAGGGGTTTTGAGGGGGTTGAGAGGTTGCCGGAGTAATGTGGGGGTGCATGGAGTTGGTTTGTGATGGGAGGCGTTATGGAGAGGAAGAGGCTCATTTGTGTATGGAACGTTAAGTGAAAATGTAAACTAGTGGTTGATTTATAGTTCATCCGGAAGGGCTGGCAGGGGTTTGTTTTCGAAAGATTAGAGTTTGTAAGTCAGAAGAGGGTGGCAGCACAGCTTTGTTAACCAACTACTTCTGTTTTGATGTAACTTGACAAATTTTTATTAGACTTTATTTTTAAATATTTGAATTAATTTATAGTCAAAATTAACAATTTATCATTAGAAAACACTATTATGTTTTTTTTAATATAAATATTCTTCAACAATATACATTGTAATAACCTAAAAAGTTCGAAACTCTGTTAAACTATGTGTTAGGAAAGGCTCTGTTCGGACCTTACTAAGAGAAAAAAGGCTGTGATGTGGTATCATGTAGTTGATATGTAGGCGTACTTTTTTTCATCTTTCATAACACTACCAAAGGGATGTTTTGAATTGTGAGGCTTTATCTAAAATATGGTATTGAGTTAAGGTGGCTAGATATAATGGATTGATTGATTAATATTAAAAAAATAAAAGTAAAACATTTTCTTCTTCCCGCGCCCACGAGTTGCCCCGTGGTCCCTCCCCACGTCCTGGTTGGCACCTCTATGTAGCAGTGTTTACATAGCACCAACGCTGGCCCTATGGTGCCCGATAAGTTATGACCTTAGTAACTGTCTCGTTACAACTTTTTTCTGAATAGCCAACGAATCCTTCAAATGAGCTACTGGCGAAATTCATCACAACAGGATATACACGCATACAAACTGGGGAAAACCCTCATCTAAGACTGAAACCCGTGAACACTCGCCCGAACGCACGATAGTGCGATGGGGTAAAACCCATTCAGGTCAAGGATCGAACCATTAATCGCCGCCTACTCGCCCATCATCACCTGGTGCCTTTGAAATTAATGGGGAGAAGCAAAAATTGAAACTTGGGTCTTTTTGAAACACAGGTCTCTCCTTTACTACTTCACCACTAACTCAATGTCAGTTCTAAATTTATGAGTTAAAATTAAAATTTTATAAATTATTTTTGTTCTCTAGATTAGACTATGTATAACAAAATAGAAACTAAAAAATGGTCTTAATCATCAGTTACTGGTCTTTGTCATGTATTGTTTACAGTATATAAATATTTTTATTTTGAATATAATCAGTATAAAGTGTTGTTGGCAGTCAATCAGCTTTATACTTGCTTGAAAACAAATATTAAGACTAACACACTATAAAATGCTTTTTAAACATTAAACTATCTAAATATTGTTTTTCAACCCAAAATTGCACTGATATTCAGGAGAAAATGTTTTTCAATATTAGTAACCATAGCATAAAATTACACTAATGTGTGAGTTCATAATTTTTTTTAAATAAAATTTGTTACAATCACTCGTATAAAAAGGGCAAATAAAAGGATGCCTACAAAATGATAACAAAACAAACATTACAACAATCAAGCAGCAATACAAGCCTCAACATGACAAACATACACATACCATTACAACACGTAAGATACTCGAAATAATTACAAATCCTAAGGAAACGAACGAGTTTGGCCCGTTAAGTCGTTTTCTGTGTTGCTCGATCATCAGGGCCAGCAAGCATGATCTGTAAGTATAAGCATTTACATGTTAGAAAAAATCTTTTCAGATGAAGGGTATAAATGTCTTTTCGTTAAGATAAGTTGAAGCTTACATTACAATCGAAGGCGAATCTACGAGCCAGCATAATGGCAGCATTTCTCTCTCTTTCGGACTCGAACGCCAGCACAAACGAGAGCCCAATCTTTGGTTGCCAGAATGCTGCCTGAGCTGCAGCATTACCACCACCTCTAACTCCACACAACTTGTTTGGAGAAATCACAAATAAGATAAAATTAATATAAATTAGAAATATCCAAACATGCAACTTTTTGTTTCGGTTAAGTGGTAGCATACCTGCATAGACGACGAGTAGTATTCTTTGGCCACTGTCGTCTTGTCCTTGCAAAGTTTCATCCTCATCTTTCCCACGTGAAGTACGTGAATCGACTCTAGAATGGTCGGTTCCATTCATTTGAACAATAACCACCTACACACAGTAACATCATATGACTATACTACAAATAAAAAATAAATAGGAAAAGAAAATCAAACTTAAGGTAGCTGACGTACATTAAATTCAGTGTCATGCCGGCGCACCAATGCTTCCACGTAGTTTCCTAGTCCTGCAGCTGTTTACGAAACTTCTATCAATAAAAAGTCAACAACCAACCACTCCTGATTTTTTTTCAAATGGCTACTAATAAAACTTTCTTTACGTGGAATTAGGTTGAACTCATGCGTGGCGCACGTCCTGCGACACGAAGCGTCACACGCACTTGGGCTTATTTTTTACAGAAACTGAACGTTTTTTTACTGAATCTGCGGAAGAAATATGCAAAACGAGATCTCGGCGATATGACCGAGATGAAATATGCAAAATATCGGCGATATCTCGGTACTTTTCGCCAATATTCTCGCTGCCGAGATTTTGGCCGATATTTCTCCGGAGGTCCGATAACCGAGAATCGCCAGAGATTAACTGCATAGTTTACTAGTAATTAACATAATTAAAAAGGAAAGAACATAAAAAGACACCAACCAGGATCAATGGGACCAGATGTTGTCAGCGTGACACTAAGCCCGTCTGAGATGATATCAGCTTGAAGTACTCGACCAACGTCAGAGGGTTCAGGAGCGTAAATAGGTTTGGTGGCACCTAAAAAGTATGATTGTTGTTTAGTACTATTACCATGCCAAATTCTCATCATATCAGATGTTTATGAACCTAATACCTGAAATAAGGCACTTTTTGCCATCTTCGGATGCCAAACGATACCACTGGATAGAAAATTCTAGAAGTTCTGGAGCTGTATCGGAACATTGATGGATCTCCAAATAAGAACCTAACGACTCTGTACCGTCTAATTCAAAGATGTCGGGTGTAACTATCTCTCCCCGCCTGCTCATTGCCAACTGAAATAGGAACAAAAATAATCAAAAAAAATGTAGCCATAAACCTTGATCTAACATTCTAACTATAACTAAATTTATTTTTATATTTGTAAAATCCAGTTATGGTGAGATAAAACGTTAGGTTCGTGTAGATAACTAAAAGGTAAAACTACAATGGGTACCAAGTCATCAGTTTAAACTGTAAACTGTATTCTGTTTTAGTTTTGTTATGTTTGTATCCAATAAACGTTTGGTTTTTTTTTTCTTTTTAAATTTGGTATACAATGTCAAATATGATTTTTAGAATCACAAGGATCATCAATAACCATAACAAACATAGGAGTATGATACAAGCCAACATGCCTACTAATCGTGACCCTAAAGCACACTTAAAAGAGATAGTAGAATGATCATAAGTAACAACTAACCTCTTTTTGGAGCTTAAGTGAAGACTTAGACTTCTCTGCTAGTTGAGTACGCAATGCTTGAAGCTCATGATCCATGTCCATAACCTGTGAAAATAACATGAGGTCAACACTTTTGACTGTATAAAATGTATTTTCAGCTACTTAACTATGTTAGCATGGAGAATACCAGGCATTCAATGCCAACAACATGAACATGATGACCCATTTGACGTTTACAATATGTTTACAGGATCAAGAAATTAGAAATTAAAACACAGTTAAATACATATGTATACACTATACAATATTTAATCTATGGTTTCTAATGTTTTGAGTTCTCACATTCATAAAATATAAAAAAGTAAAACAAAATTATAAAGTTCAAATTAATAGTAAAAAGTACACGATATGAAATAAAACTTAGGTATCTATGAATTAACATTTAGGTATCTATGAATTAACAGTGCAAGTATGGTACCTTACTAGGCTGATGCAACATCTTGATCCTTCTAGCTTCCTGAACCTCCTTCATTAACTCTTCCACATCCTAAATATGAGAATAATATCAAGAAACAATTAAATCTGCAACGGATTACGCATCATCAACTTAATCTACAGCACACACTATAATGTCAAAATATATATCATAAAACAAGATAGGCACTTGTGACAATTATGAGAATTTAGGGATAACACTGGTGGATTGTTTGACCTTAGGTTGTATCTGGCCTTAGGTTGTCAAACAGAAATGAACAGAACCTGATGGATTGTCGATTTATAGATGAATTTCAACTTTTAGAACGAAAAAGAACACTAAGTTGAAAATCATTTAATGGATATAAATAGCATTCACAGTTTCATACTTTGGTATATATATACCAAAGCTTGACATTCTGGAATGTAGTTATGCTAAAGATTAAACTAAAAATATAGAAACTGGCAATTAGAACTTTAAATAGCATTGTTTTTCTCTTTCAGTGTAAAGCTTGTAAGGCGTAAATCATTTTTGTCATTTTATAATGTTTAGAAACACGTAAACTGAGATACCTGCTTCCCAGCAGCTCGGGACATTCTTTCTTGCTCTTGAAGAGCCTCTTCCACTCTCTGAACTGCAGCTCTAGCCTTCTCGATTTCGGCCCGTGCAAAAGCTCGTTCTTCATCAACAAGTTTTTTTGCATCTTCTGATGCCTAGATATTATTAGAATATATCAGCAAAGCTGAAAATATAAATAGAAGAGAGAGAAATCTATATGATGAATAACCAAAACAATGTTACGCTTTTAATAATGAAAGTTCAAGTGATAATAATCCGCAGGAGGTTGACAATTAGGCCTGTAAACGAACCAAACGTTCATGAACCATTCGTGAACATGTTCGGCGGAAAGTTCGTTTATTTAATAAACAAACGAACATGAACACAATTTTTGTTCATTTAATTAAACGAACATGAACACACGTTTTGTTCGTTCATTTATGTTCGTGAACGTCCGTTTATGTTAATTCATTGATGTTAGTTTCAATTTAAATACATGAGTAGTTATATTTATATAAATATTAAACATAAAAGGAACTTTCTAACTAGTTAAATAAATACAACTATTTGGTAATCGGGCTTTCTAGTAATAAAAATGGGGTTTCCAACGGAATTTATCATAATTAATCACTAACTTATATAAAAAATAACTTGATGTTCATTTATGTTTAGTCAATCATGTTCATTAGTGTTCATTTATGGTTGTACAATTAGTTCATTTGTGTTGTTTATTGCTTGCTAAATTCGGTTCGTTTAAGTTTGTTTTTGTTTATGTTCATTTACGTTCGTGAACTATTCGTTTAGGTTTTAAACGAACGCACATTAATGAACACGAATATGCTCAATTCTTAATAATCAAACATGACCAAAAAAATGTGTTCAATTATATGTTCGTGTTTGTCTTCGTAGTCGGTTAAAGTTAAATGAACGAACATGAACATGCCTCTGTTCGTGTTCGTTCGGTTCATTTACAGGCCTAGTTGACATACATTATAATTAAGAAATGTGCTAAAATAATATAACAGGCCTAGTTGACATACATTATAATTAAGAAATGTGCTAAAATAATATACATGCAACAATTTTTTATACAATTTAATAGATAAGCATGATTTGCTACTGCACATATATACTAACCTGCTTCAGAAAACTTGCAAGCTTCTTAACCTCAGCCTTCTCTTGAACCAACTCACTTTCCCTCTGTGTCAATTGAAACGCTAAAGATTCAACCTACAATGACGGACATAAAAACCACACACATCAGAAAAGAACATTTCTGGCAACTAAATTCATAAGTCAAAAAGATCCAACTTGCCATAGCAATAGCTTCCTCCACGTCATCCTTGTTCTTACCAACAGCACGCCCTCTCAAGGATTCAAGTGCGTCTCTAAGATTTTCGATAAGCACGTGTTTCTCTAAAGAAGCGACATCTTGTAGTTTAGTCTGTCCCCCATATGTGAATAGTGTTCAGTACAATAAAATGACGTTAATAAATGTGTGAAATATCAGAGGTCAACCTCGTCTGACAACTTAGTAGCAGCAGCTAAACCCTTCTCAAACTTACTGGCAAGATCACGAACAGATAGACGGTTTTGCTGATCTAGCAACTGAGCAGTCTCGTTTCGGAACTCTTGCTTCGTAGAAACTAACTTTGCATCCTCCAAAGTGTTAGCTCTGTTTTTGTAATTTGGAAATCGACTAGAGGCAAATATAACGTCTGCCGACACTGGGGAAACTGCATCTCTTTGAGCTGTATAGCTGAAATCACGCCCCATCCTCGTCATGCCTCGTGTTATATATCAGTATATCACTCTGTCCAATCAAAGATCTTAAAACCTTTTAGTAACAATACAAAACCAACGATTCCTTTCAAACAAGACAGTAGTACAACAGTGACCAATTTGGTCAAACTGACTAATGGAAAGTGAAGATTAAACAACTAACAAAGAACCTTTGGTTTTCAAAATGCAAAGTAACCACATAAAATGTTTTTGTCTTGTAATAATTCCTTTGACCGAAAGAAATCCCCAAAATTGGAACTCCACTTCATAATCGAAACAATAACAACAACAACAACCGAACCCAGTAAATCCCACAAGTAGCAAAGCTATTGTTAGGGTCTGGGGAGGGTGAGATGTAGACAAACCTTACCTCTATCCCAGGGATAGAGAGGCTGCTTCCAGAGAGACCCTCGGCTCAAATCATACAGACAGATTTATAAAGCATGACGTATATATGTATATAGAAAACTACCACATACAGAAAACTACGGCTAATAACATAGGTGGAGAAAGAGTATATGGTTAAAAATAGGCAAATATAACGTAACATGAGAGACAACCTATAAGCATATATACAAGAAACAATCCCATATAAAATCCACCTAACGTGCAAACCGAACGCAGGTCCCTACAGCACCTCTAAAAAACGCATTTACCCCGTCCCCTAAAAATCCTTAACCTTAATCCTCCGGAAAAAAAACCCAACAATCCCTTTCAAACAAGACAGTATCTGGTCAAAACTGGCTGATTGGAAGTAAATATTCAACAACTAACAAAGAATCTGTGGTTTCAAAATGCAAACAAATCACATAAAAATGTTTTCGCCTTACAATATTCCTTTAACCAAAAGAACACCCCAAATTGGAACCCTAATTCATAGTCAAACCAATATAATCCTCTAATCTACACAATAACCTAATTTACTCCTTAAAATTACATCAAATAGTTAGCATCTGGAAACCTAGAGTACATAATACTCAATCAATTCATGATCAACAGGCTGTAAAAAGGATGTATACACACAAAGCAACAGAACAATATGTAGAAAACCTAGATGCAATTAGTATGAACAACATACAGAAGAACAGTGATGAGAAACTGAGCCCTAATTCGAGAAGGAAAGTGGAGTAAAGTGCATCGAGAAGAGTGTACTTACAGATCATGTAACCAGATGCAAATTGAACTGATTCGGTAGATTTGAAGTTGAATTTAACATGATATAATGCTTCGATGATGATGAATTGTTGAAGATGATGGTGCAAGTAGGCAGATTTGGAAAAAAAAAATGGAAGTTAATCTGAGTGTATGTATGTATGTATGTGTGTGGTTTGCTTTTTGAAAAGCATGAAAAAGGCATGGAAGAAAAAAAAAAAGTGCAAATCCAAAGTCTCCCCCTTTAGGTTCAGGGGACTTGCTTTGCGTGTATTTAGGTGCGGGATCGATATAGATATCGAAAATACTGATACTGGATTTCTGGAAAAGTTGGTATCGATTCAGTATTGAATCTGTCGATACACTATTGGGTCGTACTCATTACAAAATGCTCATCTTTATGTGGTGTTGAATCTATCAGTATAGTATCGGGTCGTACTCATTACAAAATACTCATCTCTATGTGGCATTGGTAACGTACTGGCATCGATACTGGCACCAAAAATACTGACGCTGAATGCAATACTAGATCTATCAATATGGTACTGGTACTTAGTACCAAGTGCTTATACCTACTTGCGTTAGTTTTTTTTAAACAACTCACACTCTTGTCTAACTTGCTTCACATTTCACGACAAAAGTCAATTCATCAAACGTGTATAAAAGAGGAAACACTACTTAATACACCAAAATACTATTAAACTAAGAGGTTGTTTATTTTAGCTCTTAATGATTCAGACTTTTTACTGATTCAACACTTAATGGTTCAGACTGTTTGTTTCGCGAGTATATGTCTGAATGGCTCAGACATTTGACTCTGAATGGTTAAGCATTATACTGAGTCTGAATGATCAAGACTTCTTATCTGAATTGCTTAGACATTTGTCTTTGAATGATTAAGCATTATACTGACTCTAAATGGTTCAGATCTTTTATTGGTTTAGCACTTAACTGATCAGGCCATTATTTACTGGTTTATTCAGACGTTGTCAAACGGCCTTTAAATACCCTTTCTAGTTTTTCTTACATTTACTCATGGCTGGGTTGTTGTTTATTGTTGTTATTATTATTGTATTATTATAAAGTTTATTGTACAATAAAGAGAACCTAATACGTTTATTCTTAATTTTGTTTGCGTGGCTTGTTAACTATGTAGGGACGGCTATAATTGTAATTTTAAAATAAGGTGTTAAGTTGAAAAGAATTTTAAAAATAATAATAAATATAACTTTATACAACTTGTGTCAAGTATGCACCGACGGAGGTATTTTTTAACATCACCTTTTTGTTTTATTGATGTTGGATGGAGCAGATAGATATTTTCTTTTCTTTAATATACACATTTTATTTTAGTGTTTTCTTCACACATCAATCTAGGGATACATAGATTTATTTAAATTCTTCACAAATGTTAGATGATAATTTACATACTTATTATGTGACACTAATTATAAATTTATTAAATGGTTTATATCACATGAAAAGAATAACTTACCTCTAAAAATATTTATTATATAAAGATAAATAGATTCAGAAAATGATAAATAGAATATAGTGTCGAAAAAGACGATGAACTGATGTAGATCATTAGATGTGATCATTTAACGGTCGAGATCTTCGCAATTGCATTATTGTATTATGAATCGAAAATAATCAGGTATGCCAATGTAATCTAAGGGTATCTGTGTCATATTATCGAGAGTGAAATGGATATGCAAAGTATAGCACCCGTACCCGACCTGGTCATCGCATGGCAGGTTGAACACCAACTTACGCAACAAAATGCGTAAAAAATAAATTAAATTTGTGAGGGTGGCTAGGGTGCCGTCGTGTTGGAGTCATGGGTTGGACGATTTTCATGAGAACAGTGCCGCAACCCTTTATCATGCGGGAAGGGTTCAAGCTCATGAACCAGACAGTGGTGGAGCATGCCAAATGGTCTTTTAACCGTTTTAATTTGTTTTAAAAAATACCGCATTCCACATTATAAATACTCACATAATCTTATTATGTATTCTCTTCCAAACAAAAAAAAACATACTCAACATTTTCTGGTGGAGAAAATTAAATATAATCTACTCGACTCGAATCATCAACTTCTGTCGACATTACCGATTCTAGTGTTGAGTTTCTTGTCAAAGTGGTCGCCTCAGCATAAGAACTTGAAGATGGGATTTACTTGACTTGATTTGTTTCATGAAATCTTTTGCATAGCCAAAGAAAAAAAAGTTCAAGAAGGTGCAAGAGAGTGCAAGAAAAGATGTCGAGTGAGTGTTTTGTGTTTTGAAATCTAAATGGGGTATACTCTAGGCTTCGACAAGATCTCGGAACATATTGCTAGCCTATCAAATTCGAGCATCCTCGATAAACACGACGAGTAGTTTAATTTTAGGATACTTGTGCTTGCGGAATCAAGACACACTTTAGGTTTCTATAAGATCTTGTGGAACACATTGCTAGCCTATCAAATTTGAGCATCCTCGATAAAGACGACGAGTAGTTTAATTTTTGGATACTTATGCTTCGATATGATTGACGACGAGTAGTTTAATTTTAGGATAATTGTGCTTCGATATGATCTTACGAAACACATTCCTAACCTCTCAAATTAAAACTTCCCAAATACAGACAAGTAGTTTAGTTTACAATTGTGCTTTTAAATTATTGTAATGTAATTTTCTTCCTTAATTTGTCAAATATATTTTATTAATACTAGGTGAATTTCCCCGCGCGATGCGACGGGAGTTCGGCCGGTATCTGCTGGGTTCGTTACATAGGGGAATTCGGTCGCAATCAGTATGGTTCGTTACGATATTGGTATGGTACCAGCACTCGATTTAAAGTTATGATATGCCCAAAGGTTGTGTTTCACATTGAAAACCATGAGAATGAATACCGGTACTGCTTTCGATAATAACTATATTGGTTACGGTTTCAGTATCAACTCTAGTCGTCATGGTTCTATTTCAAAAATAAACCCTTTTGTCAACATTTTTTTACAAGAGCAGCGAGAATAAAATATTAACACAGTCGGTATACAACTTTATGAAAATGATATTGAATGCGAGTTATTAAATGAAAATCAAAGTAGATAAACAAAATGGTTACTGATACCGTTATGGTCGTTGTTCGATCAACACAAGTTTTGTTTGTCACGGTACCGCAATGACACCAAAACTTGATCTAGCCTAGGATACAATATAAAGGTTGTGTTTCGAACATAACTCTGTTTTCATAAAATTTATACAGGAACATCGAAAAAGCAATCAAACAAAACTACGTATTTAGTGTTATTAAATCGCAAGTAGTTGATGAGAAACTAAATTACTAAAATAATTAAATATGTTGAATGTGTATATTATATATTATAGAGATAAAACAAATATATTTATAATATATACCTATGATTCATAAAGACTTCCTATTATTTATTTTTAAATATCTTTATGTGTAATACTGTTCATGAGAAGTTCTTATTAATATGTATATAATATATATTATTTATAGAGATAAAACAAATATATTTATAATATATACCTATGATTCATAAAGACTTCCTATTATTTATTTTTAAATATCTTTATGTGTAATACTGTTCATGAGAAGTTCTTATTAATATGTATATAATATGTATATAATATATATTATTATAGAGATAAAACAAATATATTTATAATATATTTATAATATATACCTATGATTCATAAAGACTTCCTATTATTTATTTTAAATATCTTTATGTGTAATACTGTTCATGAGAAGTTCTTATTAATATGTATATAATATAATATTATAATAATAATTATTGTAATTATGCTTTTAATATTGTAACTGTTTTTCTTAATTTATGATATATATTTTCTTTATATGATTTTAGTTTAAGTGATGGTGCACCTCGACCCTCACTCTAATTAATTAAATCAATACATTAAACCTACATCAAACCTTTATATTTAGATCCCATCCCACATTGTGTGCACATTAATTGATAAGTCAAACCCAAGATTTTTTTTAACGATAAATTTGTCACTAACGGACCACATAAGTATCATCGTGCTATCAGCAAAATCACCCGATCATATCCATCTCCAGTAGGCATAATGCCTATACACCAATTCGGAAGAAACCCAATATACATGGGAAAAACCTCCTTGTGAGAATCAAACCCAAGATCTATTGGTTTTAAAGCCTTATCTCAACTCCAGATGCCACTAGGCTATAAAACCATAGAACAAACCAAGGTTGAAGAACTCGTTAGTCGCTAGTCGGCCGGTGAAGCGGGGACTAGCGATTACTCGGGATTAATCAGGATTAATCAGATCAGGTTTTTTATATGTAATTTTCAATTTTATGTATACATATATACATTTTTACAGGTAAATATTTTAAGTAGCTAAGTTTTAAATCTTACTTAACTAATTTATTTAAGTATAAATGATTAATTGTTGGAATTTATATGATTTGCTTGGAAACTGGCCGAAATTAAGAGGTTTTTGTCACACCCCGACCCGCAGCGGAAAAGGTGATCGGGGCATGATTGGGTTATCATCAAAGCTCATGACATTTATAATGCGTTTCATATTCATTAATACAAATTAAATGGAAAATTACAATAAATGTTACAACATGATCTAACTAACAATCTAAACTTCTTTGTTCTCTTCTAAGGCATATCCTATGTTTTCCTTGCTTCAACCTGTACACCTGTATCATGTGTAAAAGGGTTTTTGGATCAACAATAATGTTGGCGAGTGAATCCTATGGAAAACATTTGAACAAATTTATTTAAATTGATTATGAAATATGTGCACAACCAAACATGAGTAAAATTAGATGTAACTTAATCAACAATCATAAGATATTAAATGGAACACTCATGAACAATAATGGAACAATTAGAGGCACGCGATGCTCAACTCGTCTCTCACGAGGAACTGAGGGGCCTGATGAATGAATTGCATAAACATGATAATATGAATGACACAACTACAAACAATATAAACTCAACGATACACACATGAACAATAATGAATTTGATTTGAAGCACGCGATGTTCTACTCGTCTCCCACGAGGAACTGATGGGCTTAATGTATGAGTTTCATATAATTGACAAAAGGAAATAAGTAAATCACAACAATAAAAACAATCTAAGTTTATGTCATGATGTGGTATGACACAAGTTTAAATAAATAAATTTAATTATTTTCATAACACATGAACACCCCAAAACGTGTAATTTAAAAGGGGGAGTTGTAAGATTCACTCACAGTGGGTGCGTTCGGTTGATGACGTTGAATGCACGCGAAGTGGTTTTAACCACGAGTGAGATTTAACCTAGATAAATCGCATTATGGTTTGGTAAGTAAACGGGTTTTATTAATCTATTTTAGTAGGATTGTTGGGTGTATTTTTGTGAGTTTGAGGCTATTTTCTAACCTTAAAAATGTTATTTTTAAGTATTTTTAATTGATTTTTAATTAAAATAATTAAATAAAAATAAAAAAATTGATTTTTTTCTGACCGTTTGACTGACCGTTGACCTGACCGTTGACCGGTTCAATTCGGAATACAAGTGCGCTGAGTGAGGCTCGAACCCGAGACCTCCCGTACGCGTGCACGCAGCTCTACCAACTGAGCTACGTGTCTAACCCGTTATATATCTGATTTTAATTATATATATATATTAATTAATTTAAACCGAAAATCATTTTATTTTAAAAACAGTTTTAAGCGAACCGGACGTGCACCCCACAGGTCTCGAACCCGGGACCTGTGGTTTAATCTAACACACAGTCCACCGCTGGACTGTGTGTTTAACATGTTATATAATTTGATTTTTATTATACTTAAATACAAATTAGTTATTTCCTTTTCTGCCTTATTTAAAAAGAATAGCTAATTGTCCGAGTCGGTGCAGAAGACCGGACTCGAACTCGTGACCTGAGATATAAACAAACACACAGTCCACCGCTGGACTGTGTGTCTAACTTGGTTATTATCCGATTATTAATATACTTAACATATAACTGTGGCGACTCCGGTTCAGTTTAACAAAAAAAATGATTTTTATTAAGGCAGCGTGTGTGAAACGGGAATCGAACTCGAGACCTTTGCATGTTTAACGTGCACACAGTCCACCGCTGGACTGTGTGTCTAACCCGAGTAATTTCTTGATTTATATTTTACTTATACGTTACAGCGGTTGCATCGTCTTCTTCATCCAGTTATAACCAGATATAATGTCTGACTGGTTCGAGTTTTATTCAAGTTTCATTAGCGATTTACAGTCCATTAAGGTGAGATAAGGGTGAAAAGATAAAGAAAATAAGCGAAAAGGTATACCGACTGGACCCTCTGTTTTCCGGCAGAACTCCGGCGACAGCAATAAGCTCCGGCGTCAGGTGTCTTGCAGCAGCGAGTCTCCGGAAAGCTTGGAAAAGGTAAGGGTGACTTCGGTATAAACTTAGGAGGTTCAGTGAGGTTCAGAAATAAGGAAATCGGTTTTCCGGCGACGAACAGAAAAGTTCCGGCAAGGGAGTTTTCGCCGAGAAAGAGTGTGGTTTTGAGCGAAAAGGTCTTCAATGGGTTGAGGGTGAATTTATAGGGGAAAATCGAGATGCACTTGGTCTGATTTCCGACTGTATTCGTAAATCATAAAAACTCCGGCGGTTATGGTTTGGTCGCGGACTCCAAACATCGGTTATAACCGATGTATTGTTAATGGTTTACGTTATAACTGAAAGTGGTGATTAAAAACTCGCGAGATTTCCGGGATTCCGACGACTGAACTAATGGGCGCCGGTTTTGAATTCGTAACGTTACTTTATGAGTTAAATGATTTCATGATTTAACAAACCAAGCAAGTGGCGCAGTGGTTTGTGTGTGTGAGATAAGTCGCTGAATCGACTCGGCTAGTGACCCGGGTTCGAAACCCGGCTGGATCATTTTATTTTTATTTTGCGATTTTCAACAGTTTTTCAAAAACTAAATATATATTCTTGTATAATAATTGATTATGTATCGTTTAAAATTATTTTGGGCATTTAATTCGCAACAAAATTTTTGACTGACTGTTCGGTTGATAAACGGAGCGGGTTTGGTAAATCCGTTTTTGACGGATGTTACAGTATCCCCTGCTTTTTAGAAATTTCGTCCCGAAATTTAAATTGTGATATATTTGACTAAAAGAATGATGGTGTTTAGTTTGAAAGTTACTTGCTTTTAGAAAAAGTAAGGGTTTAAGTTTTCTGTTCGAGGCGGTAACGTTCCTTGTAAGGGTTAGGTACCCTATTTCAGGAATCGCTTTTTGTTGCCTACTGTATGAATATTGATAACCAGGAATGATTCGCTAAAAATGATATCATGCATAAGAGTTTAGATACGTTTGGGAAAGTATGGTTATATCCTAAGGCAAAACTTCTAACATTACAACCTATGTGGAACATAAACAAAACACAACAGCTGATATTTGAACATAAGTAAACACAACAGCTAATATTCGAACATGAATAAACACATCAGCAAATATTTGAACATGAATAAACACAACAGCAAATATTTGAATCCACATTCTGATAGCATATATGTTTGAATGGTGGAAGTTCCTCTCTCGTTTGTTATGATGGAGAGGTTTGTTTATGTAGAAATGGAACACAATCCAATCTCTTTAAATAACATGATGATATAAATGTAACACAAATTCCAACCAAGGCAATACTAAATCCTACATGGAACTTCTCATAACCGCCTGATAATGCCTCTGATCCTTTGGCAAGAATACTTATATATAGGAAGTACCAGCGGCGTATCCACCATATTCTTGCCAAATTTTCATTAGTTTTATCCACAAGTTATGATTGGTTACCAAGAAACTAATAAATCCTACATAGAACTTCTCATAACCGCCTGATAATGCCTCTGATCCTTTGACAAGAATACTTATATATAGGAAGTACCAGCGGCGTATCCACCATATTCTTGTCAAATTTTCATTGGTTTTATCAGTGAATTATGATTAGTCCTATAACTCTACAATCAATACAACAAACATAAATTACTGAAATGAAATATATCTGTGCGATCAAGGCTCAATCGAACGGAGCCGATCGTATTGCATGTACTGAAAATGAAATGGATGTGCGCTCAAGGCTCAATCAAACGGAGCCGAACGTATTGAATGTACTGAAATTGAAATTGTGTGCTCAAGGCTCAATCAGACGGAGCCGAGTGTATTGCATGTACTGAAAATGAATAACTTAACCACACAAACAGCCTATGCATGGAACCTCTCATAACCGCCTGATAATGCCTCCGATCTTTTGACAAGAATACTTATATATAGGAAGTACCAGCGGCGTATCCACCATATCCTTGTCAAATTTTCATTGACTTTATCCGCAAGTTATGGTTAGTTCGATGCGATTCTACTATAAACACCACAACCACAAGATACTGATAATGAAATTGTCTGTGCGCTCAAGGCTCAATCAAACGGAGCCGAACGTATTGAATGTACTGAAAATGAAATTGTATGTGCGCTCAAGGCTCAATCAAACGGAGCCGAACGTATTGAATGTACTGAAATTGAACAACTTAATCCAAACAACCATCACACAATCAGCCTATGCATGGAACCTCTCATAACCGCCTGATAATGCCTCCGATCATTTGACAAGAATACTTATATATAGGAAGTACCATCGGCGTATCCACCATATCCTTGTCAAATTTTCATTGACTTTATCCGCAAGTTATGGTTAGTTCGATGCGACTCTACTACAAACACCACAACCACAAGATACTGATAATGAAATTGTCTGTGCGCTCAAGGCTCAATCAAACGGAGCCGAACGTATTGCATGAACTGAAAATGTAAATTGAAATGTGCGCTCAAGGCTCAATCAAACGGAGCCGAACGTATTGCATGAACTGGAAATGTAAATTGAAATATGCGCTCAAGGCTCAATCAAACGGAGCCGAACGTATTGCATGTATTGAAATGTAAAATGAAATAACCGATCAAGGCTCAAACAAACGGAGCCGATCGTGCGGGCACGCCCTGATCAACCGCATAATAAAATGGGGATCAAACTCAACCTCGATGGATGGGGAGCTGCGGCCTCGGCAAAAGCATATACTGAAAACAATATATAATATATAATATACCATAATTACTCTAACAGTCTACACATGTGATAAAGAGAAACGTAAAACTAAATGATAGAAGTGGAATCTGGATCTTCGGCGAAGAGGACTAGTTGAGTATCTTCGTTTGGGCCGTCATTATCTTCGACAGGATTAGCGTTGATATTGAAGACTCTTTCTCTTGCTGGTGGCATAGGGGTTGGGTTTCCTTGGTTTACTTGGTTAACTGGGTTTGATTGGGCTTGAGTGTTGATAACGTTAACCAATTGAGGGCATGTGTTTCTAAAGTGGGTAGGGTCGCCACAATTGAAGCAAGCTCGAGCATATGGGAACATGGGGTATTGGGGTTGGTGATAAGTTTGGGCCATGTTTTGAGTAGGGAAAAAGGTTTGGTTTTGAAAGGTGCGACAAACATTGCTCAAATGACCATAGCGTCCACAAGCTGTACATAGACGACAAAGTAAGGTAAGGGGATGGTGATAAAAACAGTTGTTGCATCGAGGGTGAGGTCCAAGATATGGTTTCTTATCTGGGTAAGCTGAGTTGGGTGCCACTTGGGTGATTGGGATAGCTCGGATGGGTATGGCGTGTAAAACTGGTGGATTTCGTTGGGTAGCAGCGAAAAGTCGCCCGACTCTTCTTCTCTTAGGATTGGGTTGAGAAGGGGATTCGGTTTGAGTGGAGTCGGAGGTTTCAGTCGATTCTTTATCCTTCTTCTTCTCCTCCTTTAAGTCTTTGTTTCGGATTCGGTTCTCGGTGAGTTCTGTTGCTAGCTCCATTGCTGCTTCCAAAGTTGCAGGCTTGGTACTTATTACAGGGTCTTGAATCTTTGACGGAAGACCACGAATGTAGTGCTCGATCAAACGGTAGAGGGGAGTGAACATGTTGGGAACCATTTGATGTAACTCGAGGAATCTTTTGTTGTAGGTGATGTGGTCTCCTTCCATTTGCTTCAATGAGTAAAATTCATCTTCTAACTTCTTGATTTCGCTCCTTGGGCAAAATCGTCTGGTCATGATTTCCTTCAATTCATTCCAAGTTAAGGACATAGCATCTTCCACACCTCGTTTGGACTTCTCTGTATTCCACCAAGTAAGTGCTATCCCATATAGTCGACCGGTAGCATAACGCACTTTGCGATCATCAGGGCAATCGCAATTTAGAAAAGTATTCTCCATTTCTTCAAACCAATGGAGAAGAGCGGTGACGCCTTCAGTCCCTTTGTATTTCGGAGGGTCGCATGATTTGAAATGCTTGTAGGTGCATTTTGTGGTAATTGGGGGAGAGTTGAAAATGTTTTGGTTTGCTTGATTGATAGGATTATCGGTGAGTGCTTGTTGAATTTGGATTACAATGTTGGGTATTACGGCAGCCATTTGTTGAGCGATTAAGGCAGCCATGCGTTCGCGGGCTTTTCTTGCTCTCGTCTTCTTACGAGCGAGGTTAGAAGACATCTACAAGGAATACATGGCAAAAGTAAGAGTTGGATGTTTTTGAGACCATGGGTCGCATTCAAGAATGAACATTCATAAAATAATTATAGAAAAATGCTACATCCATAGGATGTCTTGGGCTTTGCTCGCTGTTAGGCCCTTCATGCCGCCATACTTTACCTGTGTAATCATGTGGGCCCCCATGAATACCGGTTTTTCATATGGTTCGCACGGTTTTTGCCAGGTTGCGTACACAAAAACCCGGAGAAAATCGAGAAATATGTATACAACGTGTGATATTCGGAATGTGTCCAGGTGTAGACACGGTGACACCTCAAAGTAGGTTAGTTCGAACGACGTTTGGTGTGGCATGCTTTGGCCTAATAGGTCCTTCGTACTCTCATCGTTGGTCCCCAGGTAGGCAAACTGGTCCGTTATATTGGATTTATACGAATGCCAGCCTAGACAGGACGTTCCGACTACCGCTACTTGTACCCTTCCAGTTACTACATGCCCGTCGCAGAACTTACTTTGATGAGATTTGAAAATTGCACAAAATCTTTGGATAATGAGAATATGAAAATAAATTGAATACATGAACATCGATATATGTATAATGAATATGTATATATGTATAATGAATATGTATATAAGCATGTATGTTTGACTGTAAATGTAAACAAATATGAAACAAATAAATGTCACAAGTTTGTATGTATCCACCTAATCAATTAAAAATTTAGGCAGACTATAGTATAGGCTCTAAGGGTCTAATAACCTATCCTATATCCCTATAGTCATGGCTCTGATACCAATCTGTCATACCCCGACCCGCAGCGGAAAAGGTGATCGGGGCATGATTGGGTTATCATCAAAGCTCATGACATTTATTATGCGTTTCATATTCATTAATACAAATTAAATGGAAAATTACAATAAATGTTACAACATGATCTAACTAACAATCTAAACTTCTTTGTTCTCTTCTAAGGCATATCCTATGTTTTCCTTGCTTCAACCTGTACACCTGTATCATGTGTAAAAGGGTTTTTGGATCAACAATAATGTTGGCGAGTGAATCCTATGGAAAACATTTGAACAAATTTATTTAAATTGATTATGAAATATGTGCACAACCAAACATGAGTAAAATTAGATGTAACTTAATCAACAATCATAAGATATTAAATGGAACACTCCTGAACAATAATGGAACAATTAGAGGCACGCGATGCTCAACTCGTCTCTCACGAGGAACTGAGGGGCCTGATGAATGAATTGCATAAACATGATAATATGAATGACACAACTACAAACAATATAAACTCAACGATACACACATGAACAATAATGAATTTGATTTGAAGCACGCGATGTTCTACTCGTCTCCCACGAGGAACTGATGGGCTTAATGTATGAGTTTCATATAATTGACAAAAGGAAATAAGTAAATCACAACAATAAAAACAATCTAAGTTTAGGTCATGATGTGGTATGGCACAAGTTTAAATAAATAAATTAATTATTTTCATAACACATGACACACCCCAAAACGTGTAATTTAAAAGGGGGAGTTGTAAGATTCACTCACAGTGGGTGCGTTCGGTTGATGACGTTGAATGCACGCGAAGTGGTTTTAACCACGAGAGAGATTTAACCTAGATAAATCGCATTATGGTTTGGTAAGTAAACGGGTTTTATTAATCTATTTTAGTAGGATTGTTGGGTGTATTTTTGTGAGTTTGAGGCTATTTTCTAACCTTAAAAATGTTATTTTTAAGTATTTTTAATTGATTTTTAATTAAAATAATTAAATAAAAATAAAAAAATTGATTTTTTTCTGACCGTTGACCGTTGACCGGTTCCATTCGGAATACAAGTGCGCTGAGTGAGGCTCGAACCCGAGACCTCCCGTACGCGTGCACGCAGCTCTACCAACTGAGCTACGTGTCTAACCCGTTATATATCTGATTTAATTATATATATATATTAACTAATTTAAACCGAAAATCATTTTATTTTAAAAACAGTTTTAAGCGAACCGGACATGCACCCCACAGGTCTCGAACCCGGGACCTGTGGTTTAATCTAACACACAGTCCACCGCTGGACTGTGTGTTTAACATGTTATATAATTTGATTTTTATTATACTTAAATACAAATTAGTTATTTCCTTTTCTGCCTTATTTAAAAAGAATAGCTAATTGTCCGAGTCGGTGCAGAAGACCGGACTCGAACTCGTGACCTGAGATATAAACAAACACACAGTCCACCGCTGGACTGTGTGTCTAAGTTGGTTATTATTCCGATTATTAATATACTTAACATATAACTGTGGCGACTCCGGTTCAGTTTAACAAAAAAAATGATTTTTATTAAGGCAGCGTGTGTGAAACGGGAATCGAACTCGAGACCTTTGCATGTTTAACGTGCACACAGTCCACCGCTGGACTGTGTGTCTAACCCGAGTAATTTCTTGATTTATATTTTACTTATACGTTACAGCGGTTGCATCGTCTTCTTCATCCAGTTATAACCAGATATAATGTCTGACTGGTTCGAGTTTTATTCAAGTTTCATTAGCGATTTACAGTCCATTAAGGTGAGATAAGGGTGAAAAGATAAAGAAAATAAGCGAAAAGGTATACCGACTGGACCCTCTGTTTTCCGGCAGAACTCCGGCGACAGCAATAAGCTCCGGCGTCAGGTGTCTTGCAGCAGCGAGTCTCCGGAAAGCTTGGAAAAGGTAAGGGTGACTTCGGTATAAACTTAGGAGGTTCAATGAGGTTCAGAAATAAGGAAATCGGTTTTCCGGCGACGAACAGAAAAGTTCCGGCGAGGGAGTTTTCGCCGAGAAAGAGTGTGGTTTTGAGCGAAAAGGTCTTCAATGGGTTGAGGGTGAATTTATAGGGGAAAATCGAGATGCACTTGGTCTGATTTCCGACTGTATTCGTAAATCATAAAAACTCCGGCGGTTATGGTTTGGTCGCGGACTCCAAACATCGGTTATAACCGATGTATTGTTAATGGTTTACGTTATAACTGAAAGTGGTGATTAAAAACTCGCGAGATTTCCGGGATTCCGACGACTGAACTAATGGGCGCCGGTTTTGAATTCGTAACGTTACTTTATGAGTTAAATGATTTCATTATTTAACAAACCAAGCAAGTGGCGCAGTGGTTTGTGTGTGTGAGATAAGTCGCTGAATCGACTCGGCTAGTGACCCGGGTTCGAAACCCGACTGGATCATTTTATTTTTATTTTGCGATTTTCAACAGTTTTTCAAAAACTAAATATATATTCTTGTATAATAATTGATTATGTATCGTTTAAAATTATTTTGGGCATTTAATTCGCAACGAAATTTTTGACTGACTGTTCGGTTGATAAACGGAGCGGGTTTGGTAAATCCGTTTTTGACGGATGTTACAGTTTTAGCCGGAAATATACAGGTTTTTTTACTGGAATCTGGCTGGAATCGTTGATTTTTGGTTGGTCTAGTCAGACCTAGTCGATTAATGGACCGATTTAAGGAAAATTACTCAGTAACTGGACGACTAGCGATTAATCGTCGACTAATCGCCGCCTAGTCGTGATTTTTACAACACTGGAACAAACACAACAGTATTGATGTCTTAGAACTATATGCATGGATTCATGAACTCAAAAACCCAATACATTTCAACACTCTAAAATAAGATGTCAAGCCTGGATTCATGAACTTAAAAACCTAATACTTTAACATTAAAAAAGATGAACATCATAGATAGATAGATAGATAAGTCCAATGCGTGCAACAAAGGGAGACCAAAAGAGAATTAAAATCAAATAAGCCAAAACACAACCAACTACACGGATCTAACAAAGCCTGGTGCAGAAACAACGACGACGGAAGCCTCTGCACCGACCGCCAGAGAAACCCTCGTTGCGGCAGACGAGAGCGCAGTTATGGCTACGCATACAAGTTCCGTGGAACGTATGACTTTGCGACTGGCACATTCGAGCTTCTGCAACTGGGATTGTATTCTCTGCGTTCATCACATCACAACAATTGTGAAGTTAATGTAAGTTTAAAACAAATCATCACTTAACTTAGCATAAAACTTTTTTTTTCTAGTTGGTCTAGCAAAAAAATAAGTGTTTTCATTGGCCAAACTAGGAACTTACTTATCAGGACATAATAAGGATATGTTCTCTACGGACTACTAGAGGGTCCAAATCTTACTTCTGCTATAAAAATCTTATATTTTATATATAAGAATCCAAGAAATTTCTGCGGCTGGGGGGTCGACAGACCCTCTTGACACCCTCTGGTTCCGTCTAGGGGCAAACGAACCAGACTTTCGGCGAACAGTTCGGTGGAAAGTTTGTTTGTGTTTGTTGTTATTAAACAAACAAGCACAAACAAGAAATTTTGTTCGTTTGGTTAAATGAACGAACATGAACAAATGTCCACGTTCGTTCATTTATGTTCATGAACGTGTTCGTTTGTGTTCGATAGTTCATTAGTGTTTTTAGTTTTTATTTAAATACTTTAAAATTCCGACAAATAAAATATTTAATAAGTGTTAGTGTATTATATATTATGTTCACAAACATTTGTTTGTGTTCGTTTGTTTCCATTTGTGTTTATGAACATTAGTTTATGCTCATTTGTTTCATCAACGTTCGTTTTGTTCATTGCCTAAAATTAACAAACAAACACAAACGAACACGAACTAGTCCTTTCTTTAACAAACAGATACAAACATAAAATCCCGTTCGATAAGTGTTCATGAACAGCTTGTAAACACATATATTTCTTAATAAACGAACATGAACAGGTCTTGTTTGTGTTCGTTCGGTTCGTTAGAAAAAACACTTATATGAAGGAGTATGAGATACTCACGAGATGTGAAGAGGATAAGAAGCGTGACAAGAAGAGTGAAGAAGGTCTTGGATGCCATGTTTGGAGTGATGTGGTGTGGAAATAAAAAAGATAGAGATTGTTTATATAGAGAATCAAGAGAGAGAGAGAGAGTGGGTTTACGATGGTGGTGGTGGGAGGTGGTGTGGATGATGGTGGTCAGTCGGTATTCACCGCTTTGTCAGCTTTGTTAGTGTTATGCATGCCACGAGGTGGTGGAGTTGTCAGTCACCATGCACAAGAGCACCTCACTTTGAAGTTTGAATTCCAATTAACCAACTTTTCTTACCTTATTCATATTTACAAAAGTATGAAATATCATTTTTATAAAAAAAGAAAATATATGGTTAGTAATTCAACTATGGACTGTTCATCGATATATAATAACTCAATAATTGTAATGCAATGTGATGTAATGTGAATGTGATGATGATAACAATTTTAACTTTTCTTTTATTAATAGGGTGATGATCTATTGACAAGACATAACCTTTTAAACACTTGACTTTAAAAGATTGAGGTCTTGAATTCAACTTCCTACAGACAAAACTAGATTTAAAAGAAAATTTTCTGTTAAAAAAAACAATTCTAACTTTTACTAAGAGAAAAAAGTAACTTTGTATAGGCTTAGCTTGCAAAAAAAAATCATGGTGAAGTACAAAGAGTCCATATGTTATTTAGCCCATGTTTTTTTTTTCATCTTATGCCTAGTTAACCTAAGCTTTACACATGTCTTTTTATTGGTTTTTTGAGGACCCCATTATATTTTATCATGAGTTTTTTTATGTAGGCAAATTAAGCCCTAGCTGTCTTAGCCCACGGATACTTTTTGGGCCATCTGATTAGATCTTTTTGTCATTGTCTATTTTGGCAACGGCTGAATTTAAATGTCTAATACGTTAAGAACTTAAGATTGAAGGTCAACTTGTCTATTCTAGTAATTTTCCCTTATAATATTCTGATTGGATAAAAATCACTTAGCTGCTCATTTTAGATAGGTGGAGTTACTTTTCCATTAGAGGAAGATTACTCTTAACAACAAAATTGCAATTTAAAAGTGTCATAATAACGTTACACGTGTAGATTATTATCGACTAGTTATAGTTTAGATTATTAAAATCTAATTTGACAAAAGAATTTGAAACTATATAGATCTAAATGAGTTTAGTTGATGATTTTTATTTGTGAATTCAAAATTTCCGGATTAACATCTTTAACAATAGTTAGTCATATGTAATTTAGGTGTAAGGATCAAATACAAATGAGTTTTAACACCCCACATCTTATATACATACTCTTTTCGAGATAGAAAGGGAGGGTTTACCAATATCAACACCCATAAATAATAGAGTTTATTATGCATGAATATAAAGGTCCCCTAAGGAACAACCATGTCTTCATGATGGTCTCATATGACTTTAATCTAGACCTTAACTTTTATAGAGAAGGAAGTGAGTCATATTTTAATTTTTAAGTATTATTCACAAGGCATCTTTTATATAAAGTAGTGAAAGATAACTAGTAAAAGTTTACTTTAATAGACATTTCCTTTATATTTTGATATTTAAAAACTTACTCATTCATCTTTCTGATTTCGAATCGTTAAGTGTTGATCTCACCTCGGATCTCGGATTAAACTCGAGATATTTTTTTTCTGCTTTAGTTCATGTTCAACCTAAACTATTGGTTCAATAGAACTTCCATTATCTTTTGATTCAAACCGCCGCCCACACCCGGGGTGGGAAAGCTAGCATTGAAGAGCAACCCACGCCCCAAACCGCCGCCCATACCCAGCGGTCTAAACCATATAATATCCCATTGATCAATTTTTCGTCAGTTGTCACTCTCAACTTTATAGACCCGTCATTCATGTTCTACGTATCGAACTATGACTATCGTTATATGCAAAGAATTATGACTATCGAACTACGACGAGTTCAAAACCAAAATGGAGAACACGGTAGGGCAAAAGAAGGCTCAACTCCTCCAACAAGAATGCCGGTATTCGGTATATGTTGATTGCGGGGAAAGGTCCTCACCGAAGAAGACGCTTAAAATTTGTAAAAAAGAAAATCCCATATTAAGAAAAAAAAAACCTTAATCCTCCCATTTTATACTATCAATCTTCATTACTATTTTTCAGAAAAGAAAAAACAATACCTTTACATGTAATGTTTACAAATAATTAGGATCACCATACAACTGTGTATGGATAATATAATAATCCAAGTGAATAAGTTGTTCACTTTTAAAATTTTGGAAAATTAGTGATCTTGAATAAATATTACCCCAGTCTGCAAATTTTCAAAATTAAAAGATCTGCAATGAAATGGTAAGTCTCAATTTTATGTTAAAAATTACTAAACAAGTGAAACAGCTCAAATTTATAATAATAAATTAATCATATGATTTTGAAAGTAATTCAGACGGATCGAAATTAATTAAAATTGTGATTTTTTTTAACGGCCAACGAAATAAAAGCCTAGTTACCCGTGGTAACTCAATGCCAAAAGGCGAACTGCGGTAAAAAACCCGCTGCCCAAAGGCCCACTGCGGTAAAACCTGGTTGGGATCAGATTCAACCTAAGGCCAAACCCTAATATTCACTTCCCCTCCAATGCCAATGAGGTCATTGGCATTACAATTGTGATCTTAAAAGTGAAACACACACTAAAGCATATATTCAGGAATAAGGGGATTCTAATTCTACCAGTGAAATTGAGTGAAGTCATAATGAATTCTTGAGTTTTGGAAATGTTAGTCTCAATGGGCTTGATTGACATCCAGAACATATACTTAACCGAATCGACCAAATCATCTTTCGCGGTAGCTGAAATAAACTAACCGTTTATAACTGACCCGACTCATGTTCACCTGTAGTTTCGATTATAAAAAAACCTTAACTTGTTAACAATATCCACATCACACTTGGCCTTTGTAAATGATTGGTCATTGTTATCAACTGCATCACCTATGCAACTCTTAAATCTCTACAGGATTCTTAATAACTCCTTTTCAACTCAACTCGCTTTTGGCGTTCTGTCCAATGTCGTCATGGGACTTGGGCAATGTCACCCCACCCGTCACAAGACAGTTCACTCGCTTGGTTGATAATCTTATCCACATAGAGATACAAGTGAGGGTGCGTGTGTGTCCTAATAACCTATGCAGTTAATATAGCCAATATATCACCAATACATCGGTGATCGGTGATGTATCAGTTATCGGTCTCCTGGTGAGATATCGGTGTAAAATATCGGTACCAATATTATTGGCGATATTGACCGATATATCACCGATTTTCCCAATATCAGTACCTTTCTTCTTAGTTCTACCATTAGTCTTTCTTCTTATCGCTGCTATAATGCTAAAAGTGTTTTAAGTCCTAACTGTCAATTATTAGTGTTTTAAGTCTTAATGAGTTCCTACTTGCTACAATTGTTAGTGTTTTGCAAGTTTTAAAAGGTTAATTTGTTAATGGTAGGAGAGTATATTGAATTGTTAGTGTTAAATTCCTGTATATATAAATTCAGCATGATATTAAAGTTACCAATACCCCACTGCGATAACTGATATCTGTTTTTTTACTGCATTAACTGCATAGCTAATAACCGAGGTTTTGAAACTGCTTATTTCAGTTCAATACAGTACAGTGCCGTACAATAGTAAAATGCTTATGTTATGAACTCAGAGCACGAAAATGATCCCGGCGGCCTTTAAATGAACGATGACACAAGAGCGATAATCGACCTTAATGTAGATACTCAGAACAACAAACAATTGCATACTATGCAGAGGAAAGAAACCAAAACTTACTTTTAACTGACAGCCACTAATGCAATTGATAATAAACCCTAGACCCTACTCTATGAACGGGATATTACTGGGTACGTTTGTTTGTAGCTGATCTAAATGAACAGCAATGGCATCAACATCGATTCAACACATGAAACAAATCACATAAGTAAACACTATACTGCAGACTATATATAATTCTGTATCACCATGAACTCCAGTATAACCCCAAAGGCATGTAAAGATTAATGAATTCACAATAACCGAATCGAAAACCACAAACAACACTACTTGTTTAACCACACATTATAATTATAATAAATCTGAATACAAAAGTGAATAGTCAAGAATCACATGCCTGCTATACAATATCATCGCCACCATCCAAAAGCGACGTCATTTGCAGCATCCGGCCAGTCCCCGGCAACGTAGGATCCGTAACCGACTCAATCTTAAGCCACCCGAAATCACACGCACCCGACTGCTTCAAACTAACAACAAACACAACCACAATCCACCCCACCATACAACCCGCCCAATAATCACTCATCCCATGAATCAACCCCCACGAAATCGAATACCCAACAATAATCCCCGACAAATGCCCCAAAAAACTCGCTTGCGGCACAATAATCGACGTAAAAATCAACGACTCAAACGGCGCAAAACTAATCAGCAGCGAAAGAAACCCGAAAAGATTCAACCTCGACGACGGCTGCTTCACCGACAAAATCGTCATCCAACCAAACACAACACACGAATACCCAACAGCCGTAACGCGTCTAAAATACTCGATCTTGAACCGATTAATCAAAACATGGTAACAAACCAAAACCAGCAAGCCAGAACAGATAACCAAAACAATTGAGTAATGTAAATAATACCCAACACCTAAACCCATATGCCCTAACTGTTCAACAACACCAAGGCTCCATAAAGCACTCATGTTAAACACAAGATGGACAACACTAATGTGTGAAAATGCAGAGGTTATGATCCTCCAATGGTGGCCTTCAACAGCTGTTTCATAACTCAAACCCACATGGGAATACCCGATGTTTTTCTTCTGGAGGTAGAACCAGATTAAAGTGCATAATCCTATGGTGCAACTGGTTGCGGGTTTTTCAAGAATTTCGTAGAATAAGGGTTTGCCCATTTTATGAAATGATGATCATTTAGGGATTGAATTGGGATCTAGGGTTTTGTTAGTTACCTTGGGGAAGAAGTAATTGGAGTGATTGATGATCTGGGTTGGGATTGTTTGCTGGTGATTGATTGAGGGTGATCGTTGATTCTCACGCAATCTTGATCTGGTGTCGGTTGTGGATTCGAGTAAAGAGAACTTGAACATTCGGCTAACTGAATGGATTGATATACATTTAATTTGTTGAAAATGACTTGTTTTTGTTCTTCAAGAATAATGAGTGTTATGTGTCATTTACATAATGAGTGTTAAAGTGTCATTTACTACTTTGTTTACTTTTGTCAGTTCAAATCAAATTTTAAAATTTGTATTATTTTTTTTTAATATTTTTAAAACGTGTCATTTCAATCTAAAAAATTAACTCTAGTTAAAAAAAACTCAATTAGCTCAAGGATAAAATGGTCATTTTCCATAGTAGTTTGGAGTGGTACAGAGGGTGGTGCACGGTGGAGGGTATGTAAAACCTCTGAATCACTATGTAAAAACCATTTTACCCCTGAATTAACTGGGGTTAGTTTTTTAATACTAGCATTGCACGTTTTGAGAATGTCAAGGAGGAAAATGTTATAATTTTAAAATTTGGTCTGAAATGGCAAAAGTGGACAAACCACGGACTTAAATGACACCTAACTCTTTTTCAGAAGTTGTTTTTGAAAATAGTAATTTTTGTTTTTGGTAAATTTGGATAAGTGACGGACCACTGGGGTATCATTGTCGTATTACACATTTTAAATAATAAAAAGGATGCTATTCATAAATTTGTAAATGTTTCTTACAAAAACGATATTATACACGCTACACCGGTTGAATAATGAAAGAATTGTTTAATATATAGAAATGTTTTATAAACAAGTGTAACTTTCTTTAAAAAAATAAAAATGCTTTACAAAAATACATGTATAAATCATTATTACTGAAAGAGGCAGGAAACAAGAAAATATAAATAGAGTTAAAAAAAATAAGTGTAATTAACAGGAGAGAGCCGAGAAAATATGTAACGCCTCGTATCTTCGTATTTCTATTTTAAAAAATGTTCGTATTCGTATTCTAATTTTAGAAACCTTACATTCGTATTTAAATTTCAATCTCACAATTCGAGGCGTTAATCATAATAAAATTCATATTTTATATTTTTTTTTATTTTATTCACACAACCGATCATTTAAAATACGTATTTATATGCAAACCGACACTTTTATACGCATAAATACTTACACGCACATCCTCAATACTTGAATTATACTTTTATACTTTTTATATACTCAATTACATAATATATACTCAAGAAATACCAAGAAATATACCAATTATATTTCCACCTCATCAACCCTCTTTCACCTTCTTTAACCAATCATATTTCACCATTTTCCACATCCTTTCTCCACCAATCACCTTCTCAATCCTCTTCCACCTTCTTTAACCAATCATATTTCATTCTTTTCCACCTCCTTTCTCCACCAATCACCTTCTCAATCCTCTTCCACCTTCTTTAACCAATCATATTTCACCCTTTTTCACATTTTCAACTTATAAATACCAACCCCTTCTACCATTTTCTTCACACCATTCTTCTCTCTAGTTCTCTCAATCTCTCTAAATCAAGAATTCTAAAAGGACACTAAGTGTTCCACCCATTCTTCTCTCAACTTCTATACTTCTCTCAAATCTTCCAAGCAAGGAAGAGAGCTCTAAGAGTTCTAAAAGAAAACATTAATTGTTTTAAAAGAAGCTTTGAAGCTCCAACCTCCAACTCTTCACGGAATCACCAATCGGAAAACATATGCAATATTGTGAGTACACTCGACCCACATTTGTTTATATCACTTTTTGGGTGTAACATGTTTCCATATACAAAAATCACAAACACTTAAACTTTACGAAACGCACAAACAATTCTATACACATGACTACTTGAATCGTATACTTGTTGCTTGTCTAGGGATAAACGTTGTGCTGTGCTTTAGTCATTAACTATTTTTAGCCTTTGTTTGACATGCTTAGCGCTATAGGAATTCACGCATCCACCTCCATCGTGTTATTCGTGAGGTCATGTTAAAACATCGTGATTGCGTTACGGGTTTGATTATTAGCATTGCATGCCTTGATATTGCTCTTGTATAGATTTGGTTGCCATAAGGATTGTTAAAACTTTATTCGTATACGTATGCTATGCTTAAACTTGTGTACTCGCCTTTGCTTTTGCATTGACTTTATTTTAAAACATGTTACAGGTTGAAGGAGATGACGCTATGAAAACAATATAGCAAGGACTAGATACACACAAATTAGACGTTAGGTTTAATGTCGACGTATCAATTTTGTTATGACTTTGCAAATGTTAGATTGTTCTTTGTTTTGTTACATTGATGTATTTGACAATTCTTATGAAATGAAATATGGTTTAATTAATTATTGTCACTTAATAATGTTGTGAGCAATGAACAATCTCGTTTTCGTCTCATCCCGATGTTTCCGCCATCGGTTTGGGTGTTACAGATTGGTATCAGAGCCATAACTATAGGGAATTAGGTAGATTGCTACGCTTTTGACCTAGTCTATAGTTAAGTACCATAGTTGACCATACGTGATTCACATGCTAATTTCTTAAAACGTCTCTTATATGTTAAATTTATGAAATGCTTTACGTGTTCATACTCGTTACATTATTTCAATCATACGCCTTCCCTAATGCATTTTACTCGATTATGCTAGACTCGAAAACACTCGTATTACACAAGTGAGACGACTTCACCAAAATAAGCGTGATATCCATAATTTGGTGGACGATTCTCATTACGCTTATTCTTTATTTTTTCACGAAGTTACACCATCAAGTTAGGAGTGACATCCACACCTTGATGGAAAACTTCCCATTCAAACTCTAGTGGACTCTCGTCAAAGTGTCGAAGTTTATTTTGACCCGAAGAGTGCCAACCACACTTAGGGTACGAAATCGTCGAGTTAGGGGTGAAACCCGCACCTTGTCGATTAAGTCCCATTCCTCGATTTTCAATCTCGCCAAAGTTTCGATTTTCCAATCGATTAGAGACGTGTAATAACTGGAAGGGTAAAATGCCGTTAATCGCTTCGAACCTATAGGCCAAAGCACGTTTCTCTAATTCGAAAGGATCTTCGATTCACTTTGGAATAGTCGACGTTTCTCTACCCGAAACAGTCTAATGTTTTCTGAGACTCTCTTTTATACCATTTCAATTTATACATGACTTTTTATATACTTGTTACCATTTCTTTCAAGTTTCTAATTTATTTTAAGGTTTTTACGCAATTCATATTAAACATTTTCATCCACTTATACATTATTTGCATACATGATTTCAAAACGTCACCAACTAGACTTATATTTCTCGGAAAGTCCGAAATGGAGACCGTCGTCAAGATAGGAGTGAATTCCTTACCTAGACGATTAAACTTCGTTTCCTTCCTTCCTTAAAACGACCTCACCAACGGATTAGGGGTGATTCCCATACCTCGGTGATCGTTACCAACCCTCCTTCTTGGAGACTTTATTACACAAACCACATGTTTAAATTGTATACCTAAATCTTTTATCATATTGTCAAATTCTTACTTAGACGAATTTCAAAACGTACTATTTTATCCAACGTATTTCCCATCCTGTAATCTATTTCATATAAATCCCATACGCATATACTTGGTCACCACATGAAACGTTTTGTTTTACGATTTTCAAAGCTCGACAGAATGCTACTTACCAACTTAATCGGTCCAAGGAATACCTTGCCCACAAGTCTTATGTTTAACTTAATCACTAAAACACGCTCACGCAATAACTTTATGTTAAAAATTTTCGTTTGTAAACAAAAAAAAAATCAAACCAATATCTTATAGGCATTATGGGGTCGTTATACTAAAGGTGTGTTTGGGATTGTTTTTGCAACCTAATATTTTTTTTTGTGCTTGAAAGCGCAAATATTAAATAAATAAATAAATAAAAATCTATTTTTAGTGTTTGGTAAATAATTAAAAAAAAAACTGATTTGTTTTATGTATTTTAGAGATCAAAGCTCATCTATTTATAACTTTATATATACATGTATATATATATTTTTCAAACACTCAAATAGTTGATTACCTGATTATTGTGATATCAAATAACATAATCAAATCCAAACACTATCTTCCTACAGTATGTTTTGTTACAACTAATTATCTGATTTTGATTATTCAGAACGCATAATCTATTTTCAAAACTCAACCCCAAACACCCTCTAAACCTCTTATCACGATTAAGAGAACATTTTGCTAAATACTTTTCAACGATAATTAAATCCATTACCCCAGATTTCCTCTCAAGGGTCAGTGTATCACAAGAACCACTGAATTTCAAATTTCTTATCTTGATGCAACATCCTTTGAAAACGATGCGAACCTACTAATTTAAGACCTTGTCATACACCACTCAAAATGTCACCTCAATTTCAAAACACGTGGGCAAGAAAACCTTACAAGGACTAACCACTTTCGACTCACTTAATTTCCCCTAAAACAGTGGTAGCACTCCCGTCCATTACAAAATACGTAACGCATAATCAATAAGTACCTTATATTCCTTTATATTCACACACTAGATCCTATATTCTAAGTTAAACTTAAGCCTATTTTAGAAGCAATAACCTCAAAGTTTTGCTCAAACAACAATACATGCGTATCCTCGTATATGGTTTAGTCAACTGTTGCATGACTTTTTAATCATATCATTCGCTTCACACACCCTGATCTCTCGACTATTTTATGTAAATAAATTCGTAGCATTCAATTCATATCATACGCACAATTATCGTCTGTTTCACTTGTTGACGTTCATAATTATACACATATTCATGTTCATGAAAATACGTGTCATCTTTCATGCTTGTTATAACACCTAATGGCATACCTCCCAACATCGTCCGTGGACAGGAGAGATTCCTGGCTCGTAAGTAATGCCCTACCTCTAAAATCACCAACGCGTTTTGGGCTTAATGCTAGTGGATGAGAGGAGAACTCCACAGTTAAGCGTGCTCAAGTGGGAGTAGTACTAGGAGGGGTGACCTCCTGGGAAGTCTCCACCAGGGCAAACAAAAACAAAGCCGTGAGTTCCTGGATGGGCCACCCATCGAGGACAAAGTGGACAATATTGGCGATAACGAGGGGCAGGGGTGTTACACTTATACTTATCATCACATTCATGCATATACGTCTTATATCCATGCTTATACTTATTTCCATACTTATGCTTATACTCATACACATACCTATACTTGTACTCGTATTCATATTCGTGCCTATGCGCGAGCGAAACCCGAGGGATTCGCTTACGTGGGCCACAAGCTATTTGCACGCAAACATGCCTACGCACTACGTTCTTACACACACGCGAACTTATTTTCAGAATTTATGTACACCTTTATTCATGCGCTGCTAGTACAAGCTATGCGGATCATGTGATGATCGGTATAATCGCGGGTGCACACGGGATTATAGCGATAAGCGCATGAGAACCATAGAGTGTACTACCGCGTATGGTAACACACGGAACGTAACATTGCATCGAGTAACGAAACGGTCGCAACGTGGTCAAAACATGGTGGATACGCCACTGGTACTTCCTATACATAAGTGTTTTCACCATGCTGTCAAACTTTCGTAATACGTGCCATGAGAAATTCGGTGATTTACAGACCATAATACGACCTAACACGCAAACTTTAACAACTCACAAACGCATTGCTAAGCGCGTGATATCCGATTATCCACGAGAGACCCCATTCTTAACTCATCGCTTTCAATACGCATGCCATTCTTATACTCATATCCGTTTATCAAATCAATCGTTCACACTTATGCCTCCATTATTCCCCGACATCCTTGTCTTTTATACAAACCCCGTTTACAATCAATCAGTTTAAACATTCGGACCCTAAAATACTTTCTTACACTTAAAAACTATTTTCCATTCTTTATTTATGCGCAAACATACTTAGTTGGCAGTTACCTCCAAAACCATTTTTTTATTTCAAATACCTAACTTCCTCGTTTTTTTCACCGATAAAGAATTCTCTACAATACTAAGATTGCCAATGCTCTTTAAATCCAACGAAAATTTTTGTTACAACCAATAGTGCGGTCACATTTTTCATCAAAATACATATTGTTTTATACAAAAGCTTCCTTCTTAGGTATCACATTTTAAAATACCTTGTCATTGAGTTATTCAAACTTGTTTAAACTCGATTGTCTATACACACACATGCACGTTTTACTTATGCTCAATGCCTCGAATCATTTTAGACAAACGAACCCTTTTTATAAACCTATCTTTTCGTTCCTCAAAACTTCATACTTTTCAACACATTTCAAACATCCAAATCTCGATTTTAGACAATCATTCTTCTAGCCAAAATGTTTTTCCTCCAAGGTCTTCCTCTTGAATAAATTTCGGGACGAAATTTCCTAAAGTAGGGGAGACTGTAACGCCTCGTATCTTCGTATTTCTATTTTAAAAAATGTTCGTATTTGTATTCTAATTTTAGAAACCTCACATTCGTATTTTAATTTCAATCTAACAATTCGAGGCGTTAATCATAATAAAATTCATATTTTATATTTTTTTTATTTTATTCACACAACCGATCATTTAAAATACGTATTTATACGCAAACCGACACTTTTATACGCATAAATACTTACACGCACATCCTCAATACTTGAATTATACTTTTATACTTTTTATATACTCAATTACATAATATATACTCAAGAAATACCAAGAAATATACCAATTATATTTCCACCTCATCAATCCTCTTTCACATTCTTTAACCAATCATATTTCATCCTTTTCCACCTCCTTTCTCCACCAATCACCTTCTCAATCCTCTTCCACCTTCTTTAACCAATCATATTTCATCCTTTTCCACCTCCTTTCTCCACCAATCACCTTCTCAATCCTCTTCCACCTTCTTTAACCAATCATATTTCACTCTTTTCCACATTTTCAACTTATAAATACCAACCCCTTCTACCATTTTCTTCACACCATTCTTCTCTCTAGTTCTCTCAATCTCTCTAAATCAAGAATTCTAAAAGGACACTAAGTGTTCCACCCATTCTTCTCTCAACTTCTATACTTCTCTCAAATCTTCCAAGCAAGGAAGAGAGCTCTAAGAGTTCTAAAAGAAAACATTAAGTGTTTTAAAAGAAGCTTTGAAGCTCCAACCTCCAACTCTTCACGGAATCACCAATCGGAAAACATATGCAATATTGTGAGTACACTCGACCCACATTTGTTTATATCACTTTTTGGGTGTAACATGTTTCCATATACAAAAATCACAAACACTTAAACTTTATGAAACGCACAAACAATCCTATACACATGACTACTTGAATCGTATACTTGTTGCTTGTCTAGGGATAAACGTTGTGCTGTGCTTTAGTCATTAACTATTTTTAGCCTTTGTTTGACATGCTCAGCGCTATAGGAATTCACGCATCCACCTCCATCGTGTTATTCGTGAGGTCATGTTAAAACATCGTGATTGCGTTACGGGTTTGATTATTAGCATTGCATGCCTTGATATTGCTCTTGTATAGATTTGGTTGCCATAAGGATTGTTAAAACTTTATTCGTATACGTATGCTATGCTTAAACTTGTGTACTCGCCTTTGCTTTTGCATTGACTTTATTTTAAAACATGTTACAGGTTGAAGGAGATGACGCTATGAAAACAATATAGCAAGGACTAGATACACACAAATTAGACGTTAGGTTTAATGTCGACGTATCAATTTTGTTATGACTTTGCAAATGTTAGATTGTTCTTTGTTTTGTTACATTGATGTATTTGACAATTCTAATGAAATGAAATATGGTTTAATTAATTATTGTCACTTAATAATGTTGTGAGCAATGAACAATCTCGTTTTCGTCTCATCCCGATGTTTCCGCCATCGGTTGGGGTGTTACAAAATAAGGGTGATAAAGCATAAAAGATGACGGATTTTCTTAAATATTTTTCCATTTTTTATAAGTATAGATTTGATTAAGGTGGTTAGGATTTTGGTTAGGTTTTAAATAGTTAAAATGATTGGGATTTTTAAAGGAGAATCGATTTACTTATGGTTTTGGGGGGTTTTTTCGTGGAAACTAATATCGATTAAATCAAATAATGTTGAAAAAGAAAAGATTTACATTGAAATAGATCAAAGGTATTATGATATATATAGTTGACAAAAGTAATCATGTTTGGTTTGTAAAATTATCAAAATTAAAAGTTAAAATGTAGTGGTGGCAATAATGGTGGTAGTGTAGGGGCTCTGATATAGGTGGTGAGATGATGGTGGTAGTGGTGGAGTCGTACGGGTGGTGATGAAATAGTGAGGGTGGGGTGGCAGTGGTAGTTAGAGTGGTGATAGCAGAGATGTCAGTGGTGGCGACGATGATGATTATCACAATAAGATAGCTGGAAGTGGTGGCGAAGATGGTGTACTAGCAGTGACAACGGTGGCGATAATTGTGAGAGAATAAAAGATTTTAGCTTATTATGTTAACTTGTAGATTTTTTAGGCTATGCATTCAATATTAAGTTTCTTTATTTTCCAACCAAACATATATTTAACATTCTAATTTCAAATAAATTCTCTGAACAAAACAAAATATAAATAAAGTTTAGTATACGATTTCATTTATTCTCTGAACAAAACAAATGATAAATAAAGTTTAGTATACGATTTCATTAGATTCCATCGCAACAATCACTTTTTGAAACTTTATAAGTATATTGTCAGTTGCACTTTAAAATCCCATTTTTAGTAACATAAATTTAAATTATTTCGTGTTAGAATCCATACATCTTGACATCTAGTAAATTTGGACTTACATATAAAAAATGTCAAGGTGTGGACTAAAAGTGAAAATATGAACCCTATGAACAAAGCTCCACAAATGAAACTTGAAGGGGTTGTTTTGCCCAAATTACAAACTTAAAAAAAACATGGTTATGTTCTTTATCATTCAAGAAGCAAAAGCTAGAAACTTCAAGAGTATAAAGTTTAAAAAAAAAGGTAACAAGAGCAATTTAGCAAATTTGAAGGTTAAAATAGGCTATTCAATCAATTTCTATTCTTAAAAATTCAAGTGTTTATGATCAAAGAAAACCTTTTGTTATCCATTTGAAGTCCTCAATCCTTAAGCTTTGTGAGTTCCATTCACTATATGAGTTTAGGTTTAATTCCTAGAAATTTGTTTAATTTCCACACAACTAATGGCTGAAAATTATCACCAGAGTCAGAAGTCGCTAGATGCTCCTAGTCGGCTGAGGGGGGAGTTGGGAGTACTCGAACATGTTAAATACAAAGAAAATTAATTATTGGATATTCTATGTGTCAAAATAAGTGTAATTCATGTCAAAATTAGCATAATTCATGTCAAAATCAGCATTGTTCCGAGTAGTCGCCGAGTAGGCCAAGGTTGACCAAGTATTCCGAGTAGTCGCCGAGTGTTCCAAGGTTCCCACCAAGTAGTCGATCGAGCATTCCGAGTAGTCGCCAAGTATGACCGCCTCTGACTTATAAAGGCCGACTTGTAGTAACTCTCCAAGGTAAGGGGCCGAATACCAAGTAGTCTCCGAGTACTCGGCCTTAGAATCCGACTTTTACAACACCACCAATGATTCTTATGAACCACTAGGATTCTTTGATTTCAATTATATGTTGAGATCAAGAAAATGGGCTTTTTGTGCATTTTGGTGAATTGTATCCTAAAACAAACTTTGAGATATTAAGAAACATATAATGTTAGTGTGACAGTTGACTACCTCATTAACACATCACAAGCTCATTGGTGTAGCTTGTGTAAACCATTCTCACTAAAGCATATTAATCTATGCAATAGCCATGTATTTTTATTCTGTGTAATAAAACTCATCTTTATATATGTTCATTTATGAAATATAATCAATGTTTACCAAGGGCAGCTGCAGCAGATTCAACATGAGTAAGAAGATAATCATAAATCTTCTTCCTTATCCTATCAATCGTCTCCGCAGAGATACTATGACGACTTTCTTCCTCTTCTTCTTCTTCTTCATCTTTGCTGCATCCAATCACGTCTAACCACTCGTTTACGCTTTTCAGCTGACTCAGCATGCCTGCAATCTGACCGTTATCAGACAAAGAGCTCGAGGTGTCCACGTCAGCGTCCAAGAATCTTTCAAGGAACCCCAAGAACCAATCTTGAGACTCCGTTTTAAGTTTGTGTGCCAAGTCAATCGCCTCATTAAACCCAGCCCCTCTATCCCATTCGGGTGGAGGTTCAAGTTCAACCACCTTTGCCTTTTGTTGAATGTTTGGTCCGAAAGTGCGTCTTCGTGGGGTCGATGGGTTGACAACCTTTGACCCGGTTGACTTCCGGGGTTTGTCTTGGAGTTTTGGCGACATGGTATTTGTGGAGAACCCTCGAGTACTAGCATGGGCCGAATGGTATTGGGGGTTGAGATCGAAGGGCTTAACTTGGATTGTTTGCTGTATAACGAAAAGGATGATAAGTTGGTAAGCATTGCAGCGTGGACCCAAGACGTTGCTAGTTTACGTCTTTCCGAAGATACTTTCAGTTGTTCTTCGGATGGGTTTTCTTCGTGATCTGATGATGAACCGAGCAGAGTAGTTTTGGATAAAGATTCGGAAATGCGATGAGCGTGATTCAAGTTGTCATTTAGCGCCAAGAATTGCTCCACAGTGGGCTGCGGGTTGTCTTCTTTCGCAGAGGAGCGCAGCTCAGAATACGTGCTACCATACATAAACGAAAAAGAAAAAAAGATGACACTATTTAGTGGTGGCAAAATGGGCGGGCTGTGTGACACGATGAAACAGATAAAAGTACCTTATACATTGAAGTAAGGTTTCTGCAGCTGACGCCTCTTGTACAGCCTCTATGGCGGCAATTTGGGCAGAATCTCTATACTTGAGGACCTCCTATACAGAAAGAAGATATTACATACACGTTATTGTCGTTAGTTGTGAAAACAATAAAAAAAGTTCTGCGGAAAGGGGAAAACGCACCTTTCCGAGCTTTGCAAGAGAAGAGGGGAGTGAAGACCAGGAAGCAGTTGCATCGGTCAACCGTGTGTTACTAAGAGAAACTTTGACCAAGTTTCTAGGTAGACCAGTTGCAGATGCCTCGGCTGATGACTTCCTTCCGGGTGACGGTTTTTGCTTAGTGTCGGAATTGTCATGATGATGATCAACTGTTTCTTCTCTCTTTACAGGTGTCCTTACCTCTTTAAGCGACTTCGCAGATGACGATTCCTCTTTAAGAGACGGAGATGCCATCCTTTCACTTGTAGATTTCCTTGGACCCTGTCTCCAAGCATAATCATCATCAAAATTAATATATTCCCTCGTCTCACGAGTATAACAAAAAACATCCATAAAAATTTCAATATTTCCTTTTGAGTAAAATGCCATTTTCGTCCCTAAGATTTGATCAGTTTTGCGATTTCGTCCAAAGGTTTGTTTTTTCGCATCTGGATCCAAGAGGTTTGAAATCTTACCATTATCATCCGGCTCATTAACTCCATCCATTTTTGTCTGTTAATTCAAGGGTATTTTTGTCTTTTTTTGTTAACTTAAAGGGCAATTCGGTCTTTTGAATACTTGTACATTATGCTAAATGCTTGTGCATAAAGTGAAAAAGACCGAATTGCCTTTTAAGTTAACAAAAAAGATGAAAATATCCTTGACTTAACGGACAAAATGGATGGAGTTAACGAGCCGAATGAAAATGGCAAGATTTCAAAGCTTTTGGATCCAGATGCGAAAAAACAAACCTTTGGATGAAAGTCGCAAAACTGGTCAAACCACACGGACGAAAATGGCATTTTACTCTTTCCTTTTTATCAGCTATTCTTATTTCCAAATTACCTATTTGTCGATAACCATAGTACAACAAATACTCTTTTTTTTCTGCTAATTGTCCATTATTCATTTTCTTAATCTTTGGCAATGGCAATATGAAGAAAAATAAAAATAATGATATCAAATAGCAATGAATCAAAACGACTCACAGAAGAAGAATTTCGAGCTTCAGCCTTTGAATCGTTTGTAACGACCTTCAATCTCGGCGTCTTGACATCCGCATTATCTTCCCAACTCTTCCTCAAAGCCTTGGGTCCCAACTCAATACCTTGAACAAAACTCTTTATCGAGCTACCAATCCCCGATTTCTTTAAACGCGGGCTAGCGCTCCCTAAATTCAGCTTGCCGATCTCCTTATCGGATCCTTTGATCTTCGACTGATGCTTAACCGCACTCGAAAACTTCTCAAAAGAAATAGACAAAGTGTAACTACTAGTAGGAGATGAAGGAATTGACCTTGAACCATTTGACGGTTTGACTTTCGCCCTCGAGTCACTCGAATTCAATACCAATTTCGACAATTGTGATCTTGATTTTCCAATGAATCACTAATAACACTATCCTTTTTGACATTACCAACTAACTTAGAACTAGTGGAACTATTAAGAAACCCTAAAGAATGTGTGGCAACAATATCTTCAGGGGTTCCAACACATGCGTGTCTACCTGGAACCGGTTTAACCCCACGTAAAACCGGAACCGGAGTGGCTGACTCAAGCCGTTCGACGTGTATATACTGACCCAACTGGATCTTATCACTCAATATAAGATCAACACTTTCATCAGGTAAAGAGACATAAGTGGCATGAGATGAATCAGATACCTTAAGATAATACCCTTGATTTCGAAACAACTCACCGCCTGATAAAGCCGGAACAATGCTCACAACCTGTAACAAAGATGATCTATGTTCTCCTGCAACTTTCACATCTGTGTTCATATGTTGCAGCAACTTTAACAGAACCCCAGGTACCAAAACAGCCATTTTTGTTCAAAAATCCAAATCACATCATATCAAACAACACCCATATCACTGATCTGTTATATAACTTATATGAACACAAGAAATCTTGAAATGGGTATAGCCAAAAAAGCCACTTTTTTGTTCACAAATGCAATTCACAGCATCTTAAACAATACCCATATCACTGATCTGATATATAACTTATATGAACACAAGAAATCTTGAAATGGGTATAGCCAAAAAAGCCACTTATTTGTTCAAAAATCCAAGTCACATCATATCAAACAATACCCATATCACTGATCTAATATATAACTTATATGAACACAAGAAATCTTGAAATGGGTATAGCCAAAAAAGCCACTTTTTGTTCACAAATGCAATTCACATCATATTAAACAATACCCATATCACTGATCTGTTATATAACTTATATGAACACAAGAAATCTTGAAATGGGTATAGAGTATATAGTACCTGAATGTATGCAAGATTTCAGTAAAACCAAACAAAACCCAGATCAGTGATCTGTTATATGAGAACAAGAAGTCTTGAAATGGGTATAAAGTAACTGAATGTATGCAAGATTTTTAACTAAAAGTGGAAATGGTCCAAGAAAGATGCAAAAGTTTGAAGCTTTTTGGTCAGATAGTTAATGTAAGTAGTTAATATGACAGATCAAAAGGTGAGGACAGATGGTGGAGTGTTGTACAAAGCACTCTGGAAGTAAAGAACAAAAAGTATTAGTTGGGGGTGGGTTGAGACGCACGTTTGCTGCCTAATGGATCTTGAAAATGTAGGGTTTGGTGAGGTTAGAGTGGTCCCATTGAAGGTGAGGAGTCAAAAGGTTTTAAGGATGGTAAAAGTTAGATTCTTGGATGTTGATTACTCGGAGTTGGAGGGGCTTTAGTGGGTGCGTGAAGCACCACGTGTGTCACGTCAGAAAAAAAGAGCTTTGGCCGTCAAGCCTAAAAGATCAGAGGGTGGTTGTGGACGTTTTTTTGGGACCCACTTTTTTGTCTTTTTTTAATAAACTAAACAACCACAACAATCAATCACCAAATAGCTCAAAAACAACAACCAATCACCAAAGCCACCTCACCCTCATCATATGCCCCTGCGCCGGTAATGATCTCCAAGCCCTTGCCCCCATGCCATCTCCACACTAAGAATGGGGCATGCTTGGGGTTTGAAGGGGCTTCCCATGCGCCCTTCAAGCTCACTCCGTGTGATCTTATGTTGAAATATGGGTGATCATGTCTCACAAGTAGGATCGAAACCTAGAAGCCCGGAAAAATTAAACCGAGAACCAGACTACATAGGGAAATTGGGGTTGGGTTGGAATCGAGTTTTATCAATAGGATTAATTGGGTAGCGTTGACTGATAATTTGGGTTGCAATTGTGCCATGGGGAGCTGGACTTGTCTGTAGCGGGTTTAATTTGTAGACCCGTGGTGCTACACTAATCACCATTTCTTAGATGTATTATATAGCCTTGTTTGGAAAATGGTCCAAACACATGATTATATATGTAGAGTGTGGCTACAAAAATAACCATAGCTGGAGTTGGGTCTTTGTAGTAGGGTAAAGGGTAAGACTCTTCTGGGTTAAAGCGGGTCTCGACGGTGATGTGGTGCTCTTCGTCCTTTTGGATTGGAATACGGGTCGCACATGTCAACAACTAGTTAGAAGGGTCTGAAGTTGAACCTAAAAGATATTCTAACGGTCAAGTCAATACATATAAGATGTTCAATATAAACACGTGAATACCAAAGGGCTTGTAGCCTAGCGGTATCAAACAATGTAGTAAAAGCGTTTTCCAAAGTAGTTGAGGGTTCTAGTATTATGGTGGACATTGACGTAAATTTAGGAGTATGTTTAGTGAGTGTATGAGGTAGCTGTTAAAAAACACATGAATGTAAATTATTATACAACAAATAAAAAGTATGTATGAGAAAAATATATATGATTAGTTTTCTAATCATATCAATGCACTTTCTAACTTACTTAACCCTTTAGGTGTACTTGATTTTATAAGCAAAAATCTATGATTAGTTTTCTAATCATATCAATGCTCTTTCTAACTTAACCCCTCAAATGTACTTGATTTTATAAGCTAAAAAGGTTGTGTACTTGTTTGCTTATTTGCCTTTAAATTAAGTGATTATGAGACTCCAAAGCATTTATTGAAATTTACAAGTAACCGTCAAATATGTTTTGCAATCAATATGGATGAAAAAGTGGTTCTTTAGACTAGTGGGTGTGGCGGGAGTTTGGGCATGGGTTTGGGGGGTAACACCAGCTTTTCCACTCCGGCTTGGCGTTGAGCTGGGCGTGACCCCTTTGGCGTGAGTATTCCGTCTGGCGTGAGGCGGAGGGGAGGGGTGGCTGGCTTTGGTTGGTTGGTCCAATATCCACATGGCTGGCCACGCCACACCACGCCTCACTTTTTGGGGTGGCCTGGTGTGCCCACCTTCGCCACGTGTAATACAACGCCCTCAACCCAAGCACCATGTTCTTATATAAGAAACTAAAACTTGATGCTTAATCATCTTCTTTAAAGAGGGTATATTTTAAAGAGGGTTCATGTATGTAAATATGTAATGCCTATATATGTATGTATAACAATAGAATAATTATTATTTGCTTATTGGTGGATGATTTGTTAGGTTGTTATGAACCAACTACTCAAGGTAGTTAAGGAAAACCATATTAGTTGGTACGGTTGTTATCACTTGGTAGTTGGTACGGTTGTTATCGACATAACAATATGGTTAGATTTCCAACATTTATATGTGTTGTTACATGAAAACCATATTAGTTGGTACGGTTGACAATCTAACAATCGAATTAGTTATGTCGAAACCAACCATACTCAAGATAATTATAGATCGTTGAAAGTCCAACAATCGAATTAGTTATGTCGAAAACCATATGAACCAACTACTCAAGGGCATTTTTCATCCAACAAGTACCAAGTGTTGGAAATCCATTTTTTTTAAAACTCATGTCCCATATTAAATTGTTCATGTCCAATACAAAATAAAATAAAATAAAACTAGTTTTAAATGTCACGCGTTCTAGCGAAACCGAGCAAATAATAATGTAAAACAAACTTGATTTGAAAATAAAGCATGTTGTTTAGAAAGCCAAACCATTAAAACGGTTTAGTATATCATTGTACCGTTTTATAATACCAAATAAATATTTTACTTTAAGTACAACTTCGTTTTTAACAAAACTTGTAACAGAATATCGAGGGGAAAAATCAAGCACAACTACGTACTTAAGTTTTTTTGAAAAAAGTTACAAACGTAAATGATTAAAGAAATATCAAATTATTTGATAAATTAATATATGTTCTAACAAAAGAAAAAAGATTTATTAAAAAATGGAAAGGAAATATATGGTTTTAAAAAAAGGAAAAAAATACCAAGCAATGATAATGTAAAACAATGTGACTTGAAAATAAAGCATGTTGTTTAGAAAGCCAAACCATTAGAACGGTTTGTTTATCATTTACCGTTTTATGATACCAAATAAATGCTTCACTTTAAGCATGTGACATGAAAAACATGTTAACAACAAAAAAATAGAGTAGTTAAAAAAACTCAAAATAATTTAAGTATGTTGGCTAGAAAAGCAAATTAAAAGAAATTTACCATGGCACTATTCAACAGCCATGGCAAATAATATAAAAAATTAATTATTAATTAATTATTATAATTAATTAATAATATATTAATTATTAATAATAGTAATAATAATAATAATAAATAAATAATAAATACTATATAGTTAATAGATCCCATATAATTCATACAAAAGAAGTATAGTTTAAACATGTGATTAGTTGTTTTACTATGATTTTTAAGAAGACTGTAAAAATGTAAAATTACCAACCATGCTGCTTATAAATTAAATGCTACTATTAATAATCTATTTTCTAACCCATATATTACAAACATAACTTAAAATTGCTCAAAATATAACATCTAAAGAAAGAAAATAAACATATTGCACCTAAACATACCAAAAGCATTGTGTTTACACATTACACCAAACACTTGCAAACCATGCAACAATCTATAAGCTTCATAATTGAACATTGTGTGGGTGGCAGGGGCGAAGAATGAACCCGAAATCCTGTGAAACTAAATGAGAGAAGAACAATGGCGGGTTGAGCATCAACGAATGAGCTCAAAATCCTGCGAACCAACCGAACGTGGATCGTAAAGAATTAAACTATAATACATATTTTTGAAAACTAAAATAAATATTACACCAAATGATCATCACAATACATGATTCACAAAGTTTAAAGCTCATAAAACATAAAGATATCTAAAAGGGGATAATCTACATACCCAACATTTGAAATGACAAAACTACCCCTTCATAACCCATTGCACCTCTAGTTAGAACTCTTCTCATCAAGAACATGCAAGCATTTATATATGATCTCAACAGCCGAATCAAGTTCCTGCTCCGAAATTATCAATGGCGGGACCAGTCTAACAATGTCTCCTTTTCCAGCTGTCAAAATCAAAAGCCCGGATTCTCGACAAGCATCCACAAGCGGGGTTGCAGCAACATCCAGCTCGATTCCAACAATAAGACCAAAACCTCGTATTTCTTTCACGTGTTTGTTTCCTTCTAGTTTCTTCTTCAACAAGTTTTTCAAGTAGTCGCCTTTTTTGGTGACTTCTGCTAAAAAGCTAGGGTCTGACACTTTATCAAAGACCGAGATTGCAGCAGCGCATACAAGGGGCCCGCCTGCAAAAGTGCTTCCGTGATCCCCGTTGTTGATCGCTGCGTTGACTCTTTCGGTCACTAGGGTAGCTCCTATTGGTAAACCACCAGCTAGAGGCTTGGCAAGAGTCATTATATCAGGGGTTACATCATACGCTTCATGGGCCCAAAGATGACCGGTTCGACCCAACCCACATTGAACCTACGGTTAGAAATATTAGAAACTTGCATATCACTAATGTTAACAACATATGCCCTAAATACATTTGGATGCAAATGAGCCGAGCGGCTCGAAAAAAGCTTGAAACGAGCCGAGCCTTATCGAGCCCGAGCTGAGCTTGAGCCTAAAATAAAGCTCGTTTGTTTATCGAGCCAGAGCCTGACATGTGAAGCTCGTCAGGCTCGTCGAGCTTTATCGAGCCTTAGTGTAATATTAGTTTTTATTATATTTAATAACATTTACCCCTTATTTAAGTTGTCTAGTAAACGAACCGAGCCGAGCTTATTTGAACTTGTTTACGAGCCGAGCCCGAACACAAAAATACATATTTTTAGTAAACAAGCCCGAGCCCAAGCTTCACTTATCGAGCTCGCGAGCCTAAACGAATCTATTATTTATATATAACTTTTTTTAACATATTAATTAATAGATAATAAATGAGCTGAGCTCGAGTCGAGCTCGAGCTTGAGAAACTGTCAACGAGCCGATCCTAGCTCGAGCTTGAGCTCAGCTCGGCTCGTCTCGTTTGCACCCTGAAAGATTTAAGGAATAACATAAATTCAAAATAAGGTTTGAAACTATGACATAGAACTTAACTAAAAAACTCGAGGAAATTTTTGGGCCTAACTAGGCGTTGGGTCTTAAACGGGCCGACACCAAGCTACGATTAGAAACATTAAAACTTGCATATCACTAATACAAACATATGCAATAGCAACTTACCTCATCGAAAAACCAGCAGAGATCCAGCTTTATCACAAGCACTACGTAACGATTTCAAAAACTCTTTTGTAGCACGTATATTCCACCTTCACCCTGAATAGGTTCCACAAACACTGCAGCAATTTTGCCACTAGATAATACTGTTGAACAGCATCAATGTCACCGTATTTTAAGAAAGTAACACCTGGCATCACAGGCTCAAAAGGTGTTCTGTAATGTTCCTTGCTGGTCAACGCAAGTGAACCAATTGTCCTTCCGTGGAAACAGTTGGTGAACGAAATAAACTCAGCGGTGGGTCCGCCTTATTTGGGTGTGAAAGCCGTTGGAATTTCCGTGAGAACTTTATAGCAGCTTCGTTTGCTTCTGTTCCCGAGTTGGAGAAAAACACACGATCTGCAAATGAACTAGCAACAAAGACGTCGAGCAAGATTCACCTGCAACAATTAACACATAATTCGTTTGCGTAATAAGGTTTGAGAACTTTAAATTTAGGTAAACAGGTAAAAATTTCTAGCTACTTTGGGTGACAATGCATTTAATAAAATAAAGTGAAAATTTTCTAAAAAAAACTAGTATTTATAATCGAGAAAGCACGAAAATAACCTTTTACTTGATGTGGTATACCTATATAGCCATTTCAGAAACAAATTACGTCAATCAGATGAAATACACGACTCTGTCTACTTTTAGTTGCACACCAGACTTTTTTTCATCAATAATGACTTTAGCTAGTGTGACACGCGTATGCTTATTATTCGTGTATAGAATGAAATATTTAGGGTTTATGCGAGTAAAAGGAAAGATATTCACTGTTCTACATGACTGCAGAGGTATAGTGCGTCGAAAATGGCACCTTTTATAATTTTCTCTTTATAGGTTACTGTAATGTCAATTACTATTCCATATAAACTCACTTGATAATTCAAAAACAATTAAGAATGCAATCTTGGTTTAAAAAAGCGCGCCTGAGGTGCAGGTTGTACAGAAAGCACAGCTGAGGCTCGCTTTTTGCTGATAAATCCACTCTGAAGCGCGCGCCTCATGTACATGACCCATTTTTGTGCAGCAGATTGTTGTACATCATGCTTTTCAGGCTGTACATGTATGTAATTTCAAAACCAAAACATGTATACAGCTTATTTGTTTCTAAATATCAGGTAAATGATCCTAGAAACCTATATAATACATTAAAAAATTATACAATCGCCTTGCGCCTCGCGTACGAAAAGCCCACGCCCACCGCTTTTGCGCTTGCACTTTGCACCTCGGTTTTAGACCTCGTCGCTTTTGTGCGCTTAGCGCTTTTTAAACCCAAGAATGCAATACACGGTACACAAATGGAACTAAAAAAATACAGAAATTCATGACTTTCTATCAAGATCAGGAACTGAAGACAGAACAATTTAGAATGCTATTAAGCTCAAACAAAGGGTATCAAACCTGCGGAACAGTGTAATATATGTTGCTAACATGAGCAAGCACATTCGCCTGATCAGTAATTGCCCGAACCCAATCAGGATCCCCATGGCCCAAAGCGTTAACAGCAATACCCGAGGTAAGATCAATATACTCTTTACCATCAATATCATACAACTTACACCCTTTGCCACTTGTAAGCACAAGTGGAGTTCTACCATACGTCCCAACGATAACTTCTTTATCATCGTTAATCACATCCACCTGACTAACCGGCGTATCAACCACCCGTTGTTCCCCTAACTCCGTCGTTAGTTGCGCCGGTAACTCGGTTCTACGAGAATTGGTTACATGAATCTTGTATCTAGCATTATGATGCTTTACGTAAAGATTGTTATACCGATTTGCGAAGAATACAGGGTTGCATAAATTGAAAACTGATGACATTGTGGGGTTGCAGCTGCAAAATATGAAAAAAAAAAATTTGAGCATAAAACAGCTAGCAGTAGACACATATTAATCATTCAGGAATCAATGATGAATCTTTTTGTAAAAAGTTAAGAACTTTAAAAATCAAGACTTAGAATTTAGAAACATATTAATTATTCAGTAATCAATGATGAATCTTTTTTGTAAAAAGTTTAAATCTTTGAATATCAAGACTTGTATAGTACAAATTGGAATGATTATATAGCAATTCAAAATTATGAAATTGAAAATGTGCATAACAACTACAGATATGAATAAAAATTAGGGTTTAGAAGTAGATTTGGGGATTTAGGTTTACCTGTGAAAGCTCTTGAGGTGGGATTCCAAAGGGTTTTAGTGGTAGGCGTGAATGTCAGATGAAGTTTGAGAATCAAAGTTGTTGAGATGTTTTTGCAAAGTTGGGCTGGCAGGTTTCGGCCTTGGGCCATGTTGTATTGGGCTGCATTTAAGTCAATTTTATTGTTATTCGGTTTTTTTACGCCACACCACTGAATATAAATAGGGCTGACAATTCTGACACGAACACGATAACATGATACAAAGCTACACGAAGTTATCATGTTTCGTGTTTGACCTTAACAGGGGTTCGTGTCTAAAACAGGTCGACACAATAAGACCTTAACAGGTTTCGTGTCTAAACATGTTAAAACATGTTAACCTGTTAAGACCCGTTAAGTACATGTTAATAATTAAAAATTAAAAAAAAATATTATATGTGGGTGTGGACATATGTCATCAGTCGTGGGACCTGTGATGAATTATACACTGACACACGCGGTTCTTTTTCCACAATCCAAATCCTAACTTTTAAATCTCTCTCACAAACACCACCATTCCCAATTTGGTTTACAGCTTCCCCAATTCGGTCGTGTTCATGTCTTAAACAGGTCGTGTTCGTGTCTTAATAGATCGTATTCGTGTCTTAAACAGGTCGTATGATACGTTGGTAATTTTTCCGTGTCTTAACAGGTCGTTTTGTGTAACCTGTTTATTAACAGGTTCGTGTTTGTGTTTCAAAAATCCAACACGATAAGATTTCGTGTCGTGTTCGTGTTTACATGTTTCGGGTTCGTGTCTTAACAGATTGGATTGACCCGTTATACCATCCCTAATTATAAACGTAAACCTACATTTGTATCTATCACACACAACTAATTATAATCGTAAACCTACATTTGTATCTAACTAGTGTGTAACTCCCGCGTTGTGGGTGTGCAGGTCGTAAAACCATGTCGAGTAGTAAGGAAACTAAGGAAACAGCGGCTAAAACCATGAAAAATAGTAAAACAAAACGTGCATTTTTACCGTCACGTGATGTAAAGATAAACACAAATTTATACCGCAACCTGGTGTAAACGTAAAAAACTTCAAATTTATTCCGAGAAAGCTTTAACTTTGATCACAAAAAAGACAAAACTTGAATGGCCAAGAATAAAATATATAAACCCAAGGGGCTGAAAATAAATAAAAAAATACTTGACTACAAAACAAAAACAACTAAAACAAAAAAAAAATTACTTTTCCTAACAACTTAGATTGTATATATATATATATATATAGTAATATGAGACGAGAATTCTCAATGAATCGACTTTTTTTCCTAGCATTGGCTACCAAAACAAAAGCGACTTAAACTTTTTAGAACACATCGTTCGAGATATATACAACTAAGACATTTACTGCTATAGACAAAAACATTCAACTCTTATTTAGAAATTGAAACTACTAAGTGTAGCATTAGTTTACTATCATTTTGTTTGGCTTTGCCCTTAGCCTGTTTTGGAAAATACTGTTTAGAGGATTACATAGTAGGGGTAAGTATGTGTGTTTGCAATTGCATGTCTATTTGCTCTATTATCTATAGCTATTATAGCTTACACCTTTCACTAGTTTATGGCCATTTGGTAGGATTTATTTAGCTATATGTTTATTGTTATTTGGATTGTTCTCATATAGAGTTGAGGGTTTTAGCATAAACAACCCCTCTATTGTAACATCCGTCAAAAACGGATTTTACCAAACCCGCTCCGTTTATTAACCGAACAATCAGTTTAAAATTTCGTGGCGTATTTAATGCCCAAATTAATTTTAAACGATACATAATTAATTATTATATTGGAATATATAATTTGTTTTCGAAAAATTGTTAAAAATAATGAAATAAAAATATAATGGCACTGCCGGGTTTCGAACCCGGGTCAGTCAGCCGGGTCAACAACAACTTAACACTCAGCCGTTCAACCACTGCGCCACTAGTGTTTCTTGTGAATTAATGGGAACAATTAAATCATAACATGATTATTGAATTCAAAATCGGCGCGCCCAAATTTCAGTCGTCGGAAATCCCGACTAACTCGCCAAGAATTTACGATTTCTTCAGTTATAACGTAAACCTTAATCACTACATCGGTTATAACCGACGCCTGAGTCCGCGACACAAGTTATAACCGCCGGAGAGTGTCTAACCGACGAATCAAGTCGGAAATCGGACCAAATTCATCTCGATTCCTGCCCTATAAATACCTCCTCGAACCTCTGCAAGCTTTTTCGCTCAAAACCGCACCTTTACCCGACGTAATTCCATTCGCCGAAAACTTCTGTACATCGCCGGAAAACCGAACCCTTCACTTCTGAGCCTTACTGAACCCCCAGAGCTTATACCGAAGTCACCCACATCCATTTCAAGCTTGCTGAAGACTCTCTGCCGCAGGACACACGTCGTCGAAAGTTTCTGCTGTCACCGGAGTTTCGCCGGAGAAACAGAGGAGTCCAGTCGGTATACCTTACGCTTAAATCTTTCATTCTTTTTATATATCTCACCTGTAATTAACCTCAAAACACTAAATAACATGATTAAAACATCGAACCAGTCGGACTTCCGATTCTGGTTAAATTCAACGAAGAAGACGAAGATTCTGTAGTGTATAAGTTTAATATAAATCAAGATATAACTCGGGTTAGACACACAATCCAGCGGTGGACTGTGTGCACATTAAACACGCAGACGTCTCGAGTTCGAATCTTGTCCCACGCATGCTTGCCTTAATAAAATGTCCATTTTTTAACCGAACCGGAGTCACCGCTGTTACATGTTAAGTTTAATAAAAACCGGAATAATAACCAAGATAGACACACAGTCCAGTGGTGGACTGTGTGAATGTTTAACAACACGTCACGAGTTCGAGTCCGGGCTACCGCACCGGTCTGGACAATTATCAAACTTTTTATTTAAGTCAGAAATGAAAATACTTGGTTTGTATTTAAGTATAATAAAAATAAGTTTATTTAACAAGTTGGACATACAGTCCAGCGGTGGACTGTGTGTTAACCTAAACCACAGGTCCCGGGTTCGAGACCTGTGGAGCGCACCGAGTCTTTGGATTAAAATTGTTTTTAAAAAAATAAAGGATTTTCTGTTTAATCTAATTAGTATATAAATATAATTAAAAACAGAAATATTTCGGGTTAGACACGTAGCTCAGTTGGTAGAGCTGCGTGCACGCGTACGGGAGGTCTCGGGTTCGAGCCTCACCCAGCGCACACTTACACGCATACGAACCGGTCAAACAGTCAAGGTCAAAGGTCAATGGTCAACGGTCAACGGTCAAAAAAGTCAACATTTTTTATTTTTTTTATTTATTTATTTTAATTAAAAGTACTTAAAAATAACATTTTTAAGGTTAGAAAATAGCCTTAAACTCACAAAAATACACCCAACAATCCTACTAAAATGGATTAATAAAATCCGTTTACTTACCAAAACATTATGCCATTATCTAGGTTAGTTTCACTCGTGGTTAAAACCAACTTCGCGTGCATTCAACATTATCAACCGAACGCACCCAAGGTGAGTGAATCTTACAACTCCCCTTTTTAATTACACGTTTTGGGGTGTGTCATGTGTCATAAAATTAACTCGTTTATTTAAACTTGTGCCATACCATATTGTGATCTAAACTTAGATTGTATACCTTGCTTGTAGTTATGTATTTCTTGTTGTCTATTTATATGCAATTCATTCGTTAGGCCCATCAGTTCCTCGTGTGAGATGAGTTGAGCAACACGTGCCTCAAAACAAATCCATTATTATTCGTGTGTGTATTATTGAGTTTATATTGTTTGTAGTTATGTATTTCATATTGTCAAGTTTATGCAATTCATTCAATAGGCCCATCAGTTCCTCGTGAGAGACGAGTTGAGCAACGCGTGCCTCTAAACGATCCATTATTGTTCATGTGTGTAATGTTTAATATTAAATTGATTGGTGAATAAGTTTACATCTATTTTTGCTCATGTGTGGTTGTGCACTTTATTTTATAATCAATTAATTAAACTTGTTCAAATGTTTTCCATAGGATTCACTCACCAACTTTTTGTTGATCCAAAAACCCTTTTTACACATGATACAGGTGAACAGGATGAAGCAAGGTAAACATAGGAAATGCCTTAGAAGAAAACAATGAAGCCTAGATTGATATTTAGGACATGATGTAATATTGATTGTAATTTTCCATTAAAGTGTATTAATGAATATGAAACGTTAAAATAAATGTCATGAGCTTTGATGATAACCCAATCATGCCCCGATCACCTTTTCCGCTGCGGATCGGGATGTGACATCTATTTCCTTGGAATGATGGATAAGGTTTGCCCTCATTACACCCTCTGAGACCCTACTCATTGCATATATGAGTCACATTATACTAAGTACGTTTGGTATAGGTTTAGGGTTATTTGTAAAAAAGGACATTTTTTGTGAGAAATGTAATAAGGCATATAATATGCATCATGTTTTGGACTTAGACACCATGTTTTGGGTTGCTTTGAAAAGAGAAACAACAAGCATAACAATTTAAGACACATTGCAATGAATTGTATTATAGGCTTAAAACTTAAAACTTCATGCCAAGAATGTTAAGTACTATGTTTTAAGTGTTAAGAAATGTGTTTTCGTTGTGTTTTAAATTTCATTCCTATAACATTGTGTTTTAAATTGTTATGTTTGATGTTTTTCTTGTCAAAACAACGCATAACATCATGCATAAGTTCAAAACATGATATCTACATGTTAATTCCTATGTCTTTTCACACTTCTTACGAAAAAAGTCTTTTTTACAAGAACCTCACCCGGTATTATACCATTTAACTTAACCAATATATACCATATTTTATCACTTGATCCAGACAAAATACACCAAAGGTGAGCAATAACCGAATTGTTAACCAAAACCAAACCAAAGTTCAGTTATTGATTTTCTTTGTACCCTCAATTAACCGAACCGAAGCGAAAACCGATAAACTGATCGAAAAAACTTAACATATTAACCGGAGCTGAATGATTAATAAAATAAATTAATCAATAATCGAGTCTAATAACCAAACCAAACTATACACATGCTAATATACACCATAAGATGAATAAATTTATAAAATAAAACATAAAATCTCTGTTGCCCACCATTTGTTCTATGCTTCAACAGGTATGGTCTCAACTTTGGTTCGATTTGCGTAGTTTTTATTGTTCGTAATCTGCTTCCCTGCTATGCTACTTCTAAAGTTTGTTTCGATTTGCTTATTTTTAAAAATATAATTCATACTACTTTGATTCTTGTTCAATTTTTGCCCTAATTTGGTGATCTGTTTCCCCCAAATTATGCTTCATGTTCCCTAATGCCAAAATGTTTAAGTTTGATGATAAATAGTTGTTAAATACTTTCATATTGAAATATTTATGTTTGTTTGGTTATTTTCCGATGAATTTTGTCATTGAAAAACAATATTTATAACAGATTTTGTTAACTTTATCTCTTGATGATTATTTTTCACTCAATGCCATGTAGAAATGAATCAAGCCCTAACCGTTTTAGACATGATAAAATGAAAAGTGTTATCGGTGATTATTCAAATGGATAACATAAACGAACCGAACGAACACGAACAAGTTCGTTAAGGATATAATGTGTTCACGAACGGCTCCTGAACACTTATCAAATGAGATTTTCTGTTCGTGTTCGTTCGTTAAGGAAAGGAACGTGTTCACGAACGCAATTGAACGAACGAGACATCTGTTCGTGTTCGTTCGTTAAGGAAAGGAACGTGTTCATGAACGCAATTGAACGAACTATACATCTGTTCGTGTTCGTTCATTAGTTAAACGAACGACATAAACGAACTTCCCGCAGAACGGTTTGCGAACTGTTCGCTTAACGTTCAGTTGGTTTACAGCCCTACATACACTTGTATTTTGCTAAAATGGAAATGGGTCAAACTGGTTGATAGTTATAGATTGCTTTTTTTGTATAATTTGATTTTGTTTTGATGCAGATTTGATGCTGGTTTGAAACTCTTTTGTGCTGATTTGAGTTGTGGAGGTTTTCTGTCAAGCAGCAGATAAATAGAAGCTGGAAACCGTTCACATGGAGAAAGAAGCAATTGCCGCAGCATCCCAAGAGGTTTCACAGGAGTTCAAAACCCTAATCGATTCAGATGCTTTGGATTCCATGAATCAGTTACAGCACACTATGTATGATCTCTCCGCCTTTCCAGTCTTATGCACTTTTTTTTAAAATGCACACACCTAGGCACAGGCCTTTGGCGCTTTTGACTACATAGCTAGGGGTGTTCTTCGGGTTTTTAATCGGGTTTCAGGTTTTTTGTTATGGGATTCCTATCCGTAACCTGACCAAAATAAAATTGGGATTAATCGGTTTCGGGTTTATTCGAGTCGGGTTAATCGGTAAACGCATTTTTAAATACAAGTTGCAAGGCATACCTAACAATTTAACTTAACATGATTATTATTAAGGAAAAACACAAAATGCCAATAAAAACACTCAGTTCAAACCCATGCATTAAACATGTATATTACCTAAAAAACGTCAAATACAATAAGCACAAAACCAAACCGTATCAAACAATCCTATAAAGTACTAAAAAGAAAATTTCAAATCAAATCAACCGAACCGAATCTTTTTAGTCTCTCAAACAACCAACGAAGCACCGAACAAAACTTCATGTTCACAACAAAAAACAGAACATATGGGAGGAGGAACTTTAGACTTTTCTGTTATTATGTATGAATAAAGATTAAATATCACTGACATTTTTATGTAATTCGAGTTAATCAGGTCAACCCGATTAACATTTTTTTGACCCACTTACCGACCCGGATACTATTTTCGGGATTCAGGTTCATTGGGTAACACCATAATCGGGTTCAGTTTAATTATATTCGGGTTCCGTTAAAAAAACACCCCTATACATAGCTTTTAACACTCTATTGGATGGTGGTTTGTGTAAGGTAGAGTTAGATTTCTATTAAATGAAAAAGTTAAGTAGATATACATGTTTCATTACAATGTGGGGTCAAATGAGTAGGAAGTCTCTCATACTGCTCTAAACTATTTGAATATCCTTTATTATCGTATTTGTGTGTATAAATGAATCTCACACGCATCCACTCAACAAAATTATGATAAGTAAAGGAGATTGTTTTTGTATGTATAATTAGTCGCTCATTGATGGCTGTATATTCGTTTATTTCCTGTTTTGGGCGCTACGTTTCTAGCAACTGCCCGCTACATTTCATAAATTCTAGATAGAAGCTAGAGATGGTTTAAGTTTGTTCTTATGTTCGGTTCTATGGTTTTTCTTTTTGTATGTATAGACTTAAGTGCATTAGTTTATCCTAGTTATATACCACTCATCATATTTAGACATCTTTTCATATTTTCACGTATACAAGTAAACTTGTTCGCAAAATCAAAAGACTGTAGTCGAGGAGAACTTGTATCGTGTAACCGTTGTTCTTTGTTGCAAATAGGTAACAATCTTTTGTCAATTTATATCGATCTGTTTGTGACATAATTGCAGATTAGGGCGTCTGCAAGACAGTAATGCAGTCCTTTCTCATTTTAATGACTATTCAGAGCAATGTTTTGCTGAGGTGTCCGGTGATCTCTCTGCAAATACGCGCCTCTTAAAGTCAATGAAGTCCGACCTTGATTATATATTTCAAAAACTGAGGTTAGTTTGACCAGTAAAGTCTCTTGTGTTTGTTGTGATACATTTGTTGCTTGTCAACTTGATTCCTATTCCACACATTGCTGATATTTTTGCATGCATGTTTATACATACATATATGCATTCTTGTGTGTGTATATTTCAAGAGTTGTTGGGGTTTCTTGATGTTGTATTTGTGTTTCGAATGAAGGTTGATATTGGTGTGTGAATCTCAAACAGGTTAAATACAAAAATGAAATTACCTGTTTCAATTCAACATTGTTATGACATATAAGTTGGGGTGCAAACGATCCGAGCTGAGCCCGAGCTCGGCTCGTTAGTAGTTTCTCAAGCTCGAGCTTGGCTCGTTTATTATCTATTAATTAAAATATTAAATAAAAATAATATAAATAATAGACTCGTTGAGGCTCGCGAGCTCGATAAGTGAAGCTCGGGCTGGTTTACTAAACAAGCTTATTTTTACCTTCGGGCTCGGCTCGTAAATATGTTTAAATAAGCTCGGCTCAGATAATTTAGTAGACAACTTTAAATTAGGGGTAAATGTTATTAAATATTAATAAAAACTAATATTATACTAAAGCTCGATAAGGCTCGACGAGCCTTCCAAGCTTCACATGCCAGGCTCGAGCTCGGGCTCGATAAGTAAACGAGCTTTATTTTAGGCTCAAGCCTGACTCGGACTTGATAAGGCTTGGCTTGTTTTGAGCTTTTTCTCGAGCCGATTTCGAGTAGTTCGCGAGCCGCTCGGCTCGTTTGCACCCCTAGTTATGACCCATTTACCCTTATACATATAACGTGGCTGGTTTTAGAGATTCGAGACACCAATTTTGGCTTTGCATTTTGGTTCAGGACGAATGTGCAGCGTTTTTCTAAATAATTGGTATTATGTTGATGAAATGAATATGATTATGTTTCAGGAGTTTAAAAGCAAAGATCAAAGCCACATATCCGGATGCATTCCCAGACGATTCAACGTTAGAAGCACTCGATGCACGACCAGATCTAGAAGTACCTCGGTAAAACTGTATTTAATGTTTTTTTTCCTCTATCTTTCTTTCTGTAACAAATCGTCGACTTTCTGTTGACATGACGTTTCACTATTGTCGGAAACCATATAACCTACTTGTAGAAGTGAAGCGTTATAGTTGATGGTTCATGGTTGTACTTGAAGAGTTAAGTATACTCTCATTAGGGTTTTTATATAGGATTAAGGGTGAAGGGAGTGGTTAAACACTTGAAAGTTGCAAACTTCAAAATCAACCAATCAGAGGGTGTCATGTCATTCCATCTAAAAAAGTTTAAACTATGTTGAAAAGTGTTGGCATGGTTAAACACTTGAATTGGTAAACTTTTTTTTTTGTTTTCATTTTTTTTAAATTATGTGTTAAAAACAACCCTTCCCGCGCGGCAAACGTTCGCCGATGTGGTTTGCTTACCGATCAGCAAAATGGGTCGGCGGTGGTGTTAGTGCTTTGCCGATGTGGTTTCCCATACCCTAATATTAGGTGAGACATCATAGCTTAGGTGAGATGTTATTGTGTCACATGTTGAAAGTGATGCTCTAAATTATTGAGTGTGTTTGCATACTTCAAGACGTAAAGGCATATTCAAGTATTTTTATTGACTAAAATATTGGACACTTGGTGACATAAAAATATATAATCCCCAAAAAGGAAACATATACAATGATGGTATAGCTTTTTGAAATGAGAAATCATGAGGTTTGTATTTAAGTCTTGTTTAACCTTACCCTTATCTTTTCAACTTCTAATGTTTACCTTCATAATGTATCACATGATTACATCTCACCTTTATCTTCACATCTTTAAAAACCACCTAGGAGATATGGTCATTGAATGATGCTACATCCAAGTCATGGTCGAGTATAGTTGTCGGGTTAGTTTGCAACTAGCATTTCTAAGCTACCCGAGCTTAGATCCGAGCCGCAACATGCGAAGAACTCTATAGAAGGTGACCCTAAGGCAAAGCTCCAAGAATTCCCCCCGCGACTCTTAAGTTGGTGATTTATACAAGATAAGCATATTACTAGACCTGTAAATGAAACAAATGAACATGAACACCAACGCTTAAACCACTTGAACTTCTTATGTGTTTGTTTGTTAAGCAAATGAACGTGTTTATGTTCGCTTATTAATATTTTAAACTAATTGTTTGCGAGCATAAACGAACACGAACATACATAAACGAATAAACATAAACCAACACACGTTAAAAGTGAATGTGGATAAACCTATCGGAGGCAAAGCGGTTACGCAACCGAACCACCTGAAAAAATGATTCTTTCGAAGTGGTTTATAGGAACTGGTTCACAAGAATCATCTTTTGAAGTGGTTTTATTATTGAAGGTATTTCGCTCCAAAAGATCTATTATGTACTAGTGGTAGAGATGGGCATAATAACCGGTTCCAAACCCGACCCGGTGGAACCGACCTGAAACCGGTTCCGGTTCCTACCCGGCTAATAGTAGAACCGGTTCCGGGTTCAAAAAACCCGGTGCTTCCAACCCGGTTCCACATTTTATAAATAAAATTGGTTCGTACCCAGTTCCTACCCGGACCCGGTGCGTACCCGGAACCCGGTTCCTACCCGGAACCGGTTCCGGGTAGGACAAAAAAACCCGATATGCCCATCTCTACCGTTAACTTACACCTACAAGATATAAACCATCACAACCTCGTCGTTGCACGCCATTTTAATTGTGGAAGTTTGAAAGTGTAAGTTATTGATATTGGGATGCAAGGAGGCAAGAAGGCATGGAATTTACAATCGGTTTATAATAGTTTTGCAGCTTTTTTCATTGAATTGACCGAATGAATAGGTTTCTAATAGTCTTTGCAGTCTTTTCCATTTAATTGTAACATTAGGAACCGGTTCTTCTAAGGAACTGGAACCGGTTCCAACCCGACCCGAACCGGGTACACTCGGTTCTAGTTTTAATGGTTAAAACCCGGGTAGGAACCGGACCCGGTTACAACAAGAACCGGTTCCATTGACACACATTCAGGAACCGGGTCCGGTTAGGAACCGGTTCCGGGTATAAAAAGGAACCGATTATGCCCATCTCTAACTAGTGGTATAACAAACGCAATACATGTATGGTCCACTATATATATATTACTAGGCTAGGTATTCATGTATCACACGAGTTTAATCTTTTAAAGTATATAATTAACAAGCCTATAAATAATTTTTGTAAAGACAAACTAATGACAGAGATATGTAGATACCAAATCGAAATAAATGAGCTAATACAAAGATGAGTTGAGTTATTCTATAAATGAGTATAAATATAAGAAGTGTAAGAAGGAACCATAGAATGACAAGTGTCCATAATATTGTCTATAAGAGAAAAAGAACATGTACATGCAAAAACCCAAAAACTAACCCCCCCCCTCCAAAAAAAAAAACTATAACCTCACCCAAACTTAACCCACACCCCCCCCCCCCCCCCCCCCCCCAAGATAAATGCTAAAAACTAAAACCAAACCCCCTAAAAATCTTTAAAAAAACCTAACCCCCCTCCAACCTAAGCTAAATGCTAAAAATTAAACCCCAAAAAAATCTAAAAAAACAATTTTTTTTAGTATTGTTTTTTAAAAAAACGCTACTTTATCGTCACTATTTTTTAGTGACGATAAAGTAGCGATTATTTTAATAGAATATTGATTTTTTTTGTGTTTTATTTTTTTATGTATTTTTAATTGTGTTCACATTGAGGAATATTCCTAGAATATTCCTTTTTACCCTTAGAGTCTTTGTCTTTAATTCTTTGATTTAATAAGGTATGTTAATTAGTATTATAATATACCAAAACAATACAATAATATCATTTAAAAATAAAAAAAAACCAAAAATATATCAATAAACCATTGTACACACATTGAATACCAAAATAAAGTGATAAAAAAAACAAAACATAAATCAAATGATTGTTTCAGCAATGGACAAAATCAAACTCTTCTTAACTCTTTTCAAGCAACTCGTTTACAAATTTTTTTTTAAATATTTTAAACACCTCACCATCAAACATAGTAAGAGATCCAACACCTTGAACGAACCCATAGAAGATTTTTGATTTTACAACGATATATATTATTTGTTACTCTGCAATACTGGATAGGATTGGGTAGAAATTTTGTTGATCATCCAATCCGATTTTATTTCATTGACGATCTCTGAAACTAAGACAAACATCAGTTTAGGATATTCATCCAACAAAGTAACATAAGACCCCTATAAAAATATTAAGCACTAATGTTTGATTATGAAAAAAAAAAAAAAACTAAAATGAAATTGTATTAAGAAAAAAAGATGCAAATGAAAACGATATAGAAAAGTGAATGCTATGTGTATTTATGATTATGTAAAGTGTGTTTTCTCTCTCTTTTTTTTAATGAACAGCAAAATAAAAACCCGACTATCGAGGGTAATCTAGTGACAAAAGACGACCCTATATGCCCGTCACCACAACCAGCGTTGGGTAGTAGGGCTACAAACGAACTGAATGAACACGGTACAAGACCTTGTTCATGTTCGTTTGTTAAGAAATATATGTGTTCACAACTGTTTATTAACACTTACCGAATAAGATTTTATGTCCGTGCTCGTTTGTTAAGGAAATGAACTTGTTCTTGTTCATTTGTGTTTGTTAATTTGTTAATTTTAGGCAATGAACAAAAACGAACGTTGTTGAACACAATGAACACAAGCTAACGCTCATGAACACAATTGTAAACAAATGAACACAAACAAGCGTTCGTGAACATAATTTATAATACAATTGTAAACAAATGAACACTTATTAAATATTTATTCGTTGGAATTTTGAAGTATTTAAATAAAATGTAAAAACTAAAAATACTAATGAACTATCGAACACAAACGAACATGTTACCGAACGTTCACGGACATAAACGAACGAACGTGGTTTCTGTTCATGTTCGTTCATTTAATTAAATGAACGGAATTTCTTGTTCGTGTTCGTTTATTTAATAAACGAACGAACACAAACGAACTTTCAGCCGAACAGTTCACGAACTGTTTGCTGAACATTTGGTTTATTTTACAGCCCTACTTGGTAGCCTAAGCTCCCCATCTCTAGTTTCGAGGACTAATCATGATGAGGCTTAACTACAAAACAACATGCTACAATATCGGTTGGCCATTAAATGTGAAATTGTGAAAAATAAAATAAAATAACAAAGAGGTTATTGATAAAATGGTTTATTGTTTTGAACGAAAAAATCATGATGAGGCTTAACTACAAAACATGTATCGGTTTACCATTTGCTTTCATTATATAGTTTAGATTTAGAATACATATGGTTTATTGATAAAATGATTTACAAGATTTTATAATTGTTAAACTAACACAAAACACCTAAATATGAGGATTACTTAGTTTGTATTTCGTGATGTTTAGTGTTTAGGTGTTGTTTGTTTTGATTGGTGGTTTGTTTTTGTTGCTTGTTTTACTTTAGTGTGGCATGTCACATTATTGAATTAGGTTGGCACTCTGCCTTCCTATTTGTTTTATTTTGATAGTAATACAATCTTCAGGGTATACCCTTTAAAAAAAAAAAAAAAACACAAAACACATTTAAGGCGTAAAGTATGAAGTTAAATATATAAACTTCTAAAACACCAAAATACGGGTCTATAAACATAGCAAGGTGATATTACAAGAACATGGATCTCTCATAAACTCCAAGGTAATAAAATTTTAACACATACCCACCATTAAATTAAATTACATAGCTGCTAAGTTTATTACCTATTATAATTATATAACTTGATTTATTATTGAGGACCATGATATTTACACACCATTGCTTTATTTTCACACTCCTTTATGTGCTGCTCTTTAGCCAAAGAGCATTATATAGGTCCGACTGGCAAACAAAGACTGACGGGTGTCAGTCTTTGTCTCGTTGACCTGACCTAGATGCTGCACTTTGGCCAAAGTGTAGCGTAGGGGAGTGTGGAATTTTATACGGTGCTCTTTGGCCACAAAGCAGCGTTTAGGCCTTTCACCCAACAAAAGCAGAAGTGACCATTGACAAGCTGACAAGGCACAATGTCACGGGGACCTATATGCTGCGTTTTGGGCTAAGAGAAGCGCATCGGGTACGATGCTGTCTCTTAAAAACAGACAGACTAAGCATACGGGTTTTCTAAATTCTTCACATACGTGTATTCAGATTACCGATGTTGTGGTTTAACAACTACCTTTTCGGTGAATATTCTGACGAGTCAACCACTGTTATGATGGTGAGCAGAGCTTTGTACAACAAGACTACCAGACCAGCGACACGGTGGGAGCAAAACTATCCATACTAGAGACACGATGATGAGCAGAGATTTTTACAACAAGACTATCCAGACCAGAGACACGGTGGTGAGCAGAGCTTTGTACAGCAAGAGTACCCAGACCAGGGATATGGTTATGAGCAAAACTTTGTACAACAAGACTATCGAATCAGGAAGACGTGGTGACCAGGAGGACAATGGTTACGTCATTGTGATTAAAAAATCGAATAAAAGAGGAAATAATTTCAGGGTTTGGTTTCAATGCAGTCTTGATGGGGAGTATATGAGTATAGCTACGGTGAGGAAAACAAGTAGCAAGAAAATAAGTTGCTCGTTTGAGTTGATAGTGTTTTAAGAGAAAAAGGGATGTGTTTGGAAGTTAAGAGGTGACGAACCCGGCATACAACCACACTCCTATTGAAAACTTAGAGGGCTATCAGATGTGGACAGTTAGACGATTTGCCTCATGCTGCACGGGCGGTCGCTCGAGACTTCGATTGCCGCCTCCGACGTGCAGAGCTATATCAGATGTGAACGGTTCAGATGCTGATAGAGTTACGAGGGTCGCGGGATTGGCGGAGCTTCCACAGCCACAGTCACCACCGTCAGGGGATGAAGACTAGCCTATGTTAGTTTAGTTTTTATTTTGTATTAGACATTCAGTTGTACTTTTGTTTTGTATGTACAAACTGATTATATATTTATGTAGTTGATCTTTTATTTATACGATGTTTGTTTAGATTGTTTGTAATCTGTTCGAATGTTTCTTTCGCAACGTGTTACGATGTTTTAATTAAATATGTTTGTGTAATTTAATAAAAATTGAAGTTTTATAAATTGTTAAAATAATAAAGAGTAAATTACCATTTTAGTCCCTGAGGTTTGTATCAAATTATCATTTTAGTCCAAATAGTCTTTTTTCTCCTCCGGTTCCTGACTTTTCCCATTTATTGCCATTTCAATCATCTGGTCTAACTTCATCCAAAAAATTCAATTAAGTTAGGGACAGTTTGGTCAGTTTAGATATTTCTTTTTCTTTTCTATTTTTTTCACTTTTTATTATTAAATAAAAATCAAAAACAAAATTTAAAACCTACCCACCCCATCCCTACCCCCTGACCCTCTCTTCCCCCTCCTCTCTCTCTCTCTCTCTCAAAAGCCACCACCACCCCTACCCACCAGCCACCACCACACCCTGTTCCCCAAATCACTGAATTAAATTCCTTTGTTACAATTTTCACACCAAAACCTCATACCCTACCTACAAACGCATCACCGAAATAAATTCCATCACCTTCGGCCACCGTAACCCACCATGAAATTCCATCACATTCTTCGTTTTCACAAACGCATCACAGAGAATGCAGGGTTCATGGAAATACAGAGAGAGAGAGAGAGAAAGAGTACAAAGGATAGATTCCGGTCAAAGGCTCCGGCAGCCATCTCTGGTGGTTCTGGTTTTACACGGCGGCACTAAATAGTCGGGTAGTGACCTGAAATCGGTGGAAGATGGTGATTGAAACTCCAGCAGCCATCCTCAACACCCACCTGTCATCGTTCACACCACCTTTCACCGCCAACACCACCTTAACTGGCATCGCCATCCACCTCCTCCGGACACCATTCGCAATCATCTTCACCGGAACCCAAGCTTAACCCCAGCAGCCATCGTTCAACACCAACTTTCATCGGAACCCTAGCTTCATCTCCGAAAGAGAGAGAGAGAGAGAGAGAGGAGGGAAGAGGGATAGAGATAGAGAGAGTCACGGGTAGGGATGGGGTGGGTAAGTTTTATATTTTGTTTTTGGTTTTTGTTTAATAATAAAAAGTGAAAAAAATAGAAAAGAAAAAGAAACATATAAACGGACCAAAATGCCCCTAACTTAAATGAATTTTTTGGATGGAGTTAGGTCAAATGATTAAAATGGCAATAAATGGGAAAAGTTAGGGACCTAGAGGAGAAAAAAAACTATTTTGACTAAAATGACAATTTAAGACAAACCTCAGGGATTAAAATGACAATTTACTCAATAATAAATAATATTGAACCAATGTAACAATAAAATCGGTTAGAATTTATAAAACAATAACATAGAGTCAAATCTACAACTTTTTAAACAAGAATGTACAATTTTTAAATATTAAAAAAAATAAAATTTACGACTTTTGAAAAACAAAAAAAGAAGAAGCCAACTCAACATTTTGTTACCTCTGTTTGGGTAAATAAGTTTTAGTTTGAGTTAATTACTGTTTTTGTCCTGTGGTTTGTCAAAATCACTATTTCAGTGCATTAGTTTAAAAATTTTCGGTTTCAGTCCCTGTGGTTTCACTTTCGTAACCATTTCAGTCCACCTCACAACATTTCAGTCCCTGTACTTACAGAATAAATGGATTGAAGTGATTATGAAAGTAAAACCACAGGGACTGAAATGGTTATGAAAGTGAAACCACAGGGATTGAAATCACAATTTTTAAACTAATGGATTGAAATAGTGATTTTTGACAAACCACAGAGACGAAAATAGTAATTAACTCTTTTAGTTTTGTATGATTAAGTGTTAACATACACCAAAAAACAACCCAAACATAAAATCACAAGCCCATGAGCTGCTCTTTGGCCTAAGAGCGCATATAGGTCCTGCCCATAGACATAGACTGACACGTGTCAATGGTTTGTCGTTGACTTGATCCCTATACGTTGCTCTTAGACCAAAATGCAGCAAATAGGTGTGAAAATAGACTTAAGAGATGTGGAAATAGACCGGGCCATTATTGATCTGTAACTTTATTTGTTAGGTATTATTTTATCTATCTTTATTTTTAATAATGGGATAATGATTTGACATCTTATAATCATCATTTAGCTTTATCCTTATCGCTTTTCATTTCAATACACAACAACAATGGAGTTTTCAAGTTCTTATGAATTCTTTAATAGTAGAGTAAATTGTGATTTTAGTCCTGAGATTTGTTCTAAATTATTATTTTAGTTCAAATAGTATTTTTTTCTCCTCTGGTCCCTAAGTTTTCCATTTTCTTGTTATATTAATTATATTACCTAACTTCGTTAAAAAACCTCAGTTTTAACCAGAGTTATTTGATTTTCGTAATAATATAATACTAATAACATTTATAATATAAAACACAAAAAAACTAACGTTGTGATGGGGCGGAGGTCGGTGACGGTGGTGGAGCCCCTAGGTTAACTGACGTTATGGTGGACGTTTTGGTGGTGGAGGTCAGTGACGGTTGTTGGCGAGGTGAGTGCCAGGGGTGGGTGATGATTGTGGATCGGTGGCGGTGGCGCTTGCACCGGTGGTGTGGAGAGAAAGAAAGTAAATGGATGAAGAACGAGAGCAAGGGGGTCGGGGGGGTGCTAATCAGATTTTTACAGAAAAAAAAATAAAGTTAGTTTTTTTTGTGTTTTATATTATAAATATTATTAGTATTATAATTATTACAAAAATGCCAAGAATACCTCTAGTTAAAACTGAGGTTTTTAACGGAGTTAGTCAATGTGATCAACATAGCAAGCAAATGGAAAACTCAGGGATCCAGAGGAGAAACAAAAACTATTTGGACTAAAATGATAATTTAGGATAAACCTCAGGGACTAAAATAACAATTTACTCATAGTATTATAAAACTCTTAATTCTTTCAAGAACCTTAAATTCATTGATTATGGTCACTACAAGAATAATGGGTAATAGTGGCGCCATCAATAGCGATGACATATGATCTGTTGCCGCTGTTGGTCGATCCGAAATGTGGTACCCCATATTAAATTAACCCCAGCCATCCATTTGTTATTTTGATCTAACGGCTGAGGTGAAACAGACTCAATAGCGGCGACATGAGACAATAGCGGCGACAATAGGCCCTTTATTGGCCAACCTTTAGCGGCGACATGTCGCCGCTATTTACAATAGCAACGCAGATCAGGACTTTTAGCGGCAATATTTGTCACGACTATTGCCCTGTTTTCTTGTAGTGAACAAATGTTTAATGGTTGTTTCAACTTTTAAAATATGCTAATATTAACTTGGATTTGATGATGCTTTATAAGGGTGGTAGGGGGCCCATCACTCACCACCCAACCATCACTCACAACATCCAATCATCATATGCCACGTAGTGATGGATTTTACTAGGGGTGCCCATCACTCCATCACTAGTGATGGGTTTTTTTTCTTTTTCTTTTTTCTTTTTTTTCTTTTTTCGCTCGCTTCAATGTCTCCGACAATCTTTAAAAATAATTTCTCTGGCAAACGAAACCGCTCCCTAAAAGTTTCGGCGTTGTAGACCGGATTCTCCACAAAGTAATCATTCATTAACACCTCGTTGGCATGTATTCGATCACGACCAACCATTTTCTTCTTCGGACGGCTCGAGCCTTCAAGCACGTTGTACACCTTCTCAAAAAATTCAAGCGTGTCGTTGTCTGAAGACGTTTCGCTTTCTGATAAGATTTTCCGACAAACATAAAGTCGGTCCAGATGTGACACCGATGATGTCTACGGATGTGTTTTCACTCAAATGTTATAATGTAAGTACGTATCTTTTTCCTTTGACCAATCTATCCCAATATGAAACATGTAAACTTTTGTTTGTTTATGTATCAGAATGCACAGAAATATTAAATTTGTAGCATTAAAGTAGCATATCAACATCCACAAACCGACACGTATAGGGTGATGATCATGCATGTTAACTTTATAGCCAGTGAAAAAGTTAACATCCAATCCTTTCGAATGAGCATCAACAGTAAAACAAATAGTTTTGAACAAAAGAGTACATGTTAAACTTTTAATGACTTGTGTATCCGACAAATGTTTCAAAGAGAAGAAAGAAACACCCATTATTTCAGTGCTAGATTTGGCAAAAAGGTGTAGCCCTGCAAGGACCAGGATTCTACTTTTAGTAATAAGTGACCAAACATTCTCATCATTTTCAGATAAATACCCCACAATCTTAATGCCATTTTGATCCCACTTTCTTCTTTAATTCTTCTTCAATTCTCTCTCTACAACCTCATCCAAATCTTCTTTAACTTGATGCACTTCTTCTTGATGTTTTAGTGTTTTGATCAAGGGTTTTTTGGAGTGTTTAATGGTGTTTTAAGAGCTAGGGCAACAAATGGAGAGAAGAAATTGTGTGAGGGATGATAACAGGTTGAAAGATCTCAGTTTTCTTGGTGCAAGATCAGCAAAAAATGGAGTTTTTAGTGATTTTTTAAGAGATAAAGATGGTGTTAATGGAGATGTGGGAGATTTGGTGCATGGGTTCTCATGGCCTCCAAGATCTTACACTTGTACTTTTTGTAAAAGAGAGTTTAGATCTGCTCAAGCTCTTGGTGGTCACATGAATGTTCATAGGAGAGATAGAGCTAGGCTTAGACAAATGCCATCCTCTCAAAACTTCTCTTCAAACTATAGTAGTTTGTTCAAGCTCAATGTCCATCCAAACCCTAATTCAAACCCTAATTTCTCACCTCATTTTTCTTCAAACTTGTCACCCTCTACAACAATGTTATCTCCCTCATATGTGCAACATGATTTGTCATACTCATTGCCGACTGGTAACACGTCCTGTGGTTTACGCGATAAAGGTGGTCAAGATCTAACCATGAAGAAATCTCATATACCCGGTTTTGGGTTTTGTAAATTTCTTGGTTTTCCATGTGAAAATGAGGGTAAGATTGTAAAGAATTCAGAGATTGTTAGATGGGATTCGGAGATCGGCTTGTTTGGTGAACCCGAGCCAGATGATTTGGACTTGGAACTTCGACTCGGTTGCTCTTAGTACTTGGATTAACCATCACGCGTTCAACGTTAATAAGAAGGGGCATCTTGATGACTTGTTTCATAATATTGAGGTTAATCTTCATTATGATATGTGATTTGCAATTTTTTAATATGTATTTGAGGGCAAGAACTTGTTTTGTGATGTACTAGTGTCTTTGGAGTGTTGAACAAATGTTCGTATATAAGATGAAACAAATAAAAGAATTTCATTTTTCATTTTGATAACACACTAATTTCCTAACATCATATTACTTGATAAAAGAAAATTCAATGATGCTTTTGAAAATACAACTATACTTTCCAAATCCAAACTTTCTGCCATTTATTGATTTAGAGACATGTCATTAGTTATGATGTTAATATAGGTTTAAATCCCACTCCTTACGAATTTCTGGCTCTCTTTTTGCCCATGACTTTATAGCCTAGTGGTATCTTGAAGGTGGGATAAGAGTTTGAGACTAGTGGGTCCTGGGTTCGATTCCCATAAGGGGGTTTTCCGATATTTATTGGGTTTCCTCCTGAATTGGTGTATATGCATTATGTCTAGTGGAGATGGACATGATCGGACGGTTTTGCTGGTGGCACGATGATATTCCAATAGTCCCTCAATGATCCAAAGTTGTCGTTCAAAAAAAAGTTATGATGCTAATACACTTTTGAAAATACAAATACTTTCCAAATCCAAATTTTCTTATATATATTTATTGATTTAGAGACATATGTCATTGATGTTAATAAAATCACAAACAAATTATAAAGTCATTAGTTATGATGTTAATAAAATCACTAACAAACTAGAAAATATTCCTGTAGTGTTTTCATTACAAAAACAAAAATCTCTAAAACACATATCATATGATCTAAAACTACTTGTAATCTAGAGATTAATAACTTATTGTCTATCTTCACAGATTAAATTTATTCTAGAGGAGCTTTTTACCTTTCTTAATCCATGACCTAGAGACACACATCACAAATGGGTGATTAACATAAAGCTAGTGAATAGACCACACATGCGTAAAACTTTATATACCTAGTTTGCAAGGACACATCAAACCTTGGATCAAGTCACTCATTGGTCTTATACCAACAGCTATAATCAACCATGGATCGATTGTCGATGTGGTATTTCTATTATAAACTCTTTTGCACATTATCATCATACTTCCCACATACTGTGTTTGAATTAAAAAAGTAAAGGTTAAGTTACAAATATGAGCTAAGCAAATAATTTCATTAGGTCCTACTAATATGTGGACAACTCTAGGTCCCACACAGTACATGGAAACTCTGTTCTCCATGTCGAATTCTTACCAATAAACCTCATTGTGACAATGGAACTAGGGTCCCACCAAAATGTGAACAATCCCTTGTTTTACCAACACAAATTATCACCATGTAAACACCCCACATAATCTTGAACCTTTATCACAATTAGCATAGACGTTGTATGTATTCAAGCGTTTTAGATGTGACCATCCTTTATCACAATTAGCATAGACGCTGTATGTATTCAAGCGTTTTAGATTTGACCATACTAGTCAAGAGATAAACCACAAAAGTTGTATTAGAATGATTGTGATATAATTATTAGGGTTAAAATGATGTGATGTACATACGTATTGAACACAATGTCACGCTTCCTACCTTGTATAATGCGTCATTGAGCCTGGATGACACCGATAGCTTTTTTCACATCCTTTTTTGCTATCTTTTTTCTTGTTGACTCTTGTCTTTTTTTAATAATTTCATTTTCTCGCCTTGTGGACACGAGAAGATTTTAACAAGAGTGGTTCATTCCGGGTAAACTCAATCTGCAGCAAGATAGTATGCTTGGTTATATATATTCCATGTCATTCATTGTAAAATTGCAAGGCGGTGGCGCAAATCCTTCTAAGATGTCACTGGATATTGGTGACTGATTTATGATGTTGATGCCATTGTTCGACACAACAACTCCAAAAAAAGCATGCCAAATTCAAAGGTCATATGATGTAACTGTCTCGAGCATTATAGTGGGAAATCTGTGAACATCACGAGTAAACATGTATTTCGAAATCCCAATGGTTTTTTAGGAAGCTAACGGGTATACATGATATGACAGTTAAGCCTGATACCCAATGGGTAATTACCTGATATACCCAATGGGTGTTGGGACGGGTATAGAACATAGGTTTACAACTTTGTATGGGACTCAGATTACCAATACCCATCCCATTGCCATGCATGGTGATTGTGCATGGCCTGTTATCTCAGGGCCCAAAATGTTATAATTTTATAGCGATATAGTGGTTTTGTAAACCAACTAATCAATAATTTAACAATTTCGGCTTTGACTCAATGGTCTGCCATGCATCATATTAACCGAAGGTTGTGGGTTCGAACTTAAGTCTCCTTCTTCCATGTTTTTATACTTCTTAGACTTTCAATGATTTAGGCTTTGAGCTTGATTATTCTTAGACTTTCAATGATTTAAGCTTTGAGTGTCTAATGATGTATGGTGAGTGTATGACCGGTAAGTGAACTTATGGGTTTATATGTTTTGTTCAATTAATCTTTTACTAGTAAATGGGTGGTCACATATAGAATATTTAGTTTTTTTTTTAAATTTGAAATGGACAAACATATTTTTACATTAGTTTAACTGAAAAATTAAGGATTAATTTAATATATACCATTACAAACTTTAAAAAATTTATATATACCTAAAACTAAAAATATCATATATGCGCTTACAAAGTAGTTAAAAGAGCAAAATACAATTTCAGTCCATGTGGTTTATACCCATTCTCACATAAAGTCCATATTTGAAGAAAAAAAACAACCATTTCAGTCCCTTTCCCTTTGGTTGTCAATTGGAATCAGTGAAGTCCGTCTGCCAAACTTCTGTTAGTTGACCGTTCCATTATTTTGGTGTGAAGGGCAGTCTGATCATTTCACCCAAAATGTATTACTCAGGAAGCTAAATGCAATACAGCTAAATCATTAAAAGGACCATGTAAATAACTCTTATGCATAATTGAATCCATGACCATAAACGTAACAATTTTACATAGCAGTTTTGTTTAGTTATTTTTAATCTTCTTACTTATGGTCTTGTCCACAAGCCCTTTCAGGATCAGATAACCGACTATTAGAGTTGTCCATGAGACCATGACATAAAAACCTGAGCAAAACATCTCGTCAAGATTGTTGTTGCTTATGACTTGCTTGATGCCCCCAACAAAACATACCACATTCAACAACACCATGAAAGTCAATGGTATCATGAACATCTCCGCACCTTCGAGATCAAACTTACCTTTCTTGTATCTTTCGAGCTTCTCTCGATCAACGACTTTGTTTGTTAATCTGAAATTAGGTTTCACCATCCCAAATGACTTCATCATCACATCAAGAAAACCAAACAACAACGCACTGTCGCATCTTATGAAATTGATCCTTTGTTCGTTCCACCATGTAGCTAATGATCCATCGCTCGACACCACTTCGTACAAATGTGAAGACACATAGACCACAAAAAACACTTTAAACCATGGATCTGAAGCCTGGAATTAATACACTTGTACTAGTTATCAAGTGATTTAACGTAGCAAGGAAGCAAAAGAAAAGGTGTTAAGATACATTCTAGCAAACGTTTAGATAAAATCCATATGGGATCAAGTTTATTATGATATTAAAAGTTGTTTTTTTTAACATTACAAATGAATGTCTATAAATTATAGGGTATTTTCATAACTAAATTATTGATTTGTCATAAATTGAATGAAATTGGTCAAGATAGTCAACGTTCTCGATTTAAAATAATACAACCAGCTACACAAATATAAAATCAAATTAGGTCGGGTTTGGGATAAGTATTAGTAATCTTAGTCCCATACCAAGTTGTATATAGGGATGGCAAAAAAGCCCAAGCCCGACGGGTATACCCGAAACCCGAAATATATACCCGAAGCCCGACGGATGTGGGTTGGGTATGGGCTTAAAAATAAAAAAAAAATCGGGTACGGGTATGGGATTTAGTGATACCCGCCCGATACCCGGCCCGTTTACCCGAATTATACCCGAAAACTACATTAAATTAAATTAAATTTTCTATTTATATAACTTTAAAACATACGATTATTCATTATTCAAGATTTTGCTTTTTTGTTTGTTTTCAAGACTTTAACATACACATACAAGATTTTATGTTAGTTATGTTGTTTTTATCCAAAGTAGTAGTACATTAATTAGTTAATTATGTAGATATATGTTTCAAATATGCATTTTAATAGGATATGTAAGTATATTATTGGTTATATTTTCCTTTATTGTATTTGTTAAAATAGTAAATTATATAAACATTAGAGTAAAAAATACATACGAGAATCTCAATGGTATTTTTAACAAATTAACGGGTATACCCGATACCCGATGGGTAATTACCCGAAATATACCCGACGGGTAACGGGCCGGGTATGGGCCAAAGAATTACAACCGGGTACGGGCTTGGGATTACCAATACCCGGCCCATTACCATTCCTAGTTGTAAAATTGCTTTCAATACCCGGCCAATGCCGGTATATGTCTTACGTTCGAGTGAACAATGCTGACTATATGTGTAATTTATGTTACTCAGGAAGCCAAATGCAATACACATATAAACCACAAGAATCACTCGTATACTTAACTCTTAATATTATACAGACGAGTTCACTATGTTCTTTGCTTTTTTATTATATCCGAGAATCATAAATGAACTCACGACCATAAACGTACGAATTTTACATGATAGTTTCGTTCGGTTATTTTTCAATCTTCTTACTTTTGGTCTTGTTTGGTACAAGCCCCTTGAGGATCGGATAACTGAATAATAGAGTTGTCCACGACATGAAAACCTGAGCAAACATCTCATCAAGATTGTTGTTGCTTACGACTCGCTTGATGCCCCCAACGAAACATACCACATTCAGCAACACCATGACCGTCAATGGTATCATGAATATCTTTGCACCTTCAAGATCAAACGTACCATTCTCATATCTTTCGAGCTTTTCTCGATCAACCACTTTGTTTGTCAGTCTGAAATTAGCTTTCACCATCCCGAATGACTTCATCATCACATCAAGACAACCAAACAACAACGCGCTGACGCATTTTATGAAATAGATCCTTTGTTCGTTCCACCATGTCGTTAATGATCCATCACTCGACACCACTTCGTACAAATGTTGCAAAAGTGAAGACACGTAGACCGCGGCAAACACTTTAAACCATGGATCCGAAGCCTGGAAATAATACTATTGTGTTAGTTGTCAAGTTGTTTGACACAGGACGGAAGAAAAAAAAAGTACTAGATACGTTATAGCACACTGCGTTTATGATTGAAATTTACCATGGGATACAATGGGACACCATTAAGAAAGCACAATGGTGGTATGGTGCCATAAAGCAGAAATGCAATGGACAAAAATGGTGTGAACATGAAATAAGCATAACACATGCTTTGAAGGATTGACATTCTAGACATCCCATAGACCAAAGGGTTGAACCGGGATAGACCAACTTGTAGCAAACCAGATGACCATTTCATGAGTTGAACCATGGCGTCTTTCATGTCGATTGTCGTGGAACCCAGGAAACATGCTCTCTTAGGATATAGATACACAGACTTCCATCCTTTTGTGTGTAGCAAATAGCCTGTGAAACTACTCTCCAACAATGATTCATATGAGTAACCAATTTGTTTACCCCATTTGGTGTTGTCTTCATAGGAGCAAGAAGCGAGCTTCTTGGTCTCTTCTAAAATGGCGGTGGTGAATTGGTCGGATTGGTTATCTTTGTTCTCCGTATGATTTAATGAATCTATGAACTTGGTTGAATCACCAAAGCTTTCTTTTAGATTCAAAAGATGTTCATCTGATGATTATAACAAAAAAATGATTAAAACCAAAAAAAAATGATCGATAGAATATTGTGAGGATCAAGTAATTTAAAGTGATACGGAGCTGGTCTAAGAGTTAGTCAACTAGTAATTGTTCCAGATAGACGGAGAAAACATGGTAGAATGTCCCAACATAAAAGGGCATAACTTGGACTACGAGTGGACTTATGGCCCACAAAAAAATGGACAGAATAAAAAAAATGTAAAACGCTGATAGCCTAAATTTACACGTTTATTTATGTATCTAATGTTATATATAAAGTATGTGTATGTTTTAATTTCGATGATTTGCCAATACCTTCTAAATTTAATTTCCTGTTTTCGCTTAGCGTCAAAAGCAAAAATAAAAATTAACACTACCTTGTTGATTAGGAGATCCGTACAAGGCTTTTTTCTTCAAGTAATAACCTGTTCCTGAACAAACTGTGCCTCCAATTCCGTCCATCCCTTGATATTTAGTCTGAATGTTATAATTTAAAAATATGTTAATAAGACACTACAGCGTTTTATAAATAGTTCAAAGACAAACGCGCAAAACTTTGCTTTCACCTTGTATGCAGATCTTGCTTGGCCATCGTATATATCTTTCTGGCTAACATTATAGAAAATTTGTGGGTATTGGACGAATGCTAGGGAACTAGAAAGCTTTGGATCAAGATGGAAACACATTGCTTGTTTCGCGGATGATGGTTCGTTGCAATACATGTCGCAATCCAACACAAGCATGTATGGAGCGTTGCTCAAAACTCCTGAAACACGAAGCTGTAAAAAGAGTGTTAGGCATACATATGATGGATTTTATGACCGAAAGATAAAAAAGAAATTTAAAGTTTGTTGTTGCATAGAGCTTACAAGAGCATTTAGAGCACCGGCTTTGAAACGATGAGGAAGAGATGGTCTTTTTTCCCGTGATACATATACAAGAAGAGGCATTTGAACTTGGTCGTCCCCTCGCTTTTGGTTGTCATGTATTATCTAAGTTTAACGCAAAACGAAAGATGAATTTTACAAGTATAATCTATTAAAGGGGGTGGCTAAACGTACCTTACATGAAAACATTAAATCAAGAAGGCATTTTTGGCCTTTTGATACGAAAACGAGAAATACAATTGATGTGTGATAAGTAGAAGGGAAAATGCAACAAGTAAAAAGTAAGGCAGATGGGATACGTTTAACACAACCCTTGTTGAAATTTTTCAAAAGTTAGTTGTTGTGGTAAGATAACAAACATTTTGGTGTTTACACATGCATCTTGCAATCATGATGATTAGTTCGTTAAAAAGGAACATAATAGTTGAGAAATGCATCACAAAAACCATACCTCAACACGCGGTGGCCTATCATTGACAACCGTAGCTCCATTGGTTCTTCGCTCTACGTTTTCTTTGAATCGTTCATACGCTAACTACATGCATAGAATTGTAGACGTCAGCTTATAGTAGAATCACACTATATGGGTGATTTTTGGTGGAATATTGATTGATAAAAATAATGGTGGCCAAATCTTTTGATTTTGGCATACACAAGTTAACTTTTATGAGTAGCTTTGTGTCAACAACAATACTATTTTCAATTTAAGAATGATGTACCTTTACATTTTTTAAAGTTTTTACAATTAACTAAGTGTAGGTAGTTTATAAATTGCTTTATGGCTGTAATATTGTAAAGAGGCCCATAAAATATATATTTATTAGTGTCAATGACAAAGTAAGTATAAACACAAAGTTGTATCACATGGTATATAAGATGATAATATTATTTATGAATGCTGAAATATTACAACAAATCAAGGAAATATTCATGGAAACCCGGGTGAGCTGGCATAACACATGATGGGACGAAAACCGGGTGAGCTGGGGAATCGAACTAACAACCTCACACAAGACCTAGTTCAAATATTTCATTGCCTAAATCCATATGACACAAGAGGGAATTGAACTTAAGTCTCCATAGGAAAACCCAAGCCTTCTACCACTATGCCACACAGTGGCGGATCTAGGATTCGTTCGTAGCGGTAACGTTTTATAAAAAAAAGCGGTAACGAAATCGAAAAAATGTCAAATTTTTCTAAAATTTACACTACCGCCGGAACGCCAATCGATAGCGGGCGTTGCCCCTTACCATGCACTAGGTCCGCCCTGATGCCACAAGTGATTACCGAGCAAGCTCATCTAGATTGAACTAAGCTTTATATTTATGAGTTGACTTAGCCCAAAAGTTATAGGAGTTCAATTTGAGCGAGTTATCTTCGAGTTATTTGGCCCTAATACTACTCCTGAATCTATATCAATCCTTAATCACATACAAAAACACCTTTTGGCCTTTCTTACACATCTTAATACCGCTAAACAAGCCGTCTCATCACTAATTGATTATTTAACTTATGGGAGTCATCATGTACAAAGAAATAGTAAGAATACCTTTTTGTTAATTTATTAAAACATTACTCACCTTCATTTTCTCTTCATCTCCTTCAAACTCATCGGTTCTAAATAGCAATTCATCATGACCATAAGTCGAAAAAAACCATTCCGGACACCTACTTTTGATCCCATATTTCCTACAAAACGGTAGCCAACTCTTTGCAAAAGAGCAAGCTTCCTTCATAGCATAAAGCGTGGACGGCGCACCGCCGTCATCAGACAGATACACCGCCAGTTTATCTGGCGGGTAATCCAGTCCCATGGCGGACAGGACCGTGTTCACAAACCCCACCGTCGGCTCCTTACTGGGGTCGGCGGTGCAGATGAACACGTCCACACCAGGCATTCGGCGTCGTCCGGGAGGTTTCGAAGGGACACACTTCGAGCCACTGGACGCCACCGAAAAGCCTGTGTGAGGAACCAAATGAAGGTGAATATCACCTCGGCGGTGGTGACCAGTGCCCATGGTAAAGTGGACACGTCACCACTGCCGAATAAGGTGTGAACCTATAGTACAAGATGGCTAGTGTGGCGGTCAAGTGGAAGAGGATGTGGATCCTTTGGGTGGTGGCTTGTGGTTGTTGAACGGTGCATGTGTTTAGAGAGATGGTGGTGGTGTGGCGGTCGGAAAATAGTACTCCGGCAGCTGCCATTGTTTATGTGGTGGTTGTTTGATAAGTTTTATTTGGATTGAAGGATGGATAGTGGTTAACTTTTTCTTATATATTGATTAAGAAGCACAAATGATAATCCTGTTTTTTGTTTTTATTTTAAGATACTAATTCTTGTTTTCCTCAAAGTACACTAAAATTTTCATATTCTAATATCATATTCATAATCCATCTATAACAAATAATGAAGTAAATGATTGCATAATGTGTTACATATATGTGAGTTAAAAATTCATAAATAAGTAAATAATTATGTAATGTGAGTTAAAAATTCTTTTTTGTTTATCTTACTTTACCCTTTATGTTATATTTCTTAATTTAAAATTTTTAACTAAAAAAACGCAATATTGATAAAACATATATTATCTCAAAACATCATATTTTATTCATTCATAATTTTACTTTATTACTTAATAGACTTACTTTATACGTAATTTCAATTATATTTTAATTGTTTTAAAATATTATTTTATAAATCATAAATTTCCATTACTAATGATTTGATATTTTCTTTATTCAACTTGTTTAATAAAGATTTTTCTAATCTAACTTGTATCTAGTATATAAGCAATAAAGATTCTAACTTACAAATAGTATGCGTTTTTACTTGAACTGTTTTAGCTTGTTTTACGAATTATCGTGTATTTATTCTTTAGAAAGTTTCAAGGATGATTTTGGGTGATTTTAAGAGAAGATTATGTTTAAAGAACACATAATGATACAGAGTACCCAATATGTGTACACGAAGGAGATAATAAAGAAACATGGAAAAAAAAAGGAAAACCGGATTCAAATCACCGCAAACACATTATCGAATGCGAAACATTTAACAATAAATTATCCTTCAATTCAAAGAGAAGAATGAGAAGATAAAAAAGAAAGAAAAAAACATTAATCAACCTAGCCCTGAATAAATACTCGTAACTGGTCAAAAGCATCAGATATTAATGTAAGAGTTAAATGCCTGGTTGGTTCTTGTAGTTTGTAAAAATTGTAGATTTGGTCCTAGTGGTTTAATAATTACAGAGTTGGTCCTAGTAGCTGTAATTTTTGCACTTAGGTGGTCCTTATCACTAACCTCTGTTAACTTTCTCTGTTAAATGTGTGTAAAATAACTAAAATACTCTTGAGTTATTAAAAATAATAAAAAGAATTCCATCATCTTCTTTCTCATATATATCTCCAGAAGACTAACAACCAAGTAACCAACAACACCATCAAACTCACCATCACCACCTTCAACCCACCTACACCACCTTCACCCCACCACCACCACCAAACCGTCCCAAACACTAATGCATCTGTAATTATTGAACCCGACCCGAAACCCGGAGCCGGAGCACGACACAACTGACCCTTCATCCAGTGCCTCCACCTGTCCACCGCCGACGAATCTCTGACAACATCCACCGGGATTCAGCAGCGACAAAGCTTCCAACTGGCTCAAACTCCCGGATCTTGACAAACCAGGTTTGGGTTAGCCCGAATGGTGGTTTTGGTGACCTTTTCTTCTCCTTAACAGACTCGAATTCGGTGACCGGCTCCGGTGACGTGATCTTCCCGGAGATAAACCTCGTACGACTTCCTCCTTCAATGTTGTGAAAAACCCATGTCTTTTCTCCATGTTTAAAATAAATCCAGATGATATTTAAGGTTGGTTCAATTGATGAGTGATGATTAATGGGTTATGAAAGAGAAATACAGGAGGGTATGAGGTTCAGTTATTGTGATGACTGATGAGTGAGCAAGAAGACCATGGACATTCTTTTTATTTTTTAATAGCTTAAGGGTATTTTAGTAATTTTATAGATACTTAACTGAGAAAGTTAACAGAGGTTAGTGATAAGGACCAAACGAGTACAAAAATTGCAAACATTGGGACCAAGTGTGTAATTATTAAACCACTAGGACCAAATCTGCAATAATTGAAAATCACAGAGACCAACCAAGCAATAAACTCTTAATATAAAGATGAAATTTCAAAGAATAATAATTAAGTTTTAAGAGTGTTCTAATTAAATCATTTATATTTTTTTTCAATCATGTCATTCAAATTTATTTTGATGTTTTTCATTAAAATTTGCTTGAATAGCAAGTTACCAACGTAACATTTCTTATATTTTTTTATTGTAAAATGACATGGCTTTAAATGCCAATAAAGATTGAAAAAAAATTGAGAATAAATTAAAAATTATGAAACAAATGCAAAAACTTTAAAAGTTGCAAAAAAAAATTTACAAAACTAAGGAATTCTTTAAAAAAACTGCGAAAAAATCTAAAATTGTACAAGTTTTAAAATTTTAATTCATAAAAATTTTCAAATCTTATCACAATTTTATAAAGTATTTTGCAATTTTTTGTAAACTTTTTTCGCAATTTTCCTTAAATATTTTGCAGTTTTTTTAAATATCTTGTAATTTTTAATTCATGGTGCCATATTTAAGCTATGTCATCATATCATAATAAAGAATTATCACGTAGAATTTATTTAAGTAAAATATATAATATTAGAATATCAAAGTAAACTTAAGTGACTTGATTGGAACTATTTTTTTTTTAAATCATCTAATTAGAATAGTTATAAAAGTTGGTTATTATTTTAAAAAAATTATCATTTTTAACTCAAAAACATAAAAAAATACCATATTTAAAGAATGTCAATTGTTAATAACGCCCTTTAGTCTACGACGTTTTCATATTTAAAGGCAAATTAGTTTAATTATAATCTATCACTACACATTGCTTAGACGGCCAAAAGTATATATAACTTACTATTCCATTTGTTTTAACTTTTATGTCAAGTTGTCCTTGTAAATTACTTAATAATGTTTTTTAGAAAGATAAGTTTTTGACATCACATAAGACGAACCATTATATTCTTGACACATGACTTTTAAAACTTTTACATAAACTTACATTTGTGGACCTATTAATATCATGAACAATATTCTATTTAATATTACATTGGTTTTTTACTTTTCTAATGAGGTTGGTATCAAGTAGATGAGTATAAACTAGAAAGTGGCATTCTATGTCCTTAGTGTTTGATTATAGTGAACCTTATCCAACATATAACATGGTTAAGGATATTTTTAATATTAATCAAGTCCCGAACGACAATCAAATCAATAACACACGATGAATTAGGATTGAATAACTTTTCATCTTATTAACAGGTATTTTCGTGTCTACCTATTTAGTACATGTTACCTGTTAAGGCTATACACGATACCTGTTAACTTCGTGTAGGTTCGTGCCGTGTATTCGTGTATGTGTCTAAATTGCCAGCCCTACTATGGACCCTCACGTCACCAGAATTTGTTGTATTTTTAAATATAAAACCCTGAGGTTTTTGACCAAAAACATGACTTGAACCCCCTAATTGTAAACAGTATAGAAAAGAACCTCGCGATGACCCTACTAAAAAGTTCTGGTTACGCCACTGTCTAACTAATTACAAACTCATAACCATAATCACAACTTTGATTAGGTTACATAGAGTATAACTTGGTACACGTAGAGATGGACTCGAACTTCTAATTGGATAATAAATAAAACCACATATTTATCTACCAATCTAATTAGCTATCACAAATTTAATAAAACTCATTTAATTTATCTTGTTTTTTTTATAAACCCACTTTGTACCCATGATAATGTGTTCATGAATCTTGTAGGGCTTCATCCACCTTCTTAATGGTCCTTAAGTTTTTTGGCTTATACATTCAGGTAAATGGTATAGAAACCTTATTTACAACTAAGGAAGCTAAATCCATGGGATATATATGGGTCCATGGGATGTATAAAAAAATTATATAATCACGTTGCGCCTCGGGTACAAAAAGCCCACCGCTTTTGCATTTGTACGTCGCGCCTCGATTTTAGACCCCATCGCTTTTGTGTGCCGCTTTTTACAACCAAGGATAACTTAGATCTTTGCTTATTGCAATGGTTATACATTTTGTGAGACGGAACGCCAGAACGGCCTTGTAGCATTCACACGATTAATGCACGATCCAACTGCGCCATCATCCGTCCAGGTTATGAAAAATATTCATAGCGAATTCTTCTTCATCTAAAGGCCTCACCAACCAAGTCCTAGTAACTAAGCTTTTCACCTTTGGACCCCTTGTTCAGTTTCGCCGAAGTTGTTTGTTTAAAGCTTCATAGCCATCTCGTAGACATAAATGCTTTATAACAGAGTACAGATTTGCCAAGGTACATATCAACGCACAAACGCGCATAAACAGTACACAAATCATGTATATGACCATTTTTAGTCGATCACAAAGCAAGACGATTTGATAACAAAATGCATGTCGAGCTAGCGTATGCAAGCACTGCATTTCATAACAAGTCTCGCATTGGCCACATGAACTAAGAACCACAGATCGAAAACAGAGTTGATTATTTCGTCCAAAACTTGCACCATTACATTGTTTTACATATTACCGAATTAACTAGATGATCTTTAAACATATATAGCAATGAGACAGCAAAAAGATGCACATATTGGTCGAAAAATCAGTGCAGGTCATTGTTGCTTCGTATATTTAACATACCATTCATACGTGCCAACAACGATAAGCTTCGCGAACTCTTCGGCTCCCAACCGAGCTTCGCGAGGGTCGAGTTATCCATAAGCTTCCTTGGAGTTCCATCAGGCTTCGAACCATCCCACACAAGCGCTCCCTCAAACCCGACAACTTCTTTAACCAACTCTGCAAGTTCCTTAATTGAAACCTCTTCCCACTTCCGACGTTCACATGCCCCAAACCCGAATAATTTTCCAACAAAAACACCACCGCATCAGCCAGATATCGACGTGCAAGAACTCACGAACGGTGACCCCAAACCCCACACCACCACTTCCTTAGCTCCTGAAACTTTAGCCTCGTGAAACCGCCTCATCAATGCTGGCAAAACATGTGCATTCTCCGGGTGGAAATTGTCGTTAGGACCGTATAAGTTTGTAGGCATCGCTGAAATCGCGTCCCACTTGTGCTGAATCCTATACGCTTGGCACATCTTGATGCCAGCGATTTTGGCAATCGCGTACCACTCGTTGGTGGGCTCTAACGGGCCTGTTAACAGAGCGGATTCAGATATGGGTTGCAGTGCGTGTTTAGGGTAGATGCAAGAAGAACCCAAAAACACGAGCTTTTTGACACCGTAACGCTAGGCAGAGTCGATGACATTGGTCTGTATCTGAAGGTTGATGGTGATGAAGTCAGCAGGGTATGTCGCGTTTGCATGGATCCCACCGACTTTGGCTGCAGCAAGGATCACGTATTGAGGTTTTTCGATCGAAAAAAAGGTTTTGACAGCGGACTGTATAGTGAGGTCTAATTCGGAGTGTGAGCGGAGGATGATGTTGGTGTAGCCAGCGCTACGCAAGTGACGTACGACTGATCCAACCAACCCGCGATGTCCCGCAACAAAGATCTTTGCAGATTTGTCCAGTTTCAAGGCAGTGATTGAAATACAGTCAAAGCATTTAGTGGATCATACTATATAAATCTACATAGAGAAAAAAAATATATATATATATATATATATTATACCAGTATCAGTGGCTGCCATTTTGTCTTGAAAAAGCTTTTCTGTTATTCTTTTTGAGTTTAGAAACAAGAAATCTCCCCTGAACCTGAAAATTTTAACAAAGAATATGAAATCAATATTTAAGCTTTTCTATTCTTTTAACCATGATAACCCTTTCCCGGAAAACTCACGGGACCACCAATACCCTGAAATCATCACCGTTTGCGCCTAGGGCTGTTCCCAAATCTAGCGGCTCGCTCAAAGCTTGCTCAACATCAGCTTGTTTGTAAACGAGCCAAGTCGACCGGCTCGGATCAGCTCGTTTACACCCCTACTTGCACCACACAGATGAGAACTGGTGTAAACGAGCCGAGCACGAGTTCGTTTAAGCTCAAGCTCGGCTCGTTTAACATGCGAGAGCTCGAGCTTGAGCTCATTTATTTTTATAAATCTATATACTAACAACTTTCACCAATTGTCTGATAGCACTCCTAACTTTCGATCTGTACAACACCACTCCCAACTTTCCACTTATTTTCCAATATCACTCCCAAACCAACACTAACCCAGTTTGCTAACATCAGATGCCACGTCACCAAACCATGCACATAAGCTGCACGCCATCAAAACCCAAGTCGGATGTCACGTCATCAAAAAGCCAAATCATATGCCACGTCACCACACAAGTGCCACATCAGCAAAAAGAAACTAACTGGGTTAGGGTTCAAGTAGTTTGAAAGTGAGATATCGGAAAATAAGTTGAAAGTTAAGAGTGGTGTTGTACAAATCAAAAGTTGGGAGTGCTATCAGTATCAGCATATTGGTGAAAGTTGGGGTTATTTAAATCCAATATCTCTTATTTTAATAATAAATTTACATATAATAATATATTTTACATATACAATAATACAAATTTTGTAGAAATAATAGGTTCGTTTAGGCATTTGCAAGCTCAATAAGTGAAGCTTGGGCCCAAACTCGTTTATTAAACAAGCTTATTTTTAGGAGTAAAGTACACAGATGGTCCCTATGGTTTACCAACATTTTGGATTTGATCCCTATTTTTCCAAAAGTACACAAATAGTTTCTATGGTTTACACTTTGTAACGCATTTAGTCTTAGTCAACAAATCTATAGATTTTAGCACATCCAAGTTAAGGACTTACTGCATTACAAAGTGTAAACATTAGGGACCATCCATGTACTTTTGGAAAAAGCCAAGGACTAAATGCGTTACAAAGTGCAAATCACAGGACCATCCGTGTGCTTTACTCTATATTTAGGTTCGGAGTCGGGTTCCTTTAAACTCAACTTAAGTCAACTTTTAGCGAGCCGATCTTGATCAGCTCCCGACTTGGTTTTCACATATTGAAATTATTTTTATTGTAGTTAAAATCAAGTGATTCAACTTGTATAATTATTAATGCCCCACTAATCTACACTTTAATCATATAATCAAGACTCTTAATCAAATAGCTATGGATCTGTGATCACTTCAGTTGATAAAACAGAAATAAGAAATAACCTAACAATAAAATTCCGATTACAGTTGATTCCACTTATAATTAATCTGTTACAAAATAGGTGTTAATAATCATGACGGACGATGGTTGACAGAATTTAACTAATTTTACGAGTTGGAAAATCATCAATTAAACGATACTAAAAATTGAAGTTCAAAAAAAAAAGAATATAACCGAATGGCTGGAGAAAAAAAAATTAAAAATTTTCGGCCGATTTGTTGAGCGCCGATTAATGTGTATAGCCGAAAGGCCAAGATTATTCTTCTGAGCCGCTGTTTAGATCTTGAAATTGGTCATGTAAATTGTAAACTCAACCTTTTGTTTAACCATTGGTATTTATATTTTTTATTTTTACCATTAGCATTCATATTTATTTTTTTTTTTTCATTTTTAGAATCTTTGTTACTTTAGAAAATTATAATAGGAATTAATGATTTTGAAGGAAAAAAGGAAAATTTTAATACGAATTAATGATTTTGAAGAAAAAAAACTAAAAAAGTGTTCAAGATGTCAGGGAGACTAACCAGCCTATTCAGTTTATTGGTTTCTTAAAATCTTGGTTAGTGATTTGACCTAAAAAACAATGTTAAAACCGGCTGGACCGGATCATCAACACCCCTAGTTTTATGGGTTTAAGTTTTAGGTGTAGAGTATAATTGCAAAACTCACAAATGCTACACTCTATCAAAGATATATGTTTTCACCACTAACTCATAACAAACTAAAAAATACGACATATAACTCTTTTATAGTTTTATTTAATTCGTGTATTTTAAATATATTTGTGATCATTACAAGTCGTACTGGTATAAATGTATTGACAATAATATTGGCTAATTGAAGTTGTTAGTATGATATACTCATACATGCTTGTCATCGCCACTATTTATCTCAACTAACAAACATCGGGTAGTATAAATTCACTTAAACTATCTGTCTCATACATGTTCGGATCATTCTATTCACACTTGTATATTATTTACGCCACGCTACTTTCAATTACCTTCGGTCTTTCAAGTTGTAACCGAAACTCTTTTTAAAACAATTAGGAATTAGGTTTATTGGATTTCAGTAACTCTAACTTTCGCTTGTTGGTCGACGGCAACACTTCGAAATAAAAAATTGTCTTAAACCAACCTCAACTTTCAACGTATTTTCATTGGGCACTCTCAAACTAACTAACTAACTCAACCCTAACCAATTATTTATTTATTTATTTTTTGCTAACGTCAAATGTCACGTCACTAATTAAGTGTCAAATCAGATGTCACATTATTAAAAAAAACCACGTTAGATGTCACGTCATTAAAAAAATCACGTTAGAAGCCACGTCGTTAAAAAAGCCACGTCAGATGTTACGCCACTAGACAAGTATCACATCACCAAAAAAAACTAAGTTAGAGTTTATTTAATTTGGGAGTGTCATAGGAGAGTGATCAAGGGCAATTCGTTATTTAGAAGTGTTGTCGGCCAACAAGTAAAAGTTTAGGTTATTTAAATCCAATAACCCAAACAATTACTATTCTGATTAATCATTTTTATTATAATTTCATTACATTGTTTCAAATATTTCTATAGTCTTGCCATCTACATTACTACTACTTATCAATCACCCTTTGTACCCTTTCATGCATTTATGGTTCTACACTATTTCAGCTAACTTAGGATGCATTTATAGTTCAAGGCTATTTCACCTTTTTTTTACAAGTAAATTTTATTAAAAAACACACCTCCGACCCAAAAGGGCAAAAGGCCAACAAAGAAACACGCCCCTGACCCAAAACGGGCAAAAGTCAAAACAAATTACAACATATACAACGAATATTTACACCAATCTACCCATCTAATAGATTTAAAAGATAACCTATTTTTAGCCACCCAAAACCTCTAGATTTAACCTCCCCAGAATACCGTGTGGATCCCAATTTGTATCGTTGAAAACTACCTCATTCCTACTTTTTCGGATGCACCAACATGTGATAATTGTAAGGCCGTGAATAATCTTCCTAGCTTTCTTTCCCATTGCGAAAACTTGTGCAAATCCATGAGATCTTTAAAACTGAAACTGTAAATAGGCGGTATATTACACCAAACACTGAAACCCGACCACACCCTACTGGACATCAAACAAGCCGTGAAGAGATGCACTGTCGTTTCTTCTTGATCCTCGCAAAAAGGACACATTACAGATGGAACTTGCACATTTCTTCTTCTTAAATTCGACCTAGTAGCTAACCTGTCCAGGTTCGCTCTCCAAGTCATTATGTTACATTTAAGAGGAACCCATTTGCACCACTGGAAATCCGGGAGGTTCACCACCCCCTCTCCTCTTCCTTCAAAAGTTTAATTGATTTCACCGAGAAACTACCCGTGTCATCGCATTTCCATATCCACTTATCTTTTTCGCTGACTAGAACAACAAACTCCAGAACATCTTTGCACTCTTGCCACTCTCTTAACTCAGTTTCTGTTCCCGGATCTCTAGACCAATTCATATGAAGCCTTCAATACCCTGCTCAGGAGCTATCTTGTTAGCTACCCTGCACAATTTAGAAGACTTTAGACCAAAAAGATGAGGCTATCTAACCATAAACGGTTGATCTCCCACCCAAGTGTCAATCCAAAAGCGAATGTCACCCCCATCCCCTACTTTACCCAAAATAAAACGATTAAGACTTATCCCGTTTAGTTTCATTTTTTATTCCAAAATAACAATGTTTTCCAGCATCCTGAATGTTAGCATTAACAAGGAGATAGTACCACTGATTAATTTTTAAGTGACATGCTACAATCACTTTCCGCCAAAAACTTTGACTATCCACCCTAAACCTCCAAACCCATTTCGCTAAAAGCGCCTCATTCACCATCTTAAGACGGTTAATCCCCAAACTCCCTTTCTTTTTAGGACATGTAACCCACTCCAAGCCACCCAATGAATTTTATTTGACTCACTCGACCCGGCCCAAAGAAATTTTCTCATCTTAGCTTCTAAAATGTTGATTATACCGGTCGGAGCCTTATATAGAGAGAAAAAATATATTGGTAAACTTTCAAGCACAGCATTAATCAAAATGAGTCTTCCCCCGATCGAGAGAGTTTTAGCTTTCCACAAAGATAATCGTCTATCAAAGACTTCTATAATCGGTTTCCAATTGTTAAGCATGTTCATATTAGCCCTCACGGTTATCCCCAAGTATGTTAAAGGAACCTCACCAATGTTGCACCCAATAACCCTCGACATCTCTAAAACCTCAAGAGACCCCACCCCCAACCCGTAGAGATTTGTTTTAAACAAGTTAATTCTAAGACCCGAACACAAGTAGAAAATCCTCAATAATCTCGACACATTAACCACATTCTCCCGTGACCGCTCCCCAACAATTAAGGCATCATCAGCGTATAAGAGGTGTGAGAGAACCGGGCCATATTAGGCGTTGAATACCCTTATAAAGCCCCACATCTCCCGCTTTGTTAAAAATGCAAGAGAAAGCTTCCATCACAATGAGGAAGAGAAACGGGGATAACGGGTCTCCTTGCCTAATACCTTTAGAGCATTTAAATTCGAAAGTAGGAGAACCGTTAACCAACACCGAGGAACTAGCCGAAGCTAAAACCCTTTCCACCCACTTGCACCATAAGAAGGAAAACCCATTTGACCCATTATGTCTAAAAGAAACTTCCAACTCACATTATCATAGGCCTTTTCAAAATCGATTTTTAAAAAGAACGCCTTTCTTTTATCTTTTTTGATCCAAGCGAGGATTTCATTAAGCATGAGGGGGCTATCAAGAATGTACCTTCCTTTGAGAAACGCCGTTTGATTTTCCGAGATGATGGACCCAATTACTTTCTTGAGGCGATTTGCAAGAACTTTTGAAATTGTTTTGCTAATAATCCCAATCAAATTAATAGGTCTATAATCTTTCAGACCCACCGGATCTTTATTCTTCGGGATTAGAGTAATGAATAAGAGCTACAACCGCAGGAAATGTACCTTTACTGTAGAAAGAAGCTAGCAGGTTAGTGAAATCCATATCAAATAAATTCCAATACCTTTTGATGAATTTGAAATTGAAACCGTCCGGTCTAGGTGCCTTGTCCGCTCCACATCCGAAAACCGCCAGCTTGATCTCTTCCACACTGAAGGGCACCGTGAGAGAAGCCGCATCCACCTCTGCTAGTCTACCTATGTTGTGACATGTAAGTTTTGGTCTAGAGACAATCTTTTCCTCAAAAGCGTTTTTAAGAAACCCATGATTTCCTTCTTACCAAGATGGTTGTGATCCACTCCATTAATCAGGAGCCCGGGAATGCTATTAATAGCGTGTCTACTGTTGATATACCATGGAAAAAAGCCGTGTTTTCATCCCCTTCCAATCCCATCTGATCTAGCTCTTTGTTCAGGTCTTTAATTTTATGTGCCTCCAGATCCTTTAAATCTTTCAAACATTCCATTTTCGACCATAACTCCTCTTCAGAAAGCTCTTTAATTTCCGCCATCTCATCCAATTTGTCCAAGTCTTCTCTGAGAATAGCTTCTGTGTCCCCTTCTTTAGATAAAACATCCTTTTTCCACTTTCTAAGACTATCGCGAATAACCTTGAATTTGTGCATAAGAACCATATCTACCTCCCCTATCTTTTCCAAATTCTCTACCGCTTTTGAAACCACCCCGTCAAAATCCTTTCTATCCATCCACGAATTGAAAATTCTAAATGGTTTGGGGCCGAAGTTTTTTTGAAACAAGATAGGATAAGGGGGCAATGGTCTGAATGAAGTCTAGGAAGAGCTCTAAGGCATGCCTCTGGCCATTCGTTAAAAAAGTCTTGACACACAGGAATCTATCAATCTTACTTTGTTTGTTTCCTATATCCTTGTGGTAAGTGAACTTTCTCCCTTTCATGCTAAATTCTCTCAAACCGTTTTCGATAATGAAAACGTTAAAATTATTAACGTGGTCTTCCCACATCCTTGTGATAATGAAACCGTTTTCTAAATGGTTTAAGACTATTTCACCTAATTCAAGATTCATTAGAGTGGTCTTCCCACCTGTAATTGAAACATTTTTGTTTTAACCATTACATTTTTCATAGGGGGTGGCATCACTTGCCAATTTGGGTTTCGGGTAGAGCATCTGAATCAGTAACACCGCCGCCACCTATTTGGGTACTCCAAATCAGGTAGTGTGTTGGGGTTGTAGTTACCGATATGAAAAGTGTGTGATAGGAGAGAGATAGAGAGGTTAATTATCAACTTTTAATACAACTAACTCTATTTAATAAACAACACAAATCATTTCACCCGATACAATGTTCTTCAATTTCGGTCACAACCTCTCGTCTGTCTACCTTAGATGAGTTACTTGAAACGCCAAGTATCATCAAACTATTTTCATTAACTATGACAAAACCCCAATAAACAATACAAGCGCGCTTCTAAATTTTGAACTTTGAGTTACTATAACTCGGGGTTAAGATACGACGATAAATAATAGAAACCTGGTGAGAAACCAAGTTAGTTTTGGATCAAAATATGGTGGATCACTCATTTTCCCCTCCTCGAAGCCCTGCTAAACATATCTTTGATGCTATGTGAATCCGTCTCCACTTTCGCCTTCTTATTTGGCTTCGCACTTCGAGTAACTCTCTTGTCATTCCCTTTCGGTTCCTGATAACCAAACATGTTCGTTAATTGATTAAAGAGTTTCTTGTATGTTTGCTGATGAATCATGATTTAGAATACCTGTACGATGGGATTAAACGAAGATGGAGTACTTGTGTCTGCCGAGTCGATTTTCATGTCTGGTACATGAACTGCCTCAACCATATTTAACCTGTAAAGTTTTTTTATTTGTGAGTATGTAGTATGTACCAAGCTCAAAATTCTATATATAAACCGTATATCTGCTAATTTAGTGCCACACGGTACCTAAGATTGTCGCATAGGACCTTACACCATGGGTCATCTGCCAAGTATTCACCCAAAATCATCACCACGTCAGCCACTGCATCAGGGGAACAAAATACAATAATCACAGCAAACCGTTAGCACTTAGCAATGGACAGCATATACAAACGCGCGCGAACACATATATGTTTCACAAACCATACAGATTTCTTTCTCGCTTCGAGCAGCGTAGTTTTTATCCAGTTTGACAAGGGTCTGCTTCAGTTGTTGTACCTTACATAACATCCACGCTAAAACCTTTGAATCGTAAGCCTAAAAAACTTTGTAGATCCAATCTCTGTCACATCAACATGAACAAAACGTTCAAGCTCATTTTTAAACAAAACAATGGTGAGCAGAGAATATAATATATATATATAAAGTACACACGACGCTTAGCTAATTTCTATAGCTAAATTCTATAGCCAAATTCATGAGACTAAGCTATACCTTTACAATCACAAACTATTTGCATAGAACTTTCTGCAATTGTTGATAAACAACGATATCCAGGATAGTCGTGAATGTAAATGATCTCATCAAGTTGCCTAAACTTCCCTGGATCGTTTCCATTCTGCATTAACGACACAAACACCAGATATGAGATTCTGGTATGAAAATCATACAACATTCTCGGGGCACATGTTTTAGTTGACGACTATTCACATAATTACAATTATCGTTACGGATACACGTACCTTCATTCGTGCTTGATCAAACTTCGGCAACAGAATGAACACAGGGTCAACTGGTGTAGCAGCGTAAAAACCACCATCTGCAGACACGTAAACATATTCTCAAGGAGATAAAAAAATCACCACAAGAATTTGACATCAAACAAAGTTCTTGTTAAGTAAACATTTTTCGTGAATTTACCTTCGCAGATATAATCTCCCATGAACCAAGACCCGTACGATTGTTTAAACCAGTTAAGTTCTTGAAGGCCGCCATTGATCAGAAGATAGGATGTACTGACTCCTGTCAGAAAAACATAAAACAGAGAAATTTTGTTAGCTAATTACACAAAGTCATCACAGTCTTGTTGTTCCATGATTTTAGACTGCCATACTTTTTAAAATAAACTGACAAATATTCAGCATCTGATTTGCCGTTTAGGCTCGACTTCAGATGGAATGAATATATAGTTATCAAATTTAGACAAGTGAAAATATTAGGCCAATATTTTTTGAATCTTTTGCATACATAAGTACTTGTTTTAGATCATCCACAGGTATTTTTAAAACCTGTTGGAGATATTAAATAACTCGCAGCCGGTTTCTGTTGGAAGGCCTGCAATTTCTGTGTAAAAAGTTTAAGACTTTGATTTCTGTTTTGGATGTTTTCTGTACAAATACTTTGATTTATTCTATCCAATTTCTGTGTTAAGACATTGATAAACATGTCATTCATATTAATAAGATTATGAATTTTGTATTAAAACTTTAATATAAGCATTTGATAAACTTGTTTCTGTTTCAGTTGCATTTGCTGTTTTGATTATCAAAACTTCAATATAAGCATTTGGTAATGATTTTTCAAGCGAGGCGAGGCACTTGTGACTTGAATCAAGGCAATTGCGCTTAGCGATGATTCGGGCGTAGATTCTAACGCGATTCCTAGATTCCTTAGAGTTTACGACAAATTCTCTAAATACCAGCAAGATTCCAGCCAAATTTCCACTTTAATCTAAAGAAAATTACTTTTCTACACCAATACACTAGTATTTTAGAACTTTTGGTACTAAATAGATGTATTAAATGTTATATAATAGGTTTTGTTAATTTTATTTGTAGAATATCATCATTTTTCTAATACATAGTATTTTTTTATTATTTTTTTATCGTTGTAGGCTTTTATTTTTCAAGCCCTCAGTTTTTTTGCGCCTAGGCCCCAGACGAGGCCTATGCGCCTTGAGTGGGCCTAACGCCTTTAATAACTATGCCTAAAACATGTCTAAGACCACTAAAAATGGTACGTTTATGCTATGCACCTTGCTTATCTCAGGCTCTCGCTTTTTAACCGCCTTGCGCCTTCGACAACTATGGTTAACAATGCCCGTGTCATATCAGAACACGCACGCATAAACGTATTGCTTATTGCATACTTCCACAGCTTAACAAAACAAACACTTGACGTATGCAAAAATAACACAACACAACTTATGATATACATAACAGCAAAGTTAATACTAAAGATGATAAATAGGCATTACTAGTAGAAAAATGAGCCTGTATATCATATAAATTACCGGTTTTCGGATGGCGAAGTTGCAGCAAGCTTCCAGTGTAATCTCCAGCAGCAGAAGAATCTGCATTAATCATGTAAGGACAACATCAACCCTAAATTTAATAATTTATAATGGACCATATGTATATATAGTAACCCATAATTGTACTACTACTAACAAAATCAACATTCAACAGTATCTATCTAATTCTCTGAACGTATCTACGAATTTCAAAACTTTCAATCAAAATTTACTCTAAATAACCAATAAACTTTATTTTAAAATGCACATTTAAGATATACGATAATTAAACGTAAAATTGAAGGAATTGAATGAGTGGATTACCTGATGAAGCAACAAGAACACGCGTTTCTTCGAGCCCCTCATACCAAGCCATTGTGCGAGAGTAATTTGGGGAAATGATGAATTAGGGTTACAGAAAAAACCCCAAAATTTTATGTTTGTGTGAGTTTGGCGGGGTTTTTAGTATCTTCGGCGCCAAAGTTAAACCTATGTAGTTATTTATTATATATATTTAGTTAGTGTATCTTCGGCGCCAAAGTTAAACCTATATAGTTATTTATATATATTTAGTTAGTGTACGATGAAAATATGTATTTTTATCATCAAATCTTGATATTGATTTACACTTGTGTATAGATACTCAGGTGTGTTTCACGCCAGCTGTATGATATGATGAAAAATAGTCATATAAGTTTGTCAACGGTTATATCGGTATTTTTTTTTATGTTAGTGAAACATGTGGGGTCATATGATTTGGGAAATACCACTTTATGTTATATGACCCACTTGAACAATTTTGCATGTCCTTCAACCTTTGTGGCAGGTGTATGGTGTACATATAGTTTATCAATAGTGTTTATTTAGCCGACCATTATAGATATAAGAGATTTTTAAGTTATAATGTATGTGAACGATATTTTATTTAACTTTTATATTGATTAGGTTTAAAGGCGCTCAACTGTTTTAGGAGTTAAAAATTGAAATTTTTTAACTCTATACGGTTTTAGTGATACAAAAATTTGGATGATATTTTTTTCTTGTTTTTTTATGATAAAAGAATTTGATTATAATTTTGTAATCATTTTCTTGTAAATTTCATAAAATTGTAATCCCAAAGAAGAACAAAAGTATATAAACTTCAATGAATTTAAAAAAATAATATTACATTCCATGTTAACAATAGGATAAAGTATGCTTAAAAACGTCTATTGGAAAGCTTCCAAGGAATAGAGATGTAAAATGCAGACAACCTTACCTCTACCCATAAGAATAAAGAGGGTACTTTCAATGGGATCCCCGGCTTGAGTTACTCTTCGTTATGTCAAATCATTGCAACTTACAAGTGGTTTAAGCATATATTATGCCCCTACCTCATCAACTTTAGATTATAAACACTAAACTTTTTCTTTTCTTTTTTTTTAATTTGGCCTAATCAAATTTAAAACGTGTTCTCATGCTTTAATTTTCTTATAACTTTTAAAATATGATGTTTTTTGAAATTTCAAATTATACTTGCGACAAGCTTATTTTTTTCTACGTTTCGGTGTAAGTTATATTCTAAAGAGTATTGTGCTTGTCTGCATGATAATTTACAAGTCATCCAGACACAAACATGCAAGTCATCAATTTGCTTCAAGGTTTCATTTTTTTCCTTTCTTGTAACCTTTAAATGTAATTTTTATTATATTCCGACTTTGTTGTTTTTACGTGATTGTTTTTATTAATGTTTTGATGTGGATCTTTTTGTGCGCGGTTAATACTAATATATAAATCGACAAAACCGAGCTTTACAAATTTTAACACCATTGTAGCGATGTGCGGGTTTCACCCACTGATTCCATTGCAAGATTTCAATGTGTTTCTCTTGACTGGTGTATAAGATAAGGTTTTGGAGGTGGTCGGTATGCATCAGTGACAAGACGAGGTCACAACCACCCAACAGTTCTCCTCCTCGTGTGGCAATGAAAAAGGTCATAAATTCTCCAACCCTAAAGACTAATTGTGTGCATGTACATATAACTTATGAACTCATGCATCCCCAACGTGCTGCCGGTGCCATGTTCAGTTCACAACTTCACACACAAAATGTTCAGTTCACGACTTCACACACAAACATACAGCTTAGCTTTTGGCAATCAAAAGTTTCACAATCAATTGTAAATATCAATCAATATATTGAAAACGAAAGCCGAGAGCAACGAGCAAATTCATGTTGGTAGCATGTTAATAAAAAATAGAAGAAAAAACAAAATTTGCTGCAATCCCGCAATTCTCAATTGCTCAAGTCTCGTACTCTATTGCTCGGCCTATACATGAGGCGCACGCCTCGGCTTCACTTCCCACAATCATTTGTCTCACCATGACTGAAACTGCAGAACGCCTCAAGCACCAGAAGCGAACCTTTTAAAACCAAGCAGCACATATGCATGGGTCAGTTTGTTCATCTCCAACAAATCAAAGAATTCAAAGAACAAATTAACTAATAACTAGTCAAATGAGTTGAAAAGCTAGAACGGGTTCAAAATTTAAGATTTTTTTTTTAATTCCACCAATATACCTATGAATGAGTCAATTTTGGTTATGTTCATCTCAAACGGGTTAAATAGAAATCTTCAAATGGGTTCTTTATTTCGTCAAACCTCCTTAATCAGCTGTTTACTTATGAATGCATCAATTTTGGTTAAGGTCATCTCAAGTGGATTTAACAGGTAAAAAAACAAACTCTGATAAATGGGTTATCAGCTGAAGAAGTCAAACAAGACGGGTCGAAAGTCATCCAAACTTTCATTTGAGTTTCTTGAAAGTGCAAATTAAGTTCCCTACCTATGTATGCAAGTCCCTTAAAGAAGTATCATCAAGTCCGTTAAAAAGCGAAGGCCCAGTATAACCAAGAAGCATAGCCTAAAAAGGGGATTTTATCTATACTAAACATGTTTTACACTGGTTTGGGCTGTTTTAGACTAGTCTAGACTGTTTTTTGACTTGTTTAGACTAGTTTAGACATGCAGATTCTGCAGTTTTTTCCAAGTTTTTTGCGCCTTCGAGCCTTGATGAACGCAAGGCACTTTAGCTGCGCTGGGCGCGTCTATGCCCCCATTTGACTACTATGATTAATAATTAAGAAGTTGGAGAACTAACAAGTCAAACCAATCTGGCCTGCTACACTTTTGAAATGCTCTATAACATCTTAAAAATATGGTCTGTTTTGGCATGCTACCCAACCCGACCCTTTTTGGCCTGCCACAGTTTTGAAATGCTCTGTAACATCTTAAAAAGATGGTCCGTTTTGACACGCTACCATCCCCGACCCCTTTATATTGCTGTCTCTAGTCATTACCATATACTTGGATCCAGAGGCCATTTTTCCTCTTCAAGAAAGGTTTCACCAACACAAATTCTTAAAAGATCTACAGTTCTATAAAGTGCGGATGCCATGAAAAAGTTCAAAACCCTAACTAATGTGCTGTGCACTAACTGGCATCCGCTACACACATCTCACCTATTCATCTTCACAGCTTCACACAGCACACCTTCACACAAATCTTAACTATTAACCTTTTAACAATCAATAAAATCTCATATTCCAACCAGTAATCTGATGCACAACCAAAGGTCTCACAATCAACTACAAACATCAATCAATCAATCTACACATTTTCTTAAACACAGAGCCATAGTTCAAAAATCAAAACCCTGACTAATGTGCAGTGCACTCACTTATATCTACTACACACATCTCACTTATTCATCTTCACAACCTCACACCTTCACACACATCTTAACTAACAGCTTTTAACAATCAACAAAATCTTCCATTCCCAAAAAAAACAATCAACAAAATCTCATATATCAACCATCAATATAACGCACAATTAAAGGTCTCACAATCAATCATAAACATCAATAATATAACGCACAATTAAAGGTCTCACAATCAATCATAAACATCAATCAATCTACGCATTTTCTCATCACTAACCTGACATGCTCATCAGTCATCACACCAACGTATACGGTCCACCTCCACAGTCATCAATCAATCTACACATTTTCTTAAAACACAGTCTATCTCTAACATCACTAACCTGGAGCAGTAGTTCAAATTTCAAAACCCTAACAAATATGCTGTGCACTCACTGATATCTGCTACACACATCTCACCTATTCATCTTCACAACTTCACACACATCTTAATTAACAGCTTTTAACAATCAAATAGATCCTATGTTATATATCAATCAGCAATATAATGCACAATCAATCAATCAATCAATCTACAGATTTTCTCATCACTAACCTGATGTGCTACTGCTCATCACACCAACGTATACGGTCCAGCATCAACATCATCATCAACCACCGACAACAACGCACCGTACGGCGACTCCTCCACGTCATCCGGAGTCCTCAAACTCGCATGCACCAAAACCACAAGTGCAAAAATCAACACCGACAGAAACACATTCCACCAGACACTCGTCACAGCTAGGGCACCAACAGTAACCACAGACAGCAAAATCAGAATCAATCGGTGTCCTATTTCAAAATCGAAAACGAACAGAGGCTCGTTCGTGTAAAATGTTAGGTAGATCCATGCGATAATGATGGCGAGGAAGAAAATGAAGGTGATTGGATGAGGAATTAGGGTTAGGAGGAAGATGAGGAAGGAGATGAAGAGGTAGTTGGTGCGGTAAGTGTAGAGGTTTCTCTGGATGCGGAGAGAGAGCTCCGGGAAGGGGAGTGGGAGAGATAGGGAGGATAAGGAGAGGAAGTCGGTGAGCCATGGGCGGATGGAGTGGTGGATTTGGGTGGCGGTTGACGGTGGTGTGGTGGCTGGTGGTGGTGGCGTCATCTGCGTTTAACAAAAAGACTCAACACGGGGATTGAATTGACGGGAATAATCAAGGATTATTTTTTGGTATTTTCGGTACGGTACCGGTAAAATACCGATTTTTACCTTCAAATACTGGTATCGTACCAAACATTAATGGATTATTGATTATTATTGTCGTTGGTATCACGGGGCGCTGTGCCGCCGGATTTCCGCTCGTATAGAAATAAAAATAAATAAAAAAACCACGAATCCATCAAAAATCATAAAAACTAGTTAGATGCCCCGCCCGCGTTGTAAGGCGGTGGCCGAATAATGAGCGAGTGTTAGGCAGCTCATTGACACGAAAAACAATTAAATCGAGTAAACGGATAAAAACATAACACTTTTATAGTTTTGCTAAAAAAACTAAAACAATGACACTACTGTTATTTTTAACTAACGGGAAGTTGTATTTTTTCCATGGTGTAAAATCGTAATTTGTCAAAAGCTAAAGTGATGCTAATACTGGAAATTGAAACCAGTGGCAAAAGTGTAAATCAGTGCAAAGCCGAATACATAGTTTTGAACCTAGGGCAACACAGTAATATAAATTTAAACTAAAGGCATAACCGTAATTTTAGGTGGGAGGCAAACCATATTTTTATTCTGAACCGAGGGCATAATCGTAATTTTGAGTTGGAGTTAACAGCGTATTTTATTTTGAACAGGGGCAAAACGTAATTTTTAACTGAGGCCGAAATCATATTTTTTTTAACGGGGAAATATCGTAATTTTAAGGTGGGTGCGAGAACATAATTTTTTTCATTTGAACAGGGGTGAAAACGTAATTTTGAGCTGAGGGCGAAATTGTAATTTCAAGTCGTGGGCGAAATCGTTATTTTTTGTTGGGGCCAAAAGCGTAATTTTATTTTGAGCAGGGGGCAAAATCGTAATTTTAAAGTGGGGGGCAAACTCGTAATTTTACATCGTAAACAAATAATAAACGGTTGGTTCAATGAGGGAGTGCCATGCTAGCTGCCTGGCAATATTCCGGGGGCAAACCCGTAAATTTACAGCGTAAATAAATAATAAACGGCTGGTCCAATGGGGAGTGCCAGGCCAGCTGCCTGGCACTATTCCTTCTTTTCGAGTCGTAGGCGAAGTCGTAATTTTTGGCTGGGGCCAAAAGCGTAATTTTATTTTGAGCATGGGGCAAAATTGAAATTTTAAAGTGGGGGCAAACCCGTTATTTTACTGCATAAACAAATAATAAACGTTTGGTCCAATGGGGGAGCGCCATGCCAGCTGCCTGGCACTATTCCAGGGGCAAACCCGTAATTTTACAGCGTAAACAAATAGTAAAAGACTGGTCCAATGGGGGTGTGCCACGAAACGGCTGGTCCAATGGGGGAGTGCCAGGCCAGCTGCCTGGCACTGCTCAAAACGTTTGAAAATTATTGTATTGATAATTACGGGTATTGATTCCGGTAATATCGGTATCGGCAATGGCTTTTGAAGGAAACTATAAAAGAAACCTATACCAACTCAAATAGGTTTAAATTTAATCGGACGCCTCCTTAATTTGAAATTCATATCAGATTAAAATGAGGATTAGCCTTATCAGTTACTCCTTAATCTTGCCCACCTCCAAGTTTAGCAGATCGAGTACTCGCATTTCCTCGAACTTAATCATTGATAGCGCCTTTGTTAACGGATTGGCATTTTGCATATCACACCACTTACATGCTCGACTTTGTCTTTTTCAATACACTCACAAATCAGATAAGTGTTTATATGTTTACGCGTTTCGTGAAATACCAGATTTTTCATAAGAAGTATAGTGGAATAATTTTTCGCCTTTAGTTGAACCGGTTTTTCCTTGCTTCTTGTTCACTCGCCCAAATGACCTTTTAACCATATTGCTTGGCAAGTGTTGCTACAGCCGCCATTAATTTTGCTTCGCAAGAAGATAAAGGTATCGTCTTTTGTTTTTGTGAATTTCAAGAAATAAGTAGCGCAATCTAAGATAAACCGAAAATCATAAAATTGAATACGTATCGCATCATATGAACTAGGAGTGTAGGTCCTATGTTGTTCAAACAAAGATTATTGATGCTCTAGATAAGAAATAGTAGATATAATAAAACTAGTGAGTAAAATGTCATTTTCGTCCCTGTGGTTTGGTTATTTTTGCAATTTTAGTACAAAGGTTTGTTTTTTGCATCTGGTTCCAAGAAATTTTTGGTCAAACCTCGAGGGACGAAAGTCGCAAGAAATTGCCAAACCTCAAGGACGAAAATGGCAAGATTTCAAACCTTTTGGATCCAGATTCGATAAAAACAAACCTTTGGACGAAAGTCGCAAAAATGACTAAACCTCAGGGACGAAAATGGCATTTTACTCGAAATTAATCCTTGATCTTAACTAAAGTTACCAAAATGATAACTTTACCTCAAGAAAATCGCAGTTAGAGATGTATCGGCATTCAACCAAGCATTGCACGCCGCCAATGTTGACCCGTATAGGCTGCTTGAACCCTTTTGAGGGGTTTTCATCGTCAACTTATTGTCAAATACTTACTGTTAGGATTCTAAGCCAAAATAATATACATAGGGAAAGATACTTTGACTTTTAAGGTCAACCTATCAGCTTTTCAAATCAAAAACTGATATGGAAATGTCTACAATCAACAACTTTGAATGCAACTACTTTCTTGGTTATTTAAGTTTTTGATAGATGTTTTTTAAAGAAACAAAACAGATTCATATCATTTTGGAAGCTGAAATTTGGTTGACTTTGAAAAGTCAACACTATATACTATGAAGAACTAGAGCATGAGATCATACCAGTTATGCAAGCAACATAGTACCCTGCTCCCCCTACTCCCTCTTCCCATTTCGAAAGCCGCAATCGTAAAAAATATCCCTCCAAATTTGCGACTGTTGGGCGCGAATTCATCCATCTGATTACATCGTCGAAATCAACTATGAAGTTCACTTGTGAAAACTATATAACGTATAATTTTTATAATATATTGATAGGTTTAAATACAAAAGGCTCTTAACGTGCAATGGTACGCGACCACCAATATAACGTGTGTAATTAGGCAAATAACGTGCGTAACTAGGGTTTAACCCAACCCATGCGTAATTATGCAAATAACGTGCGTAATTACGCAAATAACATGCGTAATTATGTATTAAACATGCGTATTTTAAGAATGAAGTCGCATACCATCTCACGTTAAGGGGCTCTTGTATGATTAAAAACTAAAAACTGGAAAGGGAAATCTTACTTAAGGATGTCGGTTCGAGACAATCTAAGCCTTCTAATGGTGTCAAACATTTCTTTAGGTATTCTGAGGATCTTGTCTTGATTCAACATGTTGTTTTCAGACGTTGAAACAGTTTGGTTTAAATTCGATACCTTCGCCTTCTTCTTGAGGAACGCATTTTTATTTTCATTTATGTGTAAACAATCGCGTGTTTCATGGCCCGTTTTGCCACAAAAGAAACAAGTCCTCACTGCCATTGGTGTAGAAGCAGAAGCAGTTGGTTTGACGTCCGAGTTGTTATTTGAAGTTAACGAAGTTGATGGTCGTTTTGATAACGCTTTTGGGTTGTTGAACAAGATTATTTAGCTTTCTATATGTGCTTTTGTTTCTTCAACTCGTGGAGAATACAGAGACTGAAAAACAGACCGAAATCCGAAAATTTTGCTCACAACGTTGTTTAACGCTTTGTTGTCCTCCACCGGATGAGGAACCTCTTCTTGTTGACAAGGTTTGACCATGTTTGAAATCCAGTTCATGAAAGAACTGTCTTGTTTTTTGACCACACCGCATTCTTGACTTTGTTTCTTGAGTCGTTTACTTGTACTGATCAACTGGTTTTCGAAACCCCTTCGCTTAATCTTTTTCGAAGCGCTATTGCAGCTTTCCATGCTCTCCCCTGATGAATCTTCATATGTTTGTTTAGCAATCACATAATTTTCAGCTGTTTCTTCAACCTCTTCAAGAAAATGGGCCCACCGCTCGCGGGTTCTCTATTGTCTTGCATTAATCCATTATTTCCTGATATTTCAGGATCATTAGTTAATAATAGTGGCAAAATCAACAGATCTTTGACTAAGGGTAAATGAGTTCGGGTTAGTTTTGGGTTGAACCCATGAACATGTTTGGCTAAACAGGTTGGGTTTGGGTTGACCCGTTTATTTCTAAAGTTGTTTTTAAATGTGTGTTTATGTCATAACTAAAGAGCGGTTGGATATTTTGCGTGAAATTTTAAAAATTAAAACATATTGTTTTATGTATAATTGTATTCATGTTGTAAATTTCAAATTTTAGAGTACTAATACACATAAGTTAAAAAAAATAAAGTAACTTTGGGTTAAATGGGTCGTGTTCGTGTTAACTGTTAACCCATTGTTCAGCTTCATGTGCCAGACACGACTTTTGGGTTTGTATCGAGTTTGACCCGCCAACCCACAAACACGACCCGTTAAACAGAAGTAGGTTATCCGTAATCCGAACACTAGAAACTGATAATCGTGACACACGTAAAACTTTTAATAAGATAAGAAGTAACGCGAAACAAATAAAGTATGAAAAGTATATAGTTATTGCACCTTCACTGGTTCCAGTCACTGGAATGCTCATGCACTCTTTTCCTTTGCCCTTATTATGCACAACCTTCACTTCACCATCATTTTCAACTGTTATTCATATCAATTTGTAAGTCGAAAAATAGTATATTTGACCTCAAAACCTTGGTCAAGGGAGATTAATAGATTATGTACCTGTTGGACCAACTGCGGATTTAACCGACTCCTCAAACATACATTTTTCATCACTCAAAGCACAAGGCGTCGTGCTAGCAACACAGCTGGTGCAGCCACCGCACTTGATGGTTAAACCGTTCTGTGTGGACCAAACTAACTCGGGTAACGGACGGTGTCCCGCAATGGCATCTGTTCTTGACCTCGAGTTTGCATTTGCACCTGCATCTCTGTCGGTAAACGTCTCAACGGGTTGGTTTGTAACGCCAAGAGCAAGCCTTAAATCTATTTCATTGTCTTTTATCTTCTCCATTATCCTATGTTTGATAAAATCGTAAACGAATACAAAGTCAGGTTCTCTTAGATCAAACACTCACCCAACATAAACAATATAAACTCCTAGAAAACACAAAAAAAAAACCCTTAATTTGTAGGAAATCTAGACCAAAATAAATGAACATATTTATAAAACAAATAAAATTGTAAAACCAAATTACAATACAGAAATGAAAGAAAGCAGTAAACTACAGTGCTTCAAAATTCAAAAACATCCACGGTTTCAAACACACAACTTCAAGCATCGATATCTTATTCACCTGAGCTCCGTTTCAGGCACGGTTTGGTTCGTTACCAAGCTCTCACGTCGTAGAACACATACTCGTTATATAATAACTATGTTAACAACAATAACTATAATTATATAAATCCAAAGTTAGTGAAAAATACATTTTCCACTTAGTAATCTTTCACCGAATTTTCCAACTAAAATATAATCAACCAACTGCTGCAACTTAAATCTAGACTGACAAAACAAATATGGTTGATTCCATAAAAATTAACAAATTACTAACATAAAAACAATCACATCAACTTTAAATTATTATTAAATAATTAGGTCTGGATTCAATCAAATCAAGCAACTAATATCCAAATTATCACATTCTTAAAAAAAAACTAATCAAAACTACCACAGACAGATACAGATGGGAATTATAGATGAAGAAAAACAAACACAAAATCTCATGAATATTCAAGATTCAATACAAAAATAATACCTAACTGAGCAAAAACAAAAATCCAGTAGAGTACAAACTACAAACATAAAATATAAAATAAAATGAAAGTGATTACCAAAAATGGAATCAATCCAGGTCTTCCAATATCCAATCTGTTTTACCAAAAATGGTATGCAAATATGGAGTTCTGCAAAGAGAGAGAGAAAGAAATATAATAAATTAATAATAATAATAATAAGAGTAGGGTCTTTTTCAAGTCATAGTTGTACACTCAGCTGCTTTCTCCATTGTGGTTGGAGTTCTGCCACGTGGATGCTTCTCTCTGGAATTTGCTTTTACAACATGATTCCCTATGGATACTCTTTAGCTCATTTAACATGCTTAGATAAATATGTTAAAGTTGTGTTTAAGAGGTTTAGAATTTAGAGGTTTAGATTTTAGATAAAGTTGGGTTCGTAGTCGCCTGCGTGTTGCGGGATGTGATTGGAATTCGCTACTTAAATCATCTGTAATTGGACGATTTCTGGCGTTTTTTGCTAAGAAAAACGTCCCACTATGCCCAGACACTCGCCCCTGGGCCTTTTTTACAAAAAATTGCCTAAGGCGTTCTTGTTTCCACGCCTTTCTTCATTTCTTTTGGCCAATCACAGGTAGTGTTTACAAGTTTGTCCAATAAAGTTTTTTTGGTGTTTTTTTAATTTAATTTTATTTACACCCTTTCTTATGGCCCACATCCCCACTAAACATATTTTAGAAAACGCTCCATAATTCCCCATTTCTGACTGGACTGCCACATGGCACACAACGCCCATGGGTAGGGGCATTATTCATGTGTACCACTACACAAGGTCTTATCGTATATCATGATAGTCGTTCAATAAGTTTTAAAATTAAACAACATGGTACTCGAATGTGTTAATGTTATTTGCATTGTAGCTTGGCTATGAAAATCAAGATAATAAGAGAAGATAAAACAATATGGTAAATAACAAAGGTAAACGTAAAATACAACGATAGGAACTCGGTCAGTTTCAGTGCACTCTTTATCGCAAAGAAACAAAAAGAAGAAGTTTAAAGATATGTCCAGAAGGGTATATGAGGGCGTTCACTTCGTTAAAAAATTCGAAAGTTTAAACGGGTTTTCCATATCGATATTAGTATTGTTTATTAAAAAAACTAAACTAAAAAAAGATGGGTGTAAGTTAGCAAAACAATAAACTCAGGGGGAGAGGGGCTCAAGTTACCAAAGCCTCCTAGGCTTGTATTAGCATTTACACTATTTAACTTTCTTTCTTTTATATATAGATAATACGTTAAACGAGTTGTGTTTTATTTGTAAAATTTAAAGTGTATACACGTTATGGTTGAAGTTTTTGACATAAGTATATATGTGGTTTTGTTTGGTATGGCAGAGGATTTTATGTTGGTCACGAATATTCGCGAGATGATCTAAACACTTGTTTAATCCGAGTTCTTTTATCTTTTTTTGCATATAAAACAATTATAATTTAATTTACAATATTACAATAATAATTCAATTGTATATAAAACAATTATAATTTAATGATGAAATCTTATCTACCCCAATCAATTTAATTTACGACATAAAACACATTTTAAAAATACATAAAATAAAATATAAACGGGTCAACCCACCGGGCTGATATGAAACCGACTATTTAGCTAAACGGGTTCACGGGTTCAACCTGAAAATGACCCGAATTCGCTAACCGGCCATTTTTAACGCAAAACCAAAGATGACCGATTTGGATGATTTTACATTTTAAACCAAACCCTTTAACACCCCTAGCGTACTTTATTGTCCGAGATTTAACAAACATATGTGTTTTTGTGTGTATATTAGATGTAAATATAAATGTATGTTTATATAAATGGCCGATTTCATGCAAGTAAATTTAAGGCTCATTCTATTTCTACATTCTTAAAATCTATTCTCACATCCTTTTCACTCTATTTCTCTCTCTCTCTCTATATATATATATAAGAGAGAGAGAGAGAGGAGGAAGGGATGTGTGAATATAAACACCCAAATTTAAACATGTATATATTTTACTACTTGTGTGTATTTGGATGTATATATTTTGCAAGTAGCTCGTTTAACTTATATAATGATACCGTTCCATTATATAAAGTTATAAACACATAGTTTTATATAAAATTAAGTATTATCAAATCTTCTGGGAGAATTTAAATAAACACACAATGTATAATTCATATCATTATATAGTAAGAATTTACTATTAAATAGTTGTGATCATCAAAACTATTTTTTATTACTTTTTTTAGGAGGCTTGAGTTTTCCAATTGAGACTCAAGTTCAATTCTCACTTGTGTCATATGGGGTGGATATAGGCAATGATTTGAGCTAGGCCTTGTGTGAGGTTGTCAGTTCCAATCCCGAGCTAAACGGGTTTTCGTCCCACCGTGTGTAACGCCAGAGAGTTCTGCTCTTGTGGTGGCACAACGACTATCAAGTGGCAGCCAACAGTATGGTTTCCCGTGGGAACGCCCAAAAAAGCCAAACTTTGAAACCAGCGTGGGCCTGGTTAAGACAACATAGTCTGGTTAAAGTGAGGCAATACAAGGCTCTTTAATTTGAAGAGTGTGATAACCTTATACATGAAGTTCATAGTTAAAAAAAAAAGGTACTTTGATTGTCTCCTTTTGCCTCTGCCTGTCATCTACACCATGTAACAAGGAAAATCCCATGTGTTCATCATAGTTTTCAACTCCCTTTTGTACTTAGTTGCATGTTTGGTTGGAAAGACAGGAACAAGGACAAAAACACAAAAGGCAGGCATTATTTATTGTCTGTATAAAACTACTAAGTTATTTAAATTAATTTAAAGTAATATTAAATATAATATTAAACAAATTCTTTTTAAAAAAGTGTTTCACCGTTAGAAATGTAATTTTATGTTTGGACATGGTCGGAGTTGGGATCTAGCTTCTCTATCTTTTAAGACAGCAATTGTTTATCTACATCTTACTCTTCTTACGATATAGTAATAACTTTGCTTGAGGTAAACTTCTACCGAGTATATTTGTTGTTATTGTTGAATTTTATTAAAAAGTAGTGTGATTTATAAAACCAAGTTTACAAAACTCATATATGATAAAATCGAATAAGTTAAGAAAGGAAATATATATATATATATATATATATATATATATATATATATATATAATAACAATTAGAAGAAGAAATAAGAAAAAGAAAAGGACAAAAGAAATATGTAAAGAGAAAAGAAATAAAAAGTGAACGAAAAATATAACACCATATTTTCTTGCACATAATAACTCCCGTTATCTCTATAGGGGCTTGAAAAATCATTTGTTTTACGCAATCTATTTATAAGGCTATACGTTGTGGTTTAACATAACGTCCCTCACGACCAGTATAGTTACCTGACCCGACCCGACCAATCGTTTTGTCAGGCTTAATGCGAACATAATACTACACCATGATTATAATGTCTGGTAATCAATTTGTGACGTCGAAAATAAATTATGTGAAAAACAGGTAGAATCGAACACCAAAAGCAAGCGATCAAACTACAAGCTACACACACAATTGACAGGTCTTGAACCGAGTCCACATACACGAATAGAATATTTTAGGATGTTGGCAAATGAAATAGGTATTTGTTATGGCACATTCATAACTGAATCGATTGCAACATATCGGATACAGCAATAACAAGATCACCTGATTTGATCATACCTCGGGCCTTGAGTAGAGCAAAAGTCTTGTTCAGGTTGCTTTCCATGTCGTCTGAGAACCCGAGCCGGAATGGTATTAAGCCCCGTTGTAGATTTAGACGTCTTCTAACGGAAACATCCTCTGTGAAAGCGAAAATGGGGCAATCGGGCCGGTTACGCGATAGCAGAGATGCCATGTCTCCGTTTTTCGTGTACACGAAAAGAGCATCCACCTCTAAATTATTGGCTGCAAAATAATTAAATTTATAAGATTCTTACTCGAAAACTCACATGAGCCAATACCCTGTAAACTTAGAAGTGTAAAGGAGCCGAGCCTTGGCTCGTCTAGGCTCGAGCTCGGGTCGTTTCGAGCTCAACTCGTGAGTAGTTTTTCAAGCTCGAGCTAAGTACAAGCTCAGCTCCTTTATCATTTTTAAATATATCTGAACTAGAATTTATATATATATATGAACTATAATTTTGATATATAAAATAACATATATTATTATATACATAATTATGATACATATATATAGAGTAAGGTTATTGCACACATGGCCTTAACATACTAAATGTGAGAAGTGGAGAAGAGATTTTTTTTTTAATTTTTTTCCCCATCTTGTCAAGCACGTATTTTAGTCCCAAAATCTAAAAATAAATAATAATTTTTTTTCGATGTATATACACTAGTAGAGTAATTATGCAATCACTCTACACGATTTTTTTTTTACATTTTGCAACTAAACAACATGTTTAAGTAGATGGAAAAAAATTTCAAAAAAAAAAAAACTTTTGTCCTTCTCATGTTTATCTCATGTTTAGTACGTTAAGCCCATTTGTATTTAATCTTTACCCCAAATATATATTCAATATATTAAATATAAATTATATAAATAATAGGCTCGTTTAGGCGGTGAGCCAGCTCGAACTCGATAAGTGAAGATCGGGCTTGGGCTCGTTCATTAAACAAGCTTAATTTTAGGCTCGAGCTCGTTAAGCTCAGCCCGATTTGAGCTTTTAGCAAGCAGATCCCGAGTATCTCACGAGCGGCTTGCCTCGTTTACAAAATAATTATAGTGTTCTCACCCACTTTGGCAGCGGAATTGCAGATCTCTTCCGAAATACTATCGGAGAGAGAAGACGCGATGTCCGGGAGATTCATAACTTCACGGCGTTTCTCTTCCCTCCACCACTTCGCGATTCGTAAACTGACACTTCTCAAGACGGTCAAAGCCTTATCAGGGAACTGACCCATGGCTGACTCACCAGACAGCAAAGAGCATCGGCCCGTTGTCTCACTGCTTCAGAAACATCAGCCACTTCGGCTCTGGTGGGTGTGGGGATACTCGATCATGGATTCAAGTAGTTGAGAAGCCACTATTACCGGTTTGTTCAACTGTCTGCAGGTTTCGACGATCCTCTGTTGAGCCAGCGGAACATGTTCTAACGGGATTTGCGCACCCAGATCGCCTCTGGCTACCATGGCTCCATCTGACGCTTGGATTATCTCCTCCAAGTTTCTCAATGAGTCAACGCTCTCGATCTTTGCGACTACGCTATATCCCTGCATAACAAATCAGCTCATTTACTCATTTCCCGTTTTTTTTACTATTTTAATGGAGAAAAACGAGTCACCAAAAGTTAACCCAGTTAGTTTTCGCTGGCGTGGACCGCTTATGTGGCAAAAAGGTAAAGTTTTGATAATCTGGACTGCTTATACGACAAATAAGTCAAGTTTTGATGACGTAGACTGCTTATGACGTGGACTACTTATGTAGCAATCCACGTCAGCAAAAACTAACTGGGTTAACTTTCAGTTAATATGGGATCATAAAAAACACTATACTATCCAAATCATTTTATCAAAGAGAATAGATTATATTCGATTCCTTTAACTTTTTTAACCGTATATGGCACATGTATATGTTTAAAAAAAACGAGAAACTTCGGAAAAAGGAAAGTTACGGGGTCACCCATCCTAACATCTCAAAAAGTCAAAAGTACAACCAAAAAAGATGATCGCAGTTACAATAGTACTCAAAACATTTTTTTGAGAGTTTTAGTCCTTTACTTAACATAACTTTCAATTTCATTTTGATTTGTAAGAAAAAATGAGTAGATTCGCAGAATGGAAATGAAATGAGTGTTAAGGTTGAAGATTAAAAACATGTTAAGATTGATCGTAATTCTTACTCAGAGACGCTTTGATTGTGAACTTTGAAATGATAATGACTACTGCTGACTTGACAAATGATACTGCGATAAAATCAACACCTTCGGCAATCCCAAAATCAATATCCAACCAATCCTACAGGCACAAAGTACTCAAAGTGTTAGCTTGACAAAATCCATAACCGTCAGTAGAGCAATTAGACAGTTATAAATTAGTGAAAGGCTTTTTAAAACACGTATTACTCCTAAAGTGGACAAAAGTGTACGTGGGAGCCATCACGTTTCAAGCAATACGTATTAGCCACACAACATTCTTGCCACCTTTACCCATGGGCGAAGCTTTTAAGGGGCGGGAGGGGCAGCCGACCCCCGAACTTTTCGCTCAGCAGTGGAGAGTATGTAGTTTTCGTATAGAAATTTTTGGGTATATACGTTTTCGACCCCTCGGTTTTATAGAAATTTTTAGGTCCAGTGACTTCCGTCCCCCCGATCGAAATCTCAAGCTTCGCCACTGCCTTTACCCATACGTTACACAAGATAGATAACATAATTATGGTATAGAAGCACCAACCTTTGAGGAAATTGTTGGAAGCATGGCCTTACGTTCACGGACTAAGCTTCCATCTCCCAAAAAGTCAAGTTAGCCCGAGGTAGCAAAAGTCCAGGATCGGTACACAAGCACTTGACATCGGGACCGATCTTTTCGATCACCTCAAAACTCACCATTCCACCGTCAACAAGGAGTTCATCTCCCACTTTCACATCTGTTGTGCAAAAACGCATCCAAAAATAAATAAATTTCAAAACAGATTATCTTCATTCTTCACACAGTAAGCCCAAATATTACTAACCTTCTGCAAACCCATCATAGTTCACAGTGATAGCACGCTCACTGAAAGTCCATACTTCTCCATCCTGCATCAATGACAGCTCACATAAACAAAATTGACAGCTATTTAGACACAATTTTAGGGTTTAGGGTTTATCAACCAAACAGGATACTTACACCATCCCCATCGTCATTCGGGCCGTATAAAAGGCGATAGAAGGTCATACAGTTGTATGCCTTTGTCAACGGTGTGCTCAGTCATGTCAGTATAACACCACATACGGCCCCATATTATACGATTACTCGTATAACACGCCCTCATATGGCCTCATCCAACATCCTTGCCCGTATAATGTGTCAGTATAACACCTCATACGACACGTACAATATGTCAATGATGTCTGGTTAGCATGTCAATGGTGTATACATAGCTTAATCCCATCAAACATCATAGTATCCAATCATAATACTTATATTAAAATTTGCATAATTAGGATTTAATACCTCTTCCTACATCATAGATACATCAATGCCAATTCACATAAACTGATCAACAGGGCTGCAAACGAACCAAACGTTCGACAAATAGTTCGTGAACCGTTCGGCGGGAAGTTCGTTTGTGTTCTTCGTTTATTTAACAAACAAACACGAACAAAAAAATTTGTTCGTTTAGTTAAATGAACAAACATGAACAAAGGTCGTGTTCGTTCGTTTATGTTCGTGAACATTCGGTAACGTGTTCGTTTGTGTTCAATAGTTCATTAGTGTGTTCAGTTTTTATATTTATTTCAATACTTCAAAATTCCGACAAATTAAATATCTAATAAGTGCCGGTGTATTCTATATTCTGTTCATGAACGATTGTTTTTGTTCGTTTGTTTCCATCTGTGTTCATGAACATTTTGTGCTCATTTGTGTTCGTCAACGTTCGTTTTTGTTCCTTTCCTAAAAATAACAAACGAACACGAACAAGTTCATTTCCTTAACAAACGAACACGAACATAAAATCCCGATCGATAAGTGTTCGTGAACGATTCGCGAACACATATATTTCTTAACAAACGAACACGAACAAACAATATATAGTTATAATGACTAAAGATCAAATACAAATAAAATTAACATACAAAATGTACAAACTAAAGGAAAAGCCAAAAAACGCGGTGGCATTTTCGTAAATATTTGGTCTTCAAAATTACTCTACAGGATCATATGTAGAGTGGTTTTGGTCTTATAGAGTAATTTTGTAAAATGTTCTTGTAGAGTAATTTTGATCTTTTGTAGAGTAATTTTGTAAATTGTTCTTGTAGAGTAATTTTGTAAAATAATGAGTAATTTTGTTAGCATTTAGTTATGGGGTTTAGCTTTATGGTTTAGTTTTTAGCTTTTAGTTTAGTTCTTTTTTTTTGGGGGGGGGGGGGGGGGGGTGGGGGAGGGGGTTAGGTTTTTTTTAGGTTTTTGGGAGGTGAGGTTAGTTTTTTTAGGTTTTTTGGGGGTGGGGGTGTTAGGTTTTTTTTGATCAAAATTACTCTACAAGAATATTTTATAAAATTAAGAGTTAAATGCTTGGTTGGTCCCTGTGGTTTGCAAATCATGCAGACTTGGTCCCAGTGGTTCACTAATTACACACTTGGTCCCAGTAGTTTCAAATTTTGCACTCGGGTGGTCCTTACCACTAACCTTTGTTAGATTTCTCAGTTAAGTATATACAAAATTACTATATTACCCTTGAAATAATAAAAATAAAAAAATATAAACTGACACCCTCCTCCTTTCTCCGACCACATACACACACCCGTGAGTATAAACACGCAGACAGATCCGGCGAGAGAGAGAGTGGCGGCGGCTGTATTGTTCGGTTCGGGTGTTAGTACCGGCGGTCCCTTCTCCGGTCATCCCCTCCGACTATATACCACTTACACCGACACCCATGTTCTTCCGGCGACACCACCCTGCAACCTACCTCTCCTCTTGAACATTCAACCCACAACAGCATACAGGTGAGAGAGAGACTGCAGGAGAGAGAGAGAGACAGTGAGAGAGAGGGGAGCTGCAGCGGCGGCGGCGAACCCCACGGCCCGAGCGGTAAAAGACGACAGGAGCGAGGATTTGGTTCGTAATGTTTTCAGATCAGTTTGGGTGCTCCAGTTTGGGTTATCGGGTTGGGGGTTTCAACGACGGCGGTTCTGGTAGCGACGGTAGTGGTGGTGGTTCACAGGTTGGGCGGTAGGGTTGGGTCGGGGTAGACGACAGCAGCGGGGTAGCCGCGGTTTTGCGACTCACCGGCGGCGGAGAGGTTTGGTTCACATTCGAATCGAGACTCGGTTCAGTGATGGTTCAGCATGCTTCAAGATGTGTTCGATTCGACTCGATCATAAACAGTCAACGGAACCCGGTTCAGTCCAGATTTCCGGTTCAGGTTTCGGGTTCGACTCGGTTCGACCCGGTTCAAGTTTAAAACAAATTTCGAGGGTAATATAGTAATTTTGCATATACTTAACTGAGAAATCTAACAAAGGTTAGTGGTAAGGACCACCCGAGTGCAAAATTTGAAACTACTGGGACCAAGTGTGTAGTTAGTGAACCACTGGGACCAAGTCTGCAAGATTTGCAAACCACAGGGACCAACCAAGCATTTAACTCTAAAATTAATCTACAAGAACATTTTACAAAATCACTCTACAAATGATCCTGTAGAGTAATTTTGATAATTACCCTACGACCAAATATTTACGAAACTGCCACCCGTTTTTTGGTCTTTTCCTTCAGTTTGTACGTTTTGTATGTTAAGTTTATTTGTATGTAAACTTTACTCTAGTTATAATATACCTCAGCTTTAACAGAAGGAGCACCACCAAGATCCCCCATATGAATCTCACTCCCTTCAGTATCCATCATAACAGCAACAGCATACCCTTTCTCCTCATTCAACCTCCTCACCTTCTCAATCACACTCTTGTGCCACTCACGTGTCCCATGACACATATTAATCCTCGCCACATTCATCCCTCCAACCGCCAACGCCTCCAGCTCCTCAAACCCACTCGTCACCGGCCCGATCGTGCACACCAGCTTCGTCCGCCGAGTGCTCCTGAACCCGTTCTCCTTCAGCTCAGCCTCAGTAACCGCATCCACCTCAATTATTGAACTCGAATCAGGCGAAACTGCAACCCGTGAAGTTCCGTTGGCTGTTTCGTACTCCGGGTTGACTGCGGCTAAGCCGGAACCGTTGTCGGTTGAGGCGGAGAGTATGAGAGGTGATTTTTTGATGAGGGGGGAGAAGCGGTAAGGGGTTTTGGTGAAGGAATGTGTGAGGTCTGGTGAAGGGGAGATTGGTGTGAAGAAGTTGAGAGATTGGATTGTGCCATTGTTTGTTGTTGCAGGTGGGTGAATTGAAATGGGATAATTGTTGGTGGAAGAATGTGTTAACAGAGGTGGCGGAGACAACGAGGTTGTTGGTTGGTTGGTTGGATATGGTAACCAACTTATTACATACATATGTGTGTTTTTAACCGCTAAGGTCATGAGTTATGGTCGTTTGTTTAGTTGTTAACAACGCTATTACTAGTCTGTTACTGATTCAGTACTTGATAGTTTAGACTGTTTGTTTCATGAGCAGTTGTCTGAATGATTCAGATATTTGTCTCTGAATAGTTAAGACATTAATCTGAATTGATAATTTGCCTCGGTTAAGAATTATAATTTGAATCGGTGTTGAAATTCTTGTACATAAAAGGCCGGAAATTAACTTATATATGTTGGTTTTGTGTAGAAAATAAAAAGCAATTAAAGTATATATTATTACAACGATAGAAAGAACGATAAATGGGTGATTAAAAACTTTTATGGAGTGATACGATACACTCTTAAACATCTTATTTCTGAGGTGTTAGGACTCGTACCTGTCTTTACTAATCATAACCTTTTGATAGTTAACTGTATGTGAAAATTGTTATTTACCTGATTTCACTGGTTAAAAGGACGTTTTTCATGATATTTGTATAAACAGTTCTTGCGACTAAAAGAGATAGACGAGGGATTGGAAAAAAAAGAATTTTGCTATTTGGTTATAAAATTAAAAAGAGTTAAATGTCATTTTAGTCCATGTGGTTTGGTTCATTTTAGCAGTTTAGTCTAAATATTTTATTTTTCGTTTGTGGGTCTAGAAAGGTTTCATTGTTGTCATTTTAGTTCATTGGTTAACTTCATACATTTTTTCTGTTAACGAGAAAGGCAATTCGGTCATTTTATATGTAATTCGGTTAACTAGAAGGGCAATTCGGCCATATAAAATGACTAAATTGCCCTTCTCGTTAACATAATTAATGGATGAAGTTAACCTAGTAGACTAAAATGGCAACGATAAAACACTTTTGAACCAACAGACGAAAAAATAAAACATTTGAACTAGACTTACAAAATAGCGTAAATCAGATGGACTAAAATAGCATTTAACTCAATTAAAATCATTTAAAACTTTAAAGATGTATCCATCCGTACGTGAGTTACGTGTACATCAAAAACTTTACACCAATCTCTTGTATACGCTCTCCATGTGTCCATTCCATAACCCTTGTGCATGTATATATATTTACACACCTTCATCTTCACCATCATTCTTATCACAATATCACTAAACAATGTCATCTCTAATTTCATCCCATCTCATCAAAAAAAAACATCCCATACCCTACACTTTATTCACTCACCAAAACACACACCTTTCTACCCCCTTTCACATCCATAAAATTACCAAAAGAACATCCACAAGACATCTCCCTCAAAACCCTTTCGGCGCACGAGTTCAGTGCGCCGCAGGAGTTGCCAAGGACGTCTAACGTCCCTGAATTCGAATCCGGTTCCTCCAGAAAAACCAACGGATCCCCACCTATGACACCAAATCCGGCCCCAGAGTTTCCAGGGCCACCAGTACCGGACCCTGAATTTGAACCACCGGTGCCGGAAATGCCGGTGCCACCAAACACTCCTGGTGGCCCTGAGGTGGTTCCACCTGCAAGGCCACCAGAGTGGATGCCACCGAACCCGCCGGATGTTGGGCCGCAACATCCGGCGCCACCAGAAATACCGTTGCCGTATGCCGCCTTGGTTTAGTTTCAATATAGTTTGTTGATTTTGTAAATGAAAGTTAATATCTAAAGAGTGTTCCGACACCTTTTTGCTTATTTTGGGAGAACATAATGAGGGATAGAAGTTCATATTTCTTGCTTAATTTATATAGATAATAATATGCTACGGTTTCTGTAAAATATGTGCATTTTGGAGATGATAACAACATAAATATATGATGTTGGATATATGAAAAATTAACTACATACATATAGGATGTTGGATATATGAAAAATTAATCGAAAGGTTGGGTAATTTTATATTAACTCCGATTTTGAATAGCCCTAGAATTGAACATTTTTATATCAGGTGTCAATTTAACACTCGTACAAATCAAACTCATTTTTTTATTGAAGGAAATTAGACTTAAGAAACTTGATTTGTACTAGCCCCAATGGGGCGAAACGTAAACCGCGCTACAATCGTTGGGCAGGGAGGGACGGGGGCATAAAACCGTGCTATGGTACCCTGATAATCGAAGGATGATCAAAGTTAGGAAAATGACGAGTTTTTTAAAAACCAAGAATAACACAGACGAAATCGAATATATATCAATAATTTATTTCCAAGTAACTCTTATGACGTAAAACACATACGAAATCGAATATATATCAACAATTTTATTGAAATTTAGCGGTTTGTTATGATAAGGTTGTATGATAACTTTGTTAATAGTTAGGGTTAAACTGTAAAATGGTGAAAAGGAAGAAAAAGAATAGAATGAATAAAATCAAAACGTAGAACAACTTCAAAACCTACGTAAAATAAGCACCTTACACGTTTCAAAAAAAGTTACGTCGAAACGTAAACAAACAATAAAAGTTACATCAAACGTAAATCAATTTAAATTTTATACCAATACTTACATAAAATTTAGCACGTAACACTTGAGGGGATCAAAATAATATTTTACAAAATTTTAAAAAGTTAATAGCGTAAATATAGATAAACATGTAACTCGACTAAAAAAAACTAAGTACACAGTAAAAAAACAAAAAACCAAGTTAACGTTTGTTGCTCCAAATGTTCAAAATTAATATAAAAAAACCACGTAAGTTATTATTCCTTCAAATGTTCAAACTTAATATTAAAAAAATCAAGATATATATATTAATAATTATGTGTTTTTTCCGTTTTGATTGAGATATCATCGGGTTACATGAAGAGTCTTTTTATTAGTTTCTTTCAGATCAAACTCTTAAAAAGTGTAAGAAGTCTTTATAAGGCATTGTGTTTTATATTTTATGAATGGTGATTTTGATTTTTTTAGCATTGGTATTACACAGAAAACACAAAAGTAGCAATTTGAAAACACAATGAAATGTATTTTAGACATGAGAATTAGAACACAATGCCAAGATAGTTAATTAGTGTGTATTAGATTATTATATTTGGCTTTTTTTTCTATTTGAACATGTCAAAAGAATCTAAAACATAATTCCTAAAATTTAAAAAACAATTAGTACATAGACTTCTCACACTTTTTAAGAGTTTTTGACTTTGTAACCGAACCCTACTCTCAGACCGTACCTAAGAAATCTAAGGTAACTCTTCTTTGACTCCTTCAACAATATCTAACACAATGGTTTCGTTTCCTACCTCCGATGTAAAGCAAAAAGAGTAGGTTTAAGGTTAGATAATTTTTCATCTTAAGAGAAATATTTCTAAATAAGTATGAAGATTCAAAGAATTTAGAGTTAACTTTATTTGCTCCTTGTGGTTTGGTCGTTTTAACGGTTTTGCTCCCAATAGTTTAAAATAGCCATTTTACTCCCTGATCTTTGTACTTTTTCTCTAATCTACTCCCCGGTCCTAACTCCATCCAAAATGGTCATTAACTGGAAGGGTATTTCTGGAATTTTATGTATAATAAGTTAATTATTTATCATTTATTCCTTAAATCCGTTTTTCTTTCTTTTATAATTACTTATTATTAATAACATATATATCAATATCAAACACAGACTTAAATCATTTCTCTTCCTCACCAACCACCGTCACCACCACTTGCCACCACCCTTGCCACCACCACAACCAATAAAAAAAACAAATTAAAGTTTCTATTTCTTTCTTACTGTGAACCCTTTTTTTATAATTTTTCATAAACTTCAACGAAAACAACCAGCATTGTCAATTGTCAGCACCAACAATTAAATCAAAACAATACAGCTTTTGAATTTGAATTTATTTGAAAGGCAAAATAGAGCAGAAACGAACAACTTTTTGGAACTATCACGATCTGAAACCAACTCGTCCCGAATGTCGGTGTATGATGGTGGGAACCCGATGTAGACGATGATGGTGGTGGTGGTTCCGATCTGGCGAGAGAGGAATAACCATGGGGCGGCGATGGTGGTGGTGAGTCGGAGGTCATGGAGGCTCCGATTTTCTGGCCGCCGAATGGTAGCGTGGTTGGCGAGAGGGTTCAGATCTTCAATGAAGATGATGGTGGGTGGCCGAAGGTGGTGGTTGTTGGTTTAGGGTTGAAGATGAAGATGGTCGTAGTCGGATGGGATGGAGATGGTGGTGGCGGGCTCCGACTTCAGGTGGTTTTGAGCTCCAAGTTGTCGCCTGGTTGTAGCATTGTACTGTAGCGATGTTTTGAAGTGGTGGCTGTTGGTTAGGGTTAGAAAGATAGTGTGAATTAGTTTATATATATATACTCAGATGTTGTATGAAAAAGACTTAAATATCCTTGCTTTTGTTTATAAAATTCCAGAAATACCCTTTCAGTTAATGACCATTTTGGATGGAGTTAGGATCGAGGAGTAGATTAGAGAAAAAGTACAAAGATCAGGGAGTAAAATGGCTATTTTTAAACTATTGGGGCATAACCGTTAAACGATCAAACCACAGAGAGCAAAATAGAAGTTAACTCAAGAATTTATAAGGAAAATAGAAGGTTTTTATCTCATAGTGGTTATCTTACAAAGAAATATTGTCTTCCATATTTTCGGTAATTAACCTAGTGGCTTCTATTCCAATATTCCATTGTTGTTGAAACTGTTACTCACCTCGTACGATGAAATATTGTTTATAACTAATAAAAATATTCTTAAAATGCTTAATAGTTTGAATAAAAATAGTTCTAGATAAAACTATGATCAATTACATAAATCCTATTTGAGATTGGATTGTTTTTTGAGATAAATTTGTATTTTATGGAATTTACAAGGTTAACTAGTAACCCGGTTCAACTGGTTGAACCATTTTATAAGCCCAACCCGATATGACTTAAAAACTGGTTTTTAAACATTGATATTTTTAGAAGAAATTCTTTTTATTGTTGAGTTGTTAATACTCATCTTACCTTCAGGATTTGAACAAGATGGATTATAACTCTTTTCTGTTTATGGTTGTCCTAAGTTCAAAAACAACAAAAAAAAGTGACAAAGTTCTCAAATTTCCTGTGATTTCATAAAATTTACTTAACACAATACGTATACAGCTTGTATATATCTTACACAACACTAATCTACTCTATATCCCACCAAAATTTTTTATCTATTTTCCGCAGCGGTTATAGTTTCGACATGTTTCAATATTGTGCACTCCAAAGAGCAGCAGGATCTTCACTGCATCTCTTGTGAACATCTTTCAGTCTTTCCACTGATCTACAAATGCCACTGCAACTCCAGTCAAATGACGCTACACAAACGTTACCTGCTTCCGCCTTCCATTCACATTCTAACAACAACAATGTTAGAATCAAAATTTAAAAAAAAAAAAGAAAAACGATTGAAATGGAAAGATGAATGGTGCACCAGGAGGGGTCCCACAACACATGTTGCGATCGTCGATATGCTCAACATCAAGACCGATAAACCAAGCACCAAGTGACACATCTTCATTTGCGTATTTGTGCAAAATAGGCCTATATAAAATGTTTTTGAGGTTAATGAAAAAAGAACAATGACTATTACACCATACTTGACTTTTGGGAGTCAAACAAACTTAAATGTCCTTGGTCTTTGATATGAAATTAAAGTAGGGTTGTTCAAAAAGCTTGCGGGCTCCAGGCTTGCTCAAACGAGCTGAGCCTAGCCAAGATAAGCGTCGTGGCGAGCCTAAATTATAGCCCAAACTTTAATATATCAAAATATAAGTTTATAACCCATATTTTGATATATAAAGAATTTATAAAGAATAAGTTTAAAAAAAATATATATATATAAATTATAAATTCTCTAGTTTATGAAAATCTGCATTACATGTATGTTAATAATATATTTTTTTCATACATATCAATATGTGTAAAAAATATACAAACTTTTTAAAAAATCCAAAAATAAATGAGCTGGCTCAAGCTTTTGGAGAGCCGAAATTTCAGCTCGTTTACGACCCTAGGTTAAAGTCAGATATACAAAAAGCATCTTAAAAAAGACTAGAAAACAAAAGAACTTCATGTAAGTATTGAATTTTAAAATGTTATCTTGATGTGGAGGCTTACTGATTGCGGAGATGTATGCAGCAAGATCATTTGAGATTGCATAAATCTGTCCGGTTGCGTGCCGGAAATACTTATTTCCTTCCTCTCCAAACTTCCAGTATTCAGGTTCATGGTATTTGACATTCCTACGCGACACAATATATAAATAAAAACTGATGGGCTAAATTCATTGGGCTAGAAGAATGACATAATAAAATGTAAGTGTTGGAGAATTTACTTCTGGGAAAGAACAGGCCCGGATTTCATGCATCCCGTATACACCCTCGGTTTTGACTGATGACGTCCAAGAGTTGTAGCTAACATGCCTGCATCAAAATGAAACATTTACTCATTGTCTTTAACAGTGAAAAGTGTAAACAGCATCGGCTTGTTCTAAAGTTCGCTCAAAGTAACAGGGTTCCAAAATATTCAAAAAAAAAAATTACCAGGACAAATTAACTTTTCTAGCTGTACAACAACACACAGTAGTTTATCAATAAGATCATTAGATTAGACGTGAAGAATCTAGGGCTGTAATCGAGCTGAGCCAGGTTGAGCTCGAGCTCAAACTTAAACGAGCCAGCTCAGCACAGCTCGGCTGTTTATTTTATCGAGCTGAAAAGTCAAGCTCGAGTTCTGCTCGTAAAATGTGAGCCAGCTCGTTAATTAATTTTATTTTTATTTTTACAAATATTGATAACATAAAAAAAATACACATATATTTATATGTATTATTTATTTTTCTAATATTTTAAAGACCCAAAAGCACATTAAAAGTTTAAATGTATAGTTTTAGTTTATTTTCTCATACTTTTATATGTTATTGATTATTTATTCTTAAAATGTTAACACTCAACCACCTCCCACATATTATTTTTTATTTTTGTACATATAAAAGTAGAATTAGTCTACATAAATAAAATAATTCGAGCTGTCTCGCGAGCTCAAGAGCCGAGCCAGCCCTAGCTTGAGCTCGGCTCGTTTACAACCAAGCTTTTTTCAAACTTTTTCCGAGCGAGCCGCGGCTGCGAGCTTTTTGAACACCCCTAGAAGAATCCCAAATTATAGGTAAACAGATAACTTGATGCTACATGCTTTAAAAAATGTATATGTTGCAATTCTCTTGGAGCATTGCTAACTTTAGCCATTTCATAGGTGGCGACAAGAGTAATACAAATTTAGAAAATCAAGGGAAAAAATATGATGACGTCATACCAAGATTGACATGAACATCATCATCCACCTTCACATAGAACTTTGCATCCCATTTGGCGAATGCTGAGGAGAAGAATATCCGTGTTTTAGAAGTCAACTCATGATACCCTTCGACGTGTTCCTGTGACAATGATGCTAACGTTAGATTTTTCCAAATTTGAAGGCAAAATGAATCAAGTATTAGTCCTGTCTTGTTTTTGGTCTTACAAGCCTAAAGAAATCTTTATGTTGAGCTTCCTCAGAGTCAATCGCTCGATCTAAAATGCTCTTAGATGTTGCGCTGTAACAGAAAAAACCGAGAATGAGAAAATAAAAAGAAATTTAAGCACATTTTTTCTTGCTAGTGATGGCCATTGTTTCAGATGGAAGTTACAAGTAACCCAAACCACTAAGGACCAAGGTTTTCTGAAATGTTCATCGTATGCAGTCATCACAATGACCAATGAGATGTTAAGGATAAAAAAATCGACAAAAAAAGATAAAGATGAAAAAATTAAATGAACCCGTTTGTTTTTGTTTAATATACGTGTTTGATGACTTTTATCTTATTTATGAAATCTATTGAGCATTGACGATGAATATTATTGTCATGATCATACACTTTGCCAATTAAAACAAATCAAAAAGAAGCATAAACATATAATAAAGGTATACAAAAGAAGGAACAAAAAAGTACCTGTGACCGATCATGAAACGGACGATAATACCCTTCTCCTTCTCAAGCTTAAGTAGCTTTTCGCCTACAAAAAAACAACACAAAGATTCAGCTATTTCTAGATGAAAAAAAAAAGCGACAGACACGGAGAAAAGTAAGGAATGTATAAACAACAATTACTACAGGAAACCGTACCCCTAGGCATCCACGTTTCTCTAATCGAATCTCGTCTCCTTCGGCTACTAAAAGCAGTGTTAATCCCCATTACCATAAACACCTTTTTTCTACTCTCGCTCGCGTCTCCATCCGTCTTGTGAGGATGCAACTCATCACGGGTCACCTCCTCGGATGAACTTTGATTGTTGGACAGCTCCGATCTCAGCTCTGAAATTGAACTTTCAAGCGACCTGATAGAACTCGAAGAATCAAACAAATTATACTTCAAACGCAAACATCAAAACTAAACCAATTAAAAAAATATATAATCGATGTATCAAAAACTCTCCTGATTTTCTAGATTCTATAATATGGGCTAAAGGATGTATATACATGCCTAGGCATACTTAGATGTATAACTCTTAGCACGAGAGCACATAGATAAAGCACTACGAGTTATTAGGAGTGTTTCCAGACTGGCCAGTCGGACCGGTTGGACAGGGAACTCAACACATAACCAAGCAGGCAAGCAGAGTTTTCAGATCCGAACAGGTCAGACACGGTACCATACACATAACCAAGCAGTGTTTTCAGACCGGCCGGTCAGACATGGAACAGGACACATAAACAAGCACCCCCCCCCCCCCCCCACCCCTGTTTTTTCGCTTCCAAGTGTAAATTTTACCGACCCCCTCTTTAAAAGTTCAAGATCCGCCATTGCCTAAACCACACAAATAACCAGTTTGTTTGTTTGTTTGTGTTTGAACCGGCCGGCCACCAGTAGGACCCGAAACATGATGGTCGGACTCAACTTTTTTTAATTTATTTTTTGTTTTTTTCCATCCAAAATATCATATAAAGATCAATTCACTAATTTATTAATGTCGCAAACACATATAAAAAAAATTAAGTACTTTTATAATCATTACATGTTCATATATTGATTCTTTAAATTAATTACATAGGCATCCGGTTCTTAATTCCAGACCGATCAACCGACTAGTGAACGAGTAAGGCAGCCGGTTGGACTGCCAATCTGGTTACATCATCATCATACTATCCCACCAATAGCAAAGCTAAGGTAGGGTCTCAGAAGGGTGAGATGTAGACAGCCAGTGGCGGCTATGATGGTGTGCGGGAAGGACTTCCACACAAGGCCCGTGATTTCGAGGGGCACGCAAATTTTTTTAAAAAAAATCCAATGTACCTATATGTTATTTATTTTTTTTAAATAGTAAACACATATCGATTCCAATATAGGCCGTTACAAATCATTTTTTATAGTTTAGAATTTAGCCCACTTGGCATTAGGTTTATTGAGCCCCAATACTAATTTGATTTTCTTTTAAAAATAATAATAAAACATTACGGAATTTAGCCCACTTGGCATAAGTTTATTGCATGCACCCTCGTCTTTCGGCTATCAAGACCACTACATGATGCATGATTAACCGTCCCGCTTCTAACGTTATTTTCACGAAATTAGTAAAATAACGCTAAAATTAATGCAATTTCACTTTTGCCCTGAGGCCCACAATAACCGATCCGGTTACAAAAACATTAATATTTATTAGATTGTAAAATGCTCACTTGATAGCTTCTTGGGTTTTATGAACCTCTCCCATTACATCATGATCCTGAACCAAAACCACATCAAAAACTTATATAAACCCCCAAAACTATCAAAACCAATATTTTAATAAATATAAAATTAAAAAAAAAAAACCTTTTTTGTTACACAATCATCAGCAACAAGTTTCAACCCTCGTTCGGTTGGTCTCATGATCCTTCCATCGGATTCAAGTGGAACCCAGATCCTAAAATCAATCAACTTCAGTTTCAATTGAATTGAAAAGTGTAATAATATTAATATAGAAAATTAGAAAGTACCGGTTTGTAAAGAGCATGCCACAAAGGAAACTGAAGAGGCTGAAGATGATGATGAGTTTGGGTGATGATGATCTGACGGCAGCACCACCGCTTCGGTTGTTGTTCTTCATGTTGAATGAAGAAGGTGAGAGAATGAAGAGTCGTGAGGTGGACATATATGAGAGAGAGAGAGAGAGAGAGAGAGAGAGAAATGTCAAATGTATGTTACAACAGTCAAACCTCGTTACAGTTGAAATGATGGTCAAAACATGGAATAGTTTCGACGAAATTATGGTTGTGGAAATTACTTCGTTTTCGTTTTGGTCCTTGCATTTCTATTCTAGTTACACACCAACTATAATAATTTTTAGTTTTTCTTAATTTAAATTATTATAATATATTTTAATATTATATTTAGTTTTTTAATTTAAATTATTATTATAATTAGTTTTTACCATATTTGTTTAATTATTTACTCGAAAAATAGCTTTCAAGATCCGGTATTTTTTGAATTTTGAGTGCGTCATTGTGTCATACATGTTTTTGTCTATGTCTGAATATATTCTTTTTTGAAAGTGAGTTGTGTCAGGTTATGTACAAGTGGTTAAAGTACAAGCGTATATGTCATCAAAACTACCACATGGTTATTTATTTTTTATCTATATCTTGACTATGTCTACTCTTTTCGTTTTTTTTTATTCGAATATGTTATTGCGACATATTTATTTTCATCCACGTTTTAGTGAAAGTTTTGTTGAAGGTGCCATGTGGACGGACTCTCGAAGGTGCCGTGTGGACGGGCTCTCGAGAACATAGTTTGACGCTCAAGTCAATAATAGATTTCAAATAAGTACATGCAATAATAGATTTTAGATAAGTACAATGTAGATAATGCATATGTACATTGACGCTAGGCCAAAAATTTTAGGGACATCATTTGTATAAAACCGAAATCTTTTGTTTTTATACTACAAAAAACAGACGAAAACATGGTTAAAGGGTAGCTTGTGCTACCTCTGCTAGTACACTAGCTCTGCTCCTATACATAAGGCTTATGAGAAGGAAGAGTTTTAAATAGAGTGAGATAGGGGTGTAAACAAGCCTAAAGGCTCGAGAGCTACACATTATCGGCTCGTTAAAAGCTCGAACGAGTGAAACATTAACAACCTTGAGCCTGTAATAGAGCTCGTTTAGTTATCGAGCCCGAGCCTGAAATACAAAACTCGTTTAGGCTCGTGAGCCTATACGAGCCCAAACAAAATTTTACTTTTTTATATATAGTATAATAATAATGATGATAACATTGGCGAGCCAAGCTTTGGCTCGTTTAAGCGAGCCGAACTTTTAGCTTGTTTGATGTTTTTCTCAAAATAGCTAGCTTGAGCTTTGGGTTTAACTCGCGAACCGAGCTCGAGCTCAAATAAGTAGGCTCGAACCAAAGAGAGCTGGAGCTTCAAAAAAACATGACGAGTCGAGCTCGGCCCGACGCATTTACACCCCTAGAGAGAGAAAAGGCTAACAAGTAAATATGTTCAAAGTTTTTTATTTCTTTTAAACGTTTTCTTAGAGAAACAGAATCTTTCGTGAATTTATTATCTCCATGTGGTCATTCAAGTTAAGACCACCGTAAAAAATCCAAACGATTGTTCTACACTCCAAGTTCAGCACACTTAAAAAAACAATTATAATAACGTTAACCTCATTACAGTTGAAGTGATGGTCAAAACATAGAATAACTTCGACAAAATAATGGTTATGGAAATTACTTCATTTTGCGTTTTGATCCTTGCATTTATATTGTTGTCACTTTTTTTATCAAGGTAACTATTAGGTTTGAGGTAAAGTTTGATATGTAGGAATGGGTGACAGAATAAAATAGATCATTGTGACATAATGAAAAATAAAGGTGTTTGGTTAGTCTATGGAATTAAATCACCTATTTTCATAATATAAATTAGCAACATATTGTTGCATTATGTGGTTGTATCCTAAGCATGGGGAGTTTTTCAAAAAAAATTGTGATTTTTCACTTTTAACCCAAATGTTTTTCATCTTTTGTATATTAACACTTACTTTTAATCCAAAACTTAGCATCTTTTGTAATTTAACCCAAAACTTTTTAATTTACAACTTTGGTCCCCTCATACTTTTTATCTTTCGCAAGTTTTTCGTTTCATTCTAAATTTTGCGAGTTAATACGTCGCAAGGTGCGTGTGTAGTTCAACGTTTTTTGGTCTATTTTTTCACGTTTTTGTCGCAACGTGTCTATTTTCCCCCTTTGGCAAGTTAGCCGCAACAGGCGGATCCTACATCGACTTAGTTATTCTTTTCTACGTTATTTTGCGAGTTAACACGGCGCAACGTGCGTATGTGGTTCAACGTTTTTACGTCTATTTTTCCATTTAACAAGCTCATCGCAACGCGTGGGTCCTAAATCGACATAGTTACTGTCACACCCCGTATTTCCAACACAATCCCGGTGGGCCCAGGTGGGGAGTATCGTGACGTAAGATTGGTGTCATCATAGTCAAACATATATACAGCACAGCGGAAGTCTTGAATATTAAATATTATTGCAAACCATAGAGTTTAAAAGTAAATACACGGTTTGCAATATTAGATCCACAGACGGATCGAAAGTACGAAAATGATATTCTCTGACAGACTTTAGGCTTGACTAAGAACTTGCAAAATTCTCTATGTCGTTACCAAGCAGCTCCTAGCCTATTCCGTGCCGAAACCTGTCACTTAACCTTTTTGGAAAATACGTCAGTTTTCACTGGTAAATACATTTAACCAACTCATTTTGAAAACATTTAAAATTTGGTTAGGTGCTTTGAGCACGAAAATCTTTTATAACCTGTGACAATTCAAAATGATCTTGTTTACAGTTTTACAGGTCTGTCAATACATATGGGGTCCGGTGCAGAAACCGAATAACTAGATTAACCGACACACCACTTAATAAAAACCCACGGAGGGGTATAATAAAAATAAATTGTTTAGCATTAGCGTCTGTCAGGTGTATGCCTACACCTCGCGCTTAGGTCGTGGCCATTAGTAATTCAAATGAGTCAAGGATATCCAGGACACGGTCGAGTTAACCCAATGTTTAAGTTATCAGACAACACATTATAAAACGGGTCATAAGATTTAGTAAATCACAATCCGATAAACATGATCTCATTCCCGACCAAGCAGTAATAATACCGTATCCCAAGCCCGTATAGGGAAAATAAGTTAAAGTATTTACCTGAGCTAGTTCTTCTAATGAATAGTAACTCAGCCGATAATCAAGAAGATAAATGCAAGTATCGATCTACTGGGAGGCTTCTAGTCTGGATTGATGGTATTAATAACCAATTAGAATGCTATCGGGTTTAGGTTGAGTCGTTGACTCGAACCGGTTAGCTTTAAGAATACGTAACAGAACGATACGCTAGATTAAGCGATGACCGGAGAGAATGTTGTTTAGACCCGACAAGTGCTAGGACTTGTATATTTGGGGTAAACATGTAACATTCTGGATTTTGATATAAAAATGATAAGGTTAGACCCGTTTCGGTGAATCTACGTAAACTAGTCACGTAGGCTTAACCGTACGCATAAGCGATACCGGGTAACCGAATGAGTCATGTACAAGCTTTTTGTGCTAATATGCCTAAAACATGTTTTAATATCAGCAAAATACCAACATGCATGCCCAACATAGTTTTTAAATCGATTTCAGCTTTAAAGGGGTAATTTGGTCATTTTACGATTCATAAAAAGGAGTTGATGACTAATCTGATGTCATGGTAATATATTATTTATAAAAATATTTATTTTATGATGTTACATCAGTAAGATATCAAATATATGTGTGGTTTACATTTGAAGACCAAACTATGCCCCGAAAGGGTATTTTGGTCATTTCACACATAGGTTTGGAGGCTTATTTGGAAATCTGAGTTTATAACTTGTACCTACTGTAAAAATGTTAGAAATAAGTTTTATAATCAGTAGGTAATAAGTCTTGATGCTTAGATATGGTTTTAACCCATACTATGCGTCGAAAAGGCGATAAAGTCGCTAAATGACGATTTAATCGATGTTTAAGGAAAATTATAGTTTTGATTAGGTTTACATATTCAAAATATTTTATTTAACATATATAATCAGTTTGTAAAAGGTTTGGTTATGAAGATGTCTTTAAAACTCATTTTATGCACCGTAAGGTTATTATCGACATTTATCGATACCATGCAAGAGCCTTTACATAAACTCAGTTTATAAACTGATTTAATATCCCAAATAATTCTAAATATATTATAACATCAGTAGGTAAAGTATTTTATTGTAGGAGTTACGTTTAAAACACTTTATTTGCTGAAAAGGGCATTTTGGTCATTTGAAAGCTTGATTTGCGATATTTAGGAAAAACTCATGTTATGACCATAATAATGACATGCATGTAATCCAAACAAGTCAACATATCAGTAGATATCTTGTTTGCATGCTCGTTTATATTTTAAATCTCATTTTACGCAAAAAGGGCGAATTAGTCATATTTAGCACATTGATGAAACTTGCGCATAACTCGGAATATGATTATGATCATGTAGTATGACCTCAGAGGGTTTTACTACAATATATAAGGATCATAATGCAACTTAAAATTGGCCTTGAAAGATACAAAATCGGGTCAGAACTGAAAGTCAAAGCAGAAGTCAAACCTTACGACTTTCGGTTTCGAACCGACCTTTAGATCTGGATTTGACGAGTCGAACATGTTCTTACACGTTCTTATAATTATTATCGAGTATTTAGAGTGTCAAAACTGATTTTATAGCATGCATGTTATTAGTTATACATTTAATACCAAATCTGACCCAATTTGACTTTTTATGAATAAGTTTGACTCGTCAATTGGACATGCAACCATGGAAATCAGGAGGTGCCCTTATGGGGGTTTGATACCTACCTTATTTCAATCGCGTAACTATGTTTAGATCAGATCATGATTGGACCGTTAAAGATTTAACCGCAAGTCAAACCGGTTTTACGACAAGCTTGACTTTTGGCTTGAATGAGAATTGAACTGAATGAAGAAGGTCAAGAACACTTACACCAGGTCCTTGCACAAAAATAAGATGAACTTGAAGGCCCTTGTAGCTCCAGAACTTGCAGAGGTTGATGTGAGTGAATTCTAAGACATGCAAGTTCTTTCAATGGATGCACAAGACCCCATTTTATGGAGTTGGAGGTTGAAGGAGGTGGCACAGGTGTTAAGAGGGTTTGGCAGAAGGAAACAAGTGTATAGGGTCGTGTAAAATGCAGAGGCAAGGTGGGAATTCGCAAGAGCATGCAAGCTGCCACGTTTTTACACAATTCTGCCATCTGCAGATCCCCTTACGGACCATATGGGGTTACGGTTACGGTCAGTAAGGACCTCCAGCGCCCAAAACTAAACAGCCTGGTTACGGACCGTAACCGCATTGGCTTGCGGTTCGTAACCAACCTCCAGAGAAGAAAAATTTTAAATTTTCTTGGGATTTATTCATGATTCGATTATGCCTTGACGTTTAGAGGTTACTAATTAACATGACGTTGCACTTGGTCCCTCTCGGTCAGTAGCCGGCACGAGGATCAACGGGACAGTGTCGGGGTTTAACTGGTTGGGATTTACGAGGTGTTACATCCTCACCCCCTTAAAAGAAATCTCGACCTCGAGATTTTATTCAAAAAGATAAGGGTACTTTTGACGCATGTGGGATTCGACTTCCCATGTATACTCGGGGCCTCGACGGGCATCCCATTTCACCTTCACAATAGGTATTTTCTTTCTTCGGAGCTTCTTGACCTGCCGATCTTCGATTGTGATTGGCTTCTCAATGAATCTCATGTTTTCATCAATCTGAACGTCCTCATGAGACATTGCTAGCGACTCATCGGCTAGACACTTCTTTAAATTGCAAATGTGGAACACATCATGAATTCCACTTAACTTCTCGGGTAATTTTAGCTTGTAGGCTACCGACCCAACACGTCGATGATCTCGAACGGTCCTATGTACCTAGGGCTTAGCTTGCCCTTCTTCCTAAAGCGCATCACACCTTTCCAAGGTGATACCTTCAACAACACCTTGTCCCCTACTTGGAACTGCAGAGGTTTGTGCCTCTTATCTGCGTAGCTCTTTTGCCTATCACGGGCAGCTTTGAGACGATCCAGAATCTGACCAATCTTTCCCGTCGTCTCTAAGACTATCTCGGGTCCTGATAGTTGGGCCTCTCCAACTTCCGCCCAACAAATAGGCGTTCAAAATTTTCTTCCATACAAGGCCTCGAAAGGAGCGGCCTTGATACTCGTATGATAACTGTTGTTATAGGAGAATTCGATTAAGGGCAAGTGGTCATCCCAACTTCCACTCAAATCGGTCACACAAGCGCGAAGCATGTCTTCTAGCGTCTGGATGGTACGCTCACTCTGACTATCGGTCTGAGGATGATAAGCCGTACTGAAGTTTAATCGGGTGCCTAAGGATTGCTGGAAACTCTTCCAGAAGTGAGAAATGTATCTTGTATCTCTATCGGATACAGTAGATACCGGCACACCATGTAGTGACACGATTTTATCCACGTGAAGCTTGGCTAATTTGTCAGAGCTATGCGTCTCTTTTATGGGCAAGAAATGTGCTGACTTAGTGAGTCTATCGACAATTACCCATATTGTGTCATTTCCATTTTTCGTCTTGGGTAACTTGGTAATGAAATCCATAGTTACCATCTCCCATTTACATGTGGGGATTTCCAGTTGTTGTAGAAGTCCTGACGGTTTCTGATGTTCTGCCTTGACTTGCGAACACGTCAAGCACTTCACTACATGATTGGCGATGGATTTCTTCATAACCATCCACCAATAACTCGGTTTTAAATCCTGATACATCTTGTCACTTCCAGGATGCATCGAATATTTGGAGCTATGAGCTTCCTGAAAGATTATATCTCTGAGTCCTCCAAAAATCGGAGCCCAGATTCTCCCACTGAATCTAAGAATTCCATCGCTACCAGTAGTCAATTGCTCAATAGTTTAACCTAGCCCTTCCTTAGGGAGGTTCGCTTCCAACATAGCTTGCTTTTGTGCATCAAGTAGTTTCTCATTCAAACTATTTTTGAGCTCAATACTTTTGGCGTTGATCCTGATTTTACGACTAAGCGCATCGGCAACTAAGTTTGCCTTGCCAAGGTGATATTGAATTTCACAATCATAATCGTTTAATGTCTCCATCCAACGGCGTTGTCTCATGTTTAAATCCTTTTGATTGAATTGGTGTTGAAGGCTTTTGTGATCTGTGTATATAATACACTTAGTGCCATATAAGTAATGTCTCCACAATTTTAGTGCAAATACCACGGCACCCAGTTCCAAGTCATGGGTAGTGTAATTTCTTTCATGCACTTTTAATTGTCGCGATGCGTAGGCAATTACCTTGCCTCTTTGCATAAGCACACAGCCCATGCCAGTGTGCGAAGCATCACAGTAGACGACAAACTCTTCAGTACCGTCAGGCAGAGTAAGTACAGGAGCATTGCTCAATTTATGCTTAAGAATCTAGAAGGATTCTTGTTGTTTGGGACCCCAATTAATCTTGACATTCTTACGGGTCAAGGTAGTTAAATGAGTGGCTATTCTTGAAAAGTTCTCGATGAACCTCCTATAATAACCAGCCAGTCCTAGGAAACTACGAATTTCAGAAGGAGTCTTGGGCGCTTCCCAAATTATGATAGCTTCAATCTTAGCTGGGTCAACTTGAATACCTCGCTCACTCACCACATGCCCTAAAAACTGGACCTCTCTAAGCCAAAACTCGCACATAGAGAACTTTGCATACAACTTTTCCTGCCTTAGAAGTTCTAGAATGCACCTTAGATGTTTCTCGTGATCGGCTTGATTACGAGAATAGATAAGGATGTCGTCTATGAAGACAATGACAAACTTATCTAAGTATGGTTTGCAGACTCTGTTCATAAGATCCATGAACGTTGCTGGTGCATTAGTGAGTCCAAAAGGCATCACCAAGAACTCATAATGACCATATCTGGTCCTAAAAGAAGTTTTTGGGACGTCTTCACTTCTGACTTTCAGCTGGTGGTATCCAGACCTTAAATCGATCTTTGAAAAGTAACTAGCTCCTTGCAACTGGTCGAATAAGTCGTCGATCCTGGGTAAAGGGTAACGGTTCTTAATTGTTACCTTGTTTAACTCACGATAATCAATGCATAGACGCATTGAACCATCCTTCTTCTTTACGAACAATATTGGAGCTCCCCGAGGTGATGAGCTAGGCTGTATGAAGCCCTTTTCCAACAGCTCATCCAGTTGGGTTCTTAGTTCCTTCATCTCCGAGGGTGCTAATCGGTAAGGTGCCTTTGCAATTGGTGCTGCTCCAGGCAGGACATCAATCCTAAATTCCACTTGCCTATCTGGGGGTAAACCAGGCAATTCCTCAGGAAATACGTCCACGTACTCTGAGATAATTTTTAAATCTTCTATCTTGGGTTTGGGTTCGTCAATGGTTACTTGTGACATGTAGATGATACAACCTTTCTTCATACATCTTGAGGCTTTCAGAAGAGACATCTTTTCGGGTAACCCATGGTGACGATCTCCTAGTATGGTAAGGGTTTCATCGGATGGGGATACGATTTCGATGAGTTTCTTATTGCACGCGATGCGAGCTTGGTTATGGGATAACCAATCCATGCCTAAGACTGCATCGAATCCTGCCAACTTTATTGGCAAAAGAGTGACTGGAATAGATTGATTCTTTATGGATATGGAACATCCATCAGAATGGTAGATGCGGATTCTAAGGTTCCATCGGCGAGTTCTACTTCATAAGTTATATCTAAAGCTCTTATGGGCAGATTCAACAATTCACTAAACTTATGACTTACGAAAGACTTATCAGCTCCGGAATCGAACAAAACTCTAGCAAAAATGTCATTAATGAGAAAAGTACCTGTGATGACATTGTTGTCGTTGACAGCCTCCCTAGCAGTCATCTGGAAAGCTCGGGCATTTCCTTTGTTTGCCCTCCATTCTTGGCACCATCCTTGGTGACCTTAGAGCAGTTGGTCTTTATGTGGCCCTTTTCGCCACATCCATAGCAAGATGCGTCCTTCAGATCCTTACACTCCAAGGTCTTATGTCCCGTTCTCTTACAGATCCACAAGGCTTAGCCTGTGGATCAAATCGACACTGACCCCCATGCTTTTTCTTGTAGATCTTACATGCGGGTCTATCATCGGAACGACCTTGGTTCCCTTTGAACCCAGGCCTCTGCTTCTTTCTGTCAAACTTGTGGGAGTTGTCATCTTCCCTCTTCCTTTTCCCTTCAGCATCATTCTTAACTGATCTTTGCCTTACTAGATCCTGAGTAAGGGACAGTGCCAGGTCTACGGCAGACCGATAATTTCTGGAGCAAGACCATTAATGAAACGCGCAATGCGCTTTGGTTCTGGGGTGATCAGATAGGGAACTAACCTCGAAAGGGAGTTGTAGTCAGTAACAAACTTGCGGAAATCTAAGTTTTTCATAGAGAGAGTCAAGAAATCGGACTCTATCTTCTCTACCTCGTGGGGAGGGCAGTACGTCTCCTTGATCAAATCAACAAACCCTTTCCATCCCAAATTATACAGCGCTACCTTTCCTGTGGACTGTACCATTGCCTTCCACCATATTAGGGCGTCGCCCTTGAAAGATTGAGACACAAACTTCACCACATCATTCCTAGCACAACCACTAATATCCACAATGGTATCCATCTCATCTAACCACCTAAGGCATTCCACTGCGCCTTTTTCACCATTAAAGTCTCGTGGCTTGCAGGAGACAAAGTATTTGTAGGTGCAACCATCTCTGACGGGACGGTCCCTTTCTCTATGCTCGTGTGACCCTTGGTCATGTGTCCTTCCAGATTCACTCCTCTTATTTGAAGAATGAACGGAGCTACTCCTCTTAGCTGAGGATCGAGGAGTAGATGCGGTTTTGGAGTTAGTAGCGCTGGTATCCTTTAGCTTTTCTAGGGCTTTGTCCATAGCCTTGCTTACAGCCTCATCAATGCGAGCTTGGAACGCATCGTTGTTAATGTGACATCCCGGAAAATTAGGTATCATCTCTCGTAATTACGTGATTTAATATTTAGAAACTTCGTGTCGCGAATAATTGTCGAGTCGTAATATGGGTAGTTATCTAGCGAGTTATAATTATCGGTTAGCAAAATTTTATTTATAAATCCGAACCGAGCTTGTGAAACGATTCGATTTCGTAACCAGACAAACCCAACCCGCCACCCACACCCTTGCGGACCAAACCCAACCCGCCACCCTCTCCCTCTCGGCCCAAAAACTAGCCCAAACCGCCCCCTCCATTGGCCCCTTAGTTATGTATACGTATGTATGCATGGGGGGTTCAAACAAATTGAAAACCCTAGTTCCTTTCCCCTCCATTGTGTGCGACAACAGCAACAACCCCCCCCCTCTCGTTCGCGCAAAGCAGCCCCCCCTTCTCTTGATCGATTCCAAGTGTGTCCCGGTTCGCTAGCTTTCGTCGTTTCAAGGTTAGGGTTTATTGCGTTATGATTCATGTTACATTTTGCGTAGTTTTCATCATGAGTATGTTGCTTGTATGAGATTGTATGAAAAAGTGTGGTTGTGTATGATTTGTTCGGATGAATATGCGAATCTTTGCGGTTACGATGATTGGATAAATAGTAAAATCATAGGCTGCATTTTCCCTAGAAGGATCATGATATATGCTTAGGGTTTCGATATAATGAATATGGATGCATGATAATTGATGAATAACCTCCTGCAAATTGTTATCATAAGTCGTGGTGACCTTAGGAGGGTTTCGGGTGGAGTTTTAGGTTTAAACAGGAAGCTGATGCGCGAAGACAACCAACTTCAGTTGGCTGTAAACGAACCGTTATAACTCCATAAATCAATTTTCTGAAGCCTAAAACATACGTTTTCGAAAAACGCTTCTAATGGCACATGAATCACATTTTTCTGAAGTCGTTTGCTATTTTAAATTAGTGATTTTGTGCAGCAGCTAAAGCTGCGTTTTTCTGCACAAAATTCACGTAATATTTTCTGTCATAAACCTGTAAACCGAAAAGAGTTAAGTCACGAAATTTATACAGTAGATACTCCTAGGTGTTCAGAGGAATCTACAACTGGAATTTCGTCAATCGGACAAACGATGATTTTTAAATGATTTTTTCTCGTGGACTGGAGTCAGAAAGCGACGAATCTGACTGCAGCCTAGTAAATAAATTCTTATAAATAATTTGAAAGGAACCAAGACTTGAAAATTTTATACAAAATTCTACAGTCTAAAGGCACCTTCTGTAAAACGATAGGAATTTTTGGAACGTGGGAACTATTTTATAAAAATTCCTGAAAATGGCCCAGTTATGAATGTACAAGCTGAAACATGACAACTTACATTTGTGTGTATCTAAGTGATGTATGTGCTATCCTGTGTTTGTGACAAGTTGTTGGTTGTTATTTCGTATAGTGACACTTTGCATGCATGATTATGGTTTTGAACTTGTCATTAAGTGTTTCGTACGGTGTGCTAGTTACGGGTAGGATTTTGTGTCAGTGTGCGTTCACACACTAACTTTGAACCGGTTGACATGGTAGGACGTGATTAGCGGTTCCATCCTTTACTTCTTTTGCATTTATCTAACTGAGCAACTTAAGGTGAGTTCACGGCCTCTATATCTTTAAACGTTAACTAAACACAGGGGAGAAAACATGTACACGTTACAGTGATATATGGGTTGATTATATTACGGTACAGTAACGTCTTTCTTTTTAAAACATGTACATGTTACAGTGATGTATGGGTGGCATACATCATGGTACAGTTTCTATTTAGAGTTATGTTATACGGTTACGGTCACAAGGGAGCATATATCACATGCCAGTCCCCTTAACACTTACGATGCTGTTAGTATTGGATTATAGCGAGGGAATTTTTAGTAGTACTACTGGGCTCGACAAGCCCCACTCGAATTGGTCGCGCCAGTTAGACCGAACGTTGATGGTCACGAGTGTAGAATTTGCCTAATATTTACCATGGTTGGTGATAGGCCTGGCACAACAGGAGCAGCAACGTCAGCTTCGGATCGAACACTTTGTTGACATGACCTAGGCTAGCTACCTAAACATATAACATAAACTGCTAATCAATATAACAAAACGATTCGGGTTTTGAATGGGGAATAACTTATAACAACACGATTCGGGTTTTGAATCGGGAAACTTAAACATTCTGATTCGGGTTTGGATCAGGGGATACCTACTATAACATACTAGTTTGGGATCTGAACCAATGGAAACAACTTATATTATATTTGTAAACTAAAACCTGTGAACTCACTCATCATTATTGTTGACACTTGATTTTACATGTTTTATCAGGTTACTAAGGTAGCACACATCAGGACTAGGATGCATTATGGTGTCACATTGATTTCATCAAATATTTAGACACAACTTTAAATTACATTAGCTATTTTTGTTTTGTAATTGTTTACGCTTCCGCAACTCAATTGTATAAAGAGTATTTTCTCATGAATGAGCAAATAGGAAAATTTTCAAACTCGTATAGTGGTCGTTCAATATGACTAATGACTGTGATCCTGGTTCGTCACGCGCCTCGCGGTAAAACCCCGCAAGTGGATTTTTGAGGGTGTGACAGATTGGTATCAGAGGCAATGGTTATAGTGAACTAGGTTTGCATTAGAGAGTAGACTTAGTCTATAGCCTTAGACAATGCATAAGTCACATACCAACACAAACACTCATACATGACATACAAGAACACTCATATATGATATGCATGCGGACATGGCATCAAAACTTACATTGAAATTACGGGTATGTCAACAACACCCACTAAACCCTCTACTGACGAGGAACACGCCTAACTCTTTGTATATTCATCCCTAGTGGTGATGTCTATGGAATCGCCAACAACGTGAATCTACTCCTATTTGAGGGCCGTGAGACGGAGCCTCTAGAGGAGCGTTTCCCATAATAATCATCTGTACTTCTTCCTACACCACACAGATGAGCAAAAGACTAGCATGAGCCTACCGATGGTACTATCGTGTATGGTGAGCTTTCTCAAGTCCATGATTGGGACGACATACAACATTGATGCATATCTCTTGGGAGTTGAGTTTATCGAAAATGAGTCCTTTCTCTACCTTCCAACGATATTACCTCGGCCCCACTAGTTCTACTTTCTTTTAACCTGAGCACGTGGGCCTCGCGTGAGACACCCTGCATTAGGACAGTTCGTTGCACACGTTATTGCAGAAACCATTGACATCGAGATGTCATCAATTTTCCGGAGCCACGATTCGACATCTTTGGTTGATATTCTTCGAGAGAATGGTTGACCATGAAGCTAAGAACACTTTGCCTATTTCACACCTGAACTCTAACCTTACTCGGATGGTGGAGCGGTTGCCTTGATTTTTCTGGTAACCTACGTTAATGAACCATTTTCATCTCTCGAAGTCACAATTCATGTGCATGTTTGTTCCATGCACACTCTTACCTCTACAATCCGCTGGATTGGATTCTCATGGTGGGTTTCAACTTGAGTAGATCCTCAGATCAATTGATCCCACATCACTCTTTCTGATATAACTCTGAGTTTATCAACATTTAGATTACTGGCTAAGCTTTTGATAACCCTATCATTTTGAAACACTTTGTACTCGAAAAATTAAATCTGAGGGACATTTTGACACAGATAGATGGAACTAGGGTGAACATGCAAACCAACTTATCATTACGGGTGCACACATAATAGTAATTTGCGATGTATGTGAACCCTTATGAAACCATGTGTGTGGATAAATTGTCCTAACATGTGAATCTCATATTTAAAACTTCCACTGTCAATAGAATCTTGCGTAACTCATTCAACAACTAACTGGTGTCGTTAAACTTGTCCAGCAGTTGATGGACACAACAATTAGATTTAAGATCTTTTTAGACACATTGAGCTATCGTTAATGGAATCCCTCGTTATTATTTATTTATTTATTTATTTTCTCATGTACGAGTCTTAGTGAAACTAAGATTTTCATCATAACCTGTTATCTCGATTGAAACCCTATCAGAAATCATAGGGTAAACCCTTCAACATCAGTATATAAATGAATTATGAAGAATCTCTCGTACGCTCACACCTTATCCCTTGTCTTAACTATAAAATATACTTTGACCCCTTATACTCGGTCCTGTTGCTAATCTTTAGTCTAACCTGATGTACATTGCAACATATCCAACCCTACAAACGGATTTTCACAAAATCGTCCCATCATCTTATGGACATCAGAAGACAAGATGTAAGTATTCAACACCCATATAAACATGATGACATAAACAATAATCTTACTTCTCGTATTGCTAGGATAGTTATTCCATAACAGTTTTCCCTTTTGAGCTAGTCTATCTCCTAGCCATTGCACTGATCGATGCTTATTGTTTAATGCGACAGTTAGTTACTGTTGACGACGTAGACGAATCTCTCACTCCATTGTGGTGGTCGCACTACATCTTCGAAACTTTACGCAAATCTCCCATCAAATCTGTGTTCATTTTTTTAAAGAACTCGGTGAACTCGTCTTTTGATCCTCGGTGATCACTTCTTGAAACCTTGAGGATGGTGATGAGTTGTTGATACGATCATAGCCTCTTAAACATGTTTTCGCGTCCTTTCTTTGAAACCTCTTGACTACACAGTCATATTTTAGATTCATTCACACAACCTAAGGAAACTCCTCCGAATTTGGTTGCTTACTGACACGAATAAATCGCACACTCATCTAAGTTCATGGATCAAGGTGAATTATTCCTCCTTCGCGTGTGGGCGAGCCGATAACTTAGACGGAGGTTTCAGTGAATCTTAACACTACGAACTCGTGCGACAACCATTATTCGATGGTAAATTCTTGCTATGATTGATATATCCACGTGACACCCCTTTTTAACAAATGGCGTTCTTTATTTTTTTAACCTTATGCAAACTTGTATACGACCAGCTATACCCCTGACATCAAGTAAACCCTGTTACGGATCCTTACACGCTTACGCATCGATTGCGACTACCCTTTTTGCATGTTTCCACATCCATTCGGGATATACTTCTCGGATTCTATGATCCTTATCCTAACAACATTCTTCGTGAACTCTTGCTTGGAGGGGTTACTCTCTACGAACATTACTTGGGAGCAATGGGCCATGAATATCACAGATATGGAGGAATCACGAGAACTGTCCTTAGACTCGTTACAACGAGGCAGGTTCCCAGTCATGACATTCGAATTTAGCCTACCTTGATGAATATGCCACTTGTTTTCTTTGACGACATCCGAATCTACTCCAAGAACTAGTAGGAATCCGAATGATACCTACACCTTACCATGGAGCCCTACCACACAAACAACCTTATGTTTAGCTTCTAACGAACGACTTTTGACATTGCGAAGCCCGCTTTTCTTGATCATAGGCACAAACCCTTGCAACTCTAACTCGAAAGACTATTCAGTAATCCGCGTTTCAACAGTTGAAGGCGAAACTCTGTAGTACACCCATTCTTTCGTTACCAGAAGGCACAAACGATTTCGTTGTTTACTTGCGTCTATCCACTAAGTTACCTGTTGGTGCAACATGAGAAAGTCATCGCTTACCAATCATGCCAACTCAAGGTTCACGAAAAAGAACTACACTACCCACGATTTGGGAGTGGGGAGCAGTAGCGTTTGCACTCAAGATAGGGAGACATTACTTGTACGGTACCAAGTGCACAGAGTCTCCAGCATATCTTCGATTAGAAGGAGTTGAACATGCGACAGCGTCGATGGGTCGAACTCCTCAACGACTATGAGTGTGTGATCTAGTATCATCCAGGCAAAGCCAACGTGGTGGCCGATGCCCTCAGTCATAACGATACCAAACCTAAGCGTGTACGTGCGTTACAGCTTTCTATCCACTCCAGTCTCCCTACCCAGATTCGTGACGCTCAGATTGAAGCATTGAAGGAAGAGAACCTCAAAGCAGAATCCCTACTAGGCATGGAGAAGAAACTTGAACGCAAGGAAGACGACATTTATTATTTCATAGAACATGTATGGGCCCCATTCTATGGAAACTTACGAGAGCTCATAATGGTCGAAGCTCACAAATCAAGTACTCTGTTCATCCAGGATCGGATAAGATGTACCAAGATCTCAAAACGACTTACTGGTGGCCGAACAGGAAGGCTGAAATAGCCACCTACGTAAGCAAATTCCTAACCTGTGCCAAGGTCAAGGTAGAATACCAAAAACCCTCAGGGCTATTGCAATAGCCCGAGATTCCTGTTTGGAAAGGGGAATAAATCGCCATGGACTTTATTACAGGTCTACCTAAAACACCAAGTGGAAATGATACTATATGGGTGATTATCGACCGGCTAACCAAATCGGCTCACTTCTTAGCAATCAAGGAAACCGACAAGTTCGATACCCTTGCAGCGCTGTACATGAAGGAAACAGTAGCCCGACACGGAGTGCCAATATCCATCATATCTGACCGTGATTCACGTTTTACTTCTCATCTGTGGCAATCAGCACAGAAATCCTTAGGATCACGCGTCGATTTGAGCACAGCATACCATCCTCAGACTGATGGTCAAAGTGAACGTACCATTCAGACTCTCGAAGACTTGCTATGTGTAATCGACTTTGGTAAAGGCTGGGAAAAGTATCTACCTTTGGTAGAGTTTTCCTATAACAATAGCTATCACACGAGTATCCAGGCAGCACCATTCGAGGCGCTGTATAGACGAAAATGTCGATCGCCCGTTTGTTGGGCGGAGGCTGGTGATAATCAGATCACGGGTCCAGAGTTGGTTCTGGAAGCAACTAAAAACATAGTGCATATCCGAAATCGTATGGCGGCGGCTCGGGATCGCCCAAAAGAGCTATGCCGATCAGCGACGCAAATCGCTAGCATTTCAAGTAGGTGATCGGGTCCTACTGAAGGTATCGCTTGGAAGGGCGTGATTTGTTTTGGAAAAAGAGGTAAACTAAACTCGCGATATGTTGGTCCGTTTGAAATCACAAAGAAAATCAGTCAGGTAGCTTATGAGTTGAACCTTCCTGATGAACTCAGTTGAGTTCACAACGTTTTTCATGTCTCAAATCTGAAGAAGTGTCTATCAGATAAAACACTAACCGTTCTATTGGATGAGATCCATGTGGACGAACAACTGCGGTTCATTGAGGAACCAATAGAAATTATGGACCGGGAGGTCAAAACACGAAGGCATAGTAAAATACCGATTGTCAAGGTTCGTTGGAACTCTAAGCATGGACCGGAATACACTTGGGAAAGTGAGGATCAAATGAAAGACAAATATCCTCACCTTTTTGCAACCGAATCACAAGATCCAAGAAATGGAAACTGAATTTCGGGGCGAAATTCTTCTGACTAGGGGAGAATGTGACAACTCAGAAATATCTCCCTTACTCTAACGTTTTCAAACTCTTGTTTATAAAATTTTCGGGACGAAAATTCCTTCAACATGAGGATAATGTGACATCCCGGATAATCAGGTATCATCTCTCGTAATTACGTGATTTAATATTTTAGAAACTTCATGTCGCGAATAATTGTCGAGTCGTAATATGTGTAGTTATCTAGCGAATTATAATTATCGGTTAGCAAAATTTTATTTATAAATCCGAAAATCCGAACCGAACCGAGCTTGTGAAACGATTCGATTTCGTAACCAGACAAACCCAAACCGCCACCCACACCCTTGCGGACCAAACCCAACCCGCCACCCTCCCCCTCTCGGCCCAAAAACTAGCCCAAACCCCCCTCCCTTGGCCCCTTAGTTATGTATACGTATGTATGCATGGGGGGTTCAAACAAATTACAAACCCTAGTTCCTTTCCCCTCCATTGTGTGCGACGGCAGCAACAGCCCCCCCACTCGTTCGCGCAAGGCAGCCCCCCTTCTCTTGATCGATTCCAAGTGTGTCCCGGTTCGCTAGCTTTCGTCGTTTCAAGGTTAGGGTTTATTGCGTTATGATTCATGTTAAGTTTTGTGTAGTTTTAATCATGAGTATGTTGCTTGTATGAGATTGTTATGAAAAAGTGTGGTTGTGTATGATTTGTTCGGATGAATATTCGAATCTTTGCGGTTACGATGATTGGATAAATAGTAAAATCATAGGCTGCGTTTTCTCTAGAAGGATCATGATATATGATTAGGGTTTCGATATAATGAATATGGATGCATGATAATTGATGAATAACCTGCTTCAAATTGTTGTCATAAGTCGTGGTGATCATTAGGAGGGTTTCGGGTGGAGTTTTAGGGTTAAAAAGGAAGCTGATCCGCGAAGACAACCAACTTCAGTTGGCTGTAAACGAACCGTTATAACTCGAAAAATCGATTTTCTGAAGTCTAAAACATACATTTTCGAAAAACGCTTCTAATGGCACAGGAATCACATTTTTCTTGAAGTCGTTTGTTATTTTAAATTAGTGATTTCGTGCAGCAGCTGAAGCTGCGTTTTTTTCTGCAGAAAATTCACGTAATGTTTTCTTACATAACCTGTAAACCGAAAAGAGTTAAGTCACGAAATTTATACACTAGATACTCCTAGGTGTTCAGAGGAATCTACAACTGGAATTTCGTCAATCGGACAAACGAGTACTTTTAAATGATTTTTCTCGTGGACTGCAGTCAGAAAGCAACGAATCTGACTGCAGCCTAGTAAATAAATTCTTATAAATAATTGGTAAGTAACCAAGACTTGAAAATTTTATACAAAATTCTACAGTCTAGTTTACACCTTCTGTAAAAAGATTGGAATTTTTGGAATATGGAAACTATTTTATAAAAATTTCCGAAAACAGCCCAGTTACGAATGTACAAGCTGAAACATGACAACTTACATTTGTGTGTATCTAAGTGATGTATGTGCTATCCTGTGTTTGTGACAAGTTGTTGGTCGTTATTTCATATAGTGACACCTTGCATGCATAATTATGGTTTTGAACTTGTCATTACGTGTTTCGTACGGTGTGCTAGTTACGCGTAGGGTTTTGTGTCCTTTACTTATTTTGCATTTATCTAACCGAGCAACTTAAGGTGAGTTCACGGCCTCTATATCTTTAAACGTTAACTAAACACAGGGGGAGAAAACATGTACACGTTACAGTGATATATGGGTTGATTATATTACGGTACAGTAACGTCTTTCTTTTTAAAACATGTACATGTTACAGTGATGTATGGGTGGCATACATCATGGTACAGTTTCTATTTAGAGTTATGTTATACGGTTACGGTCACAAGGGAGCATATATCACATGCCAGTCCCCTTAACACTTACGATGCTGTTAGTATTGGATTATAGCGAGGGAATTTTTAGTAGTACTACTGGGCTCGACAAGCCCCACTCGAATTGGTCGCGCCAGTTAGACCGAACGTTGATGGTCACGAGTGTAGAATTTGCCTAATATTTACCATGGTTGGTGATAGGCCTGGCACAACAGGGGCAGCAACGTCAGCTTCGGATCGAACACTTTGTTGGCATGACCTAGGCTAGATACCTAAACAAATAACATAAACTGCTAATCAATATAACAAAACGATTCGGGTTTTTAATGGGGAACAACTTATAACAACACGATTCGGGTTTTGAATCGGGAAACTTAAACATTCTGATTCGGGTTTGGATCAGGGGATACCTACTATAACATACTAGTTTGGGATTTGAACCAATGGAAACAACTTATATTATATTTGTAAACTAAAACCTGTGAACTCACTCATCATTATTGTTGACACTTGATTTTACATGTTTCCTCAGGTTGCTAAGGTAGCACACATCAGGACTAGGATGCATTGTGGTGTCACATTGATTTCATCAAATATTTAGACACAACTTTAAATTACATTAGCTATTTTGGTTTTGTAATTGTTTACGCTTCCGCAACTCAATTGTATAAAGAGTATTTTCTCATGAATAAGCAAATAGGAAAATTTCAAACTCATATAGTGGTCGTTCAATATGACTAATGAATGTGATCCTGGTTCGTCATGCTCCTCGCGGTAAAACCCTGCAAGTGGATTTTGGAGGGTTTGACAGTTAACGTCAAGATTAGCATGATCATCATTCTCGGGGTGACTATTTGCTCCTCCAGAGCCAGCCATCTTGTAGATCTTAGTTCTACACAGTTTTAAAAGTCCATTAGTTGATCATTGCAATTGATGATTCGCAGTGTATCATGGTATTCTTAACCATTTAAGCACATTAAAGTACATGCTTCTTAATAAACTTTGCACAAAAGGCTTAAAATTTTATAGAATCATGAATTGTGTTTGGACATGAGATTTATGGCTTAAAGGCATTTCATCACTAACGGATGTTTGAATTTCTTATTGTCATTACATATCTGACAAGATTGTATAAGATTGATCGCTTACGATCGATGAGGTTTGGGTGTAGCCCAACTACCTCGATGACTAGTGTGGTTCCTCAAGTCACACTGTCAGGAGAGTCAACGTCACTTAGATGTTAACTAGGATTAATTGTCTTAAAATGGTTTTTATAGTAAAGCCTAGGTTGTATTTATGATCATTTTAATAAGGTTTGGACCGCAGCTCACTACCTTGGACAGGGAACCTTAAAGATTACGATGTCCTAGACTCTATTGGATGATTAGTTAGGGTTCATAATGTCACACCCCGACCCGCAGCGGAATAAGAGTCGGGGCATAATTGGGTTATCACCAAAGCTCATGATGTTTACTAATATGTTTCATATTTATTAAATCCAAATTACATTTCAATATTCCAAGTCAAATTCATACAATACAAGGAAAGGAAAAATTAACTAAAACAAATCCATAATCTAAACTGGTTTATTCTTATAAGCCGCCCTATATGTTTCTTGCTTCAACTTGATCACCTATATCATGTGTAAAAAATGGGAAATTTTGGGTCAACAAAAGTTGGCGAGTGAACCTTGTTAAAAACATTTGTTATTGATTTATTATTTATATTTAATTTAGGAAAATTGTGCAATAATCATATATGAGCAAATGTATGTAGACATAACAATCACAAACCACCTTGCTTAAGCATGAAATAAGAATGACAATGTATAGGTTGGCAACGTCCCGTTCACGCTCATAGGTAATGGGGAACGGACGGCCTATGCAAATGTATGTGAGATCAAGGCTCAATCAAACGGAGCCGATCTTATGTTGGCAACGCCTGGTTCACGCTCATAGGTAATGGGGAACAGCTCACGCTCATAGGTAATGGGGAGCGGCGACCTATGAAATGTATGTACTGAAATGATAAATTTAATCTAAACTTCAACCACACAAACAACGGATACATATTGAATACACATGATCATGAATATGAAGGATGCACAAGTGTTTAATTAAATTAAATAAATAGCGACATATGATACACCCCAAAATGTGATTAAAATGGGGAATTGGTAGAGATTCACTCACATTGGGCGCGTTTGTTTGAAGATGTTGAATGCGCACGAGTTTAGGGGATTGATCGACGAGAGATAACTAACCAAATAAATAACGAAAAGGTACAGTAAGTATGTGGATTTTATTAACTCTTTTAATAGGATTTTTGGGTATAATTTTGTGAGTTTAAGGCTACTTTCTAACTTTGAAAACGTTATTTTTAAGTATTTTTAATTGATTTTTAAATTAAATAAATAAATAAAAATAAATAAAAAAATGTTGACTTTGACCGTTGACCGAGACCGTTGACCGTTGACCGGTTCGGTCGGTTATATTGTTGCACTGAGCGAGGTTCGAACCGGTGACCTCCCGTACGCGTGCACGCAGCTCTACCAACTGAGCTACGTGTCTAACCCGAAATAATTCTGTTTTTAATTATACTTATATACTATTTAGTTTAATCCGAAAATTATTTATTTTTAAAAAGATTTTAAACGTATCGGACCGGTGCTGACCACAGGTCTCGAACCCGGGACCTGTGGGTTAGCGTGCACACAGTCCACCGCTGGACTGTGTGTCTAACTTGGTTAATAACTCGGTTTTCATTATACTTAACATGTTTTTGGTAGTTAACCCGGTTCAGTTAAAAAGGCATTTGTTTATAACAATAGAGTAAAGCTGGGACAGGATTCGAACTCGCGTCGCAGGTGTTATGTGTGCACACAGTCCACTGCTGGACTGTGTGTCTAACCCGTTTATAAAACTGATTTTAATTAATCTTATGATACAACCCGACTTCGTCTTCTTCGTTAGATTTTACCCAGAAAACAAGGTCCGACTGTTTGGTCTGGTTTATGCCTTATCTGGTTTTTAAACTTAATAAGTAACTTAAAAGTAACGAATGGAGAGGGTTTGGGGGAAAAAGATATACCTATCAGTGTTGCTCACAGAATTCCGGCAGAGTCCGTCGGTTCTGAAAGTGAACTCCGGCTGTCGACATCAATTAACAATTCTGTTCGATTATTACGAAGTTGAGATACTTAATCAAAGTTTAATAGGAGTTGGAAAGATCATACCAGCTCTCAGTGTGATTTCGGAAGTTCCATAAATTTTCCGGCGAAGGTGGGAATTTCGACGAACGTTGACTGGGATTGCTTCTGATGGTGGAGTTGTGTTAGTGACAGATTATTCGAATGATTGAAACAGAAAGAGTCGAAAGAATTACCGTGTGGATGTGAGTCTCGTTTTCCGGCGACTTACAGATGTTTTCCGGCGATTTAATTTTCGTCGAGAAGAGGTGCGATTTGTGAGCGAAAAGGTTTCCAGTGGATTGTGGGTGAATTTATAGGGAAGTATCGAGATGTATGGGGTCTAAATTCGGTCTCAATTCAAGGTCAGCCGTTCTCCGGCGGTTACGACTGATGTCGCGGGTTCAGACGTCGGTTATAACCGTCGTTAGAGTTAATTCTTCGGTTAACTTGGACGAAAACGTAAATAATCGGCGAAGTCGTCGGGATTTCCGACGACTGCTATTCGGGCGCGATTTTGACTGAATTTGGCTTCCGTGCTTTATTATTTGAATTAATTGATTCAATATGATATCAGAAAATCAAAGTGGCGGAGTGGTTGATTGTGTGAACGTTAGGTCTTTGGGGATTTCCGGCTGACCGGGGTTCGACTCCCGGCAGCCAGTTTTCCTTTTTAATTAATTTATTTTTATATTTTTACAATTATAATTTATATCTTCTAATTTGTTTATTAATTATGAATCGTTTAAAATTAAAATAAGTCATAAATGAACAACAAAAATTTAAAACTGATTGTTCGGTTATTAAACGAAGCGGGTTTCAAAAACCCGTTTTTCGACAAATGTTACACATAAGCCATTCATCCTTGAGTGATAATGGAAAGTGTTTATCATTCTTGATGTACACTTTGATCTTGTTAACCATTAGGCTTTAGGGTGGAACATAGTTCACCGTCTCTGGATAAAATGGATACTCTTCGTTAGCTATCATGATAGAAGGTTATCGGTCCTTAACTTATCATAGTTTGCCAATTTATTATGGTCTATTGCCATTTGGCTATATAAAACCATTAAGAAGATCTTTCGGAATTTTAGCGGATCAATAAAATTTCGAGTAAAGTCGAGACGATCGCTTGAACAATAGGATATTCTAATACTTATATATACACACACATATGAAGTTTGAATCCTTTCTCATTAAATAAATAAGGGATTACATTAGGGCCTTAAACAGGTCTTTTAACAAAAATTTAGATTAATTTGTCCTCGCCAGGGGCCTATCAGAAACAACTAGTCCACGCTGGGACGAAACGAAATACTTGTCCACGCAGGGACTAAAATAGAAATACTTGTCCACGCAGGGACTAAATAGAAATACTAATAGCTCAATCTCTACTCCTCTTTCTTTCCCTTCCATATTTTTGTCAACTTCTCTACTCCTCTTTCTTTCCCTTCCATATTTATGTCAACTTCTTGAAGGCCTTGAAGGTTTTCTTTTTCTTTTGTCTCAGTTTGGCGCTGCATCTATTCCACTATTTCCAAGGCCTGATTAATGGCCTCAAGTTGTGGTGTTGATTGCGGCTTTTGCTGCGGCGGGGGTTGCGATGGCGGCTGATACTAGGATGCAGAAGGGTATTGGTATCCATAGCCAGGATATGATGTAGCTGAGTATGGGAGAAAAGGAGTTGGGTTATAAGCATTATAATCGGCTGCTTCCAAATATGGATCAACAGACGGTGCCGAATAGTCATAGTGTAAAGGTGTAGGTGTATGGTGGTACCCAGATGAATCTGGATAAGAAGGAATCGGGTTTCCTAGTTCTGGCAGTGACAGCTGAACAGTAGGTTCAATGGCTGGTGGAAGAAGTGGCAATTCTGCTACAGGTGACGTGTTTGAGGGTCCACCCATTTGTGGGTCCTCATGGATGACAGGGAAAGTATGGGACACAGGTGGTTGCGAACCCGTCCGTTGCGCTACACGCACTGACATACGGGCTCCACGCTTCTTTCTTGGAGGTGTTTGTTGTAGTTGTTGTTGTTGTTGTTCCCCCACTTCCATTTGCACGGTTTCTTGGGGAGGTGATGGTGGTTTAGAAGAATGAGGAGAAGGGTATAGTAAAACTGATATTGGCTCCATCTCAAATCCCAATCATCGGGACCTTCAAATGGTGATCCCATGCGTGAAGGGGGACCACTTGACAGTTCAATGGGATAGTCGCGCGATCCCAAGGGTGGCATATCAGGATCTTCCTCCATATGGGTGGGTGAGTCAACCGGTGGCGTTATAGATGGCGAACGTGCATAGCTATTTGGGTTGGAGGCTTCTTGGTGAGGGTTGGAGTGTTGGGAGTGATGCGAATAATACGAATGGAAAGAGTAGTGTGAGTCTTGGGAGTCTGAAGGTGGGGGAGAGTACTCGCGTGGAAGCGAGTACCCAAACGGTCTCCATGATGACGAAGAATCTCCTGATCCTTCGTATGGGTTTGGGCTGGGTACACGAGATGGTCCTTGCCCGGATGCTACTCCTCTTGTTGAGCCTCCGCCTCTCCTAATGCTACCACGGCATCTTGGCGGCATTTTTCCTGCTCCAAAACAAATTAGAGAAAAAAACAAGCAAACAAGAAATAATAAACCAATAAAGATTTTTAATAAGGGTTGGAGAATCCTATATTGATGTCTAGACTCGGAGCCTAAGGAATGTGCTATTGTGTATACTCTAGATTAAACACAAAAGGCTAGTGTTTAATTCACTCGAACGTTGGCTCTGATACCAACCTGTCACACCCCGTATTTCCAACACAATCCCGGTGGGCCCGGGTGGGGAGTATCATGACGTAAGATTGGTGTCATCATGGTCAAACATATATACAGCACAGCAGAAGTCTTGAATATTAAATATTATTACAAACCATAGAGTTTAAAAGTAAATACATGGTTTGCAATATTAGATCCACAGGCGGATCGAAAGTACGAAAATGATATTCTCTAACAGAATTTAGGCTTGACTAAGAACTTGCAAAATTCTCTACGTCGTTACCAAGCAGCTCCTAGCCTATTCCGTGCCGAAACCTGTCACTTAACCTTTTTGGAAAATACGTCAGTTTTCACTGGTAAATACATTTAACCGAATCATTTTGAAAACATTTAAAATTTGTTTAGGTGCTTTGAGCACGAAAATCTTTTATAACCTAGGACAATTCAAAATGATCTTGTTTACAGTTTTACAGGTTTGTCAATACATATGGGGTCCGATGCAGAAACCGAATAACCTGATTAACCGACACACCACTTAATAAAAACCCACGGAGGGGTAAAATAAAAATAAATTGTTTAGCATTAGCGTTTGTCAGGTGGTGCCTACACCCCACGCTTAGGTCGTGGCCATTAGTAATTTAAATGAGCCAAGGATATCCAGGACACGGTCGAGTTAACCCCCAATGTTTAAGTTATCAGACAATACAAATAAAACGGGTCATAAGATTTAGTAAATCACAATCCGATAAACATGATCCCATTCCCGACCAAGCAGTAATATAATATTGTATCCCAAGCCCGTATAGGGAAAATAAGTTAAAGTATTTACCTGAGCTAGTTCTTCTAATGAATAGTAACCCAGCCGATAATCAAGAAGATAAATGCAAGTATCGATCTACTGGGAGGCTTCTAGTCTGGATTGATGGTATTAATAACCAATTAGAATGCTATCGGGTTTAGGTTGAGTCGTTGACTCGAACCGGTTAGCTTTAAGAATACGTAACGGAACGATACGCTAGATTAAGCGACGACCGGAGAGAATGTTGTTTAGACCCGAGAAGTGCTAGGACTTGTATATTTTAGGTAAACATGTAACATTCTGGATTTTGATATAAAAATGATAAGGTTAGACCCGTTTCGGTGAATCTACGTAAACTAGTCACGTAGGCTTAACCATACGCATAAGCGATACCGGGTAACCGAATGAGTCATGTACAAGTTTTTGTGCTAATATGCCTAAGTCATGTTTTAATATCAGCAAAATACCAACATGCATGCCCATTATAGTTTTTAAATCGATTTCAGCTTTAAAGGGGTAATTTGGTCATTTTATGATTCATAAAAAGGAGTTGATGACTAATCTGATGTCACGGTCATATATTATTTATAAAAACATTTATTTTATGATGTTACATCAGTAAGATATCAAATACATATGTGGTTTACATTTGAAGACCAAACTATGCCCCGAAAGGGTATTTTGGTCATTTCACACATAGGTTTGGAGGCTTATTTGGAAATCTGAGTTTATAACTTGTACCTACTGTAAAAATGTTAGAAATAAGTTTTATAATCAGTAGGTAATAAGTCTTGATGCTTAGATATGGTTTTAACCCATACTATGCGTCGAAAAGGCGATAAAGTCGCTAAATGACGATTTAATCGATGTTTAAGGAGTAGTTTTGATCAGGTTTACATATTCAAAATATTTTATTTAACATATATAATCAGTTTGTAAAAGGTTTGGTTATGAAGATGTCTTTAAAACTCATTTTATACACCATAAGGTTATTATCGTCATTTATCGATACCATGCAAGAGCCTTTACATAAACTCAGTTTATAAACTGATCTAATATCCCAAATAATTCTAAATATATTATAACATGAGCAGGTAAAGTATTTTATCGTAGGAGTTACGTTTAAAACACCTTATTTGCTGAAAAGGGCATTTTGGTCATTTGAAAGCTTGATTTGCGATATTTAGGAAAAACTCATGTTATGACCATAATAATGACATGCATGTAAGCCAAACAAGTCAACATATCAGTAGATATCTTGTTTGCATGCTCGTTTATATTTTAAATCTCATTTTACGCAAAGCACATTGATGAAACTTGCGCATAACTCGGAATTGTTATGATCATGTAGTATGACCTCAGAGGGTTTTACTACAATATATAAGGATCATAATGCAACTTAAAATTGGCCTTGAAAGATACAAAATCGGGTCAGAACTGAAAGTCAAAGCAGAAGTCAAACCTTGCGACTTTCGGTTTCGAACCGACCTTTAGATCTGGATTTGACGAGTCGAACATGTTCTTACACGTTCTTATAATTATTATCGAGTATTTAGAGTGTCAAAACTGATTTTATAGCATGCATGTTATTAGTTATACGTTTAATACCAAATCTGACCCAGTTTGACTTTTTATGAATAAGTTTGACTCGTCAATTGGACATGCAACCATGGAAATCAGGAGGTGCCCTTATGGGGGTTTGATACCTACCTTATTTCGATCGCGTAACCATGTTTAGATTAGATCATGATTGGACCGTTAAAGATTTAACCGCAAGTCAAACCGGTTTTACGACAAGCTTGACTTTTAGCTTGAATGAGAATTAAACTGAATGAAGAAGGTCAAGAACACTTACACCAGGTCCTTGCACTAAAATAAGATGAACTTGAAGGCCCTTGTAGCTCCAGAACTTGCAGAGGTTGATGTGAGTGAATTCTAAGACATGCAAGTTCTTTTAATGGATGCACAAGACCCCATTTTATGGAGTTGGAGGTTGAAGGAGGTGGCTACAGGTGTTAAGAGGGTTTGGCAGAAGGAAACAAGTGTATAGGGTCGTGTAAAATGCAGAGGCAAGGTAAGAATTCGCGAGAGCATGCAAGCTGCCACGTTTTTACACAATTCTGCCATCTGCAGATCCCCTTACGGACCGTATGGGGTTACGGTTACGGTTCGTCGTAAGGACCTCCAGCGCCAAAACAACACTGTGACCGTAAGCAGCTGCGTCCGTAACACCTCAGAGAAAAAATTTAATTTTCTTGGGATTTATTAATGATTCGATTATGCCTTGACGTTCAGAGGTTACTAATTAACATGACATTGCACTTGGTCCCTCTCGGTCAGTAGCCGGCACGAGGATCAACGGGACACGTGTCGGGGTTTAACTGGTTGGGATTTACGAGGTGTTACAATTAATTTTTTATGTGTTTCAGTCTTATTTCTTCACATTAACACGCCGCAAATTTAGTGTTGGTGTTCGCTCCCAGCGGTGTGACATTGTGTTATTTGGTATAGTTTTAGGCCTCCGCCGCAACGCGGGGGTGCTTAATTATTGTTGCATTATGTGATTGTACCCTAAGCATAGGGAGTTTTTTCAAAAAAAAAATCGTGATTTTTCACTTTTAACCAAAAATGTTTTTCATCTTTTGTATATTAACACTTTTAATTTATTTACTTTTAATCCAAAACTTAGCATCTTTTGTAACTTAACCCAAAATTTCCATAATATAAATTAGCAACATATTGTTGCATCATGTGATTGTACCCCAAGCATGGGGACTTTTTAAAAAAAAATTGTGATTTTTCACTTTTAACCTAAATGTTTTTCATCTTTTGTATATTAACACTTTTAATCCAAAACTTAGCATCTTTTGTAATTTTACCCAAAACTTTTTTATTTACAACTTTGGTTCCCCGTACTTTTATCTTTCGCAAGTTTTTCGTTTCATTCTAAATTTTGCGAGTTAATACGTCGCAAGGTACGTGTGTATTCAACGTTTTTTGGTCTATTTTTTCACGTTTTGTCGCAACGTGTCTATTTTCCCCCTTTGGCAAGTTAGCCGCAACAGGCGGATCCTACATCGACTTAGTTATTCTTTTCTACGTTATTTTGCGAGTTAACACGGCGCAACATGCGTATGTGGTTCAACGTTTTTACATCTATTTTTTTCCATTTAACAAGTTCATCGCAACGCGTGGGTCCTAAATCGACATAGTTATTTTTATATGTTTCAGTCTTATTTCTTCACATTAACACGCCGCAAATTCAATGTTGGTGTTCGCTCCCAGAGATGTGACATTGATGTTATTGGCATAGTTTTATGCCCGCCGCAACGCGGGGGTGCTTAATTTCTAGTTAGATAAGAAATATCATGTTCATAGCTTTTTAGCTTAGGAGTATTTTGGGGGGTGAGATAAGACTTTGGGACCGATAGGGTTTCCTCCTGAATTGGTGTATAGGCATTATGCCTAGTGGAGATGAGTATGATCGGTGGTTCCGCTGGTGGCACGATGATACTCCAGTGGTCCGTTAGTGATCCAAATTTGTTGTAAAAAAAGATAAAAATGTAATTCTCTAAACACCCTAAATTTATAGAATTGTCGTTCAAAAAAAAAGATAAAAAATATAATTTTCTAAACACCCAAATTTATAGAATAATGGATTTTTATAATCCCAATAATTAATCGTTGGCCAACAATGATCCAAATTTAAAAATAATCAGTGGTGATCCCACTTTTTTTACATATCATAAACCAACTTGCAATTATTTAAAAACCACTTAGAAAACAATATACCTTTTCTTTTTCAAAAATTTACCACATCACTTATTTATCCACATTTTTAACCCCCCCCCCCCCCCCACATGCACACTTATTTTGTTACTTTAAACTTTAATAAAGTTACCACACGTCCCTAAACTTTATACAAATAATTGTAATCATTAAGTTCTATTATTTCCTTTTACGTGAGTTTTGTTATCGCTTGAACTTAGATATTCTTTATCATGATAATTTTTACGTGTCGGTCTAAATTTGACAAGTTAACATTCTGTATTGTGTATGTCTGGTTCAACCTTTTTATGTCTATTTTTTATTGGTTTCGTTATTTCCTTTTACGTGAGTTTTGTTAGCGCTTCGACTTATATATTCTTTATCATGATAATGTTTTACGTTTCGGTCTAAATTTGACGAGCTAACATTCTATAACGTATGTGTCTGGTTTAACATTTTTACGTCTATTTTTTGTTTGGTCCCGCCGACGCGCAACACTCGGTCTTAAAAACTAGTTATAAATATCCAAGTATTGTTTCTAGATCCATGGGCTCGGCCCAATAACAGCCACCTAACCCGTTTAAACCCACGTGTTTAAAGCTCTCTTCGCCGCTAAACATTTCACAGTGGTCAAAGTCGGAAACACAACAATATGTCCACCACTGACGATGAACTTCGCCGGAGAAAGTACGAAGAAGCCCTAGAAATCAAATCGCTCCGCCGTATCATCTCCGCCTACCTCAAGTAACTTTACCTCTCCTTATTCATCTTCAATCGATTGTTCTATGCGTTACGTTTGCCTAATTGAATTTTATAAATGCTTCACTGCTTAATTTGTTTTCCTGAAACTGTTCTGTTAGTGTTTTTTGAATTTGAAATTGACCGTAGGCTCTGGTTAGGTTAAGCTTCTTACGGTTGTAGTATGATTAACATCTTCTGATCTGCAGGTTTTTGTGTTTATTTTGATGCATTTTTGTTATATTCTTTGTCATTTGCTGCTGCTGATGAATTGTGCTCGTTTATAGAGGCGGAAGTGTAGTGTAAAATAGAAGTTTACATCAACTTCGAGTTTTATTGATTTTTAAAATTAAAACTTTTCAGTTTGCTGTATGTATATGTGTATAGATGTTTATACGCATATGCGCACATATATGTATGATATGTGTATCTGTTTATGTGATATGTGTGCATTGGATGATGATCACTGCACATGATGAAAAAGTTGTAGGTAGAGTTATGGTGTTAGACACTGTCATGATGCGCAGCACATGATGAAAAAGTTGTGTGTCATGCTGAGTTGTGTTCATTTATAAAGACGGAATCGTAGTATAAAAAAGAAGTTCACATCAGCATCAAGTTTTATTGATCATTAGAATCAAAATGTTATGGACTAATACCATTGCAAGGTATGAGACTTGTCCCACATCGGTTGTATGGGCAACCAATGTGGGGTTTATATACCAAATGGGTTCCCTCACCCACCATGCTAGTCTTTTGGGTTGTGTTCTCCTGTTTGGTATGTAACATTGGTATCAGAGCCAGAACTCGGAGTGGGGGCCCACGGAGTGGTGGCCGAGAGCCAGCGTGACACGTGGCCGTGACCAACGAGGCTCGGAGTGGTGGCCCATGGAGTGGTGGCCTGGAAAGAGCCAGCCGTGACCAACATGGCCGTGACCAACGAGGACGTTGGCCCTTTAAGGAGGGTCGATTGTTATGGACTAATACCATTGCAAGGTATGAGACTTGTCTCACCAGGCTAGTCTTTTGGGTTGTGTTCTCCTGTTTGGTATGTAACACAAAACTTTTCAGTTTGCTATATATATATGCGGTGTGTGCGCGTTGTGTGTGTGGACACATATACATACACACATATATATGTATATGTATATGCATATGGATATAGGGAGAGGATCATGAGAAAGCTAGATATAAATGAGAAAACTAACTAACTAAAAAGCCAAAAAAAAGCATAAAGAACATACAATTTTTTTTTACAATTTTTTATAAAAAATCGCTGCATTTTATGTATAATTTTTTTTTTCAAAAAAAAAAAAAAAAAAACTTGTACTGCACATGTGCACTATATGTGTACTACACATGTGCATTATATGTTTATGTTGCACATGTGCATTATATGCTTTTTTTTTTTTTAAAGTTTTTTTTATATAATATATATAGCGAATTTTAATAAAAAAAATCAAAAAAAAATTGATATGTTTTTTTTGGCTTTTTTAGTTAGTTTTTTGGTTTTCTCATTTAAACTAGTTTTCTCATGATCCATCCCCTATGGGTATATGTGTTTATATGCATATGCACACAGACATATATGATATATGTATCTGTATCTGTATATGTGTGTATCGGATCATGATTAGTTTAAAAAGTCCTTAATGTGAAAAGTGTAGGCAGAGTTATGGTGTTAGACACTATCATGATGCACAAAATATGATGAAAAATTTGTGTATCATGATGAAAAAGATTTGCCAAAATTCTGATGTATAGTCTTCTATGTCATGATGCACAGTGAGGCGTCACACGTGTTATTACTGGTTTTATAAATCGTTATAGCTTCTAAAATTTTGGTATAACTCGGATGGTTTTTATTGCTAATTAGGTTTTTTGATTATACTAGAGAGTATTTAATAGTTTTCTATGTCTAGAAATATCTCCAATGATGATGGAAATATCAGTGTTATATATTCTCGATTAGAACTTTAGTTGAAACATAATGACTTGTTACCAAACCTGTTCGTTTTGCCAACTTTATGAAAGAGTGACTGGGATGTGAAAACAGATACTGAAGTGTGTTGCAGGCACATACTATAGTTTCAAATACCGGTTCCTATGTGCAGTCTCTCAACTTGTAGATTTAAACTGAGAAGCTACTGTAGATAGAGTTTTAAAAAATCCGCTTAGGGCATTTGGCAACTTACGTTTCCAGGGATTAAAGAATAATAGCTTGAGGGAGATGTGAGAATCGATAGGCATAGTTTACAACAATGACAAGTAATTTGGCTCAGTTTGGAGTTATTGTAAATCCTTACTTGCAACGATAAATGCACATGCACTTTACTTATTTGCCTTTTCTAGGAAATCATTTTTTCTCATTGGAGCTTAATATCACTTAGATACGATTGCCTAGTTGAAAATATAAAACGTATACTATTATATACATCAAACGTTGAACATATATAGATTAAATGCAGTCTTTTTCAATGGTTTCAAAAAATAGTTGCACCATCAGATGAGGCATAGACATAGCGAGATTACATATTCACACGGCAATTAACTTGTATCACACAAAAGAGCTCACACATTGACAAGCATGATGAAATATGTTGGCTTCATCATGGAACAAATTATTCACACAATTGTGTGTGAAGCGGTATCTTCAACATTTTTCCATGTATTGAATTTAGGGTAACCGAGACAGTTAAATTTGTCAAATTTGAAATATCAGATCTGCATGTCTATCTGTATGAAGGCCGGATGCATAATAGGCATGGATACTGATCCTAATCCTTATTAAGCATTTTTTTCGTTATAACTTGGGATGGTGATCAAATGGAGTTAGTATTCATTGTCTGATTTTAGGAGTGTACTTGTATAATATTTACTATTATGTGCTGGCTATATCTTCAGCTCTGAGGTGTCTGATCACAAGTTCATCTATTTATCAGCCTCTACTCTTTCAAAAAGATTTATATGATATATTTATTTTGTTTTTTCATATTTTTTACTTCTTCAATAGCAACCAGCTAGAAAACTGACATGCACTTAAGATAAGGTTGAGTGGAAAGAGATCACAACTAATGGCGATTATTTTAATTAATAGCAGTTGTGATAGGTGTGCTATGGCTGTGAGGATTTTAAAAAAATTATTTGTTAGCACATGGTAGATCTTGGGAACCCAAGATGAGATGAGGCAACTTAGGTTTCTGTGATGTACAACATTTATATTAAAGACGCATGTTACCACTTACCATCAAATCAATGCTTTATTACTCTGTTGCCAAAAAAAGAACCTTTTTCATCATGATTTGAGGTTGTTAGATGTTATTGATTATGTTAAATGTTATTATTATGCTAGTACACAAAAAGCTTTCATCTGTTTATCTTACAGAATCTGTCTCTTCATAGTTCATATGTCCTATTATATTCGTATTCCACCAACATTTTTCTATATAAAGATAAATGATACGTACTGACGGATCATATTTTTCTCAAATCGGTTGATGCAGCTATCCAGAAGCCGCAGAGGAGGATGTGAAAAGATATGAGAGATCTTTTAGAAGGCTTCCGGTGGCTCACAAGGTATACTATTTCTCTTCAAAGTCCAAACAGAATAGGATGTCAACTTGAAACTCATAATGTCCTGCAGGTTTAGCGTGTCGGTTATGGCTAGATCAGGATCTAGGCGCTGTTATTTTCTTTCCTTCTTTGTGCATTGGTCATTGTATTCGTTATTGGTTAGGTAGTTGATTTGGTTATGCACTTTTATCCAAGAGGGCTCTTCCGATTTTAAAGCTAACTTTTGCATCAAAATAGAGCACACTTCTGTATATGTGAGAAGACTCTTGAATGGATTATATGCATATCTCATTATGAATTTAGTATTGAGGCAGATAACTCTTTTTTGCAGAAGTTGTTGACTATATCTTTTTAACTTTTTTCAGGCTCTGCTGACGCACCTTCCTTTAAAATATCAGAAACTTAGACGGTATATCTCATTTCACTTTTAGATTAATATGTGTGTTACACCTGTTATTTTGTAAACCCTTTTATAACAATGTTCAGTTACGTGACCTCTTAACCTATTCGTGTAGATATGCTCTCGTACTTCGTTCAGCTGTTTTATGATACTACTTTGTTTTGTTATCTGAATATTTACTCTCTGGTTATTATTCGTTACTTATTGTATTGTTTTTTTTTCTGCCGAAAGAAGGTACATCAGATCTTGGTTTAAAATGCGTGATGCGCTCCGATGCATTTGGTCCAAAAATCTGATGCGCCATGCGCGATGCGAGCATATCATGTATACGTTGCGCTCTTTATAAAAAATTACTAAAAAATATTTATACATAACAACTTATTAAAACATACTTAAACTAAAAAAACTGACGTAAGAAGAAGATAAGAGTTGTGCTTTTTGGTACAAATAAAGCATACTAAAATGTTTCTAGAAGCATAAACAAGTGTTTAGGAACCATAATGGTCCAAATCAAACGTACTAAGATATTAATTATTGGAAAAAACCCAACTATTTCATAAAATCTGAAAAAACATAACAGACATTGTTGCGTGCATCGGAGCGCATTATGTGACGAGCGCATTATGCACAATTGTCGCAGTATCATCGCATCATGTAAACGCAGTGCATCAGGTGTTGCGATGCGCTCTCACTAGCGCAACGAGCGCATCACGCGTTATGTGCACATTTTAAAACCAAGCATCAGATTAGTACCATGGTATCATGGTAGGATATTAATCAGTGTCTTCTTATTCTTGCAGGTGTATCTCAAAAAATAGCTTTTTTATTTTTGAAATGCTAAAGGTAATATTATGTGGATCTAATTGCTCTTCAGTCCTCTCTTCCCGGATGGCTTGTTAGTTTAAAACTTGAATCCCATGTATCATAACTCATCCGTACTATAAATAGGTTTGGCAAAATGTCTAATATATTTCTGCATTTTTCTTTTTCAGGCATTTGAGCCTCCTGTTGATATGAGCCAAGATGATGACGATTGTGATCATCTGGACGTGGTTCATGTGGTCATGTTCATGCTCACTCGGAAGATAGGGATCCGTGTTGTGGATCAGCCTCCATAAGCGGAAGATCGCACTCTAACAAATCTGGTGAAGTTTGTGCTGGGCATGAGGTACATGTTATAATCTGTTTCTGGATCTTTAAGGAATAAGGACGGTGAAAGTAAACTGTATAATTTTGTTCTCAAATAGATTGTCAATCTTCTATTCTTTTGTTTCTTCTGTTTGTATTCATACTCATAGCATAATTGCAGGGGAAGAATGGAAATTGCTGTGAGCCAGAATCCGGAAACGTTGCTGTAGGTTTAGAATGCCAAAAAGACACTCATAAAGATGGCTGTGACAATGCTACATGTGTCAAGGATCAGAAGTCTCATGACTCACTTACTGTTTCCAACAAGGATGTGAGTGTTTAGTATGTATTGCTGCTTATACATGTGTGCTAATCTAACTATCATTGTTCTCATGGATGTATTTTTGCTGATACTATCAACTGCTGTGTTAACAGCGTGGAATATCATTTACCTAAGTACCCAACGTTGTAGTTATAATTAGTGAGCTTACTTGCAGATCACGAGAGTATCCAAATTTTGATTTTTTTCTTGTTATGCTGGTTGATTTCAACTGTATGATCATGTGATATGTATTTTAGTTTCTAGTCTTTCATACTACGGAAATGTATATGATATTAATGTTCTTCTTGCTATTCCATTTTTCAGACTTCTTCTGCAACTCCTGATTCCCCTGATTATTTAGAGTCAATGCCTCATTTTCATGTTCCTCTAGTGGATGTTGATAAGGCATGTTTTATTTAGATGTTATGCACACAATCAATTGTTAGATTGTTACTTATATGCATAAGAGCCTCTTAAAGATGACTAAATTGTGGTTAACGTTGTTCAGGTTCGATGTGTCATCAGAAATATAGTCAGAGACTGGGCTACTGAGGTATCCTTGTCTAACTCTATGCTTCTTTCCTACACATTTACAACGTTAGGCATCAAAGTCGATTTTCAGTGACGTGTAATCCCAAGAGCCGAACAAAACATAATTGTTGATATTTGGTCTCTAAACACAGGGCCAGAAGGAACGAGACCAATGTTATAAGCCTATTCTTGAAGAACTTGTACGCCATTTTCCCGAGCGCAGTAAAGAAAGGTGACTCACGGGAATATACTGTTTTTAATATTATTATTTTGGTAACCATGAGAACCCGTTACCGGTAAACTCACAAGACACCTCAACAATGCGATGTATATAATTGAGTAAAGTACACCGATGGTCCCTGTGGTTAACCAAAAATTTGGATTTAGTCCCTAGTTTTTCAGAAGTACACGAATGGTCCCTGTGGTTTGCACTTTGTAACGCATGTAGTCCCCTACGTTTAGTGACTACATGACCATCTATGTACTTTTGGCAAAAGCTGGGGACTAAATGCGTTACAGAGTGCAAACCACATGGGCCATCAGTGTACTTTAAAAAAGTTGGGGACTAAATCCAAAATTTTGGTTAACCACACGGACCATCCGTGTATTTACTCTATATAATTACCATGTTAAAATTCTATGTATCATTGTATTTGTAGCCCTCCTACTTGTCTAGTTCCAGGCGCTGGATTAGGAAGGCTGGCCTTGGAAATTTCATGTCTCGGTATGCGTTATAGTCCGATTTAAGTTCAATCTGAAAAATATGTCACTACAGTGCTTGCATATGATAAGTTTTTTTTGGTTATGTACAGGTTTTATAAGTCAAGGAAATGAATTTTCATACTACATGATGATCTGTTCAAGTTTTATTCTCAATCAGTAAGTAAAGCTGCTCTGATGCTTTTCTTCGTCATTACGACTTTATGCTTGTATTAGAGTAAAATGCCATTTCAAACCCTGAGGTTTGGCCAGTTTTGCGACTTTCGTCCAAAGGTTTGTTTTTCCGCATTTGGATCCAAAAGGTTTGAAATCTTGCCATTTTTCTCCGTTAAGGCAGCGGTATTTCCGCCTTCTTTGTTAGCGTAAAGGGCAATTGGTTTTCTTTTTCAGGGGTATTCGATGTTTTTACATAAAGTGAAAAAGACCGAATTGCCCATTAAGTTAACAAAAAAGACGGAAATACCCCTGACTTAATGGAGAAAATGAACGGAGTTGACGAGCCGGATGAAAATGGCAAGATTTCAAACCTTTTGGATCCAGGTGCAAAAAAAGAAACCTTTGGACGAAAGTAGCAAAACTGGCCAAATCTCTGGGATGAAAACGGCATTTTACTCTTAGTATTAACTTGTTTGATTATATGATTTTTTGTTGTCAGGACTCAGGATGTTGGCGAATGGACTATCCATCCATGGATTCACAGCAATTGCAATTCACTATCGGATGCTGATCAGCTACGTGCAGTTTCCATTCCCGATATTCATCCTGCTGGGTAACCTAAACATTTTCCTCACGACCTTTTCCAATCAGAGTTTTTTTTTTAATTTAGTTATATATACCGGTATTTTACACATGTCTACAATGAAGATTTCTGTTTCGGACCATGAGACGTTAAAACTATTGCGATATGAATTGACAGTGCAGGGATTACCGAAGGTTTTTCTATGTGTGGTGGCGACTTTGTTGAAGTATATAACGACCCGAGCCAAGTAGGTAGGTTTGTTTATGTTTACGTTTATATTCTTTGGTAACTACTAATAAAATATCTAGTATTTAATGCGGAGAATCATGGCCACTTGCAGGAGCGTGGGATGCAGTCGTGACCTGCTTCTTCCTTGATACAGCACACAATATTGTCGAATACATTGAAATCATCTCAAAAATTCTTAAAGATGGTGGTGTAAGTACCTTTTCTAGTTTTTCTCATCAAATGTTAAATTTATTTCATCACAAATAATTGATCTCTTTGGGTGGCAGGTGTGGATAAACTTGGGTCCGCTACTTTATCACTTCGCAGATATGTACGGCCAAGAAGACGTAAGTACTTACACGAATGCAATTTAATTTACGGTCATAATTTATGATATTTACATTTCTTATATGTTCTATACTCTCCAGGAAATGTCAGTTGAGTTAAGTTTGGAAGACGTGAAAGGGGTTGCAATCCATTATGGATTTCAGCTAGAGGTCCGCCGTTAACCACGTTCTATTTTTTTTGGTTACAATTCATCGCTCTTTAAGTAATTAGTGTTTTGTTATGTTTTTGGAGAACAGGTCCAAAAGACTATCGAAACAACTTATACTACAAATCCGCGGGCCATGATGCAAGTATGTTATGTTTCTCACTTCATTGTATTTAACGGGGTGTGTTTGGATGAGTGAGTTATGACGTCTGTTTGTTTGATTTGCAGAATCACTATTTTTCGGCATTTTGGACAATGCGAAAGGTGGGCACGAGTGTACAAGAGAGCATGGATGAATGAATGTCGAGGGTCGTTTCGTGTAGCCATGACTTTTTTTATGTTTCACAAAGTTGAGTTGCATCATTAAATGTAAGTCATAAACTTGAGGACTAAATAAACGTATTGTTATTAACATCATGTGTTAGTGTTATAAATTGAATGTTTTGATGTTGGGTTGTTTTTTATGTTAAGACGTACAAGTCTTGAAATTGATAGATTTTAGTTGAAACTGTTATGTGACTTCATAAGAAATTAATTGTTTGCATAACATGATATTTTAAAACCTACAAGTCTTCCGAACCAAAAGGGTACCTCTTCGTTTTCGTTACTTTGATGGATGTCTGTTACTCATGTACATAGAAAATGCCCGACACAAGGGGCGACTTGTAGACTCAATCCGATTCATGGGTTTCGTTCAAGAATAAAATAATCGAGGTGCTTTGAACACTACCTCACTGAAAATCGTTTGAGCTACATGAGGCACTTTGAATGCCAAAACATGATTACATATTGCTTACATAATGAAGATCTTAAATGGATATTCATGTGGTATTTAGGTCCATCTTGGACTCGCTAAAAGACATAGATCTCCCTTGAAAACGCGACTTTAGAGTGTTAAGGTCTAGAGAGGAGAGTTTTCAAGAGAATGAGATGGTGAGTTCCAGAGACCTCTCAAACTCAACTTTTATAGTCGGGTTCCCTTCATATAAATTTGACGCATGTCGGAATGAATGGGTGGAGGTGACCTTCATAGGTCGGCGAACTTTGAACACACCAATCTTTATAGGTGGTTGGTTGAACCATCATCAAAGCTTTCCATCTTCTCAATTGATTACAAAGTGTTTGTGACCAAATTGATAATCAAAACATATATCAAATAGCGAGTTTAGAATCAATGATTAATAAATTGATGCTTGACCAAATTGATAATCAAAACTTGTTGGATCGTAATCCACAACTTGTTTTTAGGTTAATTAGTTAATTACATTTGTAGCGGAATATTAATTACAAAAATAACCAAGAATAAAAACGCAAGAATAATATATTCAAAACTGTAATCAACTCAACAATGAACGACATTAGTACCGTTTGATTACAACTCCTAAGCTAACATAATCTCTACGCATTAGAAATTACACCCAAATAAAAATTATAAGATCTTCATCATATTTTTATTTGATCCTAACATGATGTCAGCGCAAACTCTCTTATCGGTAGGATCTTCCTATTGGCAATAACCCTCCATTTGTAGGACCATAGAGATTGTTGTTTGTCATATTTAAATAGGGGGGAGATTGCTAGCTAGACGTAATTTTTTATTATAGATTTTATAAAGAATTTGTTCTAATTTTACTGAGAGTACGTGAAGAATATAAGTATGTAAAAGTTGAAGATGTATAACCGTACGTACAACTTTTTCACTAAAACATAATCATCAATTCATCAACATAAAAATAGTTGTTAGATCTTATAAGATGTTAGAGACATCTTTATTCTATTACTACTTAACAAACTTGTGTATTACATAGGTTGATTACCAAAAAAATGTAAATCATAAATTTGTTTATAATCTTTTTCGGTATAATGACTTATTATACAGGGGCGAAGGTTCTTTGGGGCGAGAGGGGGCGCCCGCCCCGCCGAAATTTCCGCTCGTTAGTGTTATATGTGTAGTTTTCGTATAGAATTTTTTGGGTATATACGTTTTCGTCCCCCCCTCCCCGCGGATTTCGAGGGCAAGCTTCGCCACTGTTATTATATAAAATAGTGAAACAAAATGAAAAGTTGCATTTTTAACTATCCAAATATTCTTTTTAAAGTTTCCACCTCTCTTTGAGTAATTTTAATCCATCTTATTATAATGTCTTTATTTAACATGATAAGTTAATTAAAATGATTAAAATTAAGTTTAATATATGTTAATGTTATTAGAAAACTTGACTAATATTTTAGAGTGAAATTCTTTTGATATTATATAATATTAAAATTTAAGTTAGGAGAAGAGATTTCGTGCAAACACATGTTATTATTTAAAATCATTTATTAGAATACATAAGCATTATAAACTTAGATTTAACCATTGACCTATAGTTACCCATTTTCAAACTGGTGTGAATAAGACTTCAAGTCAACTTGGACTATAACGATGAAACCGAATATCTTTAAAACGAGCACACTATTGCTATACTTTTGGAAAAAAAGTTTTCGATAACCCAGATGTGTAAAATGCAATGGACAAAAATCACAAAAAAATGATTTTTTTCAAAAACGCAATGGATAAAAAACACAAAAATGACATTTTTCTAAAACGTAATAGAAAAAAAAACGCAAAGATATATCATTTTTCTAAATGTAATGGACTAAAAACACAAAGAAATGTGGTTTTTTTTTTTCTAAAACGCAATGCACTAAAACACAAAAGAAGATGTTTATTCTAAAACGCAATTGACTAAATCACATAAAAATGTGTTTACCTAAAACGTAATAGACTAAAAACACATAAAATATGTTTTTCCTAAAACGCAATGGGCCAAAAAACATATAAAATGTGTTTTTCCTAAAACGCAATGGACTCAAAACACATAAAAATATGTTTTTTCTTAAAACGCAATGAACTAAAAAACAATAAATATGTTTTTCTTAAAACGAATGGACTGATAATACAAAAGAATGTATTTTTTCATTGTGTTATAAAACACAATTCAAAAACACATGCACTAAAATGCTTATTTTTAGGAGTAAATTGCACAAAACACCTTTATGTTTCCTCAAACTTGCAGGTTCCAGCCTAATGTTTAAAGTTGCTAAAAACAACCTTTAAGTTTATTTTTGTTGCGGGTTCAATCCTTTAACTAACCACGTTATTTCTTCAGTAAGTTCCTCACAATGCATAACATGTGAGGGTATATTCGTCATTTTGTTGATCATGTGAGGAACTTAACTGAAGAAAATAACGGTTAGCTGTAAAGGATTGAATCCGCACAAAAATAAATTAAAGTTTTTTAGCAACTTTTAAACATTAAGGCTGAAACCTGTAAGTTTGAGGAAACATAAGGATGTTTTGTGCAATTTACTCTATTTTTTATTGTGGTATAAAACAAATCTCGTGTAACAAACATCTCACATACTGTTGTCAAATATAGTAAACAACACTTATTCAATATATAAATAACACTTTATTCAACAGCAACGAAAGCGTATTAAATTCAAGCTTTTCTGCAATATAATAAATATAAATTCAACTTTATCAGCCACAAATAATAATAGATATATCAACTTTCAACAGTCACGCTTATAGAAAACGCAATCCATTAAGACGGACTGAAACCAAGCTAACTCAACGGCTCCGGCCATGGTGCCGGCGTCAAACGCCACAGATGCCATTATGCTAACTTTTTTATGCAGGTGGATGTGTTCATTTTGAATTGGGATTGATAGATCTAGGGCTAGGATTAGGGTTACGATTACGGTTGGGGTTGTGATATGTGGATGGTGACAGAGTGGTGAGGGTGGTGTGACGATTGTGGTGGCGGTGGGTGATGGAATGGTGGCGGTGGGCGGTGGTGGTGTAGGGTGAGATCAGAGAAAAACTAAGGTTTTTTTAGAACTGGGTTTACTTTTAGATTTAGGATTATATAAAACTAATTTGTAGTTGACTAATATGCCCCTCTTAATGTTTTTTTGTTATTTGCACATGTCTTCCTACCCAAACAAAACTTCTTATTTGATCCTCACCCTATTAAACGAACCAAAATTATATTTCTTAATTTTTCTCTATCCCATGCAATTATTCTTTTATGTGACTTGTAAGAACATTTTTAAAACATGTTTTTATTTTAGAATAACTTTTTATACCATCAAATTTAGGGTGTTCATAGTTTATTTTTAACAATTCTAATTAGTAACAATTTTTTGTTATTGGAAATCATAACGAACCCTTTCTAACGGTCTTGTTCTGATTTGGTTCCACGTTTAATATTATTAGGCTACAAAAGTATAAAGATGTAAGTGTTATATAAAACTCGAAATGGAAAAAAGTCAAACCCTTAAAACTAAACACAAGTCGTCTTGTGATTCAAGATCTCATTTTTTATGATTTTAATGAAACTAAAACCGTAAAGCTAGTTGAACCCTTGAACTATGTTTATAAAGTTTTAAACAATTGAAACCATAAATCAAACCGTTCACTACAACTTATATTCTTAAAACCAACCAACCAAAAGTCAAAAAACAAAAAACCGACCACAAAACCAAACCGATAAACATATTAAACACTTTTACAATTTCAAACCAAGCCGAGAATACCCCTCATAAGGGACTGTTTAGCAACTTCTGAATGATTAAGTACTCAACAGTAAGAAGTCTGAACCATGAAGTGTTGAATCAGTAGGAGTTCTGAACCCTTAAGAGTCAGTGTAATGCTTAACCACTTAAAGACAAATGTCTGACCATTAAGAGGTCTTAATCATTCAGACTCAGTATAATACTTAACTATTCAAATACAAATATCTAATTCATTCAAACATCTGCTTATAAAACAAATAGTCTGAACCATAAATACTGAATTAGTATAATGTCTAAACTCCTTAAAACCTCTTTAAAAGTTAAACAAACAACCCCCAAACATTTTTACAATTTCAAACCAAAATACCCTAAATAAATAATATCTTACTATTAATGGATGAATAGTTGTTGTTGTATCCCAGCCGCCAACCAACGATCACAAAGCTACTTCTCTTAGCTGTATCCACCACTGGGCCCCACTCAAACCATTGTTTTCTTCTTCAATTTTTCTTCCTCAACGTCAACCACCATCTCATCTTCATCTCCATCTCCCTCTTCTTATAATAATAATATTAATAATATTAATAATATCTTCTTCTTTCATTTCCATTTCCCCCAATTTTCATCATGCCGGCATGGTGGAGCAAGAAATCAACCAAAAACAAAGATCAAGACAAGATTTTGAAACACAATTCGATCAATTCGAGCCCCAAAGATTCGTTAAAGAAGCATAATCGGAGCTTAGATGATGTCTTACCATCTGGGTTTTCGGCTTTTGGGTCGGATCGTACTGGGTATGTTTTACCTCAGCCGGTAACATCACCCACGACGTCGTTTGGTTTGACTGATCTTCACGGGTCGGGTCCTGGATCCGGGTCGTTTCTTCCAGTGGAGATTCTTCTGTTTCGTCTTCTGATTATGTTCAGTTTGGTATAGTCAGGTTCGTTGATTGATTGATTAGGGTTTATTTCGGTTAAATTAGGAATAGGTTTTTAGCTCTGCTTTTGGGTGTGTTTTTTATTTTTATTGATTTTACAAATTATAATTCACATTTATTGTTTGAAAAGGAGGTTGATTTGTGCTCTGACGCTACACAGACACCACACGGGCTGAATGACATGAGGAAAAAGGTCATAAATAAACGTGTTAGACCGGTACATCATACGGCCATAATGTTTTATACAGGCGGTATGAGTTGGTGGTATGATGGTCATATGGCCGTATAATGTGTTAACACTAGTGCATCATATGGCCATGTTGTTTTATACGGGTTGTATGAGTTGGTGGTTGTTAAATTACGCGACTCATATGATGTGGTACACCGACACTAAATTGACTGACGTGACCACTGACAGAGGGTATGACCATTTTGACATGTCATATGCCCTGCCCGTATGATGATGTCACCCGGTGTTTGTATAGCGTCATTGGTGTATCTATAGCAGCTTTTATGTTTGTTTTGTTACCGATGATTTCTTTACTTGATGGCAGAGGATCTACGGAGACCAAGTTCGGTCCACAACCAAGAAGCCCGGGTCCAGGATCACGGGTTGCAACCGCAGCCACTTCGCCGCTTCATCCACGGTTTGCAGGTTCAAGTTCAAGTCTTGATTCTCCAAACAAAAGGGTAGATAGTGAGTGGCATCCTCTGCCCCTTCCGCCACCTGGTTCACCTACTACCCCTACTGCTGCCGCCGCTGCCGCTGCTGGTGGTGGTACCAGAATTTGCAGCTCTCCTAGCAGGCCCTCGGTCGTGTCAAACGTTACTGTATCCGAAAACTTGAATCACCAATTGTCAAAGTGGAAGAAGGGAAGACTGTTGGGTAGAGGCACTTTTGGGCATGTTTACCTTGGTTTTAACAGGTGTGTTCTCGCGTTTAGTAAAAACAGTTAATTTATATAATGTAAAAAAAGGTTTTTTTTAGCCGGGGTCCCATCGAGTGGGATTTTACTGGGTACGTTTTGTTTATTTACACGTATGTTGATATTTGATTATATTGTATGTTTGAGGAATTTATTTCCTTTGTTGTATCTCTTCTTGTTCATGTTTTAATAGTGAGGGTGGGCAGATGTGTGCAATTAAAGAAGTAAAGGTTGTATCAGATGATTCGTCGTCACGAGAAAGTCTCAAACAGTTGAATCAGGTCACCACTTCGTGGCGCTTTTCGTGATTTTGAACTTTTGTTGGTCAAACTCAAACCTTGTAGTGTTGACAAATTTTGACCTTTTCAACAGGAGATCACTTTGCTTAGCCGTCTTTTACATCCAAACATCGTTCAATACTATGGAAGTGAACTGGTACACATTTGTTTGCAGCTTTTGACTTGTCTGTAGTCAAACAGTTTTCTTAAACAAATGTTTTATAGGGGGAAGAAACATTATCGGTTTACTTGGAATATGTCTCTGGCGGTTCCATTCACAAGTTACTTCAAGAATACGGGCCATTTAGGGAGCCCGTAATTCAAAACTATACGAGGCAAGTCCTATGTGGGCTCGCTTACTTACATGGAAGAAACACCATACACAGGTAACTTTTACACACTCTTGTCGTATTTGTAAAATGATGCATTTAATTTTTAAATTAGTTATTAAAATGTGTGTTTTTCTGCAGGGACATAAAGGGTGCAAACATCTTAGTTGATCCTAACGGTGAAATAAAGCTTGCTGATTTTGGCATGGCAAAACACGTATGTATCTAACAACGTTCTTATAATATAATAACGTATTTGAGAATGATGTTTGTTTATGTGATACTAACTTGTTTGGTTTTCTTCAGATAACAAATTGTACTTCAATGTTGTCTTTCAAAGGAAGTCCATACTGGATGGCACCAGAGGTAATACCTTTTCTCATGCCATATATATATGTTTGTGTGTTGAGGATCATTACAAAACACTAAATTATAGCGCGGACAAAAATAACAAATCTTTATCGCTTAACTTTTCCATTAATGGTTTATAGTTTTTTAAAATATGTACATTTTTTATCAACAATTTATATTTTTTTGGACTTAAGTACATTTTTTCGTCAGTTGTTTTTTTTAGCTTTTGTACATAAAAAAACCATCAACCAAGTATGTTTATATGCGTTTTATTTTTGTATTGTTTATCTACACATCATCATCATCATCATCATACTCAGTAAATCCCACCAATAGCAAAGCTAAGGTAGGGTCCGAGGAGGGTAAGATGTAGACAGCCTTACCTCTACCCCGTAGGAATAGAGAGGCTGCTTCCATTGTTTATCTACACATGTGTAGGTTATATATATAAATGAACATATAAACGAATTTGTTCATTTTTTTGTTTAGCAGAGAGGAGTGAGAAACAATAACCATAACATTAATATCATTCTCTTTTGTTTCTATTTTTTTTCAAGATTGGAAAAATGAATGGTTCATTTAATCTTTTTGTTCTCGCAATAATTTGTGTTTTGTCTAGATTCCTCCCGGCATATGGGCGTTTATTTTAGAACCAATAATACGTTGAAGACTGCGAGAATCGTATAGAGAGAAAGAAAGAGAGCTATCATATGCTCATGCTAGTTTCTTCTTCTTCTTTTTATTTATTTATTTATTTATTATTTTTCATCTCAGGTTGTAATGAATACAAATGGTTACAACCTTGCTGTTGATATCTGGAGCTTAGGATGTACAGTTCTTGAAATGGCGACATCAAAACCTCCCTGGGGTCAATACGAGGGGGTACGAAATCAAGACTTTTAACTTGCATTATGGTGTTAATCTTGTCATGAACCGCGAAAGGGTAGTTACATTTGACCAACAGCCAAAACACTTCACTTCACTTGAGCATGTATAGTCAAATGCTACAAGTCGAATGCTATCCTGATAAAATTGATTTTGTTACACAATTTCAATCCTGTGCTATTTTTGTCATAATGGAAGGGTATTTTAGACATTTCCCCCCGTTTTTTGTTAAAGGTGGCTGCAATATTCAAGATTGGAAACAGCAAAGACATGCCTGAAATTCCGGATCATCTATCAAATAACGCAAAATCTTTCATAAAACAATGCCTGCAACGGGACCCGTCTTTGCGGCCCACAGCCGCAAAACTATTGGACCATCCTTTATACGCGACCAAGGGACAACAAGACCCGCAAATGTAAACCTAAGCAAAGAAGCATTTCCGAGCGCCTTTGATGGAAGTCGCACACCTGTAAACCCACCCACCCTTTACGCTTGTTTACTGTTATATATATCAGTCAATCAAACTGTAGGATTTTTTACTTCTGTTATTGAAACAGACCGCCTTGGAAATGCGTGCCACCAGAAACACACGCTCGTTTGAGCTCCTGACATCTAAAGGGAGTCCAAGGTACGTTTCCATCCTTAAGCTTGTGCTCGGCTTGTTTCAAGCTCTATATCTGAATCTCGAGCTCAGCTTGTTAATAATATTTCACGCTCGAGCTCGGTTTGGTAATTATTTATTAAATAAATATATTTATGATTATTATTTTATATATAACAAAGTATATATTATTTAGTTTTGAGTAAAATGTCATTTTAGTCCCTGAGATTTGGCCAATTTTACGACTTTCGTCCAAAGGTTTGTTTTTCCGCATCTGGATCCAAAAGGTTTGAAATCTTGCCATTTTCATCCGGCTCGTTAACTCCATCCCTTTCTCTCTGTTAAGTCAGGGGTATTTCTGTCTTTTTGTAAACTTAAAGGGCAATTCGGTCTTTCTACATCAGGTGAAAAAGACTGAATTGCCCTTTAAGTTGGAAAAAAGATGGAAATACCTCTGACATAACGGAGAACAAACGGACGGAGTTAACGAGCCGGATGAAAATGGCAAGATTTTAAACCTTTTGGATCCAGATGCGGAAAAACAAACCTTTGGGCGAAAGTCGCAAAACTGGCCAAACATTAGGGACGAAAATAGCATTTTACTCTTTAGTTTTTTTTATTATAATTTTATGTATAGTAAGCTAGTTTAAGCTCACGAGCCTACTCAAACTCAGTAAGTGGAGCTTGGGCACAAGCTGGTTAATTAAATGAGCCGATCTTGAGTAACTCATTCTATTGTGCAGGCAAACAATCACATCTTTGCCCGTTTCTCCAACTTCGAGCCCGTTAAGACAAGCATACAGAAGCGGATTTCTATCTCCACCACACCCATCATATTCTCTTATTGGTCAAAGCGGCCACACGTTGAATCAAGTCGTGGCAGCTTCAGTGAGACCTAACGCACTCGAGCCATGGTATGAGATCCCAACAACCCACACACCCTACAGATCTCCACACAGACTATGAGCCTCAAACTGAAGCATAAGCTTCTCGTCTCGTGTGTGTTGTTTCGTATTAAACTGATGTCTGTTGTAAATAGAATATGTCACTGTGAATCTTTTTTTTTTGGTGTATACAGAGAACATCAAACGTGAGGGTTAAAATATCTTAGTAACTAGTTTGTTGATGTTTTTAACTTTTTACTAAAGCAACTCATGTATGTATTGATCTACTTTATACAATAAGTAATGAAAAACAACTAGTAAACGCCTCTGCGCGTTGCGGCCTTCACAATGACGTTTATTACGTAGTAAGATGAAATTTAGGCGGGTCAAAATAGGTTGTCGGGTTGAGTTGATATAAAACGTTTTTTGTCCAACATATTGTAAAAATCGTATGGATTAAAGTTACACTTTGAATGACTTTTAGTTTGTATGACGCATTTCCATTCATGCACATTTTTATTCGACCCGTTTCGAAAGATGAACATTACCACAATCAACTCATTAGAAACGCATTTCCAATTTTTTCCGCTAATAAGTAACACGAACGTTACCAAAATCTTTCAACCCGAACACTAATCAATTGACACTAGAAATTAAAGTACACTTTGAGCAACTTCTAACTTATTTGACCCGTTTGAAAAGATGATCATTAGCCAAATCGAAACATTTTTAACTAAAAAAAATCACTCAAATCAACCCACTAAGACCCACTTCGAGCTAATTTTACCCTATTTGTCATGTTTGAAAAGATGAACACTAGCCAAATCGACCCATTTATAAGAAAACATAACACTACCCATATTGACCCATTTATAAGTGAACATAACATTTTAGGAGACCATGGGTAGTGTGATTATAAATGGGTTCAGGATTTAGATTTTCGATCGTTTGAAAGTGCTTCATATACCGCCGCATTATCCGTTGGCTCACCTCCACACGTTCATTCCGACAACATGTGTTAAATTTATATGAAGGGAACTCGATTATAAAAGGCAAGTTTGAGGTCTCTCGAACTCACCATCTCATTTGCTCGAAAAATTTATCATTCTACACCTACTATATAGTCGCGTTATCGTGCGAGATCCATCTTTTTAACAAGTTAAAAACGAAACCCACGTACCAAACAAATACCCACATAATTAAGATCTCCACTTTGTAAGCAATATATAATCATCTTATGACGTTTGAAAGTGCCTCATGTAGCTCAAAACAATGTTCGCTAAGGTAGGATAATCAAAGCACCTCACTTATTTTCTTCCCCAGACCCACAAATTGGACTGAGTCTACGAGTCGCAACTTGTGTCGGGCTTAGAGATGGGCATAATCGGGTTTTCTTGATACCCGGACCGGTTCCAAACTGAACCCGGTTCCATTTGGTTGACAATGGAACCGGGTTTGATGTGGAACCGGGTCCGGTTCCTACCCGGGTTTACACAACAGAATCTGGAACCGTTTGGAACCGGGTACGGGTATTCTGGAACCGGGTACGGGTACTGTGTGGAACCGGTTACGGGTACAATGGGGAACCGGTCATATGGAGATGTTTATTATGTTTAATTTTTACTAATGTTTAGTGAGATTAGTAAATTTAATGTTTTTTTATTCATTGATAATAAATTAGTTACATTAAAAACATTAATAATAACTAATTATTAGGAACCGAGACCGGGTATGGGTGGAACCGGGTACGGCCCGATTAAAATTAAAAAATGTGGAAGCTGTAACATCCGTCAAAAACCGGATTTACCAAACCCGCTTCGTTTATTAACCGAACAATCAGTCAAAAAATTTCGTTGCGTATTTAATGCTCAAATTAATTTTAAACGATACATAATTAATAAGTATATTAGAATATAAAATTTATATTTGAAAATGTATTAAAAATAGTGAAATAAAAATAAAACAAGGCTGCCGGGATTCGAACCCGGGTCAACCGGGTCAGCACAGCTTTAACACACACACATCCAACCGCTCCGCCACTTGTGATTTTTGTTTACATATTGAAACAATTAATACATAAATTAAATCTGGAAATCAAAACCCAGTTACACAACGCGCCCAAATCCGCTCACGCCGGAAATCCCGACAATTTCGTCAAACTTTGCCGTTTCTTTCTGTCATAACGTTTACATTAACAATAAGATCGGTTATAACCGAAAAATCCATCAATTTCATTCATTACCTTAAATTTCTATTCGAAACCGAAAAATACAATTCAAATCCGGGAATTTTACTTTGTTCATCAGTTAAGCTCACGAATCTATCCAACCTGCACTCTTCATTTCGCTCAGAAAACTTCGCCGCAGTCGCCAGAATTCTCTGAAAATTAACCGGAAATTTTCGCCGGAAAACCGAGTTCATTCCATTCCGTCTGTTTACTCAAACATAAGATCTTAGAGCTTATACTGACATCACTCCCACTCACCTTAAACCTCTGAAGAATCTCTATCACAAGAAATTTCACTCGCCGGAATTCTCTGCAAGTCGCCGGAAAACCGGGACTTTCATCTACACGGTAATTACCTCGACTTTTCTGTTCCATTCCATTATTATACAAATTCTAACATCACTCCATCACCCAGAATCAGCCCCAGACAACATTGCCGGATTTACTGTTATCGCCGGAAAACTTCTGAAAGTTTCGGAAACTCGCTGTTAACCGGTATGATCATTCAAACCTACTGATAATCGTTACTCAGTAGTTCAATCTCTCATTTAATTCATCCAAACTGATTATTGAATCCGAACAGAAGGAGTTCCCAAAACAGAGCCGACGGTCTTTGCCGGACTTCTGAAGAAAGACGATCAATTCGGTACAATCATTCCCAAACCCTTTTCTGTTCAATACTTTTCACCTGTTCATATTATTCGTTAACCGAATTAAACCAATAACAGTTAGTTAACCGTTGTCTGTGTTTTGGACGAAGAAGACGAAGTTGGAATGTTATAAGATTAATTAAAATCGGTATTATAAACGGGTTAGACACACAGTCCAGCGGTGGACTGTGTGCAAACAATATGCACACGACGCGAGTTCGATTCCTATCACAACCATAACCTCTGTAATAAAAATGTTTTTTTTAGAAACCGAACCGGGTTAACTCAGTAATATGTTAAGTATAATAAAAACTAGAATATTTACCAAGTTAGACACACAGTCCAGCGGTGGACTGTGTGCCAAACTAAACCACAGGTCCCGGGTTCGAGACCTGTGGCGAGCACCGAGTCGATACATTAAGTCGTTTTTAAAATAAGTGATTTTTGGATTAATTTAATTAGGGTATATAAATATAGTTAAAAACAGAAATATTTCGGGTTAGACACGTAGCTCAGTTGGTAGAGCTGCGTGCACGCGTACGAGAGGTCACGGGTTCGAGTCTCACCCAGCGCACACATATAACCGACCGAACCGGTCAACAGTCAACGGTCAAGAAGTCAACGGTCAACGGTCAAAAATCAACATTTTTTTATTATTATTTTTATTATTTAAATTAAAAATCAATTAAAAATACTTAATAAATAACATTTTTAAAGTTAGAAAATAGCCTTAAACTCACAAAAATATATCCAAAAATACTATTAAAATTGTTAATAAAATCCATTTATTTACATTATTTTTTCGTTATTAATTAGGTTAGTTTTTCCTCGTCGATCAATCCTCTAAACTCGTGCGCATTCAACATCATTCACCGAATGCACCCAAGGTGAGTGAATCTCTACATATTCCCCGTTTTAATCACGTCTTTGGGGTGTATCATGTGTCTTACCATTTATTATATTTAAATCATTGTGCATACATCATATCATGAACAAATGTGTATTCAGCTTGTATCAACTGTTGTGTGGTTATTGTTAGATTTAATTTATTATTTTCAGTACATGCAAGTTCATAGGCCGCCGCTCCCCATTACATTATGAGCGTTGAGCAGTTCCCCATTACATTATGAGCGTGAACCTGGCGTTGCCAACATACGATCAGCTCCGTTTGATTGAGCCTTGATCGCACAGACATTTATTATTTTCAGTACAGACATTCATCATAGGCCGTCAGTTCTCCATTACATTATGAGCGTGAACCTGGCGTTGCCAACATACGATCGGCTCCGTTTGATTGAGCCTTGATCGCACAGACATTTATTATTTTCAGTACAGACATTCATCATAGGCCGTCAGTTCCCCATTACATTATGAGTGTGAACGTGACGTTGCCAACATATACAGTTTCATTCATGTTATATATTCATGCAAGTTCATATGTTATTGTATGTTATTGTATGTTATTGTTTGTTGTTGTTTGTTATGGTATGCTATTGGGTTGTTATTGTATGCTAATTGTTTGTTATTGTATGTTTATTTACATTTGTTCATATAGGAATATTGCACAATTTTTCCGTATTAAATACAATAAGAAATATTTAATAAATGTTTTCTAACAAGGTTCACTCGCCAACTTTTGTTGATCCAAAAACCATTTTTACATATGATACAGGTGAACAGGAAGAAGCAAGGAAAACATAGGAAATTGCCTTAGAAGAAAAATAATGAAGTTTAGAAGGATGAATAGAACATGTTGTATTTGTTTGATATGATTGTATGATCTCTTTTAAATTGGAATGATAAATATGAAACATTATAATAAATGTCATGAGCTTTGATGAAAGCACAATCATGCCCCGATCACCTTTTCCGCTGCGGGTCGGGGTGTGACAGAACCGGGTAGGAACCATCGGGTATTTTGAACCCGGAACCGGTTCTACTTTATGTCGGGTAGGAACTGGAACCGGGTCGGGTTTGGAACCGGTTATTATGCCCATCTCTAGTCGGGCTATCCGATTCACTTGTGCTTAGCTTAAATTCAGTCTTGTCCACCTATAATGATTAAATAAACCTAATTTGACTTCCCAAAAATCTATTTAGAACTAACATCTTCTTAATAGAGTTGGTAAATCATTTTCTAAAAAATATATAAGTTAATACATTTTGGGTTCAATATGTTATTTTTTAGAAATTTCTAGACAACGAAAAAAAAGAATGGTGTTTTAGAAACAACCTTTGTAAAAAGAAAAGATATATTTTATGTTTTTAAATATTTTTTTTTATTAAAGTAAGTCTCACACTTAATTTAATGTTGTTATATATTATAGGGTGTGGTTAATGTGTTTTATTTATTATTTGTTTTCATGAAATGAGTAATTTGCTCTATCAACAATAATTTAACGCAAAAAGATAACTGAATTTGCACGAAAATGATTAAAAATTTAAAACGTTGAAACATGATACTTTATAGTATTTAGACTAGTTTAAGAACCTGTGTGTTACACAGGTGGCTACACAAAAAAAACCCCTTTAACAGTGTTGACATAAATGCTTTCATTATATAAACGTTAAACTACTAACGCAAATATTAGAGTATACCGAATAATTGAAATACACGAATAGGAAAAAATCACAACTTGTTGAAGATCTCTTTAGAAACCACATTAGTTGTTTTATGGAGAATGAGATTATCTAATATTTGATTAAAATTAAATAGAGAATGTCAGATTTATCATGGGCTATAATTAACAGCTCCCCAAGAGACTGGTAAAGAGCATCCAATTTCTCTATTTCATCAGAGGAATATTGACCAGTCTCCGAATAAAGTCAAAAACGCTTCCGTAATTCTTCATAGTATATTATTTAACAGCAAACATAAGCTTATATATATATATATATATATATATATATAACGACCTAGCGAGTAGCTAGGCAAAGGAGAATACAATTGATATGAAAAAACATCATACAGTGGCCACCAAAACAAAGAACATACAACAGCTCAAAACATATCAAACCTCCTCCAATTCGACCAAGTGAAATCCGACTCCTTGGACCGGTTCTTAATCCATAAGAAGCCCAAAACCTTAACCTCATCAATAATCGCGGAAACGGAAACCTGTTTCTGATTGAAAATCACATCATTCCGCATTCTCCAAACATACCAAACGGTTGTTAGAATAACCACACGAAGAATCCTCTTCCTTTTCATAGAACCGTGGGTAAAAGAATGCAATTCCAGCAGACCCTTGATCCCAAAAGTGATACCACACCATTGAGCAATGATCTACCACACGGTTTAAACAACCAGGTAGTTCACGAAGACATGTTTGCTAGTCTGTCTAAAGTCACCACATAAGACACCCCTATCTGAATGTATAAGATATTTCTGGCCATAAGAGCATCCAAAGTAGGTAGTTTATCTTTCTCGGCCCTCCAAGCGACTATACTTACCTTCTTAGGAACCTAGTTGTTCCACTCGAACACATAAGAAGGTTGCACTCTATTAAACGACACCAAAGCTTTCTTAATGCTGCTGATTGAAAAAGACCCCTAAGGACACACCTCCCAAAGACACCTATAGGCCTCCAAAGAGATCGAGATAGCTTGAAGCGTGACCTGAACTTGCTGGAGTTCCAGCACTTCATTAACATTTTGTCAAAAGTCGTTTCCAACAACTTGATGATTAGTTTTATGCCTGAGTTCTCACCGAGAACAACTTTCCAAAATTCTCAAATAACAAATCACTATCATAACCTAAAGGTCTTCTATTCAAACAGAACCCATGAAGTTTGTCTCCATCAATGCTCACAGAAAATGGATCAAAATCCATAAAAATTCACTAAATCAAATAAAAATGACAAAATACACCCATCTTTAATCCGATTCACAATTAAAAGAGAAAATGTGAGATAATTTTACGTGTATGGTTGAGAAATGATGTGAATGAAACCTGAAGACGACAACATGATTAGTGGAAATGATGTCCTTGCCTTTAGGTGAAGCCATTGCTCAGAGAATTAGGATTTGATTAGAAACGGCCGCCTAAAGGCCAAATCGTCTAATATCGCAGCTGGCACCACCATCAAATCTTTAACCTAGTGAAACAATCTTGCACTTTCGCCTTAAATCAACTGCTCTCAGTAACTCATTCTTATCAGAAGCCACAAAATATATTGATGAAGAAATTGCATGATGTTACGAAAAGCCATGGCAATTCACTCCTCTCGTAAATTCATTCCTATCATAAGCCACGGTAAATAAGTATGCCGACATAAATCAAAACAATGCAAGTATATATCAGAAATCCTGTTTAAGCCCCTAAAATGCTTTGTCAAGATATCAAAAGCCATGATCTTTTTGCCAACGGTTTTATCCAAAATATATATAAATTATATAACATAACATACCTTGTGCGGTTGCAAATAACCAAATTTTTTTAACATGCTTAATCTGGGTCTTATTATAACAACATGGTTGGTATACATGCATTATAATTTGCCACAAAGTGACGTAAGAAATTCTACAAGTATGTCACTGCTAAACTAATTTATATACATATTACAATACACTTTCTGTAAGAAAACTATGAACAAAATGAAAAATTATAATCTGTAACCAGTTAAAATTTTAAAACTAAAACCACAGAACGCAATTGCAGTTTTAGTTATCAATAACGCTATACCTATGTCTTTTATTTTGCATAATTTCAGTGAAAGGGCGATAAAGAGTTTAAAAGCAATAGGGGAAAAATATCAACTTAAATTTAACCAAATGATTACACGGATCTTATGCAAACCATTAGTAGAGCTAATAAGAACATGGTTGACTTTTACGAAATCAAAGAGACCCATATTAATTAAAGGGTGTGGGACAAAATTAGTGAAAGATATTCACAAAACATGGAAAACAATGTATTAAAGGGGTACATGTGGTTTAACTTCTACAATGTATTGACCTCATTTCATAGCAACTGGCTCGTTATCAAGATGATCCAACAGTTCCTTAGCCTGCTCTAACCCAAAATCTTTATCAGCATCTTTATTGTGTCAAACCATTGTAGTTTCTTTCTTTTCAATATAAGAACCATCAATAGTTTTTGTATAAAGATTCATAACCGGCTCAGCCATCTCCATCCACCTGACACTAATCTCACGTGCGCACATTTTCAATTCTTTATCACCCACCCACCTGATATGATTTCACAAAATAATTACTCAAGATTTGTGTGGTTTTGTAAGATCTGCATGAGTACTAATATATGAGTTTAAAACAACAGTAGTTATTAGTTATACCTTATAAAATATCCGTGCTGAGCTGCAATGGGGAGTTTCTCACACGCGCCGAACCAACTGCCAACATTTTCTTTACTGCGTCCACTAATGATGAACACCATGTTCTTTGGATCGTTGCATAGTTTGTTGATAAGGTTTTAAAAGTTTAAAAGTGAATTAAATCAGAATATTCCTTAGCGCCTATATTGAGCAAATGAAAAAAAGAATATTAATGCCCATTTAAGCACATAAATTGAATTTGGAAATTACCTTCCGAAGAAGATTATTGATATCATAATGTGAATTCTTAAGTGCATAAACAGGGGATATGCTTGCACCAGTTGCTATGTTACTATTAAATCGAAAATAACAAAATAAGGAAATACGAAATGCAGATTGAGATGAAAATCACACGAATAAATTAGAATACAAATAAACATCATTATACAAAAACCCTAACTGAGAGAGGCGCTAAACATACCTGGTCCAAATCCTCTAGTTATGATTTAGGGTTGAATAATCCACCATGTAGTCTGATGACTCTAATCCACCCGTGAAGGTTATCATCATTAGGGTAAGAATCGTTAATCAAACCTCATCTGGACTTTGCATCTTTGAGCGATGTGAATTATATCATTGATGTCACACCCCGACCCGCAGCGGAATAAGAGTCGGGGCATAATTGGGTTATCATCAAAAGCTCCAAGTCAAATTCATACAATACAAGGAAGGAAAAATTAACTAAAACAAATACAAAATCTAAACTGGTTTATTCTTCTAGGCCGTCCTATATGTTTCTTGCTTCAACTTGATCACATGTATCATGTGTAAAAATGGGAAATTTTGGGTCAACAAAAGTTGGCGAGTCAACCTTGTTGAAAACATTTGTTATTGATTCATTATTGTAATTAATATAGGAAAATTGTGCAATAATCATATATGAACAAATGTATGTAAACATAACGATCAAAAACCACCTTGCTTAAGTATATAACAAGAATGACATTATATATGTTGGCAACGTCCCTGTTCACGCTCATAGGTAATAGGGAACGGACGGCCTATGCTAATGTATGTGAGATCAAGGCTCAATCAAACGGAGCCGATCTTATGTTGGCAACGCCTGGTTCACGCTCATAGGTAATGGGGAACAGCTCACGCTCATAGGTAATGGGGAGCGGCGGCCTATGAAATGTATGTACTGAAAATGATAACGTTAATTTAAACATCAACCACACAAACAATAGATATATATTGGCAACACATTTGATCATGAACATGATGGATGCACAAGTGTTTGATTATAATAAATAAATAGCGACACATGATACACCCCAAAATGTGATTAAAACGGGAAATTGGTAGAGATTCACTCACATTGGGTGCGTTTGCTTGAAGATGTTGAATGCGCACGAGTTTAGAGGATTGATCGACGAGGGATAACTAACCTAATTAATAACGAAAAGGTACGGTAAGTATGTGGATTTTATTAACTATTTTAATAGGATTTTTGGATATATTTTTGTGAGTTTAAGGCTATTTTCTAACTTTAAAAACGTTATTTTTAAGTATTTTTAATTGATTTTTAAATTAAATAAATAATTAAAAATAATAATAATAATGTTGACTTTTGACCGTTGACCGTTGACCGGTGCCGGTCGCTTATATATGTGCGCTGGGTGAGACTCGAACCCGTGACCTCCCGTATGCGTGCACGCAGCTCTACCAACTGAGCTACGTGTCTAACCCGAAATAATTCTGTTTTTAATTATACTTATATACTATTTAGATTTATCCAGAAATTATTTATTTTTAAAAAAAGGATTTTAAATGTATCGAACCGGCGCTGACAACAGGTACCCGGGACCTGTGGGTTAACGTGCACACAGTCCACCGCTGGACTGTGTGTCTAACCTGGTTAATAATCCGGTTTTTATTATACTTAATATGATTCTGCGAGTTAACCCGGTTCGGTTAAAAAAAGGCATTTTTATTTCAAGAGAGTAAGGTTGGGACAGGAATCGAACTCGCGACGTATATGTATTTGTTTGCACACAGTCCACCGCTGGACTGTGTGTCTAACCCGTTCATAAAACTGATTTTAATTAATCTTATAACATAACCGGACTTCGTCTTCTTCGCTCAAGAACACAGACAATGATAATTTGACTGATTTATGTCTAATTCGATTATCAAACATTATAAGTAATTGAAAGGTAATGAACGGAGAGAGTTTGGGGATAGGAGGTACCGATCCGTGTCTTTCACATAACTCCGGCAAAGGTCCGTCGGCTCTGTTTGTGAACTTCGGCTGTTAGAATCAATTAACAGTTCTGTTCGATTAGTTATGAAATTGAGGTATTTAAACAAGGATTAACAGCCGGCTCTCAGCGTGATTCTGGAAGTTTCAGAAGTTTTCCGGCGAAGGCAGAAATTCCGACAACGTCGTCTGGGATTGATTCTGGATGGTGGATTTGTGTTAGTAACAGTCTAACAACGTATTGAAACAGAAAGAGTCGAGGTATTTACCGTGTGGATGTGAGTCTCGGTTTTCCGGCGAAAATCCGGTGATGGCAGGATATTTCCGACGAGTGAAATTTCGTCGAGAAAATGTGCGATTTTGAGCGAAAAGGCTACCAGAGATTTGTGGGTGAATTTATAGGGAAGAATCGAGACGCATGGGGTCTGATTTCAGTCTCGATTCATGGTCAGCCGTTCTCCGGCGGTTACGACTGATGTCGCGGGTTCAGACATCGGTTGTAACCGACGTTGATGTTAATTCTTCGGTTAAATCAGAAGAAACCGTCAATTATCGGCGAAATCGTCGGGATTTCCGACGACTGCGAATTGGGCGCGTCGGTTGACCGATTTGAAATCGAGGTTTGGGTATTTGAATTAATTGATTTGATATATTCCTAAAGAACACAAGTGGCGGAGTGGTTTGGTGAGTGAGAGTTAAGGCTTTGTGGTTCCCGGCTGACCCGGGTTCGACTCCCGGCAGCCGGTTTTTCTTTTTAACTAATTTATTTTTATTTTTTTAACAATTATAATTTATAACTTCTAATTTGTTTATTAATTATGTATCGTTTAAAATTAAAATAAGTCATGAATAACAACAAAAATATAAAACTGATTGTTCGATTAAATAAACGAAGCGGGTTTTGAAAACCCGTTTTTCGACGGATGTTACAATTGATACAATTAGTATTTACATGAGATAAGATCAAGCTTAGATTTGGAAACCAAGAAATCGAAACCCTAACAGTAATCATCAACGGATGGTTTCAACTTTCAAGATCAGCGGATCTCCTCATTGCTAGACAAAACCGATTAAACACAAAAAACACACAACTTGAAAGGGCTTTTGATCTATATAAAAACCCCAAAATAGAAACAACAATTCAACAATAATATTGATTAAAATAAATAAAATATACCGATTGAAGAACTCATCGACAAAGAAAAAGGACGACAGAGAAGAATAAAGGAAAGGATTGATTATGATTTTCATCTCATCTCATCGTATCGCAGTTAGGGTTGGATGGAAATGGGAAGAATGTTTCACCATTGATCAGTAGAGAATATTAGGGTTTGTGATTGTGAAGAGAGAAGGGGGATAATTGAAGGATGTATCGAAATGAAAGAAGAATTAGGGTTTTTGATTGGAGAAAGAGGGAGGAGAGCCGTGTGAAGATATCTAAGAGAAAAAGAAATTGCCGCTCAAAATGAATTATAGAGGTGTCCACCTCACCCAAATGATTGGCCAGAAATAGGCCACGTGGCCAAATTGAATTCTTTTAATATTGTAGATTAATTTTAAACTAAACTAGTCTTAAAAGTATGTGACATTATTAGCCTAGTGTCATTTTTAGTGATATAAAGCTTATAAACAATTAGGTCATGCGTTTGATTTACATAAAGGGTTTTCTTAGACTTATTAGATTTCTTCCTGGATATGATTAGGTGGTTCCGAAGTGATCCAAATTTGTCGTTCAAAAAAAAAAAAAAACTAGCATTAAAACACCATTTTGACTAGGGGTGTAACATGCCTAGAGGCTCGAGAGCTACTTGTGACAGCTCGATTAAAAGCTTGAGCTTGAAATAGAGCTCGTTTAGTTATCGAGCCCGAGCTCGAGTTTGAAAGACAAAGCTCGTTTAAACAAACCCAAACAAAATTTTTGTTTTTTATATAATAATAAATAATAATAATAATACTAGCAACAACAACAACAATGACGAGCCTGACTTTTAGCTCATTTGAGGTTTATTCTCAAAATAGCTCGAGCCGAGCTTGAGCTTTGAATTTCACTCGTGAGCCGAGTTCAGGCTCAAATAAGTAGGCTCGAACTGAGTCAAACTCAAGTTTCATAAAAACATAATGAGCTGAGCTTGAGCCTAGCCGGGCTCAGGCTCGGGCTCAGGCCGGCTCGTTTACTCCCTAAGACAAGAAAATCACACTTTTAACTGATTAAAAATACGTGAAAAAGAAAAAAAAAGAATATAACCCCCAATTAACACAAGTCGGTGAAATCGATCGATACCACTGAAACCCTAGCCTCCATCCATCTCTATCTGAAACCCTAGAACCACAAACCTTCATCCATCCATGGCGAAAAAGCGAAAGTCTCGTACTCCCCAACCTTCCGTCGAACAACCCGCACCTGCAGACGAACCTATCAACGAATCGGAACTCGAACAAACCGCCATTGATGACGCAATCGACGAAAACGCTCAAAATCCGGAAGAAAACACAGAAAACTACGAACAAGAAGCAGAGGATAATCAACAAGACAACGAAGAAGAAGAAGAAGAAGAAGAGGTAGAGGAAGAAGAAGAAGACGAAGACGAAGACGAAGACGAAGAAAACGATCAGGAAACCACCGAAAACGAAGTAATTAAGACCGAAGAAGAAACGGAGAATTTAGATTTAGATGATGAACCAGTAGAGAAGCTTCTGGAACCGTTTTCCAAAGAACAGTTAGTTTTATTACTTAAAGAAGCTGTTACAAAACATCCTGAGTTTATTGAATCTGTTCAAGCGATAGCTGATGCCGATCCGGCTCACCGGAAGATATTCGCTTACGGTTTAGGGTGGGATACGACAACTGAGGTGTTATTAAGTGAGTATGGGAAGTATGGTGAGATTGAGGATTGTAAACATGTGGTTGATAAGGTGTCTGGTAAATCGAAAGGTTACGCGTTTATATTGTTTAAACATCGGGCCGGGGCGCAGAAGGCGTTGAAGGAGCCGCAGAAGAAGATTGGGAATAGGGTGAGTTCGTGTCAGTTGGCTTCGGCTGGGCCGGGTCCAGGGAATGCGCAATCGAATGCTGCGAATACGAATGCACCGGTGGTGTCGGAGTATACGCAGAGGAAGATATTTGTGAGTAATGTGGCCGCGGAGATTGATCCGAATAAGCTTTTGGAGTTCTTTTCGAAGTTTGGGGAGATTGAGGATGGGCCGTTGGGGTTGGATAAGCAGACGGGGAAGCCGAGAGGGTTTGCGCTGTTTGTGTATAAGAGTGTGGAGAGTGCGAAAAAGGCGCTTGAAGAGCCGCATAAGGTGTTTGAAGGGCACACTTTGCATTGCCAGAAGGCTGTTGATGGTCCGAAGCCGAATAAGCCGTTTTTTCAGCAGCCATATCAGCAGTATGGTGTGGTGGTGGTGGTGGTGGGCATCATCATCCTTCGAAGAAAAGCAAGTATTCGAACTCAGGAGGTGGTGGAGGACATGGTCATGGTCATTTAATGGCGCCTGCTGGACCGTCCATGGGTTATAACCCTGCGGTTTCGCCCGCTTTGACTCCTGTTTTGGGTCAGGCGTTGACTGCACTTCTTGCCAGTCAGGGAGGTGGACTGGGAAACCTTTTGGGTCTTGGTGGAGCTCCACAGGGGATGCCGCCTGCGGGGTATGGTGCTCAATCCGGGATGCAGGGTGGCTACCCCAATCCTCAGGCCGGTCAAGGGGGTAATAGGTCGCAGCAAGGTGGTGCGCCTTACATGGGTCATGGTCGCTAGGTGAGCAAGTTCTGCTATCTGTGCTAAATTGTATGCTTCAGATTTTGTTGGTTTTGTTGTGTGCATAGGGTTGCTTAGTTTTCTTTTAAGGAATTAAGGGCATGATAGTTTAGGGCTATTGACAATTTGATGGTTTGGATTGTTTTTTCATTTTTGATGTGGGATTTCATCATAAAAAAGTTTTTTTTTTTTTTGCACAATCACTTGTCAGCAACTAATGTTATAGTTATTTGCATGCTAAGAAGTTTAGGAGAAAGTTTTGGAACATAAAAAAAATCTTTCAAAGGTTGTTTTATGATAAAAATTGTAACCTATTTGTTTTTATGATGCTATGAAGTTTAGGAGAAAGTTTTGGAACATAAAAAAATCTTTCAATGGTTGTTTTATGATAAAAATTGTAACCTACTTGTTTTTATGGATGGTTGGGATCAGGAAAACTTTACCAGTTGTCTATATATTCTATTTTACATAATGCTTTACTGCAATATTTCTAAATCACTGAGTTTTGGTGCATCACTAATACATCATGGTCTGTCTTTCTTCAGCGTTAATGGTTTTTCAATAGCTGCATATTTTCTTTTTTGTGAGGTTTTGTGTTTATTTTCAACATGTTTTATTGCAATAGATTTAGATAGTTTAAGGTTATTTCAAATAATGAAAGAAATTTCAATTTTTAAACACGATGCATTTTGGAGTTGGCACATGTGCATCTCTAAAAGCTTAGTAGGGCGTATGTTGATTCATTATGCACCACTTACTCATGCCTTACTTTATTGGCACAAGATATGGGAGTGTGTATATCTATATGAATGTTTTAATAAATATATAGATGTTAAGACCAGTGCAGGTCATCTTGGGGCCCCAAAAAAGTTGTTTGCGCATTTTTTGTTTAGATATTTACTTTTGTTTGTGTGATTTAAGATCATAATTACTTTTTTTTATGGTTTAGATATTAACTTTTTTAACATGTTTTATAGCAACTGATGTTTATCTGAAATGATGTATGTACTTTCTTACTAGAATTTATGGGCAAGTATTGTATACGTATCAAACATATTCTTTACAGTCATGAAGGTTTTGTATTTCAGTTGACAAAACTGTTTTCAGCAGGGAATCTTGTTTTTGAAATCAAGTTTTTATAATGCCATATTCATTGTGCAGATTCCACCATGTTTTTGTTTTGGACCCCGCTGAATCTTCTCAAGTTCCGGCAAGTTATGCAAAAGAAGTCTTTATTATATGTTGCAAAAAGTAATCTTTGCCTAAAGAGCAGATTTGTAAACCCGTATTTTCTTATCTTTAGTTACTTGAACCCTTTTAAAACAATGTAGTATTTTTGTTCTTCTATTTTGTTTTCCAAAAGATGTTCGTACTTTGTAGTTAGAAGTTTTATGCACCTATTATTGTACTTTTATGCCTTAATCGTGTTAAGTTACATGTTTTGTTATGAGGTCGCTATAAGTGCATTATTAGAAATGTGGTTATTATTTATCAGTTAGCGTTCTCTATGCTTGTGTTTTAGAATGAGCTTGGCACTCGAGTGGTCAGTGGCATTTGTACTGCGCAGACACAGTGGCTGTTACAGGTATTTTCTTCATTAGGGATGGGCTTTTTTCCCCAAATACCAGTACCAGTACTCGTACTGATTTTGGGTATTCGGTACATGTATGGTACCCAGTTTATTGATTTTTGTAATTGGTACTTTCGGTATTGGTACGGCTAAAAAGGGTATTGGTACCGAATTTTATATAGAACTTCAAAATTTATTTTATATTATGTTCTATTTCGTATTATAGTTTTTATTGTACTCGTATCGATTTTACCTATTTAGTACCCATATTGTATTGGCACTCGTACTGATTTTACCTATTTTCTAATTGTGAAAATCTAAAAGGGATGCTTTAGTTGGCATTCTTTGTGCGTTCAACCATTTTGTGAAGTATCATAGTCTAAAATATTTCATTTTGGTTCAAAACTTTGTCTTAAGCTGCAAATGATGCAGAAGCATCCAAGAATGTGTGATATCTTTTTCAGGTTTTGATAAACTTAGATTCGGGTGATATCATTGTAGTTTGAGAACTGCAAATTAAAAACTCTAAATTTGGTACAAATTTTATTTGACTTTTAGTTTCTGTGTGTGTAGATTTTTGGCATGGGTATAGACTTATGGACCTCTCTGATAATTTTGGCACGAAGACTGCTTTTATTATGTTTTTCTAAATTCACCCAGTGCGAACTGTAACGCAAAATTGTTAACTTTTTACATGATTTCTTTTATTACAATCTTCAAGATTGGTCTTGTTAAAATTTTGACTTAAAACGCAATGAGCTTTGAAGTGGTTTGGAATCTGTTGGAGATATTTTGAGGGTTGCTGTTGATGAAAACAGAATTGGATATCATCTTATGATGTCGAACGGTTTTGATCTGTGGTGGATGGTTTAACCAACTAGGCATATGTACCCCGTTGCTGGAGGGTTCACAAAACAATGGTGTTCTGACAATGGCATCACCAAATTTATTAATTTGAAGTCGCCAAAGAAATGTTGCTGGTGGGAGAAAAGGGCCGGCGAGCTAAAATATTTTTGCAGTCGTACCTTTTTTGGTTTGTTATCGTGATATGATCGAAGGAAAACTTGAAGCCAAGCAACAATAGTTACAAACCGGTGCCTGTATGTAGGAATTTCAAAGAGATCAAACTCGTAGCTTCGGTTGATAAGCGAAAACCCATGAGATTAGGTTAAAGGGGGTGTGGCGAGGGAGACGAAGAAGGTCATGTTTTAATTTATCAGGTAAAGCATGCGGTTCAACTTGGATTGTCAAATGCGCTTGTGAGTCGAGTAAATCCAAGTATCATAACGTGAAATATTATCATCTTATGTAATATAAAATTCTACTTTGACGAGTTTTTATATAGCAAGTATAATCACAAAGTTTAAGTAGGGTACAAATACAGATAATGGTTACAAGCATAACCATGCAAGCTATTTACAAACTCAAGTATGTAAACTATTTGTTTGCTATTTTTGTAGGGGTGCAAACAAAAACCGGTTTGTGATCTGAAACTGGTTTGAAAATCAATTCGAAACCCGTTTCACCTTCAGTCCAGATCCAATCCTTTGGTTTATAATTTCTTTTACTTATGTTGATCAAACTCGAACCAGTATGAAATGCTGTCCGAGGTACACTTTTAACACCTCTAAAACACTTCAGAATCCTAAGGGTGGGTAAGCCGCACCCTTTGCCCGAAGCCCCTTTTTCCGAGGGCCCTAAATTTGTATATAAACGGATCTATCTCGGAGAGGTCATATTTGAACCTGTGAAAACATATCAAGTAGACCGTTAGAGGTGAAGGAAAAAGAGCGTAGCCGCAAAATTTGAACTTTTTCGACCACCCGACGATCTCTGTTTGTTAAAGAGAAGAAGCATATGTAAGAACGAGAATATGATTTTTTTAATACCTGGTATTTAGTAGGTTCATTAGAATAAAGTCAGAGAAAAGAGAGTAACAGCCGTAGCACACATTCTCTCGTTTACTTTCCCTTTTCTATTAAAACGATTAAAGTAAAAGCATTTACATCCTATCCACCATTTTCTACCTTATTTACACTAAAAATAATTACATTTTCTCTCTCATTTTAATTAAATAATATTTTTATATACTTTTATATTTACTTTTTTCTTCACCTCCACTCACAAGCAATTTCAAAATATATTAAAAAATTATAGAGGGTGAATAGTGTCCCCTCAAATATACAGATAAATAGTAACATTTTCTCTCTCATACACTTAAAAATCTCTAAAAATAAGAAAATATTGTAAATTGTTTGAAGATTTTTGGTGAAGATTAGCGACAAACCTCGGTATTTACAAACATCCGATGCGTGTATGGGGATATCTATATGTAGGGTTTTTCCCAATTCTATTGGGAATGAAACTCTTTAATAATCACTTTATAGATCATGTGACAACGTATCTTGGTGATGTGATTTAAACAATTAATTCGTTGGTCAAAATAAAATGGGGAGAAGCTAGAATTTCAGAAAGAATTTTGAGAATTAATCATTCATTTTTTTCATAATCAAAACGATAACAACGTATGCCTTTTTGTAGGCTCCCACCACTCAATTTATTGTAAAACTAACAAGAAAACTACATTCTTTACAAACGTGATGCTTACATGCAATTTGTTGCTATGCTATCAAAACAAGGCAGTTTTTTTTCAACGAAAATTTGGATCATTGACGGATTGTACTGGAGTTTCATCGTGCATCAACGGAACCACCCAATCACATTCATCTCCACTAGACAATAATTATTATACACTAATTCAGGAGAAAACCCGATATGGGAAAACCCCTTTGTGGGAATCGAACCCAGACCTAATGGTCCCTAAACCTTATCACATCGCTAAGATTCAGTATACACAAATTTTTTGTAGCATTCACTAATGTCACTTGCAATTTTTACAACAAGGTGACAAAGGAGGAATTTATTATCCAAACAACATTAAACTGGTGGTGGTAGAAATGCTACAGAAGTACAAAATGAAAGGAAATACTCACAATATAACATGCTACAATTGGAATTTTTAAAACAATTTTTTATGTTGTTACTATAATATATATATATATTTGCTGTAGCATAAGGTAATTTAATGATATCCCTAACAATTAAACAAGCTTTAAGAACTCTTAGGAGGAAAATAAAATCAAACTCCAACTCAAATTATTTCCTTTAGAACAAAATATGAAAAACTCGAATCCATATTTATTTATTTTATAATAATATATGTGTACAACTCAATGAAACATAAACATTCATACAAGCTTCATCACCCACTTAATGGCCATTTATACTTGAACACCCAATTGCCCGGGGTATCTTTTGAAAAATAAAAACCTGTATCAGTCACTAACCAAAAGCAGTTATGAGGTACTCTGATGTCTTGCCCACATTCGGCCGCAACATCATTATTAAATATAGTAAAATCGACTTCTTGTAGCGGAGTACCGTCAGCATTCATCCAGAAAAATTCACCTCGAAACGCAGTTGTCTCCCCAATATTTCTACGGAAGCTCCAACGGAATGTGCCGTTTGTGGTCATTGTTTTGTTTCCATAATCGGTATCCTTAGAGCTGATATGAAACGTCAGGTGCTCGATTTTACCGTCAATGACCTCCATATTATATGTTTCGAAAGACGCTGTTACAAAGTAAACATAATATGATGTTAACACCAAAAGAAATAAGAAGTTTTTAGAATCCATGTGGTGCTTTTTTGATACTGATCCTAATAGGTTGTATCCTTTATATAGATGAAATCTTAATTATTGTATATTGATTATTTAATATATTTGTAATACAATAACAGCATTTGTGTTATAACAATTAATGTTTTAGTTGCCCCAATTTATTACATTTTAAAAGTAATCTTCTTATAACGGTAATAATTTAACATCTTTGTTATAAAAAAATATTCATGGATCACATGAAATAAAACGTAAGATTCGGCATATGATCTTTGATGCTTTATCTGCTTCACTTACTTTATCTAAATATATATTACTTAATTAGTATTTTTTTTATAATATATGTTAAAATTCACGGAAAAATTGAAACTTGTTCAATTCTTCAAAATTTTGATCTATATAACATTGTATAAATACTTTGACAAAAAATAACATTGTAGAAATACATAAATAGTTGTATGTGCGATAAGACTAGAAACATACAGGCTAACACATATACAGGTAAAACACTACAACAATTAATTGGTAAGTTATCGTATAGATTTTAAAGATTAATAGAAGTTAATAAAATAAAGTGATTTAAAATCATATAATCAATGATATTAAGTTACTTTTATTGTATTTAATTGCATAATTGACATATATGTAAAAGATAATTAAGGTAATCAAATTCATAAAAATATAATTTCTCCCCTTACTCTTAAAATTTAATGTAAAAAACACATTCCCATCTTTAAATTTATTATAATATATTGTATGGATCTATGTGACGTTGTAGTTAGAACACATTTTTTTTTTTGCAAAAATATGAAGAATATAAGAAATGGTTTTTTTTCTGATTTTTAAGAGAATATGAAGAATTTAATAAACCATTTATTTTTCTAAGCTTAAAAGTTAAAAGATATAAGAAACTAATTAAATGTAACGTTTATGAATCTCTCTCTGAAATTATTTAAATGTACATGAACAAATTTCGTTATTTTATAAACCTATACATATGTAAATTATAATATTTATATGTTATTACACATGTGAAAAATAATGATTACAATAGATCATGTTACAAGTGAAATGTATAGAGGAAGAAGATATGGGTTCTCGTGTTTAAAAGGCTTCTCTTAAAACAAATGCAACATTTTTATTGTTGTTATATTGTATAATACTTTAGTATATATGATTTTTCATTTCATTTATGGATTTATTGAGCCTTAGGCTAACCCGCAGCCGTCATAACATCCTTTGTGCATTATTCGAGTTGTGAAGCTGTTTGCTGGCACCACGACCCTCCTTGAGAGGCTTGTATGGGGCCAGGGGCAGCAGACTCATGTGTTTGATTTAGCATATTCAACGGATAGACCGGATCAACGACATGATGGTCTGGGTGATGAAGAGCGAGCGCGAGAGGTTACGAGCCATTGGTCGCAATCCTCCACCACAGTCACGACAGTATTTGAATGTGGGCCCGTCAGGTGCGCATGCGGATTAGTTGTACTTTTTGGTATTTACATTATTTGTACTTTTTGGTTATTATTGTAAAACCTGATGTTAAATATTACTTTTTTGATTGTTTATAAATTATATATGTAATGTTTGTTTAAATGGCTGTTATATATTATATGTTTAGTTAGTTTGGTTGGTTGTTTTAGATGTTAGATAGTTTGGTGTCGATTAAATAATAATGGTTTTATTTTAAATAATATAAAATTTGAGCTAATATTTATAAAATTTGTAAAAAAAATATACATACATGTTTGAATCTTTTAGTTTTTTTTTTGAAAAAATATAAGAAAATTACATAGCAGATTTAGTAGGTATGGGTAACTAAACAAATTTTTTTTTGGGCCGGGGGCAAATAATCAAAAGTAAACAATAAATAATTTCTCTATTTAATTATTCTATCTTTAATTAATTTGGTAAAAAAATATTTTATCCTACACATTTTAAAATTTATCCTGCATTCCTCAAAATTTATCATACATATATCCTTCTTACAGATATCAAAATCTAATCCTACACTTATTCTACATATGTCGGAAACTGTTATTCACCATAAATTAGTTGTCTTGATTAAGTATATATTTTTTTTAAAAGTTACAAGTTTAATTAGTTAGCTGCCAATAATGGCCAGTCCAACTGATCGGAGGTGGGAAGGTTTACCCACTTATGTGGGATTCATGCGCGGTAGGTCCTGAGGCCGAAACCATGGGAGGGCAATTCCTGGGCCAGATTGTTGTGACAACCCCTGGATTCTTACCTAGGACTTGGATGATATAAGATAATGTCCTTACCAGGTGATCTATCCATCTAAAAAACTAAAAATAAAAAATTAGTTAGCTAATTTGGTAAATACAAAAAATTAACTAAAATTATAAATTCACTTATATGTGTTTATAGTAACATTAAATTAAATACACATACTAAATGAAGCATTAAATACATGTACGTATGCATGTAATGTATACATAGGTATATTTCTTATAACATATGAGGGACCACATAATAAATAATATAATCATAGAATAATTATCACTTCTATAAAATGATACTATGGTAACCGTCTTTGGGTCGGATCGTATAAATAAACATGGGGTCAAGACCAAGTTACACATAGAGAAATTGTGTCACTTGACAAAGTTTTGAAATTAAGCCTAATGCTAGTTGTTATTGGGCTGGGTTTCACTAAGCCCAATTGTAATTGGGTTTCTATTATTATTATTATTATTATTATTATTATTATTATTATGTGATAGTACAACATTACCTACAGTAATTCAGGGGTATTTAATGAATTTTAAGCAAATGCACGTCTTAGCTTCTTCAAGACCTCCACCGCTTCCCATTTGTTATTTTCTTGGTTTCATCGTGGCTTTCTTCAGTATCACCATATATATATATATATATATATATAAATTTACTAACTGACAAAAAATATTGACCCCAAAAAATATTGACCCCAAAATATTGGCTTTCTTCAATAAAGGTATGTTATTAAACTATGGACATACGAAACAAAAACTCACTATAAAGTGTTATTTTGACGTTAGTTCTGTACTAATCTAGATAATTCTCAATAACCATAGGGATGTTTAGTCACACTCGATTGTGAAGCAATAACTTAGGACGGGTTTCAAGCAAAGTATGATTGCAAAATCAACCACGGAGTATGATCAAGAGTTGTATGAGATGTAACAAAGATGGAACACCTAAATATTCTAGTAGTCCTGGAAGGAGGAGTATCAGAGAAATTTGAAAAAAAAAAAGAGTAAATTGTCATTTTAATTCTTGAGGTTTGTCTCAAATTGTCATTTTAGTCCAAATAGTTTTTTTTCTCCTCTGGGTCCTCGAGTTTTTCGTTTTCTTGCCATTTTGATCACATTGTCTAACTCCGTTAAAAAAACCTTAGTTTTAACCAGGGGTATTCTTGGCATTTTCGTAATAATTATAATACTAATAATATTTATAATAAAAACACAAAAAAACTAACGTTGTGATGAGGCGGAGGATGACGGTGGTGGAGGTGCCCCTAGGTTAACTAACATTGTGGTGGACATTTTGGTGGCGGAGGTCAGTGACAGTGACGGTGGTTGGCGGAGGTGAGTGCCGGGGTGGGTGATAACTGTGGATCGGTGACGGTGGCACTGGCACCGGTGGTTGTGGAGAGAAGTAAAGGGATGAAGAACGAGAGAGAAGGGGGTGGGGGTGGGGGTGGGGAGTGTTAATCAGATTTTTATAGAAACAAAAAATAAAGTTAGTTTCTTTTTGTGTTTTATATTATAAATATTATTAGTATTATAATTATAACAAAAATGCCAAGAATACCCCTGGTTAAAACTGAGGTTTTTAACGGAGTTAGGCAATGTGATCAAAATGGCAAGAAAATGGAAAACTCAGGGACCCAGAGAAGAAAAAAACTATTTGAACTAAAATGGCAATTTGAGACAAAACTCAGAGACTAAAATGACAATTTACTCAAAAAAAAAAAATCTAAAAATATCTTTCAGATGATTTGGAAGGTATTGCAAGAGTTACTTAAGAAAGTTCCATCGAATACAAGAAATGATGGAACTTTGAGACAAGTGATAAATTAAGCCTACATCTTATGTTAAGGGTACACGTTGTGGTTTGACACCTACTCTCATTTGGACGGTTCTCTTTGGTCTTTGGGCTGGCAGATGGTGGGTCCATACACTCACTTCCATTTTCGCCCCGTTACCCCACTCACAAGAGAGCCCTTGACGCTTCTGTTTGACGCCCACGGTATTGTGTTTGCCTCCGCCATAAAGGTTATGTGGCGTGGGGTGTTAACGCACAACATGTAACCTAAGCATAAGCATGGTTTTGGACCTTTGGTTCAAATATAATTGATAAAGTAAGGCTATAGCCGCGTTTAAACATAAGGAGCATACCGGATATTGTGATTTATGTGTATTATATTCTGATTGGATTATTAAAGAAATGGATTTAATTAATTAAATAAAGTAATCAACCATAAGTATTGGTAGGGGGCTCACTAAATATGAGGTCGGTTACTTTTATATTACCACATCAAAATTTTATATGTATTAATTAAAAGAAAGATATATATATTGCATTATTATTATTAATTTTTTTTACTTTTAATTTTACTAAGGTTTTATTATTATTATTTTTTTAACTTTTATTATTCCTGATCATATTGTTATTATAACTACTTTTATTTGTTATTGATTATAATAATTACTTTTGGACATATTTCGTTTTTCGTTTATAACAATATTTGAACAAGCCAAATATACATGATTTTTTTCTTTATCGTGAGGAACTAAACCGATGTTTTTCTGGCCGAATCATCACCGCGTCACACAGAAAAATTGTCGCAAGCTGTTAATCAGATTTTTATAGAAACAAAAAATAAAGTTAGTTTCTTTTTGTGTTTTATATTATAAATATTATTAGTATTATAATTATAACAAAAATGCCAAGAATACCCCTGGTTAAAACTGAGGTTTTTAACGGAGTTAGGCAATGTGATCAAAATGGCAAGAAAATGGAAAACTCAGGGACCCAGAGGAGAAAAAAAACTATTTGAACTAAAATGGCAATTTGAGACAAAACTCAGAGACTAAAATGACAATTTACTCAAAAAAAAAAAAATCTAAAAATATATTTCAGATGATTTGGAAGGTATTGCAAGAGTTACTTAAGAAAGTTCCATCGAATACAAGAAATGATGGAACTTTGAGACAAGTGATAAATTAAGCCTACATCTTATGTTAAGGGTACACGTTGTGGTTTGACACCTACTCTCATTTGGACGTTTCTCTTTGGTCTTTGGGCTGGCAGATGGTGGGTCCATACACTCACTTCCATTCTCGCGCCCGTTACCCCACTTACAAGAGAGCCCTTGACGCTTCTGTTTGACGCCCACGGTATTGTGTTTGCCTCCGCATAAAGGTTATGTGGCGTGGGGTGTTAACGCACAACATGTAACCTAAGCATAAGCATGGTTTTGGACCTTTGGTTCAAATATAATTGATAAAGTAAGGCTATAGCCGCGTTTAAACATAAGGAGCATACCAGATATTGTGATTTATGTGTATTATATTCTGATTGGATTATTAAAGAAATGGATTTAATTAATTAAATAAAGTAATCAACGATAAGTATTGGTAGGGGGCTCACTAAATATGAGGTCGGTTACTTTTATATTACCACATCAAAATTTTATATGTATTAATTAAAAGAAAGATCTATATATTGCATATTATTATTAATTTTTTTTACTTTTAATTTTACTAAGGTTTTATTATTATTATTTTTTTAACTTTTATTATTCCTGATCATATTGTTATTATAACTACTTGTATTTGTTATTGATTATAATAATTACTTTTGGACATATTTCGTTTTTCGTTTATAACAATATTTGAACAAGCCAAATATACATGATTTTTTTCTTTATCGTGAGGAACTAAACCGATGTTTTTCTGGCCGAATCATCACCGCGTCACACAGAAAAATTGTCGCAAGCTGCGAAACGCGGGTTTCTACATAATTATATCCAAAAATCTAATTATAATTATAAAATAAAAATAAAAAATAAATAAAAGTCATTTAATTACTCTTTACCGGTTGAAAACCATATAAGGCAGAAATTTTCTCCCAAACTTCCGATAGCAAATTCTTTTTCTCTTCTCCACAAAAGTCTCACTTGGTCGTCTAACAAATTATTTTTTTCTTCACAAAAGTCTCAATTTGCAATCACACATGCTTAACACCACAAAAGTTTCAATATTTCAATCATACATTCAGAAAATACTTTATAAAATGTCAAACCTTGGACCAACCAAAGAAGATGAATCAAAGCTCACTTCCCAACAAATTTATTAAAAATAGATTAAAAAATTAAACTAATTTCTAAATTACAAATTATATTTGACAACTATCTAGTGTAATCCAAAAATAAAAACAAAAACCAGAATTCATATACTTGTCCTATGGCATGGTAAAATTGCACTTCGTGCAAAGAAACCTCGTCTAAGTCTGTTACTGTTATTGTTACTGTTCCACTCTTCGTTTACTTCATTTACATCACCGTGTTCCTAATTTCTTGAACGGCCAAAAATAGTTGTCGGTCCGACGCCGAATCCATAGAAAACGATCTTCGAATCGGTTGAATCAAGAATTGATCATCACCTTTTCGTCTAGTATTAACACCAATACATTCATCTCCCATGCTTGAATTATACCCATATCTTTTTCTAAACTTTTCCGTAAGTTTTCCAGTAACAGGTTCTCCCGAGTTTAGATTCCCCCTTTCTCCCGACATATCTCTCCCCTCGTCTCCACCACCACCACTATTATCACCATGTAGTTCAATAACAACATAATTTTCTTCATCATTTCGGACCCGTGGCGGATGCTCGGGTACCAGAATATGAACCGGTATCGAAATGGAAATACTGTTCCGGCAAAGTGGGCAATTCGGGTTGTTTTGCAACCAAACATCAATGCAATCAATATGAAACACATGTGCACAATTAGGTATCATTCTAAGCTTCTCATCTTCTTGAAACTCCCCGAGACACACCGCGCATTCGTTATCCGAATGCTTATGTTTTCGAAAACGAAAGACTGGGATTGAACGAATCACAGACTCATGGAGACCATTGTGCTCCGGGGACAAAGGGACAAGGGGGTGGTGGTGGTGGTGGTGGTAGTGATTGTTCGTGTTTCGCGAGAGCGAAAAGCGGCGTAAAATGTCGATTCGGTGCCAGTTTAAGCAGCATTTGATGACAAAGATGTAGTAAAACACTAGAAAAGAGATTGTAGCAAAGATTCCAATAATGGCAACTGCTATGAATGGGAAACCAGCTGCATGAGAGGAGTGAGAGTATTGTGGTGAAGGTGCATGAATCATATTGTCCATTTTAGAGAGAGAGAGAGAGATGAGTTGTGGAGATTCATGGAGATGGGTGTGATTGGATCTTGATGGATTTGAGCATCTTGAAAGAGAGACAGACAGATTTGTGTGTATTATAATATAGACCCACATACAAACATGTTATATATATTAATGTTGTGTGTGTGGACATGAGAGAGAAATGTTATGGGTTGCACAAATATGATTGGTTTTGTGATTAACATAAAGAGTCATTAATGTGTGAAAGGTCAAAGTTTAGGTTTGACTCTTATGATATCATTATATCTGTGATTGTGTGAGAAAGAAGTGTTCTGTGTTAGTTTTTCAGGTTTTTGATTCAGATAAAAGTGTAATTAATGTGTGAATGGTCAAAGTATAGGCTTGACTCTTCTTGTTCCTTTCAAATGAAGACACTGTATTAATAAAAGAGTTAATTAATAAAAGAGTTAATTACTTTTTTCGTCCCTGTGGTTTGTCAAAAATCACAATTTCAGTCCATTAATTTAAAATTTGTGATTTCAGTCCCTGTGGTTTCATTTTCGTAACCATTTCAGTCCACCTCGCAACCATTTCAGTCCCTGTACTTATAGAATAAATGGATTGAAGCGGTTACGAAAGTGAAACCATAGGGACTGAAATGGTTACGAAAGTGAAACCATAGGGACTGAAATCGCAAATTTTAAACTAATGGACTGAAATAGTGATTTTTGACAAACCACAGGGAAGAAAACAGTAATTAACTCTTAATAAAAATATTATATATATATATATATACACACATACACTATCTTGTAGATAAAGAGAGACGGGTTAATCTAGAAAGCGGAATTAAGGTGCGAAACGTACGCAGTTAATTACATATGACGTAATATAATTGCATATAAAGCATCTTAATTATGTATGAATTAAGTAATTACGCATAAAATATCATAACTACGCATTAAGCACATACTACTACACAACCTATATTAGTACAAGCATTCACAAAAGATTACACAGTTAATTACACGTGACATGATATAATTACGTACGAAGCATCTTAATTATGAATTAAGTAATTACACATGGATATCATAACTATGCATATAGCACATAGTATTACACAACCTATATTAATACACGCATTCACAAATGATGCTTTATCTTTATCTCTATAATTATCTTAAAAATCATTATATTTTCAATTAAATAATAACTTTTTATACTTTTATCATTACTTTTTCTCTCTTTTCTACTCACAACCATTTTAAAAAATATTAAAAAAATTATAGAAATTAAAGTATATTCTTTAAATTTACTGATAAACTGTAACATTTTCTCTCTTTTCACTCACAATCATTTATAACTACTCTATATAATATAGAGAGAAAACTCTGATCATGATCATTATAGAAATGATCAAATATGAATCCTCTTAATTCTTCATACCACAATTTGATAGCCCCTTGTATTTTAACATTTATGTCTCTCTCATGTAAATTTATATTCTCCCCTTCATCAAACTAACTTTCCTATGGTTTTACTCTCTCTTCTCTTGTCACTTATAAACTTACAACTACTGACATAAGGCATGTACATATTTTCAGGAACACATATCCATAAGCATTTTAATTAGAAAAATAACATTTAAATATACTCATGGCAATAAAAAATTAAAACTTATACGCATATAACTCACAAAATTACAATCATAGTCACCATAAACAATATTGTGTGCACATGAACATGTAAGAAAGACGCACATACTATGAATTAAAACAAATTAAACATGTTGGTTGTACACCATACATCTAAAACGAAAATACTGACAAGTAGACGTGTACACATGTAGCGTACAAGCTCTGCAAACGAACTAAACGTTTGTAAAACGTTCAGCGAAAAGTTCGTTTGTGTTCGTTCGTTTATTAAACAAACGAACACGAGCAAGAAATACCGTTCATTTAGTTAAATGAACGAACATGAACAGAGGTTGCGTTCGTTCGTTTATGTTTGTGAACGTTCAGTATCGTGTTCGATTGTGTTTGATAGTTCATTAGTGGTTTTATTTTTTATATTTTGTTTAAATACTTCAAAATTTTGACAAATAAAATATTTAATAAGCGTCAGTGTATTATATATTATATATTTTGTTCATGAACACGTGTTTGTGTTTGTTTGTTTCCATTTGTGTTAATGAACATTATTTATACTCATTTGTGTTCGTCAATATTCGTTTTCGTTTGTTGCCTAAAGTTAACAAACAAACACGAACAAGTTCATTTCCTAAACAAACAAACACGAATATAAAATCTCGTTCGATAAGTGTTCATGAAGAGTTCGTGAACACATATATTTCTTAACAAACGAACACGAACAACAATCCGTTTGCAGCCCAATTTAACTATAATAAAAACAAATAATTTTTTTAAGAATACAAAATTATTTTATTAGAGTCCTTTTAAAGTATGCAAAATTAATATTGAATATGATACAAAACAAAACACACACATATTAATACCTTTATGATCACTATTCGATCATGAATACATTTTAGCGAGTTCCTGTACATAGTGATTTTTTCATGTGAATGATTCTAGATGCAATATGCGTATTTTAGGCAACTAGTATATTCGTACATATAATTATAAGTTATAACTACACACTGTATCTATATAATTACGTAGTAATTTACTTTCTCCGTCCCATTAAAAGCGTCATATTTTGAATTTTTAAAATCTTTATTTTTAAACTTTGATCTTAATTAATTTTGTTTGCGTTAGATAATACTTGATGAAAGTTATATGATTTGAGTGTGTTTTACAAGTGTTTTTATCGGGTTAATTTTCATCAAGTTTTGTTTAACACAAAAAATATATAATTAAAGTCAAAAAAGACTTTGAAATTTCAAAATATGACACTTTTAATGAGACGGAGTATATAGTTAAGCATCATATATGCTTTTATCTATATGCATTGTAGGGAAAGAGTAAAATGAGAACTACCTTAAGTTGCGAGAACCGCGAGAACTTTTTGACCCGACGCAAGTTGGGTCAAATTTTTTTTGCACAAACGTATATGAAAAAAAATATAAACACATCTGTAAAAAGAAGTAAAAAAAATTGTTGAGTCGTTAGTTTTGACCGATTCAAGTTTTTTTTACGGCAGACGTAAATTTTAGAAGAAGATAAATATTTTTTTACGCTGCGACATTTTTTTTCAAATTTTTTTCTTCTGAAACAAGTGATTGTTTTTACGACTTTTGAGAAAAAAATTCGGAAAAACCTTTTGAATGGCCTAGTTCTTGCGGTTTTTGCAACTCGTGTTGATTCTCATTTGAACCGAATCCATGTATTGTAATATATATAACTAAGCATCAATATTATATAATTGCGTCCAGATATGTATATAACTGAGCACCGCCATGTATATGATTATGTATTGTTATCGGTACTATCACTATGCATATAATCACTCGCCATTCTGTATACAGTTGCGTATAATAAAGTAAGGGTTTTCTAAAAGTCATTTTAAACACATATATTCATATAACAATAGTACTAAGCTCAATTTAAAGATGACAATTTTTTTGGTTGTATTAAATAGTTTTAAAAATAACAACAGACTATATAAAGGTTAGAGTAAATTGCCAAAATTGTTTCTGAGGTTTGGACATGTTTGTCATTTTCATCTAAAACAACTTTTTTGTACTAAATAGCCTTTCACTTTTGAGATTTTTTTCTTGTCATTTTCATTCAAAAGTCTAATTTGCTTTATTTTTTCTGTCAAATATTTGAGTGAAAACGGCAAGAAATCCCAAATCTCAGGGACGATCCTTGCAAAAAAGTTAGACGTTTGGATAAAATTACAAAAAATCCCAAAAGTGAAGGGTAATATGATAAAAAAAGTTGTTTTTAATGAAATTGGCAAGTATGTCCAAACCTCAAGGACGATTTTAGCAATTTACGTTATTTGATATAAAGTTGGTAAAAGTGGATCCAAAAAATGTTGAGGTTATTCTATTTTATTCTTCCAAGTTTTATTACGATTTTGACACCTCTTGTAATTAAGCTTGTCTTGTTATATAGAATTAGTAATATATTCTAGTGAAGAGCAAACAAATACACTTTGTCTTGTTATATTTCAAGAAAAAAGGAATCATCCAGAAGCATTCACAATAATAAATTTTCACAAGGTAAAAAATACATAAAACTATGTTACTAATTGCAAATATACAATATTAAAAACCTCTAAATTCTAACACCAAAAAATATTACAATAAAATAAAATGTAAATGTGTAATAAGTCACCACCCCACGTGAAGATGTGAATTAAGTAACTAACGCGTAGAAATAGAAAACCTCTTGTCAGGAGTCAAAGAGAGTAGGTAACGGTGACCATTTGGTAAAATTGTCACATCTTAAAAAACCAGAAGTCAGCCATCCAAATATCAGTTAGTACTTGGTACAAACGCATTTTAACGTGTAGGAAACCATTAATAAGTGACTAGGGATAATGGGTGTGTGTATATATATACACACACACAATCAGAAAGGATATGTAGAAACCCCGTCTAAGTTCAAGAAACTAATCTCTGTCTAAAAATTCTATGATTGAAATTGGATGTTAAAAAAAGTAATTTTTAGAAACATGTGACAGACGACAAACTTTTCTGTCTGACAGACTAACATAGAAGAGATTTGTTTGTTACACTATTTTTTTCGATACGAACATGTAACATGTTTTTTACATGCATTACATATTGAAAACTTGTAAAATTTAAGTTCGAAAATGTTACGCTTCGTAAAAACCTACAAAATCTGCTGTTGAAAACTAAAAAGAAAATATAACACATGATGTCACATATTCGTAAATGGGTAAAAAAGGTGTAACATATTAATTTTCTCTTTTCTAATAAAAATTGTTACATATAGATTTATGGAAATGATTGTAATTTTTGTAAATTCAGGTATTCAACTCTTTTTGCTTTGTTATCATATCTTGTGTTTAATTAAAGAGTATATTGATAATTTCATTAAAATATAAAAGGAAAACTTAATGGCAATTATTTTCGAAAAAATCCTAGATATATATTTTAGGACAAACACAATGCGCATGTAGGATTTAAACTCTTTGTTTTGTTTGTAGATAAAGGTTTACTATAATAATTTATGACTAAAATGAAAATATGTCGTTACCAATCTATCTACTATATGTGTAATTACTCTTATTAGTTATAATTATAATAAATAAATAAAAAATAAATGTAGTTGGTAGAAGTAGCAGGTATCAAATGAAACAAAATTTGGGTTGGCAACAAAAAAAATAAAATAAGGATTAAATAATATCAGGTGATGTGGCTGCAAAACTATATTTATTATACAGTTGGCAAACTTAGTCGGGAAGTTTCGACACATTTATTGAAAAATATTCTAATTTGAACACATTTATATTTAGTAATTATGTAGCTAACTAGTAAATTTGTTCGTGCGTTGCGACGGGTCTAAATGTAAAGTTACTTATATATGCTATATGAGTGTGTGCAGTATCATGGTGATACCTTGACGAACCGAACCGATTCCAACTCGGTTTTTCAGTTGGTGTATCCTTACATTTGATGAATTCTTATTTGACAGTGCCTAAACCAACTAATGTCTTGTGTCTTTGCTTTGTATTCTGCAAAAACATGGCTACAACTCTTTTCAAACTTGAAAATAATTTCTTTCTCCTCTTTCATCTTATTAACTCCACTTTCTTAACTATTATATGGACAAGAAAACATATGATAATGAATGACTCATTCTCCACAGTTTCATACCAATTTTTTGTTGGAATTATTATAAAATTCTTATCATATATTACCTTTTATGTGTAAATGTATATGTATGTGTGTGGATGTGTATGTATACGTGTGTATGTATATGTATGTATATACGCATATGTATGCATGTGTTATGTATACATGCATGTATATGTGTATGTGTGTATGTGTATGTGGATGTGTATCTATGTGCAGTGACGGACCCAAGATTTTTTTAATGGGGTCCATTTTTTTCGGTGTTCAAAATTTTTATAACAATACATTAAAATTTTCGGGTCGGTCCTCGTTCGGGTCAGGTTATAGCAAGGTTTGAACTAGATTTTTTTAAAAAAATCAAGAAAAATAGGCTATAGAAGGATTGAACCCATGACTCTTGTTGGAAAAGAGAGGATTTACCACTACACCAGCTTTCCTTTTCTTTCTATGGTGTCCGTCTAATTGTATTTATGGGGTCCTCAGACAATTTAATATACCGAATCTATTTTTTTTAAACATTGGGGTCCGTGGACCCCGACCTACTAGACTGGGTCCGCCCCTGTCAATGTGTGTTATGTATGTACGCATGAATATGTAAGTGTGAGTGGATGTGTATGTATGTATAGGTGTATGTGTATGCAAGTATGTGGGTGTATGTGTATGTGGATGTGTATGTATGTATGTTATGTATGTACGTATGTGTATGTGTAGATGTATGAGTATGTGTATGTATATATGTATGTATAGGTGCATTTGTATGTGAGTATGTGTGTGTACATGTATGCGTATGTTTGTGTGTGTATGCTTGTGTATGTGTGTGGGATCCTTTTAAAAGAAAAAAAAGAAATAAAATGCATAAAAAAGTGTTGCTGCCAAATCTTGAACTTTAGACTTCTACATTATCTGGCTTTTCCAACTTCACTAACAAGATTTTGATGTATAATAAACGAATGTCTATATATATATATTATTTGTAAAAAATATAAATCTTTTTTATTTCGGGCCTCTTAAGAGACTGGCCCTGGGCGGTCACCCACCCACCCTCATTCGGGCAAGGCCTGAGTATCATACTCTTGTTAGTAGTTGACATTACTTGTTAAAAATATGATAGTAATTGCATTTTTTTAAATATATTAAGTTTGGAAAATTTGATATTTTGCTTATTAAAGAAGGTCATATATGATTAATTTGTGTTTAGATTATATATGATATTTAAGAAGTTTGTAAAAATATACATGTAATTTTCCCTTGATTATAGATGCATATAAACTACCTAATTCAATAAATAAGATATAATTTAATATTTAATTATTATATTGGTCGTTGTTCCCAAATCAATGGGCTTCGAGTTTGAATTGGATTCGGGCTCGTTAGGCAGCAAGATTGCTAGAAATTAGAAATAAATAGAGAGTATGTGTCTCTTCATATCAAAATTGCAAAGCCTAGCATACAACATACACATATATCAGCCCCTTTTCTAGTGTCACAAAAAAGGAAGAACCAAGACCAAGAGGTCTAGGCTTGGTGGGTTCGATCAAATGGAGATCAAGAACCGACATATTTCGATTTCACAAAATTTCACTTGATACGGGCTATCACCTCAAGAACGTTAACTCGTTGTAGGTTACCTTTTGTCATGGTTGACAACTACATCAAAATATATACCCGATTGAGTATAACAATAACTCCATAATCATTGTTTGTTCACACTGATCTTCAACAATATCGAATCAACGTCTTTCCAGGCCCTCTCAACCTTTACAAATCCAACTCTTATTTAATCGTAAATTCACCACCTTGTCACGTAAATTCTTCCTAGATATGCACCCATTGCGTATCAACCACCAACAAGACAAATCCATGTGCTTTTGTCGGTTTATATCTCCACATATGCCCGAAATACGCCCTTCTATTGGTTTGATCAAACTTGTTCCTCGGAAACACTTTATTTATTTATCGAACTCTTAAGTCCTGGATTTTAGAATTGAGAGAGATATTGAGAAATCAAGAATTCTACAATTTCTTAGATTCCTGGACCAAAGAATACCCCCTCCTCCCTCCCAACCCCCCCCCCCCCCCCCCCCCCCCCACGCGGAAGTTAACTCTCAATTTCGTTCCAAACTTCTAATATCAATGTTGAAAATCAAACCCAAAGCAAAAACACATACCAACAAATGATCAACTATTTATATTATTCAAACACACACTTTATAATAAACCATATTAATACCCCTTTTCATAAAAACTTAATCTCCAAGATACTTAATCATATCTTTAAAAACTAAATCAACCCTTACCAAATATTAAAAATAATTACCAAGAACTAAATATAACCTGACCAAAACATTGACCTGTGACACATATGTGAATCAACCCGATTAAATCTAACCTCATCGAATCTTCACATTTGAATTAATAAAAGAAGTTATATAGTATGGAAATTACAAGCAAGCACTAATATATATATTTAAAATCAAGCTCCCAAAGTAAGATCCATGAGTGTAGTAGCCCCACTACATATGTAGGGTTTGCTACTCTGATCCATATATTACAATGTTAATCCAAAGTAGAATATTAATTAGGACAAAAAAAGTTTTTTTTTTTTTTTTGTCTTTATAATGTGAAACACCCTTTACTGTGTAACCCTTTATTACAAACATTATATATGAACACTCATACCGAATGAAGTAAAATCTTTCTTAGAGTTTCATGTATATATATATGCTAGATCCATAGAATAACACAAGAATAAAAGATTGACACCATGATGAGTGATTCATCTATTATGCAAAGGATTGGAACCTGAGTTGACCTTCCTCTTGTAATCAGCAAAAACATCTACTTCTCCTCCATCTTTGTTCTCTGAAGTCAAACCAGAATTTGAAGACTCCTTTGGTGATGGAGTAGACCCTTGAATAGATGAAGATAAAGCTTCAGACTGTAGCATCAACAAGAGTAGAGAGAAGCAGATAAATGGTGTTCTTGAGGTTCCCATTTCATCCCTTTTATATGCTTTTAGGGTTACTTTGTTCAAGCTTCACCTCAACATCTAGAGAGAGAGTGAGAGAGAGAAGAGAGAGGGGGGGGGGGGGGGGTGGACTTGCGGTGAAGTCTAAGATGGTATTTGTCTGTTACTCCAGCTTATTTATTGGCTGAAACTATTGGCAGATCCAAAGTGTGTCCCTTTACGGTTTATATACGCTGCGTTTAAGGTCTATTCGTGGCGTATATAAAGGGACAAATTCCCACATCATATCAGAGATTCTCTTGAAAATTAAAAAAGGTGGCTATACGCCGCGTATAGACCTATACGCAAGGTATATAAAACAAGGGTTTGGTGACACCCTATTTATTTATATATACTAATACTAATAATAGTATGTTGCTTTTGTGTAACTGTACAAAACTAGTTTAACCTGGTGGCAAATAGATAATAATGTTGGTTGATTTAGTTGAACATTATTTTAGTTTAAACAGTTATAAGTACTGGTAACGACTTCCATTTAACTGTAGTGAGTTTATACTACTGGTTTTGAAATTATTAAATGACTGCTTTTGTGAAGTCTCATGTTAAATATAGGGTAAAGTTATTTTACAAAGCTCTTAAAAATAATAAGTGTACAAAGACACATTAAATTGCAGAATATAACACAATGTCGAGCATAATATAAGACAATGCCGAAAAATATAACACAGTTTCGAGAAAAAGACACAATGGGTCACAAAAAAGACATAATAACGCAAATATAAAAAAGACACAATTATAAATAAAAAGACAGAATGATGTAAACAAATAGTCTAAACTTTAAAACCTAAACATCTAAAACCAAAAATCTAAAATTCACATCGTAGAGTTCGAAAAGACAGTTCCAATGCCGCTTGAATGAGGTCAATTGTAATCCGTTTGATAACTTCTTACGACTTCTTATTTTTAAGAGACTTTGTATTTGATCTAACCCGTTAAATATATACAGAGGCTTATATAAGAATCTAATCACACATTTGATAAATGTGAATTTACTATTTGTCACATGTATAAATTCACTATTTATTGATCAATGAGGAATCAATGATACCTGAAGTGTATCCATGTGTATAAAAACAATATCAATGATACTTATTTGAACTTATTTAAGTTTTTACTATTTGGTATCAATGATGGTAGAAGCAAAGGAAAAATATCATTCTTGACTCGTGTTTTTTATTTTTTATTTTTAGTTTTTCATCTTGCTCTTTCTCCACTCCATTTTCTTTATCTTCCATCTCATGTCATAGTAGATTTCTTCTTACTTCTTTTTAGTTGAGCTTCATATTAGTTAATTCCTAAATGATGGAGTTCGTTCCTAGAATAAACCTCTTATGGTTGTTTGCCATATGATATAGCTCGTCGAGACCTATTCATCCATTACTCATGGCCGCCGTAACTCCAGTTTTAGATTAAGTTATACTCTTTTAAGTCTTTTTACATTAGCCCTTGAGTAAACTGCCATTTTGGTCTCTGAGGTTTGGCAGATTTTGACACTTTAGTCCAAATCTCAAACTTTTTGCATCTGGGTCCCTGTGGTTTCAGTTTTATAGCCATTTTGTCCAAAAGTGATATTTGTCTTCTAAAATCCTACTATTTTGTCCTTTTCCTCAGGGGCAAAATGGTCATTTTAAGCATTAATATATATTATATATATAAAATAAACCTCAAACTCTGCTTAAAATGACCATTTTGTCCCCTGAGAAAAGGACAAAATAGTAGGATTTTAGAAGACAAATATCACTTTTGCCCCCGAGAAAAGGACAAAATAGTAGGATTTTAGAAGACAAAATAACTTTTGGACCAAAATGGCAATAAAACTGAAACCACAGGGACCCAGATGCAAAAAGTTTAAGATTTAGACTAAAGTGGCAAAACTGCCCAAACCTCAAGGGACCAAAATGACAGTTTACTCTTAGCCCTTTTGTGCCCCGTTTCCTATTTTCCGGTTGGTCCAAGTTGGAATCTATTAGATCTTGGATCAATTTTCTATCATGCTCGAAGATATATTGGGAGAAATGTAGAGCGGATTATCCGATTACATAACCACCTTAATATGTATTATCGGACACATATATAACAAACATCAATGAGGGGATACATAAGTACCTAACCTATATACTAATTGTGTGATGTACATTCCACAAGTCTCTAACTTATAACAATATGCTAAGATTGACCAATAACGTCTCATTTAATTTAATGTGATCTAAGTACTCACATATCCGATAATGTATCTATTGTCTTGCTCAGAACAAACCACCACATATAGTGTTACACTATCAAGTCGCTTAAATGACGTATTTATGGAGCCCACCTAGCTAAGAGACATATATAGTGGGGATCCAAGAATTTTTTTTCATGGGTTTTCTTTTGATAGATTTTCACTAATTCTCACTACTTTTTTTCCATGTCATACCAGGTTTCCAGTAATATTTTTCATTTTTTTTTTCAAACCAAAGGGGTTTCTGGAGATATGATCATATGTCTAAATGTTAATCGAAAACTGAATATCGAATGAAGAAAAATGATCAGGATACTTAAGGGCCAAAAGGTTTCCGTAATGTTCAAAACAATAGGATACTTCGTATCTAAATAATGCAAACTTCAAATTAGCATAACTAAAATTAGCACTTAAATATTTAATGATAATTTGATGGTGATTCAACAACAATTATTGAATCATATATTAGACCTAATGCGTCACATAGATGAAAGTTTAATGAAATAATAATAAAGTTTAAGAAAAGAAAGGTGTTTAGTGGGACAAATGAAGTTCAAATATAATGGTCATATTCTTGGGAAAAATGATGATGTCTAAACAAACGTACAAATCCAGAAAAAAAATAATATCATAAAAACCAGTCTCTTCTCTTTTGCTTTTTTTTTTGGTTGCCATCATATTGGGTTATGATGAGCTAGCTAGCGTCTTTCATGAACGTGGTGTATGTATATATGTATGTACAGTAATACATATCCATGTAACTGCTGAAGCGAATGGTCAGACAATGAGACAAACATACATACATATATAAATATACATACATGATCTCATTTGTCACTGATTCATTCTTGTTATATATATATATTTTTAAAATATATATATTGTTTACCTATCTAGATTAGGAACACTATTGAGTGATGAATACAGCTCATAATTTTATGAAACGTACAGTTATGTTGACTTTACAACAATATTTCGCCATCATGGTAGATGTTCACAAAAGTGATTAGATTATAGATTATATATATAGTTTTTCATTTACATAAATTACTTTGATAATACTTATCCATCAAGTACTTCACATGCCATTAAGTGACGGATCAGGTTCCAGGAACCCTCTCGATTTTGCAAAAAAAATAAAAAAGTTAGTGCAAACCTTGATTTCAAAAAAATTAGGGAGAACATACAAAAAGGAACCTTCTAGAAAAAAATTCCTGGACTCGCCACTGGTGCCATTTGTACAGTAAATAGCATAATAGTTTAAATCTAAGTTCAGTTGAAGTATGCAATGTGTGATGAATTGTGTCATTTTTACAATAAACAAAATTTAAAAAAAAAATATGTATATGTTACATTTAATTGTTAATCACGTAAAGATTATATGTTAAATAGATAACTAAGGTTAATCTGTGTTCACATGTGAATATTCTTGCTCAATTATACTTGCTCTATAACTTAACTGTGTCAGTTGTTGATGCATCGGAAGCAATTAAAATAGTCAATATACACTACAAGGTTGTACACCTATGGTGACAACACTTTTTGGGACTTTCGCGATGAGATGTCGTCGCTATAGGGTTTTTGGCTGTTGGTGGTTATAGGCTCTTAATATTGTCGCTATTTTCTTTCGTCACCATAGACCACCCTATAGCGAGGAACCGGGGAACAGTGCATTTAATATGTTATATGTTAAATGTACCAACCGCCAAAACCGACCTCCTAAGGGTCGACCCTTTTTGAAAATCGGATTCTAATCCTTGGACATCAGAAAGTATAATTTTCTTTTCCTCTTTTCTCGTTTCGTTTTGCAAATAATTAATCTACGAATGAAACGCCGATGAGTATTCAAAACATGTTCCCCGGAACAAGCAGCAATGCTCATCAAATCCGTGCGAATCTTCGGTTATTCTTTGAAATCGTGTTTCCATAAATCAATGCATGAATCTAGACTCATAAGGGAACCAATTCCATGACTTTATAACATCAAATTATCGTTTTATCGATACGAAAATCTTCTATTTCTGGGAAGTTATAAATCTCGAATTTAATCTCAATGAAAAAAGCGTTATGGGTCGAATTTGGTTATAAATATAAAACCAAAACCCTCCATTCATTGTTTACCAAATCTTTTTCACTTAAAAATCTCTATTATCGTTCTTGCTTCAGGAACCCCAACTCCTCAAAAATCGTTGCTTTAATTCTGTTGAAGTTAAAACATGGATCATGTTGTGATTGGTGGAATGTTTAAGCTTGGGAAGAAGATTGGTAGTGGATCTTTTGGAGAGATTTATTTGGGTAATTAAGTTTATTAAAATATTAATCTATTATTTGGTTGTAAGTATTAATCAATGTATATTTTTTTAGGAGTAAATCTACTAAGTGGTGAAGAAGTTGCAGTGAAGCTGGTATGTAATGCTTTAGTTGTTTGCTTCTTTAGATGTTTGTAAGTATGGGTTAGAATTCTTAAACCCTAACCTGACCTAAATACTTTTTCGTGTTATGTCGGACACGCATAGAGTTTTGTCGCGTTCAGAGGTCGTTTTTCGGGTCAACGCGTTTTATGTTTGTTTATGAATATGAGTAATACTTAATGACTTAGACGCTTGAGACAAGTGTCACCTTCTAAAGGGAATGGATTTTTGTGTGTTCCCTAAATTTAGACGTTTCTTATGTTTATTTTGATGACATTGGTTTCACTTATACAATAATAGTTAATGAAAAATAAAAGTCAAAATATTTAATTATTATATATTTTTAACACTTTTATCTTTAAAATCTAAATTTCTTGACTTCTATAAAAACCCTTAGAAGGGTTATCATGTCAACCCAATTGTTAAACGTGGTTCGTGTTCGGGTTGACTTGTTTAAAGAAGCGCGCTGTGTCAGCCGCCTGAAACCTTTTTTTCTGGTGTAGTGTTAGGAATCGTCGCCCCTAATGTAACTCACGTAAGCATGTTTGCATTTCATGTTTCCATTGTTTGCATGTTTTTAGTAACTAGTGGTTAGTTTATTTTAGTGCTTGCATTGTATGCCTATATAAAGGCTTTGTGTTTTCAATAATGAATATGAGAAAATTGTAGCAAAACATTCTTGTTCTTCTTCTTAGTTCTTGGAGTCTAACCCGCTCAAAGGGTCCCTATCTAAAGGAGATTGGCTCATCTTGAATCGAACCAGATCAGATTTCATATAATACGAGTCTTAATCTGTCAGGAATATGGCAAGACCAATCATCCTCAACTTCTCTATGAGTCTCAATTGTACAAGCTTCTCCAAGGAGGAAGTGAGTCATGTCTTGTTCTTGTTACAATTTTACTTTGTTACACATTTTACGTTCTTATTAATACGATGCATACAGCCGGTGTCCGCACCTAAAATGGTTTGGTGTTGATGGAGAATACAATGCTATGGTTATAGACCTTCTTGGACCGAGTCTGGAAGACTTGTTTAATTGTTGTAACAGGAAGTTGACTCTAAAAACAGTTTTAATGCTTGCAGATCAGTTAGTAAGTATGCTGCATCATTTCACATAGGGGGTTTGTTAAATTTTATGTATTAATGCTTGCTTATCCGTTCGTTCAGATAAACAGAGTTGAATATATGCATTCAAAAGGCTTTGTTCACCGCGATATTAAGCCAGAAAACTTTTTGATGGGTCTAGGGTGCAAGGAAAATCAGGTGGTCTCTTTCTCATGCTTCATTATTTTATCATGTACGATGCGCGTGCAATTATACCATCTAGCTTGTTTTATTTATAATTTGGGGGTGTATATTTTCTGATATAATACGCCCTGCTTGCGTATGCGCATATAATGTATATATGTGTGGCGCTCGGGGGCAAAAGTGAAAGTGCACTATTTTTAGCTTTATTTTACTAATTTCGTGAAAATAACGTTAAAAGAGTGGATGGTTAATCATGCATCATGTGGTAGCGTTGATAGCCGAAAGACAAGGGGGTACATGCACTAATCGGCCTTTGTCTCAATTGTTCCAAAGCTTGATGCAAAACTACTATCAAGCCGGTGGTCTCACTGGAAGCAGCCTCTCTATTCCTACGGGGTAGAGGTAAGGCTGTCTACATCTTACCCTCCTAAGACCCTACCTTAGCTTTGCTATTGGTGGGGTTTACTGAGTATGTGATGATGATGATGATTGATGATATTTCATCAATAAGAGCCTTTCGCGTTGGATAAAACTTGTTCCTTAACAAGTATACACCACATTTCTTGTGGTCTTGATTTAAACAAAGGTGTACCTTATTGATTATGGTCTTGAAAGGAAGTATAGGGATCTTAAAACTCGCGAACATATGAAATACAGGTATTCAGACGGTCTTTGATACTGGCTTGTATGAATGTTCCTGACTGTGTGATATCTTAATTGTACATATTATTGAGCCGTTGGATTATTTTTGTTACCGCTTTGGATATAATATAGTTTACTACAAGTCTTGCTTTATATGTTAAACTCGCATATGGCGTGTTGTTAAAATTAAAATATTTGTTCTGTCACTTAGTTTGCTAGTTGAACTATGTAAGAAGTCACTTGTGACATTCAGGCTTTGTAATGTCAAAAACGTTGTGTATCTGGGGTCCTAGAAGTTCTTAGTGTATAGTTGTCTCTACTACCAAAAACTGAACGAGTCTTACAATAAATGAGTCGAACGGATCTTAAATTTGGTTAACTTTTGCATCTTTTTTTATTCGGTCATTTGATAAGCTTCAGCCACATTTTATTTCCTAAGTGACTTGAAAACCCGATTAAGCTTATTAAATGATGCTTAGGAGTTTGGGAGTTTCTACAACCTCGAGTAGCATCTGATCGTTCGAATTAAGTGTTTCTAAATGTTAATAACTCTTTCTTAATGTGTTCGTTTATTAATTATGATTGGAGTTCTTCCTTTGAAACTTTAAAGATAATGTTCAATATTGTTTTGGGGTGGTAGTATATTGTGTTGTACATGATACAATGATATATATAAATTTTTTTGTTTGATCTGACACAGTTATATCTATAAAATTTTAGGGAAAACAAAAATCTACTGGAACAGCTCGTTATGCTAGTGTTAACACCCACCTCGGAGTTGGTAAGTGATGTTCACTATCTCATATCATATAATATCATATCAAAGACTTCTTTAGATTTATAACGCACGTCATACTAATGTTGGTTATTTTATTTGGTTGTGAATGGTAGAGCAAACCAGGAGGGATGAGTCTAATTGTGGCTATATACTCATGTATTTCCTGAGAGGAAGGTTGAAATTATATATTTAACAAATAGGCTAATTTTTTAAAATTTCTTAATTGTTTCTTTTCTTCTATATATGCTGCTATGAGTGAGATTATATTGGTACGTCTTTTTGTTTATTTTCTTTTCTTCTATATATGTATATGTTGTTTCAGCCTTTAGTGGCAAGGACAAGGACGGCAAGCGGACACTAAGAAGCAAAGATATGACAGAATTTGCGAAAAGATGAAGGTTATGTCCGTTGAGGTACCATTAATATACACACATATATAGCAATTTTATGTGTTATACATTATAAAACTGGCTTGCTTTATCGAACTGTCATCTATTCTACAGTCGGTTTGTGAATCTTATCCATCTGAATTCGCATCATATCTCCATTATTGCCGATCATTGCGATATGATGACAAGCCAAATTATTCCTACTTGAAGAAGCTTTTTCGCGACCTGTTCATCAGAGAAGGTAGAAATTATAAGCCTATTTAACATAGGTATGCGGAAATGGAAACTGTCCAAACCGGTTATCAGTTTGATTTCGCAGTCGGTTTTCTAAATATGCTGTCGGTTTTTCAGACCATACTTAACGGTTTGGATTTTAGTTTATACTTGAAAATAGAGATGGGCATAATCGGGTTTTATTATTACCCGGAACCGGTTCCAACCTGGACCCGGTTCTGCTTGGATGTCATTGAACCGGGTATGGTGTGGAACCGGGTCCAGTTCCTACCCGGGTTCACACCCAAGAATATGGAAACGTGTAGAACCGGGTATGGTGCGGAATCGGTTTCTGATAGTATTGGGAACCCCGTTCCTGACAGTCAAAACCTGCCATTTTACTATTGGGAACCGGTTCCTGACAGTCAAACCTGCCATTTACTGTTCAGAACCGGTTCCTGATAAATGTTACCGTTGGAAACCGGTTCCTGATTAAAAAATCGGTTTTTTTTTATATAAACCCCTTCCTACTTACCATTTCTAAACTTAACACTCACCATCATCAACTTACAAAATCAATCAACTTCTAAGTTCTTGCAAATACCTATGGCATGCAACGATGAAGTTGTTACGGTCTTAGAGACGAAAAGAAACCCTGCTATATGGAAGAATTTTGATCTCTGTTTAATGTCCGACAACCACGAGATGGCTAGATGCAAAGATTGTGGAAATTTTATGAAGGCCGCCGCCAACTCAACCCTTAAGAAACACACTGAGCGGCATTGCCCATTGACGAAGGCAAGAAAAATGAGACGGGAGAAGGTTCCGGCACCGGTTCTTCAAATGTTTGATGTACCCTTAAATCTTTTTTTGCATTTTCCCATAAACTTAAACAATGAACGTTTTAAAGTGCGACGACTTACATGTTTATAGCGAGGTTGTAGCGTCTCCCGAATAAGATTAGTAAGATCGGGTCGTCGAAGTGTTCAAACGGCAACGCTTTTTGTATCACCACTTGGCCATCCGATCGCGAGCTAATTTTTGCTCATAACGAAAAATGGTACCATCTTTGGATAGTGGAACTTGACCGGATGTCATTTCCTTTAAAGCTTTGCAATACTTATTAATATGCTTCGTTAACGTTGAGTTTGATTCCTTGGCTAATAACGATCCACAATGTTTACATTGAGCTTTTTGCGAGCCGTCACTCATCTCGACCAACTCCCAATTGCTCCAAACTTCCTTATTGCGATTATGAGACAATGTTCCAACCACATATGGAACCGATTGATTTGAGGAACATTGTTAACGGATTGGAATTTGCGTTTTTGGAACTCTTTGAGGCCATTTGTTGATTAGTATGTGAAAAATAACAAGAAAGAAATGTAACAAGAAGATAGATATGAGAAATTGTGTGCTAAACAATAGATTTCTAAACATATAAAATATACCAAACGGTTCCAACGGTAACATTATAACGGCTTTAACCGGTTCCCTACTTAAACGCATTCCGGGTCTTGTAGAACCATGGGTACTAGTGAAACCGGGTACGGGTAGGAACGGGTACGACCCGATTCAAATGGTAAAATTGTGGAACCGGGTTGGAACCAACGGGTATTTTAAACCGAAACTGGTTCTACTTAATGTCGGATAGGAACTGGAACCGGGTCCAGTTCGATTTTACCGGTTCGGTTCGGAACCGGTTTTTATGCCCATCTCTACTTGAAAACGGTCTGAAACACACCAAACGGACCGTAGGATTTTGGGCATGTAAATTTAACTGGTCCTTTAATTATTTCAAGTTGGACTATACAAATTATTGTGCTTTGCTTAGTGATACAATGCATCAAGTCGTCTTTTAAGTTTTAATTGTTGGAAAATAATAGTAATATTTTTTTTTCAGGTTACTCAGTTTGACTACGTGTTTGACTGGACACAATGAAGCATTCTTAAGTTGTGGATCGAGTTCTAGATGAAGGATCATTATATCTTTAGTTTTCTCTCTCTAAAAACCAAATTTGGTGGTGAATGTACCTCCGGCTTTGGTCCTTCCTTTTTTTACTTTGGCGGATTTGATCATTCTAGTTAATAGGAGAAATCTTGAAGCATGAAGTGCAAACATTTAAAACAAGTTTTTGGAAGTTACACGTCGTATCCCTCTAAAAATTACAAGACGACCCTTGCATTGTCTAATATGTGTTTTCTTTTAATTTTTTTACCAACCACACATTGACATGTGGCACACTCATAACCTTCTCTATCCTTTTCTAGTTGCTTGTTCATAACTTTTAAAATATAAATGTTTTATAACATTTTTTGAATATACCGTTGCGATTTGTTTATTATTATCTACATGTCGATATAGGCTTCGTTCAAAATGAGTTTTGCGTAATAATGTACAAGTTAGCAAAGCACAAATGTACCAATTGCTAAAAATAATTTTTAAAATGCTATTTTTTTCTTTCTTTTTTACCCCCACTTTTACGTTTTATGTGTGTATTTTATTCTTCTTATTTGTCGGTAGTAGACCGAAAGTTGTGGCGGGGTTGTTATAAGTAATGTGTAGTACGCTATAATTCGACTTTATGGACCTGAAAAATTTTACGTTCTAACCGCCTCTTTAAAATACCTAAAAATGTATTACATGCCGCAAGGTGCGCCTACACTGTTAGTTTGGGGTGTTTTTTTCTTCTTGCTAGTAGTAGACTGGAAGTTGTGGCGGGTTGACTTTGATCTGGGCTTCGATGTGGTTGTTATGGTTCTAGCCGCCTCTTAAGATTATTAATAAGTGCATTACACCGTTGCAACGCGATGACAGAAAATTCCTAGTGTGCATCAATTTATATACATGTATAGTTATTACTTATTTTTATCGTGATTTCATATATCTATATCTATCTATATATATGACATATAAAAGAAACCATTGGGTGACACGTGTCACTCCCTGGTTTCACCTCAATTGTGTATTTCCGCCTATTTCATACTGTAATTTAGTAACATTCGGCCCCTCGTATCAAAATATTGTCCGCTTTGCCCCCAATGGATTGCCCATCCACGAACTCACGGATTTGTTTTTTGTTGCCCCGGCTCGTTTAGGCTCTCGAGCTCAAGCTCAATAAGTGAAGCTCCTGGTCGGGCTCATTTATTAAACAGCTTACTTTTTGATCTTAAGCTCGTTTAAGCTCAACTTGATTCAAACTTTTTTGCAAGCCGGTGTTAAGTTGCTTACAAGTGACTTGGCTCGTTTACACCCATATAGACGATAGGTGTGTGCACTCGGATGTTACATTTGATTATGTCATTTGTTTTGTTTGTCAACGTGGTGACACATAGTTGTGGGCATGGTTGCAAAAGTCATTAGGCATTGTCTAGTCGGATTCAGGAGTACTTGGGAAATACTCAGCTTTGGCGGAGATTACTCGGGGAGTAACTGGCCTAGGTGAACAGTACTCGGGCCTCGACAGCCTACCTTGCAGCGAGTACTCGGAACATAGGCGGGACTTTTACAACCATGGTTGTGGGTGGCTTTTACAAGTGTTTGAACCATGGAGTGAAAGTTGCTCTCTAATTTTTTATTTTCTTTACGGATTAACTTCTTTTTTTCATTAAAACTGAGACGATTACATACTAATGGCAGGTAGACGGGCAAGAAGTTGCGCCGCTACCTCCTATCGATGATCACTAGGTTATACTTCTAGATATTAACTTTTTAAGTTGCTATATTAGAGTAGGGCAATAATCCTCGGGTGTTAATATTCACACACTTCTCTTCTCTATCTCTCTCTCTATATAGATAGATACATATAGAGAAATAAAATGAAAAACATGTGAAAATAAGATTTTAGAGATGTAGAAATAAAATAATAATCCTCAGGTATTTGTGTGATTTTCAGTGAGAAATGATATTCTTATACTTGGATATGTAGCATCCTCCTACTCATGATGTCAATTTTAAAACATTAAGATAAAACATTAACTACTAGTACATCAAATCAATCTTGAAACATCAAGCCTCACATTTCATATTATGTTTACGAGGTTTTTTATGTTTATATGAGAACACAACCTAAACGATTTGACTAGTATATAAGGCTATACGGTATGGTGATGGTCCTCCCTTGGAGGATGATCCGCCACGTAGGATCCATGTAGGATGGGCATGAGGATGGGACAAAGAGGATGGAGGTATGGAAATAGGAGGGGATGGACCTAAAATGTATATGTATATATTGTATGTATGGTGTGTGAGAGAGGGGGTATGGCTGGATTTTGTCCTTTTGTGTGCGTCCTCTTCGTCTTGGGGATGCTGGGCATGATGATGACTGGGGGGGGGGGGGGGGCGCAATGGTTTGGGGGCGGCGCTGAGCCAAGCCGGCCCTATGCCGACCCCCACACCGCCCAGCCTTAAACAATCCGAACGTGGCAAACAATGAAAACACCGATTGACAAACTTGTCATCTCCGAAATCGTTCAATCGCACCTCTAGTTTCCCATTGATGAACTTGGATCACGAGATCACTCTATGTAGAATAGTCAACAGTCAAAGTGTTTTTTAACTGGAAGATCAACTTTGATTAATCGTGAAAGTTTTTTTTTTCTCAATTTTAATAAGGTGATATATCCAACTTTGGTTTTGACTTTGATGAATATGTAAAGAAAGCTTACGAGATGACTTACACATAGGGTTGTAAACATACCAAACGTTTCAGAAAACAGTTCGTGAAATATTCGATGAGAAGTTCGTTTACGTTCGTTCGTTTAATAAATGAACGGACATGAACAAGAAATTTCGTTCGACTAGTTAAATGAACAAACATGAACAGAGGCCTTGTTTGTTCAATTGTGTTTGTGACCGTTCGGTAATGTTTTAGTGAATGTTTGTTATGTTCGTTTATTTATGTTGTTCATTAAATATTTTTATACATTTATTTATTTTATCTAACTTTTCGTATTCTTTAATTTCTATTTATTTCATTACCCTAACAAATAGAATAAGGCTCCAAGTTCCATCACTTTTCCCTCCAACATCCATCCTAGCTCCGCGATTTAATTTGTGGTTGTCTGTGTTCGTGAACCATTTATGAACACGTTCATTTCCTTAATAAACGAACACAAACATAATATCATGTAGTGTAATTGTTCATGAACCAATCATGAACACATTATTTCCTTAGCGAACGAACACGACACACTTAATTATGAAAATTATAAAAATTTTAGAAACTCTAAATATTTAAAAGAATTTCACCTCACGTGACATCACGTGCCTACCTTTCCTCTTCCAAAATCTTCAATTCATCTGTCACTTTTCTTGTTCCAATCACAAAAACTTCAAAATCAAACCCTTGGATCCAACAACAACAACATCGTATCCATCAAACCAATCCATGAATCTCACAACTCCCACCTAGATTCCACCAACCCAACATGGATTTCGTCGAACTTGAAGCAATCGAAGGCCTACGTTGGTCCTGGAACTCATGGCCAGTATCAAGAACCGAATCACGCGATCTGGTAATCCCTTTATCCATCATGCAAACTCCTTTGATGAAATTCACAGACCTCCCATTATTATCTTACGACCCTTTGATCTGTTCCCGTTGCGGGTCGGTTTTAAACCCGTACGCCCGTGTTGATTACCCGTCTCGTATCTGGGTCTGCCCGTTTTGTTACCAAAAGAACGCCTTTCCAAGATCCTATGCTGAAATTGGGGAAAATAATATCCCTGCTGAGCTTTTTCCGACTTATAGTACTGTTGAATACCAGTTAGGGCACCCGGGTTTGATCAATCCGGGTCGGGTCAGTTCAACCCCGGGTCGGGTGAACTCGAATCCGGTTCATAATTGGGAAACCGGAAATGGGTCTTTTTCGGTTCGGTTAAGTTGGGTGGGTTGTCGTTTTCGTCGAGTTCGTTGTCGAGTTTGGATCAACGAGGTGGAGGGGGGAGAGGGATGGGGATGGGAGTGGGGTTGCGTCCGGTGTTTGTGTTTGTGGTGGATGCGAGTTCGAGTGAGGAGGAGCATCAGGCGCTTAAGAATGAGTTGTTGTTGATTGTGGCGCAGTTGCCAGAGAATGCGATGGTGGGGTTGGTTGTGTTTGATTCGATGGTGAGGGTGTATGATCTTGCGTTTACGGATTGTTTGCGGGTGGTGCTCTTTCATGGAGAGCGTGAACTTTCGTCTGCCAGGTACGTTTGGTGTCTTATGCAATGTAATTATGTTTAGTGTTGATGCTTGTATGCTTGTTATGTTGAATAGTCTTTTTACCATTCGCAAGACCTTTACTAGAAGAGTTTTCTACTCGTATAAGGTATTTTTGTATTATATTAGCCACAATTTGAACTGGTAGTAAGACTTCCTCTTAATACAAGCTCATGTCTACGGGACCTTTTGTTCTTGTATAGTTGAATGAGTTGGATGAGTTTACATACTTGCAACATTCTAACTTCTTGTGTGCCAACATAGGTTGTGAACCAAGGTGATTCGTGAGGTTGTTTCACTGTCGTAGTTCCTAGATATGAATTCTTTTATAATCATAGGCATGAATTCGTTCTTGTGCAGAGTCTTGATTGTCACTAGATACTTGGAAACCATTATGAGTATTGAGTTGGCATATTATAAGATCTTATGATAGACAATAATTTTAGTTGCTTTTATAACTCGTATCATCATTTATGTAAATATAGTAACCTAGAGACCACATATGACATATGAGATATCATATAAGTAGTACATACTTGGATATCACATAAGGAGGGCCTGCGTAGGCAAAACCATTGACCTTTGCTATTTTTGTTTAATTAAGAGTTGATTTGTCATGTGGAAGGCAATTTTGGTTTATAGACTATTCCCTAGGGCTGTAAATGAGTCGAGCCAGGTTAGGATCGAGCTTAAGCTTGAAATTAATTGAGGTGAATCGTCTCAGCTCAAGCTTTAGCTTGAAGTTAAACGAGCCTAAGAACGAGCCGAGCCATGACCCGAGCCGAGCTTGGCTCGAGCTCGGCTCATGTCATCTCAAAGTGAGTTTTTTAGCTAGTTTTTCTCGAGCTTCTTTCGAGCGAGCTACGAACCGCAAGCTTTGTGAACAACCCTACTATTTACTTTGCAACCAGAATTGCAGCAGCTGCTGCAGTGTTCATGTATCGATGTACGGCCCATACTCTAGTGGTCTCAGATCTCCGCCGTGATACCCTAACACCTTTCTTATCAACAACTATGCGTATGTACGTAAACTGATCAATGTTTGGAGAACAAATGTGGAGGGTGTGTGAAGCTTTATTAAGAAACCAAACTTAATTTTTGTTACACTGTGATCCTTTAAGCAACGTGTAGCTTTGAATTCAAATGTAGCCAGGTATAAGCAAAGCTTATATCATCACTGCTTTACTTTGGTGTCACGTCTAAGCGTCAGTATCATGAGAAAATAGTAAGGCCTTTTGTGCTTTTTAATGGACATCTGCACATGCTTATAAACACTAGTCTAAACGAGTAGAATATGGATAGATAGTTGGAGTTTAATCTCATTGGTAGGCGTATGACCGTCATTACATAATACACATCTACGCATCTCTAGTAGGCTTTAATGAATGTGAGAAGTGATAAACCCCCTATTTTTACATGTAACAGTATACGGTTTCAAAATAATTCTTTATTTAAGATGCATAATTTTCTGTTGTCATAGATTAAGTCTCGAAACTATTGCTATCATAAAGTCGTAACAGGTGAAAAGGTTACCTGTATGAGTGTATGACTTTTTATAGTTGATTTTGTTTAATTAAACCGATTTTATATAATTTGTTAAAAGGTATGAAATTTTCAAATTAACAGTTTGTTTTCTACATTATCAGATCATAGATCTTCTGGGTACGAAGCAACAACTCGGAAAACCGCAGGGGGTACAAAAACACGGTCTTATTTTACCAATTTCCGAATGCGAGTTCAATATTGCAACAGCTATCGAAGATATCCACCATTCACCACCACTTAAACCGGGTCATCGGTCTCCACGATGTACAGGTACCGCAATACAAGTTGCCATAGCCCTTCTAGAAGGATGCTCGGTCCACACCGGATCTCGGGTAATGGTGTTCACATCTGGGCCCGCAACCATGGGACCCGGTATGGTTGCAAGCCCAGACCTCAATAATTCCATCCGAACGCACCGAGACGTAAACGGTGGTCACGCCCCTTTCTATTGGAAATCTTGCGAATTTTACAAACGAATATCGGAGAAATTGACGGATTTGTCCATGGTTTTCGATCTTTTTGCTTGTTCTCTAGATCAAATTGGAGTAACGGAGATGCGGGCCCCTGTGGAGAAATCGGGTGGGTTCATAATGCTGGCGGAATCTTTCGAATCGGATCAGTTCAGAAAATGTTTACGACACATTTTCAGGCGTGACGAACAAGGGTTTTTGAACATGTGTTTTGATGCGACGATCGAGATAGTTACGACGAAAGGTGTGAAAATATGTGGGGCGATCGGTCCTTGTGTTTCTCTTCGTAAAAAGAACGCTTCGGTCAGCGATAAGGAGGTCGGTGAAGGCGGGACCAACACATGGAAGCTTGGAACAATAACCGATAAAACGTGCATCGCGTTCTTTTTTCAAGTTAGTGAAGAACAAAGACCGCAGCCCGGGACCGCGTTTTTTATACAGTTTATAACAAAATACCGACACGGAAACATGGGCATTCGAAAACGGGTAACATCGGCAGCTAGAAGGTGGGTTAGTGGCGGGGCACCGGAAATTGCTTCCGGTTTTGACCAAGAAACGGCCGGTGCAGTGATGGCTAGACTCGCGGTCCATGAAACCGGGAAGAATTTCCCTAGAGAGGTGGTGAGATGGCTTGATAAGGAGCTAATTCGTTTCGCGTCAAAGTTGGAGACTACATCCCGGAAGACCCGTCATCATTTCGTCTTTCTACGAATTTCTCTCTCTACCCGCAGTTCATGTATCACTTACGAAGGTCTCAGTTTATCGACGTGTTCAACAGCAGTCCAGATGAAACCACGTTTTTTCAGGTGATGTTGAACCGTGAAGGTGTCGTGGGGTCGTTAATAATGATTCAACCAACTCTTTCCCAGTATTCATTCGACCGGCCTCCGATTCCCGTTCTATTAGACGTTTGCTCTTTGTCGCCGGATGTAATTCTGCTATTTGATTCCTACTTTTACGTCGTTATTCACTACGGGTCCAAGATAGCTCAATGGAAGAAGCTGGGCTATGACCGGGACCCGAACCATGAGAGTTTTAGAAAGCTGTTGGAAGCACCGGAGATCGAGGCAGAGCAGCTCGTGAGTCAACGGATTCCCGTTCCGAAGCTCATTAAGTGTGATCAGCATAGCAGTCAGGCTAGGTTTCTTTTAGCCAAATTGAACCCTTCGGTTACGCACAAGTCGAGTTATGTAGTGGAGGGGTCCGAGGTTATAATGACCGATGATGTGAGTTTGCAAGTGTTTATCGAGCATTTGCAAGAACTGGCGGTTCAGGGTTGATTGAATGTCGGTTTTGTTGTCGATGTTGTTGTGGTATAGATATGTTGTTTTCTGCTCTAGTGTCGGTTTTCACGAGTAGATATAGAAAACAATATTGTGTAATACGGTTCGGTTCGGTTTGGTCCAGTTTTAGTCGAAGTTTTTGTTATTGAAAAAACTGGAAAACAGAATCGGAAAATGTTTTTTTGCTTAGGTAACATAGGAGTGTTCATTGTTCGATATTTAAAAACCTAACCAAACCGAACCAAAACCGATTGAATTTGAACAGAATTACAAATTTGGTTTTCGGATTGGAATAAAACCGAACTGATAAGCAAGCTAGCGACTCTCCTAGTAGCAAAGAAACGGAGGTTTGGGAAAACTGGTTATGCTTATAGAACAACCATGGGTAAACCTCATTCTAATGATTGTGCTGTAGGATATTACAGTTATGATTTTGTATTTCAATGTTGATTGCTAAAATCATAAAAAATGGTTAAAAGTAATTGCTTTACTTGATTAAAAGGTAACCAGTAATTGTTTATGTTTAGTAGGAAAAAAAATTGATAAGTAAATTTGAAAATAATAAAAGTAATAAAAAATGAGTTTTAAGATATTTATCATTTATGCTATTACTTAAGAAAAAAACTTTCAATAAAAGCCGACCCAAATAAGTATTTTAGTATTTTATCCATCCGCTTCACCGGTTCGCTAACAAGACCACTTGGCCTTTGGCGTGACCTTCTTTCTCACAGGTAGAGGCGAGATGGAGCCGTGACCACGTGTGGAACACCAAGCCGTGTATGTGCACACCGTTAGGTTCATGGCATGGATTTTCTCAAGGGGGTAACCCCTCTTTCTAACAAGATCAAGTGATATGTGGAGGCATTTCATCATGATGGGATGTGAAAAATAACGTGAGATTTAGGTGGCGGTTTTACACGTAGAAACTATCTGACGCGCCAGATAGCCTAATGTACCAGTAATTCCACGCATTGTTAACTTACTTTTACCCTAAACTACCTCAAAACACATTATAGGTGGCATTACTACCCTCTCCACCCTTTTACACTACTCTCCTTCTCCCTACACACTACTACTCTCTGTTTACCCTAAACTACCTCAAAACTCGTTATGTTATTATGAAGCTAGAGCTCGAGCTCAGCTCGGTTCAAGCCTACTTATTTGAGCTCGAGCTTGGCTCGCCAATTAAGCCCATAGCTCGGGCTTGGCTCGAGCTTACTTCAATATCGCTTAAACCAGCCAAAGCTCTGCTCAAGCTCGGCTCGCCAATGTTATTATCATTATTATTATATTATGTATAAAAACAAAAATTTTGTTTGGGCTCGTCTAACTAGCTTTGTATTTCAGGCTCGAGCTTGCTAAGGCTCGACTTGTTCGAGCTTTTAGCCGAGCCAATCACGAGTATCTCTCAAGCCTTTGGGGCTAGTTTACACCCCCTACTACTCACACACATTTCAATCGGGTTCTAAAAACCCCACACACTACCCGATTTTGGATATCCGAATAGGTGACATCGGTGTTCACAATTCAGGTACCCTACCCGAAACCCAATTCGACAAGTGGTGTCACCCCGTTAAGTTCATAAAGTCACATTAGGAAGGAGTGTGATTGGTTCAACGAAGTCAACAACAATGATGGTGCAGGGTTAGGTCAACCATAATCATCGTGTTAAAATAAAGCAGTGTATTTTTTTATCATGTTTTACACAGAAGACTTTCTTCCTTTCTTTTTTTTGTTATTCTGTTTTTAATATCCATCAATATACCTAACACCACTTCGTATAGTTTATTTTGAGTTTCCTAAAGTTAATGTATTTGAATCATTAACAAAGAAAAAGTTATGACTAAAATTGTTGGTTACATATATGCTTAATGTTGTTCTAAAATCTGTGTACACTCTTAACAAAAACTATTTCAAATTCGAGAAAAGCGTGGGCAACTTGTTTTATGAATTTTCGGAAACTAGTCTTAAGCCCCGCTTTGCGAGTCGGGGGCGTAAAACCATGCTATCAGTGTGTGTGTGTGGGGGGGGGGGGGGGGTAAAACCGTACTAACTGAACGATGACTGACCGGGGAAAAACGTAAAACAAATACACTAATTTACAACACCAAGTGATCAACTGAAAACATACATAAAAATACATACGAAAACATATTATATTTGACCCAACGGAACTCAGGAAAATATCTACGTCGAAACTTAAACCAATTGTATTTATACCAACGCGTACATAAAAGAAAGCATGTAAAACTCTATGGAGTAAAATTACATTTTACAAAGTTTTTAAGAAGTCGTATGCTATAAGTGTCAATGTTAAAAGTTAAGGTAAAAGTAATAAAACCTATAAAAAGAAAAAAAAGTAATAAAAGACAAGTTAGACACTATTCTTTGGTATTGGTATTATAATTAATTAATTAATTAATAAGTAAACTTTCGTTTTGCTATCTGTGGTTTGGTCGTTTTAATGATTTGCTCCAATCCTTTAAAAATAGTCATTTTACTCCTTGATATTTCGGTTTTATCCCAGTTTGCTCCACGCCTCTAACTAAGTTAAAATTTTTAGTTAAAGTAAGAGTATTTAAGTAAATTTATAATAAGTATTTAATTTTTCCAAAATCCATTCTTTTATTCAAATTAAAAAATAAAACATAATTATTTACACACATATTAACACATCTCTATGCCTTTCTCTACCACAACCGCAAGTGCAGACCATCACCACCACCCTTCCCTTTCCCCTGCCACCCACCATCTCATCACCACCGGTCACCACCCTACTTGAACGACTACCACCACAACAAAATATCCAACGCCATCCTCCAACCAGTTACCGCCACCACAATCTCGGACCAACTACCGCCGCCGCCACCATCATATCCAACCTGTAGACCGCTTGTCCGGTGGCCGGAGTTGCTGTTGAATCATCCAACGCCGTAGATCTGCTGCGACGACGGATCTGATAGGGTTCAACGCCCTAGATCTGCATAGGTTCAAGGGGTGATTTTCAGATCTGTTTTTTCTCCGGATCTGATCCAGATATGTTCATCTAGATCGACGGCGGCGGCGTGGAAGTGGCGGTGTCTAATGGTGATGACGGTTCGTGAAGGTGGTGGGTGTCTTCTGATTATAATCTGGTACCGTGAATTAGAATTGCATAATGAAACTGATGTTGGATTTTTTTTTTGTTTGATGAAATTGATGTCGAATTGCATAGTGAAATTTGTAGAGCTTTTAAACCAAATTCTATATATGTATCAAATGAGAATTTCTAAATGTAAACCATTTCAAAAATAGCAAGTGATTATGATAGTGGGGTGGTTAGAGAGAGAAATAAAGATGGTGGCCGGCTCCGATTTCAGGTGGTGGTCGGCTAGGATGGAGTTAGAATTTAGAAAAAGTGATCAGTGATATATTATATAAATAATAAATGGATAGATTTTTATAGGTAATATAATATAATAAATAAATAATAGACATTAATATGTAAATTACTTAATTACCCTTACTTTCACCTGAAAAGACAAAAATGTCCTTACTTTTAACAGCAAAAACGAACGGAGTTAAGGCCGGGGAGTATATTAGATAATCAATAGAAACATCAGGGAGTAAAATGGCTATTTTTAAAGGATTAGAGCAAAACCGTTAAAATGACCAAACCACAAGAGCAAAATGGAAGTTTACTCTTAATTAATTAATAATAATAGTTAATTAATAATAATAGTTAATTAATAATAATAGTTAATAATTAATATATATAATAATCAATATGAAAACAATTGATAAATTTAAAAAAGTAATATTTATTATAGAGAAAAGGAAAGAATGAACGGCAACGGAATAGATTCTTGCTGAACTTTTATATCAAATTTCGTCCAATCTTTTCGGCTTTTTCTCAATAAAAAGATAAAATGAGCGACTAAAAAGCAAAACAAAATTCCATACGTTTACTCCCAACCTTTTTTTCAAAGAATTAGGGGTGTGTATTAACGATTCCGTTTCACTTGTAGGAGATCCATACATTAAAAATTCGAATTCAACCGAGTTTAGACGAACTTAAGTTTGAATTTGACATATTGAGCATGAGTAGACTCGTGAGTTTAAACGGTCTACTCTATATAAAAATTTATTTAAGATATTACTTGCATAATATAACTCTATTAGTATTTAAAGCCATCTCTCATAAACGATAACTTGAGGTTTTTTCTAACAAAGAATAGACGAGCCAAGCGTGAAGTGTGAGCCGGGTTCAAGCTTGGAAAGCTGCTCGTGAGAAAATCTCAAGCTTTAAAAGTGAAGCATAAAACGAACCGAATAGAGCTCGAGCTTTCTTAAACTAAACGAGTTGAGTTCAAGCTTAATAAGTTTGGCTTCAACTCGACTCATTTATAGAATACCAAAAAGGAACATATCACTTTTTTAAAGCTTTTTAATATTAATTAATTAATTAATAATTCTATAATATATTTATTGGCCATTTAAGATTTTGAAATAGTATTAATTTTCTGTACTCTAGTATAGAAGGCGAAATCTATTTCATTTTACCACCTAGACAAGCCTCCAATATCAATTTAGCCTAACATTTGTCGTTTCCATTAGCTTTATCATTTGCTTCACCTAATGCATACAGCATACATCATACATGTGTTAATTAATAAGTGAGAAACATGATTTATTAAATTAACCCCTTTTAACTATAACACTATCATCTAGAATAGACGCCAACACTCCAAAATGATTATTATGTTTGGGTTAAATACAAATGTGTGGATGCTTAAGGGGCAAAAATGAAAGTGCACTAATTTTAACGTTATTTTACTATTTCGTTATCATGTGGTTGCGTTGATAGCCGAAAGATAATGTGGTACATGCACTAGTCGGCCTTTGTCTAAATTGTTGAGTGTTGTATGCCTTATGTCCAAGGTTTGATGCAAAACTACTATCGAGCCGCGGGTCTCACTGGAAGCAGTAACTCTATTCCTACAGGGTAGAGGTAAGGTTGTCTACATTTTACCCTCCTCAGACCCTACCTTGGATTTATTATTAATTAGATTTACTGAGCATGATGATGATAGTTAAATATAAATCACAATTCACTATTCATCATTTTACTTTCAAGCAATAAACAAACAGTCTTCGTCCACGGAAGATATCACAAACTTTTTTATTAGGAGTCTTATAAGAAAATCAAATGGATATAATAAAATGGCATATCATCCCAAATTAGTTATTTGTAATATATGAACCTTTCATTGTAAGTCACCAATTCTTATTCAAAAAATTTACTATAAGAGCTCCAACTTTCAAGTATCATGGGTTATGTTCATTATTCAAATACACTTTGCTATTTAAAACAAAGTCTTATGACCAAATACTGTTATTAAAGTTACTATTAGTTTGTGAATTTATAGCTTATTATAAAACCCTAATCGATAGATCACATTTTCTCGACAAATATTAGATGATGAGGGGGCAATAGAAGTCTCATGTTTCATGCTTTCCCCTAGGGATGCTAAACGGGTCATGTTCGCGGGTTGGCGGTTCAACCGACCCGAACCGAAATTTTACACGAACCGAACCGACCCGAACCCGAAAATCGTATCATATTATGAACCGAACAGACCCGAAGTTTTGTGGGTTGACCCGAACACGACCCGTTTAACCCGAATTTTTTTAATTTTTTTTCTAAAACTAATATATTAAAATTAAAAATTACTTAAAAAACACAAATGTATATAATAATATCATATTTAAATTATAAAAGCTATGTTAATTTATCCTTTTAAGTTATAATCATGGCATAAAATACACGCCCCATTTAATTTATAAGATAAAATATATTGTAAAAAAATATAATATAGTATAAATGTGTTAAACGGGTCAACCCGCCAACCCGACCAGGTTGACCCGAACCTGACCCGTAAACCTAAACGGGTTCGCGTGTTCAACCCGAAACTGACCCGAACCCGTTTAGACGAAACCTAAACCGCGAATTTCGTGTTAGGTTCGTGTCGGGTTTCCGGGTCGTGTCAGAAATTCACACCCCTACTTTCCCTGACATGTTAATGAGATACTTTTCATTTTTTATTGTTGTTTTTTCTGCATTTAATGATCATTTTACCAGTGATTAAACTTTCTGTCTTCTTTTTAAATAAACCGGATTAAAATAGTAAATTTCAAAATGCATAAAATTACATTTTCTTATTAGATGTGTCAATTGACTTACGACTTTCTAGTCGAATCATATAAATATATCAGGTTTAGTTCATGAATCCGTTTTTTTTATTTTGTTTTTATTTTTACCTAAATGTATATCTTCAAAGAGTTACAACATTAGACAAAGATAATAACAAAATTAAAAACAGATTCATTAACCATATATAATTTTGTCTAGTACCATAATTCCTTAAAGATATACATTTATGTAAGAACGAAAACTAAATCAAATAAACAGATCCATGAACTAAATCCAATCCAATTCACTTGATTCAATTGGTAACCAATAAGTTATTAACTGACACATCTACAGAGAAAATAAATATTATTTGGTTAACTAATTATTTTATATACCAAAAATGCATGCCATTTAAAATTTACTATTCTAATCCAATTTAATTAAATTGTTATATTTAAAAAACGGGAGTTTTAATTTTAATAATTAATGACCAATAAATAAATGATTATTAAATATGTATAACAAAAACCAATAAAAAAAAAAAAAAAAAGTATCTCATACCCACGCCAGAATATTAAGGAAGAACGCATGAAATCTGAGACTTGTATTGTCCTCTCAACATCTAATAATATTCATCAACAAATGTGATCTAATATAGGGTTTTGTTTCTTCAGAAACCCTAATTCATTCACCAAATTAATTAGGGTTTTTACATCAATCCACACAATTCACCCAAATTCTACACATTCACCGGTTCATGCAAACCAACAGCTTCTGTTTTCACCAATTTCTCAACGTTTTGCAACAATTAGGGTTTGAATTTGGGGATGAATGGTAGCGATGGGTCGAGATGTGTTAGCGGTGGCGCCGGAGACGGCGGCGGACGACGGCGGCGTTGGGATGCTGGTGAAGAAGAAAGGAACGGCGAGTGCGAGGAGTTGGATTTTGATCGATGCTAACGTGAACGAGACGGTTATGGATATTGATAAGTATGCTATCATGCACCGTGTTCAGATTCATGCTCGTGATTTGAGGATTCTCGATCCGTTGTTGTCTTATCCTTCTACGATTTTGGGACGTGAACGAGCTATTGTTCTTAACCTGGAAGTGAGTTTACTGAACTGTTTTTTTTTTTTTTTTAAATTTCAATTTTTTTATTATTTTATTGATATTTGTTGTTTTTATGTTAAATTATAAATCTGTATATAACTAGTTAATGGACCTTGTTCTGCAAATTGTTGTTTTAAAGTTAACACTAGAAGGCATTGATAGTTTGATACAATTGTTTTAGATTATGTTGCAATTCATAATGTAATCTGGACAGCGAACGATGTATTTGACTATACCGCAGTGTTGTCGGGCCTATTAGTTGGTAGTCGGTCGAAGTCGCACCAAATTGGAGAAAATTGGTCTGTGGTTTTGTTTATCTGTTTACTTTTCTTTTGGAGTATTTGAACTAAATTAAGTACTTGATTTGTTATGTTTAAGTTTAGTTGGTTATGTTTGAAATATATTATGTGTGGTTTGAAGTATCTTTGTGAACTTTGAAGTATTATATTCATATTGATGTGTGTATGTATAAAAGTTTGAAAAGTTACATATAAATATTCCAATCCAACTAATCACGATTAATTCCGATTAATCGCTAGTCGGTAACCCACCGACTGACTAGCACCTGGCGGTTTTTACTACACTGCTATACTGCAATGAGAAGTTTGTGGTTTTGTTTCTACGAAAATATAGGAAAAAAAGATTCGTATGAAAGTTTGAGTAGATTATCTCTTGTTTGAAGTGTAAATTCTGATTTATTGATAGTCATGGTATTTGTCTAGAATGGCTTTGTCTTATTGCATGGTATCTTAGACATTCGATTATTATTGGATCACTTATATTGATGTTTTCATAGATGTCAAAAAGGTGTGTAGCTCTCTTCTTTTTGTTTTGTTTATTAACTCTAGTTACCCAACAAAATAGATGCATTGAAATTTTCACCATTTGGATTAAAGATATGCCTCCTCAAATTCAAAGTGTTCCGTTTATTATAAAAAAAGTACATCATCTATGCACATTTATAGTTTAGCTTTAGCTTATTGTTTAAAAATTCTGTTGGTTTCATTTGTCAATTTGTCTACTAATTATCGTTTCTGTTGATTTATTGCTCTGGTGCAGCATATCAAGGCTATTATCACTGCTGAAGAGGTTAGAATCTCTTTCTTTATCTATCAATTTATCTGTAAAATGTTTTAGGGTCATGTCTTGTTTTTTGAGTGGTAAAAGAGTTAAGTGGACTGTAGAAGTCAACTAACCTAATTTTACATGACTGATTTACGTACCATACTTATTGAGTTTCATTATTTTAGTTGCATGTATTACAGAACAAAAATTACTGATATTTGCATGAAAAAATGGATTATATGCTAGATGTCTCTACTCTCTTCATGCGTGTAGCATGTGTTAGATGTTAATTACTTAATCTATAAATAACAGAGGGAGTGTGGCATTTTAAAGCTTCTAATCAAAGTATAGTCAGAACAATGAAGCTATGTTTATTTTATTTGTCTCGTTTCTTGTAAATTTAACTAATTTCATCTATATGGTGCTCCAGTTTACCAACTGTTTTCATATTTTTTGGTTAGGTGTTGCTTCGAGATCCGTCAGATGATAATGTAATACCCGTTGTTGAGGAACTACGTAGGAGATTGCCTGTTGTAAACGCCAATCATGCAGAATTCGGTGGTCAGAATGATGTTGAAACTGGTGAAGAAGATGGTATGTTCGTACAACTTCCTCTCTTATCTATTTATATATTTTATTTGTACTTTCTTGGGTTTGGAAAGAAATAGTTTTGTTAATACGTTGCTTGAATAATGCATGCAGAATCTCCATTTGAATTCCGAGCACTCGAGGTTTTCCTAGAGGCTATTTGCAGCTTTCATGCTGCTCGTACCACAGAACTGGAAACCGACGCTTATCCAGCCTTGGATGAGCTTACATCTAAGGTACTTGCTTTTCTTGCAAACTGCTGGTATGATGCTTTGTGTTTATTGTAATACAATGGGTGTCCTGATTGGCAGATCAGTAGCCGTAATCTGGATCGGGTTCGTAAACTGAAAAGTGCAATGACAAGGCTGACTGCTCGCGTTCAAAAGGTATACATGATGTATTTGTTTTGCATGTGTGTAACCGTTTCGTAATCATCATGCAAACCCTTTGAAATCACTTTAACATATAAGTACATTTGAAATATATACCTAAATGATGATGAGAATCCATAACCTATTTTGCCTATGATACATGGGGCTTTAACTGGAGAAAAAATTGACTCTAATTGCTTTTAGCCGTGTTTTCTGAGTCCCATCTAAAAAGGGTATACAGCATCTATTAGCAAGTATGCATTTGTTGCCTATGTGATTGTGTTCTTAATCTTTTATACAATGTTGAGGCTCTGTTTGGCTTGCAACTTGAAGTTGTAATAATTAATCTAGACTAGAGTATTGTAGTAATGTAGTCGTTATGATTCTAGGTCACTGAATATAACTAGTTATCTGCAGGTTAGGGATGAACTTGAACGACTTTTGGACGATGATGATGACATGGCAGATCTTTACTTATCAAGGAAGCTATCTTCGGCTTCACCCGTAAGCGGGTCAGGTGCAGCTAGTTGGTTTCTTGGTTCCCCCACTATAGGCTCAAAGATATCTAGAGCTAGCAGGGCAAGTGTGATGACGGTTCATGGAGACGAGAATGATGTCGAGGAGCTTGAGATGCTTCTAGAGGTTACAACTTACAACCTTTTTTAAACGGTCTTACAATCCCTGTTCGTTTATTTCCATTTCTTCTTCTGAACGAAAAAAGTTGACAACAGGTTTGTTGGATGTGTTTCAGGCGTATTTCATGCAAATTGATGGAACATTAAACAAGTTGACGAGTGTGAGTGAAATAAATTCCTTAAAGCAAATGCGTCTGCTTTCTATGAAATAGTAGTGATATTAGATAAAAGCAAACATTTGTATAACACCTGAGAACTTATGATTTAACTTAAAATTGTGCAGTTGCGTGAGTACATCGATGATACAGAAGATTACATCAACATCCAGGTATGCAGAAGCTTTCAATGAGATTTCATTAATTACAAATTGTGATTCTAAAACTGCGATCGTTTTTCTTGCTACAGCTTGACAATCATAGAAATCAGTTAATTCAGGTTTGTTAACATTCTATGTTCAGCGGCAGTAGTTTTCTTGTATTTCCAGATCAACGCGTCTCATTTCCATTTGTATTTGTTCATGAATGGCAGCTGGAGCTCTTTCTAAGTTCGGGAACTGTATGCATGTCGATCTATGCGTTAGTGACGGGAATATTTGGCATGAATATACCTTATACATGGAATGACGATCACGGCTACATGTTCAAATGGGTCAGTGTGGAAAATATTAATGGCGGTGTCAAAATGGGTCGGTCAAAATGGGTAGTTTTTGGTACGGGTTGAGCTGACCCGTCACGCTTTTTTCTTCTAAATTTTTTATTTTTATTTTATAAATAGCTTAATTTACAATGTTTTTCTAATGTGCGTAAATTTCAAGTACACTGTTGACAAATTTTTGACATATTTAGATCCGACCCATTATTTGACCCGTTAGAGATAAAACATAACCCACACCAGAAAATTGATTTACTGATGGATTGAAATTTTGACAGGTGGTGATTCTGTCGGGTGCATTCTCTGCTGTCATTTTTCTTCTGATAGTTTTCTATGCTCATTTTAAAGGGCTCGTTGGATCTTGATAATTTTAACTCCTGCACATGTTTTTTCAGGTACACAAGTACTAATACTGACTTGTTTTTATTTTTGGTTTTCTTGAAATAAACCTGAAGTGGAAATTAAACATTATTGTAACTTGTTGAAATAAAACATGTTATTTTTATACCTTTATACTATATCAGAGATCGGGTATATTTAGTGGTCAGTGATGGTTAAGGCGTTAATGCCGTTTGGGATGTTATTTTCTAGTAATAACAAGTTTTGATAAAAACTAGAAGTGAAATGAAAATAACTATGATTTATTTAACAGAAATAACTATGAATTCATGATTAAATTTCGTGATTATCTTATAATTTTTTTATATAATTTAAAATAATGGTTATGCAGCATTTTGGTTATTCATTTGTTATTATTATTGTAGTTGGTGGTGGTGGTGGTTGCTTTTGTGCCTTTGTGGTGGTGGTTGTTATTGTTATTATTGTTATATTAAATTTAAAAAGAGAAGATATAAATTAAGCTTATGAAGTTCAACATGTAAAATAATATTTGAGATTTGTTCTATTCAAAGTGTATTGTTGCTTTGAAGGTAAGAACAGTTGCAATTTTAATGTTATAGGACATATTTTTCTATATGATTTTATTCATTTTTAAAGAAGATTGAATATATAAAGGAAAGGAAAGAAAAAAAATGATTTTTGACTGGGTAGAGCTTTGGTTAAGGTTTTGATTGGTTCGACTAGACAATCGATCGGGTCAGTACCACATATTCGATTGTGGTGGCACCATGCTGATGACTGATTTGTCACAGGCGCGAGCGACTCACGTGTCTACCATCTTCTCGCTTGGCCTAGCGCTATTACATATGTTGTATCTGACATTTTTATTTGTTTTACGTTTAAAGCTTTTAGTAATTCACTAACTTTCTTGGGTAGATCCAATCGTTTCGAAACAAAACTTCATTGAATAAATCATTTTTGTAATTCGAATGTTTAGTTCAAAATAGTTTGATAGGCTTCTCAAAATTTACGACGTTTTCTAGTATGTCATACGTATAACTTCATCTAGTATGACAATCAAGACGTAAGAAAGCTTATGACTCGCAACAAAACAAAGTTTCAATGCGTCCAGCCTAGCAGGTTAGTGCCTGATATATTTAATTGCGTTACAAATACGCTCTCAACTGTTACATATTGTGATACACATCTATTGGATATTAACTAATTGTTATGGCATCGAAAGTTTAGTTGATTGATTAATCAGAACGGTTGTTTGATCAAAACAAATCAAACAAGTTTTCATATGCAACTCAATTCAATTGATAACTTGTGAACTATTACAATTAGGGTTGAGGACGGGGTAGGCCCAACATCATCTCCCCGATGAGGAAAGGACATGACGTCCTTCCCTTCATGCAGATAAGAAGCATGACAAGGTGCAACACAAATAGCAAAAGGGGAGGATGATACTACCTCTCTAGATAAACTGCACGACCAAGGAATGACGAGACAGTTGAGGTGGCTCGGAGTCAACAAGCGAAAAGATGTCAGGGACATGAGGACAAAAGGTGCTATTGTTCGCCAGATAAAACAAGGTCAAATGTCAAACCTTTGCTTGATTAGAAAAAAGACGAAGGTTCCTAGGCCTGAAGCAGTGGAAAGGCATATACAGCATGCCTAATATAGATGTAACTTTCAAATCAACCAAACGAAGGAAGAGGAAAATCCACTATATGAAGGAGCCCGGGGATTTGTTGTTAGACACGCCAGATCGATGAGATCTTCTCCCGACTCACCTCACTCTTCCTTCCCACAAACTTAATCATTCATAAGAACACAACCTTTCTCACTATTTTTTGGAGCAACAAGGGTTAAGTGTTACAATTCACTAGCTAAACTAATCTTTAAGTATTAGATAAATTTATCTTTAATATTAAACAAGATTACAAAGAGATAGTATTCAAGTGAAGATGGTGTCATCTTCAAATCTATATTTGATCTTTAGCAGAATAGCACGTTATTGACACTACGTTTATCGACGTTATTACAGATTTTAAAACTCTCATACGGTATACGATATCTCCCTTTTAAGTATTACAATATTGAAATGAAAATCGAACAACTAGGGATGAGATCGGTACGGACCGGTATCTGAAGATAAAAACCGGTACCGGAAACACTAAATGTCGGTACCAAAAATATTTCGGTTCGGGAAATTTGATGCCGGTACTAGTACGGTGCCTGGTACCATTTGCTACAACAATACAATGAGACTTGTTTGAATTTCATATGCCTATTGTAATGTATTGTATGAGGATTCAATGTTTTGTATCAATTTGCATATTTTTAGTGTTGTTGACTGTTTTGAAGTCAAGCCACTTCACTTGAACTTGAAGCCTCTCAAAACTGGGGAATGTGTCAAAAACTGAGACCCTAATACGTTTGGACTTTGACCATGCCAACAAAAAGTCAAAAACCATATAGGTGACAGGCTGTTTCTTCAACTTTGACCATGTACAACAAAAAGTCAAAAACCATATAAATGACATGTTTCTTCAACTTAATAAATTTAGTGTTTCTTTTTTTTTTTACTGAATTTTAGATATTTGTCTTAGGTTTTTATGTGGTGTTTGATTGTTTAATTAAGGTATTATTTTGGATGATCCCAAAATGAGAATGATCATTGCCTTGTTATTTTAATTATATATATATATACATAGGGTTAGGATCATGTGAGAAGCACTAGGCTAATTGAGAAACTTGAGAAACATTCTGGACCACACATTTTTTCAAAGCTTTTCGTAATATACACATATGTATAGTTTAAAATTGACTATATACATATGTGTATAATTCAATATACATATATGTATATACTCAATTCTAAACTATACATATGTGTATATTACGAAAAGTTTGGGGAAATGTGTGGTTCAGAATGCTTCTCAAGTTTCTCAAATAGGGTGGACTTCTCTTAGAATCCATACCATATATATATATATATATATATATATATATATATATATATATATATATATATATATTAATATTCACAGCAAACCTGCACCAAGTTGTGCCTAAGACCAATCCCGCTCGACATGTATTTACTACACACGTTAAGCTCGCGTATAAAATAATTAAAAATAGAATAATGTTTGATTTTATGATGTAACTTTTTTATAAATAATACATTATATATTTTTACAAATTAAAAATAAAGTGAAATGATGTGTGGTGGGCGCAGCGGTACACCACAGGTACTTGGCTTGCAAGGGTGTATGCAAGTGTTGATGAAATTCCTATGGTCAAAGGCCATTTTGCTAGTGTGTTGTCAATTGACCCTACAGTAAGTTACGTTTATGTTAATATATTGTGTAAAATGACTCAAGCGTGCATTGTTTTTTTAATTCATTCTAGGATCCATTGCTCAAGCGTGGTCACGAAGTATCACATAACGACTTTTGATGACATATAGAACTCATTCCACGTCTTTTTGTGTACGTTTTGTGCTTTCTTGAATCATTTTCTTTATCGTTGTCTAAAAAGTTAACTATTTTTACGAATTTAGCCTCATTCAGATATATCTCGTCGACAAGATAATACACATGCATGAATTCGGATCCGTTAATTCAAATGGACAAATGGATGCGGTTCCATTTAGTACATCGTTTAACAATGACGATTGATCGAGGACGTTGATGTTGTTGAAACTGACGACACCACATGTCAAGCCAATAAATCTTGAAAGGCTACGCTTTGAGCATAATCGTATGGTACTAGTAATCACCTCTCATATATTGACCTGCCATTCTATCGGAGAACTCCAACTCATCCATGACCAATACGTACAGTCAATATTTCCTAGCATTCTAGAGAATCCATATTTGGATTTGTGTGTCACAGACAATATTTGTATACTGCTTTCAATCAATTTGCATTTCACATGAAACACTTGAAGACATTTTTAAATACGCATCACATGCGTCATGAACGTTTTATATGCTAGTTGACGAATTGCGGATGTACACTTATGTAAAAAATTGTATATACATTGAATATATTTTTTATTTATTATATAATATATATTATATATATATATATATATTAAATCTTGACATAGTTGTTGGTGGGGTAGCCTACTTTCAAAATGTACCTCAACGTACTCTAGCAAATTTGTATCGATGGTACTCCTCACTAACCGAAACCGCACACATGGGGATGGTGTTATTGAGCGACAGTGGGTTAGGTTGCACATTTGCTTATGTCTTCTGATACCATACCCTGACCATAGATAAAACTTGAATGGTCGCATTCTCCATTCTCTCACTCCTCATTGTATCATTAAATGAAATTTTATATAAAAATATACGAACACAATACAATACTAATACAAAGATCTACAGTATAAAATATAGAAAGGTCCGTTGGAAGTCTGTAAGGGTTAAGACCATTAGGTCCTGAGTTCGATTCGGTTTTTACATATTTATTGGGTTTCCTCCTGAATTGGTGTATAAACATTATTATAGCCTAGTGGAGATGAATGTGATCAGTTGGTTTGCTGGTAGCACGATGATACTGGTTCAACACTTAATGGTTCAGACTATTTGTTTTCGTGAGCAAATGTCTGAATGGTTCAGACATTTGCCTCTGACTGGTTAAGCATTATACAGAGTCTGAATGGTTAAGACTTCTAATCTGAATTGGTTAGACATTTGCCTCTGAATGGTTAAGCATTATGCTGACTCTTAATGGTTCAGACCTCTTACTGGTTCAGCACTTAACCATTCAGAAGTTGCCAAACAGCCCCTTAGTGTAATTGGATTGACTTGGTGATCAAGTGAAGTATAATACACATCAAACAAGTTAGGAGATGCGAAAGTGCACACTTGTTTGAGTTGTTATAATTCTAAGTGTTTTAGACAAAGCCATTTGGCGGGTTTGGGGGTAGTGCTCCTAGGAGCAGGGTCCAAAGGGCGGAGCTGGAAAATAAAAAATGCATTAAAATATTTTCAATTCCTCTTATTTTTGAGATGGAAAAATAAAGCATTCTGGAAGCAACTTTAATTTAAAAATGACAACGGCCTAAAGGCAGTTACCGATGTTTTTTTCTCCAAATTTGAAATCAAGGTTCTTGCTTATTCTTCTGGTTCATTACGAATTCTCATACACACACATACTAGTTCTTGTTCTCAAAATTCTAGTTGTATCTGATTGAATTATTCAGAAGAACCACCGATATAATTTGATCTGAAAGTGATTACACGCCTCTCAATCATCTGTTGTTTACAAAATTCCCCAACAAGAATCACTAATGAATGGTATCACCAACAAGACAATTGTTGGATTAATCTTGATTAGTTAATGATTTTAATTAATATTTATCTAGTTACTTAATTTTAGGGAATTATGTTTATTTGAGTTATTATTAATTACGGTGTCATGGTTATTTGGGATAGGTTTAGATAATTTGGTGATCAAGTATTTTTTTTAGTATATATAGATGATTTAGGGCCATTGTAATATGTGGTATTTGTTCATAATAAAATAGAGTTCATAACTAGTGATTAGTTACATAAATCTTTGTGTTTGTGTTGTTTTCTCGATTGATTGTTCTACAGCAACAACTTCCACGGTATATCTAAACTAATATTTTTATCGACAGTTTGTCAATAGTATATTCCTTGGACCATAAAAACTCTTTAACTAGTAGTGTTATCCATACAAAATACATGATATCCATAGATAATACAAACTTTTACCAACTAGTGTTTGTTATCCATACAAAATACATGATAACAAAATACAAAACTTATGACATTATGTTATTTATTTAGCAACCATGTGGTCCACCAAAGTTCACATGGGATGCCTCTCTCTGTTGAGGAAGTGAGAGCAATGAACGATCCTGATTTGACTCCTACATCCCTCCTAGATTGAATGATGACCGTCAGATCATTGAAACTTGTTCCTTTCCACATGGGTGGCTTACCATGTCTAACTCCTGTCCCCTAAATGTTGCAGCACTTTCCTCAAAGTTGCTGCTAATGCCACCGACAGCTCAGCTTGCCTTTGTCCTTAATTCATTCACTTTTGAATAGTTTTGATACCCCCACTCATGCATACTTTTATCTACAACTTTATTATATATATATATATATATTCACATATATATAATATATACAACAAGTAATATTTTCAAATTCATATATATACTCTTAAACCTATCTAACATACTCAACATTTCAATATCAAAAACTCTTGAACTTGGTTGAGCAAAATGAATATGGAGGATGGTTTGAATCTTACACTCGGGTTGCCCGGAAGAGACGAATCCGATAAAGAATCATGTTTCAAGAACATCAACAACAAAAGGTCTCAACTTGAAATGGATGATGAATCAAATGGTAGTAGTGATCATGCCAAAGAGGTTGACATGGAAAATGTACACGCTACAAAGTAAGTTGATGTGTTATAAACTTATAATTCAATGCATGCATCTAAATATGTAATTACTTTTGTAATAAAACAAAGACGATTACAGACTAATGGACAGGTAGACGTGCAACAAGCTGCGCTGCTCCCCCTTCTGAATATGTAATGTATGTTAGTGTGACATATTCTTATGAATGGTGTGTTTTGTGTTGTAGATCACAAGTTGTAGGATGGCCACCTGTGAGGAACTATAGGAGGAACAATATTCAAGCGAAAAAGGCGAGTGAAGCGGAAGGTGGGATGTATGTGAAAGTGAGTATGGATGGTGCACCTTATCTTAGGAAGATTGACTTGAAGGTTTATAAAGGCTATCCAGAGCTTCTAAAAGCTTTGGAGAACATGTTTAAACTCACAATTGGTGTTTATTCTAAGAGAGATGGGTATAAAGGGTCTGAGTTTGCTCCAACTTATCAAGACAAAGATGGTGATTGGATGCTTGTTGGTGATGTTCCATGGGAGTAAGTTATCCTCTGACGTTTTTATGTTATGTGGATTACTATACTGTAAACGTCAGATTAGGGTTTTTGGGGCTCCGCGTCTAAATGCCAGGAGCCTCATATATCCATCCCACTGTCTCCGGACCCTGCTAATAACTTTGCTGTAAGTGAGATTTTACTAAGTACGTTTGTTTGTTTTGTACAGAATGTTTATGTTATCTTGCAAAAGGATGAGAATCATGAAAGGATCAGAAGCAAAGGATTGGGATATAATTATGAAGGTCCGCAACGATGCATATGATGATATATGATGGAGTGGAAGACAAATCTTTCAGCTTGAGTTCTCCAGAACAAGTTTTCATATTTTGAATATGTCATCTGTATCAATGAACTTTGACAGGATATTTAGTTCAACAAAAAAAAATCATAGGGTTTACTTAAAACTAAGTGAATCCATAGTTTGATATCATATATAGTTTGTTTGTATAAATTTATGGCAGGAATATCATATCTGTGATGTTTTTGATGTTCTTTATTTTGTTTGTAATACATTTTTTTATTATGATTATAAGTTTCATTTATATATACATGCTTGACTACTTCTAAACCAATTGTATATAAATCATAACTTTTAATAGATTGATCCGGCTAGTGGTGGATCCAGGATTTTATTTTAATGGGTTCATTTTGGTAAATTCTATTTAATTCTCAGCAATTTTTTTTCTAAATTCTATAAGTTTCTCAGTAATTTTTTCCCAAACGTACTGGGTTCCTGGAAACCCACAAATGTGGGTTGCATCCGCCCCTTCATCCGGCGATGTCTAGTGGTAAACCCTTTTGAAGTTATAGGTAACGAAATTATGAAGCACGAATTTGAGTCACATAAACAAGTTACAGGAAAGCCTGCATAGCCAGGTATTACTAAACTTGAAACATAACTTTAAAGTGAACTCAAATGGACAACCCATAATGGGGCATTCACAGGAAGGACATGAATGAATTATTAAAGGTGTACAGAAAAGGTCAAATATCCAGCAAATAAGATATCATCTTCCAGACATGTTATGTCTCATATCAATGCATATCTTCATATACAGATCCGTGACATTACACTTCAAATAATTCGTAACGCGCGGTAAATATAAAATATGTGACAACTTAGCCAAATCTAGATTAAAGTGTGTTTGAGTGAGAGAACTTCCGGAAGCAAGGAAGTAAGGAAAATTATCAAAATAGACATTTCTGAGTTTGACTCTTTCAAAATAGACGTTTTTTGTCTTTTCCAAAACAATCAAGTCGTTAGCTAAACGCCAGCTAAGCCTTCTAGCCGCCAACTAACTCTAGAAAAGCCCTAACTGGCGGCTGAGCTGCTGAGGCTTAGGTGTCGCTTTCTGATCGGTTGAAATAAATCTGTTGCGTAAACCCTTGATCAAGTGTGCCTTGTTTGGTAGTTTTCCCTAGAAAATATACACATGGGTAACAAGTAACAAAAATCAAAGACAATATTGGTTGATATAACGGGTTTACAAAATAGAAAAAACGTATATAAATTCACAGGCGCCATGGACATGGGGCCTTCGATGGTCAATGGTAATGAGGGGCATGATGGTATATGATCATGCATTAACAGTTGAAAACTGTTTGTACCGAACCGAAGCGAACCATTAATTGATTGATTGGGAGCACTAATCAACTTGGTGTCTCTTGTCAAAAATGAGAGAGATTCCAACTGTATAATGATGGTTGATCATGTGGATGGAATATTATGTAAATTAATTATCAACAATATTATTATTCCTAATAATTATGGTAGGCATGAAATATCCTTGACCCAATTTTTGATCATAAACAATGAGCAGTTTACACTTTTGTAAACATTTTTCTAATGTAAAGTCATAATACAAGCTGTAAAGTATAATCCTTTTAGAGCCTTGTGCTATGAACAAAAGATCTTTTATTTGATTTTTTTTTAAATTAAAAGATGGGATTTATAATTTTTTATTATCAACTTGGTGTTCAAAAGGGGGTTTAAGTTTTCTATGAATTTATATATTTAGTCAAGGTAAAGGTTCAGTGGATTTCAAGGGGTAATTAACCCAAAGTAAATACTAAATACTACATTGGTTTCCACTTTAGGAAACATTTAGACACAAAGTAACTCGCAGAATCTCATTTAGGATATGCAAATCAATTACAAAATATAACTTCTTCTCGTGTTTCACAAGAGTCCTTAAATTATTAATATAATTATTTAATATGTTACTTACTATATTGTGTTAGTTGTGGAAACTTCAAGTTGTTAATATTTGTAAGGGGTATGTTTGATCTATACTTAACAAAATTAAGTTAACAAGATATATAATGATTGCTAATTGTATACTTATGCAACTCTTTAGAATTATATAAGCTTTTAGGTATGATAGTCAAATGACATGTTTGATCTATTATATGTCAACTCTTACTCGCAAGTCGCAACTATTTGATTGCTATTCTATGTCAACTCTTACTCGCAAGTCGCAACATTGGAATCACGAAGCGCAACTACCTTCGTCACCAAAAAAAATCTAAGCGATTTGTTGACATTTTTTGTGTAAGAACGTATTAGTGGCGTGCAAGTGTCCACAAAAGGATGACATTAACTTACATTTCAAAAAAAATGTTGTTTGTTTTGTGTAGTTGTATTGTAAAATACGGTTGTGTTAGATGCTATGCATGGGTTCAAAGTCCATTGAATGTGGTATAAAACCATATTTGACTTGTTTTTGAGAATCTTGAAGTATTATTTTACTAACTCTTGGAAGGTGTATTTTAACTACTGCATGTTCAAGATTTCTCATGTAAATTGGCCATTTTGACCTAGTGGGGTTTTGAATAATATGATTTTCTTAACATGGATTATGGTTTATAAATGATTATTATCATCATTAAATTGTGTATGGATGAAAATCCTAATGAACACCTGCTTACCCACTAAATATGATTTTTTTTTTCGTTTTTTTTTTGGTTAGAAGAGCTAAACATATCAAACGTTTAGTACGTATTAGCATAGTTGTTGGTCTAGATTGGTATCGGAACATAGCAGAAAACGCAAAAACGTAAGTTGTAATTGATATTGGCTAAACATTCAATTTAATCCAACAAATCTGAATCTGAAACTTGAATTTTAAAATCCATAATGCCCACACCATTGTAATTGATATTGACTGTCTACATCTACCATCTTCAGACTCTACCTTAGTTTTGCTATTGGTGGGATTTACTGAGTATGATGATGATAATACCCAGACCATGGTATTTATAGCTAACCAATTCTATTAGACTATAACCAGGATTGTTTATGTTATAATTATCTTAGAGACATACAAACCTAACTCGTTAAGGATGTTTAGATAATTGATTAATCTAGAACATGATAATTACAACGATCCACCCCTTTGACTTAACCTTGCATGCCAAGTTTGCTTGGTTCAAAATTTCCAACAGTTGGTACAACATGCCCAAATATACTTGCCCCTTTAGATAATTCTAGAAGTACTAAAATATGAGTTGAGTAACATCTACAAATTCTCATATGTTCATAATGCAAAGATCCTCTTGTTTTATCATGAGTTGATGGAAGTTTCTAGAAACTCATTTATATAGTCTTCAATTAGTTGTGCACATCTAGAGAACTCATATCGAGTCGGGGGTCTCACTGGAAGTAGCATCTCTATTACTACGGATAGAGGTAAGACTGTCTACATCTTACCCTCCTCAGACCCTACCTTAGCTACCGCTAGGCACTAAGAAAGTGACAAGTTCATGTTGTAGACTTTCTATTGAGCCACTTCTTACATAGTCATAATCTAAGAGGATAATTACTTCAAAAGAGAGATTATATAGATACCAAAGGTCTAGATAACTAGTCTTTTGAGATATCTAAAGATCTTCTTCACAACAGCCATATGTGACACTTTGATGTTGGCTTGATATCTATCACACATACAAGTCTCAGAAACTATCAGGTCTACAAACACTTAGATACATTAAAGAAACTATCTTCTCCTTCAAGAAGTGTTGAAGAAAACATAGAGAGAAGAAAATCAAAGTACAATAAGTTACAAGACTCTCTGAAGTCCCTGAAGTCAAGTCTATGAGGTTCTAAATATCATTTTAAAAGCCTCTAAACTTACCTTTTGATCAGCACTTAGCAATGCTTCTAAACTTTGAGAACACTTTCGAAAAACAAGTTTGAAGATCAATAAAAAAAACAAGATTTTTACAAGAGTCTGAGCAGAGGTAGATCTAGCCTAAAAATTCAGGAATATCCTTTGTATAAAACTGAAAAATAAAATAAATTTTTTACACTACGTAGACGGAGTTGAGGGGTATTTTTACACTACAGAGACGTAGTTGAGGGGTAGCATGGGCTACCCCTATTTGCACACTACCTCCGCCCTGAGTCTGCAGAGCCTCTATAGCTACATTAAGAGATTCTAATAGCTTTTTTTCCAACACTTATTCCATCTGAAAGATCCAACAGCAGACAGCTATGAAGGTTGTTACAACATAATTGTAATACACCCTTCTATTTGATTGTCTCAGATCTCTTGTTTTGGGACCAAAGACTTTTCATCTCTAGTAATTATATTTGTCATTGACTTGTGTAATAGACATGCCAAATCCATAGGTTGATTGATGTTCTCTAGGAATTTGTATATAACTAGTAAATTTCCCCGCGCGTTGTGGCGGCGTCTAAACGTAAAGTAACTCGAATTTATACTGTTTAATGAAAATGTATTATATTTGGCCCGCGCTGTTTCCGAACAAAGTTTACAATAAAATGTTGACTAACTAAAAACGTATATAAAAATAATACAAAAAATGTATTATATTTGATCTGACTTATATTTTGGAAGAAACTTACGTTGAAAAGTAACAAACTTGAATTTATACCGATATGTACATAAAAATACACACATAAGAATATAATGTTTTATTAAGTAAAAGAATGATACTGCACGTTGCAGCTAAAGTAATTTGAATTTATATTGTCTAATGAAAACGTATTATATTTTTAATTTATAATGCTTTATTAAGTTAAAGAATGGTACAACACGAAAACGTATTATATTTTACCATGTAAATCAACTTGGATTTTTACAGACATGCACATAAAAATACGTACGTAAAACTTGATTACAAAATGTTTAAAAACTTAAGGGGTTGTAAGCATTAATGCTCAAAGTTGAAAGATAAATGTACACAAAAGAGAAAACTCAAAAAAAAAAAAGAGAGAGAGAAGTCACAAAAAGATTAAAAAAAAATGAAAAGAAGGTAATATATCATTTGTTGAATATATCACACCTTTTGTTATTTAAAAATGCCCATATGATACTTATTCTTATTTTTTTTAAATGTAGATTAGTATTGTCACATCAACATTCTTAAACAATGTCAATGACCTCTAGCTCAAGTGATAAGAGGATTTGAGTTCTTCTTGGAAGACAAGTTCAATTCCCACTTGGTGCAAAAAAGAGTGAGGCACTGGTGGGCAGTGATAGGAGACCCAGGGAAACCTGGGTTCGATCCTTGAGCCAAACGGGTTTTACCGATACTTTTACCGTCGTGCGTACGGGCGGGTGGGTTACCGGGTTTTCCCCGGAATTGGTGGTGGACGACTCGGGTTACTCTCGGAGTACTCCGTTTGTCCAGTGGATGCCCCGAGAGTGCTCGGGATTGATTTGTTGGCCGTTCAAAAAAAACATTCTTAAACAATAAAAAGCATGAAATAATCAACAAAATAATTAATGTATCATCATAACTCAAATATATCAATGTACAACACATGAGGGTAGCATTTGCCTTGTGAGGAGGGGTTACTAAATGTCACAAAGTCCCTGTACAATCTAAAGCACAAATGATGCTAAATCACACCTAGCTGCAGCTTATATCAAAATGACTGAGCCAATAGTCCTCCTTGGTCAGGTTGAATCAGAAAGAACCACCATTGACTGGCTTTGACCATCACCGTTCTCAACGTGGTCCGTAGGCTCGTCTTGTGGGACCATTCCCGGTGAAGCCACATATGATAATCCATACATTTGTTCGTGAGTTAGCCCCGGACAAAGCCCCTGTGACGTGTTATCATAATGTTATTTCATACATACAGTTGAAACATGAAAAGTAGAAGGGGCAAGTTCAACCCATTTCAAAAGAAAGTCAATATTTTAGTTATAAAAAAATCACCCGTTAACCAACTCGTTAGCGAGCCTAAACAAGCCTATTATTGATATATTTTCGATTTTAATATATCAAATATATTAATTGTTATTATATATAACATTACAAAAGTAACTAAACAATATATATGGTGTTATCTATAAGAATATATATATATATAGTGAAAGTTTTAAATACAAAAGGGTTCTTAACATGCGACGGTGCGCGAGTGAAAAATAACGTGCGTAATTAGGGTTAACCCAACCCCATGCGTAATTATGCAAATAGCGTGCATAATCAGGGTTTACCCCAACCCATGTGTAATTATGCAAATAACATGCGTAATTATGTATTATAACGTGCGTATTTTACAAAATGAACATGCGCAATTCACTCGCGCACCATCGCACGTTAAGGGGCTATTGTATGTTAACCTTCCCCTATATATAATTAAAATGTATATAAATTAATTAATAAATAATAAACGAGCTAAGACCGAGCCAAGCTCGAGCTTGAAAAAGTACTCGCAAGCCGAGCTCGTGGTTTCGAAATAGAGCCTGAAAGGCGAGCTTGACTCGTTACTAACCAATGATAAAGTCAGTCTATTTGGCAATGGAAGTCATTAATACAAACCTTGATGATTCCAGACATAGAAGTTGTTGATTTGTGGAAACCGTATTGTGTAACATAGCTTGTGGACCCCACACCTCTCTGAAACCGACTGCTACTGTTAGTTTGGTGGCCATCATTTGAGATATAAGAAGTAGGTCTAAAATTACTGTTTTTACAGTATGCCCCAAAATACGAACAACGTTCACGCGCTAGAGAGATTCTAGGAGTCATAGGCAATAGGTGGCCTTCTGTGCTAAAAATATACCTGCAATTTTCAAAAATATATATAATTTTAAAACCATGAATAAGAAACAATGTAATGTGGATAAAAATGATACGATGGTAAAATTAGCGAAACTTACTTGTATGGCCCGTTTTCAACAAGGTTATCCGGGCCTGCAGCCAAATCGAAAAGAAGCCACAAATATTTGACCTAAAAGATATCAAATATGTTACATTTAGGAGTTATACCATCATACAAAAACTAAAGAGAATATATATAGGGTTACACTAAAGAAAAACATAAAGGTCCAGCATACCGTTTCGGCTAAAAAGAAGCTCTCCATATGATCTTCCTGCTTATGAAACTCTACATCTAATATGTGACAATATCCACACGTACAACGGGCCCCATACTGCAAGCTGCTAACAATGTCTCTCCCTACATCAAGATACCTGCACACGCATGAATCGCCACAAAACCTTACATAAAATGAATGACAGGATTTTTACGAAAAGAGCGAGTGAGATCAAGGTGCCAACCTGGGATCCCTGGTGGCTTTGTAGAGACAGTAGGTGCTCTCTATCAGTTCCGGACGCAGTGGGTAGCTCTTCTGACCATGCTGCACGTCCATTATAAATTTAAAAAAAAGTTTCTTTATGGTAAAACTAGTGGTGCAAACAAGCTGAGCGGCCCACGAGCTGCTCGAGAAAAGCTCCAAACGAGCCGAGCCTTATTGAGCTTGAGCCTAAAATAAAGCTCGTTTATTTATTGAGCCATAGCTCAAGCCTGGCATGTGAAGCTCGTCAGGCTCGTCGAGCCTTAGTGTAATATTAGAATCAATTAATATTTAATAACATTTAGCCCTTATTTAAAGTTTTCAAGTAAACGAGCCGAGCTTATTTAAACTTGTTTACGAGCCAAGCCTGAACCTAAAAATAAACTTGTTTAGTAACGAGCTCGAGCCGAGCTTCACTTATCGAGCTCACGAGCCTAAACGAGTCTATTATTTATATTTTTTTCGTGAATATACTAATTAATATATAATAAACGAGCCGAGCCGAGTTGAGCCCGAGCCGAGCTCGAGGTTTGAAAACAAAGCTCGAACCGAGCCAAGCTTGATGTCACAGCCCGCCAAATTCATATCGCACCATGTCGGATTCCGAATTATTCTACCAGCTTCAAGGGACTTCAGGAAAAATCTGGATTCAAGGCAGGTTTTTCCCTTAGAAAAATCTGGATTCAAGCCCCAAAAATATCAAGAAAGTCTAGAGATTTCTTAGGAATATATCCAAGATATTTTCCTTTAATCTTCTAGATTAATCCTTTGTAAATATCTTAGATACTTGTAATATTTTATACCTAGAAATATCTAGATTAGGAATAATCTAGAAAGCTTAGCAACTAGTATAAATAGGTGATCCTTGTTCATTTGCAAATCACCTTCCAACATTGTAACAAGCATCCTTTGTAAAGAGCTCTCAATCAATACAAATGTTTACTTTGTTCACTATCTTTGTTCCCTTTGTTCAAGTCATTTGAATCGAGTAGCTATTAGGTTCAAGGCTGATCTTAGCACGGTGACTAAGACCCGCACGTGAGTTAAAGGACGAACTCCGTGACATCGAGCTCTCATAAGTTGCTCGAGCTCGGGCTCGAGCTCGGCTAGATTGCACCCCCTAGGTAAAACCGACATAAAGACGTGTTACCTGAACAGAAAAGGAAGCAAGATTGAAGCCTTCGGGAGTGAATCCGTATCTTTTCCAAACGCTAAAGAAGGCAGTATGTGTTCGAATAGCAGGATCAATATCTCCAGCTAGAACCTTCCCTTACCATGTGTTTGAATACTCAGTTTTATTTTCGGTAATTTTCTTGGAAAAAAAAAATTGAAGATGTATGGTATGAACCTGAAGACCTGGCCAGAATGCCTGCAGACTATTAAATAATGGCCAAACGAGTGCGGCAGAATTCATGTTCACTTCAACATACCTACACACCTTCAAAATTGTGTCATCCCGTAAAACTTTGAAAACAACAAATACATAAAATAGAAGTTAGGAATGGTTTGTGAATATCGAGAATATCTTACCAAGGGTCGTGAAAGAGGTAGTGCATAGCTGCCCCGTAAGCTTCTTGGAATATGTATAGATATTCTTCATCTCCAAATAAAATATACGCCTGTAGATGATATAACAAATAAAAGAAGATGAAAAAGTAAAGATGAAACAATATTATGAAACAAAAGATACACTATTTTTTGCTTTGAAAATTTACATAAAAGAGCAACATGCTTACATTTTTGGTCATAGTGCATTAGTAGTTACTTTTGTTTTGTCGTTAAATATGATTTTTTGGTTATTTTTGTTTCATTTTGTTCACCTTAATCGAGCAATTAACTGAATAGACAAACGTGTTTTAGTGAAACAAAAATAACCAAAGAAGCATATTTTTTAACGACTAAACCGAAAGAGGTAGCTACAATGACCAAAAGGGAGCAAAAATGTCAATACGTTGCTATTTTATGCAATTTGCCTTTCCCTAAACAGGATTATTTCTTTGGGTTTTTGTACTTTATAGGAAACATATTGTGTGGGTAAAAGAGATTTTTATTGAGATAATTATTCTAATATAATGTTACACGTCTATATATAGAGAAAAATCCAAGAACCATAACAGGCTTAGCTAATGGGCCTGATGGCTAACCCTACTATATATGTGTGTGCGTGTGTGTGTTTTCCAACAGATACCTTCAAAAGATATTCATAGAAAGAGTCAATACTTGTTCCTATGCCTGCATCCTGAAATAAAAATTAAATGTAAGTTTAGAGTGCATATGAAATAGGGGAGAAATTGAAGGAATAAATCATGTAAAGGTATTATTGCTTATTTTAAGAAAAATAAAGGAAAAGAAACATATAAAGCTCAATTAAACTAGTATCAGTTTTGGAGCGTGCACCTTTTGTGTCCATTCGCCAGTAAAAACATCAATATGCGCACCAACTAAATTTAACTTAGAACGCCGGGCCCATATTCCTCGAACTGCATTCTTGGTAACTTGCTCAAAAACTGCACAAGAAAATCAACTTTAAAACATGGAATTTTAAATTCATGTTTTAGTGGAAGCAATAAGAGAAACTTCAAAACCGAAATTGTTACAATTATACAATTTATGTACTATGGAATCACCCGCTAGTACTAATGAATATATGACACTCTGGCCAGATAAATGAACTTACTGGGATCATTTGTTAAACGACTAAGCACCCCAAACTCTAATGTCAGTGTACCGCCACCAGCTGTAGATGTTATCTAAACAAACAAAGTCTGTAAGATTAGAATCTACTAAATAAATCCGAAAAAAAAAAGTAGAAGAAAAAACAGAACCGAAAAGAGAAATTGGTTTTAAATATTCTAGTAAGAAATAGTCTTTGGGAAGACATAGCTTGCTTCATAGAACTATGTTTGATGACTCGTTATTAAAGAATATTCAACAAATGTTAAATATAGTGACAGAGTCCTACCTTACTTTCATTTTCATCAACTCCATGCAATAGATTAACAGATCCATATGGAATTCCTGCAGCAGACCAATTATTTTTTTCATTAATGATAATAATGATGATGATAATAATAATAATAATAATAATAATAATAATAATAATAATAATAATAATAATAATAATAATATATTTTACAGTTACAGATCACTTAGACTTATTCTGATAAAAAAAATTGTCGTAGTACCCAATGGCCACTTCCATTAATAAACCACATTATTAGTTCGATCTCTTCCAAAATGGTAGAAATTCGTAACCACGCACTACAGTAGCTTGTGATTTAATGAATATTATAAAACACATAGTGCCCACAATATAATAGATAGATCAGCAAATATACAAAGATTGGTTATGTTTAGGAGATTATGAGTATATAAAATGATGTAGAAACATACCAGTTGGGGTGTCAAATGCAGGTAATAATCTACGAGCCAGATCCTCAGCAAGGTGAAGAAGTTCGTCATCATATGAAGGAATACGCATACCCTGTCATTGTTTTCAAACGTATTACGTATAGTTAAGGAAAAGCACACTGCCTTATAATGAGCACTGATTAAGTAGGATAGTGAGAGCAAATACCGTAGAATAATCGCTTGCAATGAGATGAGCCGAAAGCAAACCTCCAAGGATCCTAATTGTCGTTTCAAACAAGGATACTGTCTTGTTCTGAAAACATGTGCAGTAAAGTAAAGCTTCAGTTTTTAGTTTCAACTCTAACCAAAAGATGAGCAGACAGTTACCATTTTAAGTTTTTAACCAATGTATTAAGAAGAGTGAAGTACACGAATGGTCCTTGTGGTTTACCAAAAATCTAGACTTGGTCCCTAGCTTTTCAAAAGTACACGGATGGTCCTTGTGGTTTGCACTTTGTAACGCATTTAGTCTCTAACCAACAAAACCAAAGGTTTTAGCATGTCTAAGTTAGGGGCCAATGTGTTACAAAGTACAAACCACAGGGACCATCCATGTATTTTTGGAAAAGCTAGGGACTAAATGTGTTACAAAGTGCAAACCACGGGTACCATATGTATACTTTTAAAAAGCTAGGGACCAAATACAAAATTTTGGTAAACCACAGGGACCATCCGTGAAAAAGACTGTCGGATAAGTGTTCTAAACGAAAAGAAATTAAAAAAAATGTACCTAGTAAAATCCCACTCAAACAAAATTACAAAAAGATTTCTAAAAACTGAAAAAAGTATTCTTACCGGATGCATTGTTATTAAAATTGATGTGAATTTGAAAATGTTAAGGGCCAAATAATGTTAAACAAAACTAAGTAAGTGAATACTCACAATATCGAATCTAAGATTTTTAAACCAATCCATTCAACAGAAGAAGTGAAGCGGTCTTTGTCACCGAGCAAAGCCAAGGTGTCTAAGGAGTCAATCTGCACTGGTGGAATTGTTTTGTTAACTACTAAAGAATGCTGAATAAAAAGTATGTAATAACTAATAAGAAGGTATAGTGTTACCAATGTTAGGGCATAACCACCAAGTGTGTCTTCTCCTTCACACGATAGAGGTTTTAACTCATCGCGTGGGAAAGCGTGATCCATATATCCGTTAAAAGCATGATAAAACATTCCACTAACCTGCATCACCGCATTCCATTCTATGTAACTCCAATTAAGATAATGCTTACGGTTTTGTAGATTAAATAATCAAATATCATACTAGCTGCAACTAACTATTAACGTTACATTCAGCCTCTCATACCAACCAATATTGTCTATTTTGCCCACAAGAAGCTCATATATTTGTTTTTAGTAGGGGTGCAAACGAGTCAGGGGGCTCGCGAGCACTCAAGATCGCCTCGAGAGAAAGCGCGAAACGAGCCGAGCCTTACGAGCCCGAGCTAGCTTATGCCTGAAATATAGCCCATTTATTTATCGAGTCCGAGCTCGAGCTTGTCATGTGAAGCTCGTTAGGCTCGTCGAGCATTATCGAGCCTTAGTGTAATATTAGTTTTTATTAATATTTAATAACATTTACCCCTTATCTAAAATCTTCTGTTAAACGAGCTAAGCTGAGCCGAGCTTATTTAAATTTGTTTACGAGCCAAACGAACCCAAGCCCGAGCTTCACTTATCAAGCTCGCAAGCCTAAACGAGTCTGTTATTTATATTATTTTTATTTAACATATTAATTAATAGATAATAAACGAGCCGAGCTCCAGCCTGGTCGAGCTCGGCTCGGCTCGTTTGCACCCTTAGTTTTTGGTTGCCCAGATGGAGACTTCCCAAATGTCACCATCCTTTAAAGATTACCCTCACCCGAGCATGCAGAAAACGCGACGGACACATTTTAGGCAGGGCATTCCTTATGCCCCATTATCACTCTTGTGCACATAACATAAAGATATGGGATTTGCCTAGCATGTCCCAATTAACTATCAAATAGTATACTAATCTTGCTTTACCCTTATTACTTACTAAAACACTCAAAACTTGTAAAACATCCATACACACAACCAGCTAATTATCTAACCATAATCATTAACCTAATGCAATCACTTTCAAGAAACACACCCATTAACAAATCATCATCAAATTCACACCAATGAAACTAAAAATTAACAAATTTTGCATCTTGGATCAAGATTCAAAAAGGACAAAAGGGTAACAACCCAATTTGAAATCAACAACTTAAAGGGGTCAAATCAAATGGGAAATCTTGAAAAGAATCTTACCTCATCACGCAGCTGTTTTGCTTCATCAAAAGTGACACCTTTAGCGAAAACTCGACAGATCAAAGCGTCAGGAATTGTTAGTAATAATATTAATGTTATGAAGAATGCTTTTTTGGGTCCATCGGAAAATATGTTTTTAGCTGATTTTACTGGGTGCCGATTGCGCCGGCGTTTTATGCTAAATCAAGATAGATATTGTTTCCGATGAGTTGCATAATTGGTCCCTAAATTATTTATAATTGTACTTTTGTTTCTTTAACTTCATAAACGTCCGCTTGCGGTATGCGCATATAATGTATATATGTGTGGGCGTTTGGGGGCAAAAGTGAAAGTGCACTAATTTTAACGTTATTTTACTAATTTCGTGAAAAGTAATGTTAAAAGAGCGGGGTGGTTAATCATGCATCATGTGGTGGCGTTGATAGCAGAAAGACAAGGGAGTACGTGCACTAATTGGCCTTTGTCTTAATTGTCAAGTGTTATGTGCCTTATGTCCAAGGCTTGATGCAAAACTACTATCGAGCCAGGGGTCTCACTGGAAGCAGCCTCTCTATTCCTACGGGGTAGAGGTAAGGTTGTCTACATCTTACCCTCCTCAACCCTACTTTAGCTTTGTTATAGGTGGGATTTACTGAGTATGATGATAATGATGATGATGATGATTTCTTTAACTTCATAATCATGTTTTTTAACGATGTTTGAAAATACCCGAGTGAGCCTTCCTGAGACGATATGTCAACTGTTTTATTGATTTTGACGTTTCAGTTCTGACTCATCTAAGAACACCATCAAAAACGAAACCCACCAGTCCACCATTGTTGAACACCCCCCCCCCCCAATCAGGTATGAAGCTGAGACCTTCTTGATGTATGCTGAACAGACTGTAAAAATCAACTAACTAAGACACTATAGACTCAACACTAGAAAGCTTTAAATTCTAGACTCGACTTAAACCTAAACCGCACAATGGCAAGTGTACCGATCAATGTAGTATAACCCAAGTAAGTCTGGATATCGAACCCACAGGACTCTATGAATTACGCGGATTAGACTCTGAAAGACTTGAAAGACTCGGACAGACACGACTCAAACTGTTTTAATTGTTTGAGGGGGTACGGAAAATCTAAGGAGATCTATATTAAACTAATTACTAATTACATTAAGCTAATACGAACTAAGGACGGAAGTTGTTCTCAAGCGGTGATGAAGACTACCTAGACTAGAATCCTGGATTGATTTTAAGCGTTTACCGATTAAGTTATTTACTCGTTTTCTGGAACCGGGATCTTATGATACTAAACCTATTAAATACCAGCTAAGCCCCTCAACCCTTCTCGATGTGAAACTTATGGCGTTACCTAGGCTGTTAATCCTACCGGTTGATTAGACGTCTTTCCAATTGTCTAATATTGTGTGAGTACCCTAATGACGACCTACTCTTTTCCAATTATAGATCTAGGGTAGTTTGAATATCTAAACTTGACTTGATAGACTAATAAACCGACGGTCAACAAAGGCATGGACTTTTTCCAAAGACCGACTAAAGCAATTCGCCGGGTAAGACCTGTCAATAGCCCCTCACTTTCTAGCTATTAGGACTAGTAGAACACCAGAATCTAGTAACCTGTTAACGATCACTTCTAAGGTTGAATGGCCACTTAACCCTAAAGATTATGAACTTATTACGTGATATAGACACTCACCAAAATTCACAACCTAATACGACTCTATTCCGTGATATAGACAGTCACCAAGAATCATATGAAGTAATGGAAAACAGAAAACCAAATCAAAGCATGCATACACACCAAGCCAGATAAACAAACTGCTTACAGAGCACAATTAATCCATAACAAACATGTAATTAACGAAAAAGGTATAAACTTTATATCAATCCGAATCATCATAGTCTAGGTAGTTAATGCGTTTAGCCGATCATAGTCATAAACGAAGCAAAACGAGAATAAACAATCTAGAATTCATCATTACAAGTTCAGACAAAGCAAATAAGACAAACAAGGATTGTGAGAACCCGAGCAAGCCTCTAATCTTCGATCTTCGCTTGGTCGGATGATTCCTTTGCTCTCGAACTCTTAAACTCTGCTTGAACGGCTCCAAGATTGACTTCAAGAACTCCAAATTCGTAACCCTAATCAAGGAGGCGAAACATCCTTTTTATACGCCCCAAAACCAGCTCGAAAACGCATCACCAACAACTTTTCCACGATCAGATGCCCCGTCGCGACCGCCCCCATGGCTGCTGTTTTTGTTTTTTTGTTCAGCTTCCAGCTCTCGATTACGCGTACGGTTCCCGTTTTCCTTCCAACTTTAAGCAACGGGACCTGAAATCAATGCTTACGTCAGTAGTATCGAAATTCTAACCTAAACTAGACTCAAACTATCTAAAAACGGGACAAAATATACACTATAAACATATGTACTTTGCAGTACATCAAACAATCCCCACACTTAAGACTTTTTCGTCCCTGAAAAAGAATCTATGCAAAACGGAATCAGAAATAGAAAATTGCCCGGGTCAAAACATAGATCACATTATTAAAACCAAGACTCATGTTAGCCAGAATTGTAGATATACTTGTCCTCTTAAACCCAAACCCAGTTCCAAGCCCTTATCATGCGATTTAGTTCATGTGCGGTCAATCTACCTAGGGTCTCACACTAGAAGCCACAGTAATCTACTCCCGCCTCAAGCTTATAGAACAAAAGGAACGATCACTGGACCAATTCTTAACCGTTTCATACCACAATCAAAAGAATTTAAAACCAATTTTTTTTCTTCCTCTTTTTTTTCTTCGAGCATCGACGTTGCTTTACCTAACCCAGAGGCATTCCGGCTGTAGAGTCACTATCCCCAACTCGGATTACAATAGGCTTTGGTAATTTTTTGCAATTTGATTTCACGCATCCCAGTGGCAATCTAATTCAGAGTCGCTATCCCCAACCGAGATTACATAGACCTGCGCTACTTTCCTTAGTTTCTAGCTCAATTTATTTTTTCAATTTTTTCATGATTAGAAATTCTGACGATTTTGGCTTATAACGGCATTACTGATACTATTTTTAGCGTTTCAATTTCCCATTTTTCCTAGATGAGCACCCACTAGTAAACCGACAATTAAGGTATATTAAATCAAAGGAACGTAGAACCGACTCGAGCCTACCCGCATATCCCGAACTAGACACAAGCTCGACTATTTTTCTCATATTATCATTATTCGACCTCGAACAAACTCTATTTTTTTCTATCATTTTCCGTTTATTTTTCTGCAAACTTCTTTATTCAAAAGACATTTTCTATTTTTTTTTTCAATTTTTTTAACTCAAAGACTCAACTATACTAATCTCTAACGTAGACTCGTAATGTCCCATCCCCACACTCGAGATTTGCATTGTCCCTAATGCAAGAATCGACATACAAAACTAATAACACTACTACGAATTTAAGCAAAAACAAAACTCTACAATGAAAAAGACTTAGCTCAAAAAATGTGAGACTGTCAACGTGCCAGTCAATTCCAAATATTGCCCTCCAATACCGAACGTGCTCAGCAAACTATACCAAACTCTCTCACACGAACGGAAAGCGGCTTCAAACATCAACCTAAAAACACATCCATACCAACCAAACAAACGCAAATATCCAAGTACAAGCATCCGAAATTCAAACAAACAAAAAAGTAAATTGTCTTTTCCTACTACAACCAAATCGAACTAAAGCAGCATAAAAAATAATATAGAAATAAAAAGGATTTCGCAGCTTCAATCCGCCTCCATCACTCATCGTCTCCTTTATCCATGTGGTGTGAACCCGAGCCTCCAGCTCCATGCTGACCACCGTAGTCATACCCATATCCACTCTGACCTTCCCACTGGTCATACCCTGGGTACTGACCATAAACATAAGGGTGCTGCTGGTTAGCACCATAATCGGGTGGTGGAAGTATCCCAGAGAATGGTGGTGGTACATTAAGATCCATACCTTGCATCATATATCGCAGCATGACATCCTGCCTGGTGGGGGCTCTAGCGTATTCCACTGCTGGTCCACACCATCCTGTTCTCTAACCTGTCAAACCTCTGCTGGGTCAAATCATAAACTGCCTCATGTGTAAACGGGTCGGACGTAGTTGTGGTGGCTGGCGAAGTGGGTACTGTGGAGCCGGATCTCATGCCTCTGCCTAGGCCTCTGTGAACGCGGCGGGATAGCACCATGCATGACATTAGCCGCCTCCGTACCTGCTGGCGGCTGAACCTGCGCACCCGGATAATCTTCCCACTCTGGCGGGTCCGAAAATGTCAGAATGCCAGCCGACTGTAAATCCCCAATACTCCAAAAAACTGTTGAGGTACCCGCATGCATATGCTCCACTTTGTACTTTGAAAATGCATTAAGATTAGTTGCCACCTAGCAATATAGGGCCCAAGATCTAGTGCTGCCCTAGCTCCTCCCCTCCGAGTCCTATTACACGACCATGCAAAGAAACTCGCTAAATTCCAATTCTTCCTCTCCACCATGCACATCAAGGTGAAAATATCCAACCAATTCGCCTATTCTCACCCGATTTCCTTCCCACAATGGTAGTCGCTAGCACCTTAAGTATGTACCTGTAGACCGGGTAACGAACTGTAGTGGTAAGGTTCGTACCCGCGAACGGTGCAGTAGAGATCGACTCCCAGAATCGGGCTATAACACTCGGGGCCAAACAGTTATCCCTCGGATGATTATAAACACCCCTTAACCCATCAACAAATTCAGCCGTTCGAACTTTTTCCTCCGAATAAAAACCCAACCTACTCCAAACTCGGCTACTCATCTCATAAAGATTTCTGCCTAGCGAAAATGATACCGCGTTTTTTCAGCGAACGTACCCTCTTTGTGTTGGAAGGTACAATGGAACTCAATGGTTAGCTCTATATATTGGGGCCAACGACAATCCACTGCCGCTATCAGTCTTGGCCCAAACAAGTCTGCCACTCTATCTCGAACCCCCATTGTTTGTAACCAATCCCAGTCAATAGTACGATGTTCCAACAAATTCGTTTTCACATACTTGACCAATTTCTCTCTCTCTGAAGTGTCTTCCTCAAAGTCCAGAATCGGGTCTTAACGAGCCTCTCAGGCCGACCATAAAGTCTCCGGTCTCGATTACGGTATCTTATCCTTCTTCTTCTTGGGTCCGGTGCTGGGTCTCCTTGTGGCTGAGGAGATGGACCTCTTTGTCTCTTCGGATCCCTTGAAGAACCTGCGCCTGAGCATTTCCTGAAAACACAAGATAAAGATGTAAGCAATACGAATCTTATTCAAACAAGCTATTTTTGGTATTATTTTTTTTAAATGAATCAGCCGTATAGCATTACATTCGCGACTGAAACCGAAAATAAAGGTGACTGAAAACATGGGTTACCTTTTACAAAAGCTTAAGTTTGTCAACAAACTTGCTCGAATGGAGATTGAGTACAGGCAAGATGTATTAAACTTGTATGTGTACCTTAGTAAACCCGACACTAAACTCTAAGAACATCTAACAAGACTCAAGGACTCAATGTACACTATCTCCTCCCGGCACTTTAATTGTCCTCAATTAAGCATAGTGCCAATAAATCCCGACATTGAGGCTAAAACAAGTGAAAGTTTGAAACTTTGAAGCATAAATAAGACGCCTTGTGCAAACAATTTATTTGGCAAACAACTTTGATTCTAAAAATCAGTTCAAAAACTTATCTTTATAAGAAAAATAAGTTAATTTAGCCAACATAACCCAAAACATCCATATTAATAGCCCAATGCATAAACACAACCCGCAAGACTCAAACAACCTCAAGCAAAGCAAACCGGACCTCCTACGAATCACATTGTGAATAAACATCTCAAACCAACCCAACTACAACCTTTAACCATCATTATACGGGAAAAATCGCAACTTAAACCAACCGACCAAACCCTAGAACTGATGAACAACTGACCCGACACTAAAAAATAGTAAATAAAGTAACCTACAAGAGAAGAATCACAAATGACATACCTTGGAGTCGGATTAAGCAAGAAAAACTAAGAGTTGATGTTGTGATGCTCGAAATCGTCCAAAAACGTGAAGAAATATCGCGAAATTCGGCAACCGGATGGTGGGGATTGTAGGGGAAGTAATTGTGGTGATGTAGGAAGAAAAATGGGGCGATTTGATGGTAGAATGGCTAAGATATGATGGTTTTTGTGTAAAATGCGGCTAGGGTTTCGTATGGATGGATGGAAGTGATTATGCAGCAAAGGGTTCAAAGGAAAAACAACTTCAACTAACCCTGGGGGCCTCGCGTACCGCGATGGGTGTGCATGGTGGTGGCGCATTTAATTAAAAAAATGAACTGACCCGTCGCGTAGCGCGACGGGCCTTAGCGGGGCGCGAGGGGCACTTTTTTAACAGAAAGTTTGTAGAAATTTTGTGTCCAATGCCTTAGAAAAATTTTCACAGTCCGAAAATTAGCTCCCCCAATGCCTTAGAAAAATTTCAATCACTTCCAACCATTCAAACCCCAAAATTTTTTCCAAGTATTGAACAAACAAACCTAAATCTACTCTCCTCGTGCTTTATCCTTTTCGTAACGATCATGAAACCTGCGAAAATTCTCAAACACACAAAACAAAGAACGACAAACTACCAAAATAACGTTAGACAGCAAGAAAATAAATATCTACGACTCGTATACAAAAGGTGCAAACGGTACACTTGGGTTCTCACCCAAAACCCTAAGTGGTGGTATTCGGTGGAATTTCAAGAGGAGTGTCCTCCCTCTCGTTCTTATCTAGTGTCCACCAATGTAGTGCTTCAAACGATGGCCATTCACCTTCCAACTCCGGCCATCAGACTCATCCATAATCTCAACCGCTCCATACGGAAACACATCATGCACCATATAAGGACCCGACTACTTCGACTTTAACTTCCCTGCAAACAACTTCAACCTAGAATTGTAAAGAAGCACTCTATCACCCTTGCTAAACTCCTTAATCTTTTTCAACTTGCGATCATGTAGGGCTTTGGTTTTCTCCTTAATGTTCCAAGATCGAGCATAAGCCGCATCCCTAAGCTCCTCTAGCTCATGAATTTGAAAGAAACGTTTCCTAGCGGCTTCGGTCATGTCAAGGTTCACAGTTTTCAATGCCCAAAGGGCACGATGTTCTAACTCGACGGGGAGATGACAAGCTTTTCCGTAGACGATCATGAATGGCGTGGTACCTAAAGGTTTTTTGTAGGCGGTTCTAAATGCCCACAATGCATCGTCGAGCTTATCGACCAATCCTTACTATTCTTCCCCATGGTTTTCTCTAAAATGCATTTGACACCCCGATTTGCGTTCTCCACTTGTCCACTCATTTGTGGATGATAGGCGGTGACAAACGATGAGTGGCCCCGTAGCGTGCAAGCAACTTCTCCATCAATGCATTACAAAAGTGAGTGCCACGGTCACTAATTAGAGCTTTAGGTGTACCAAAACGACAAAAAGTTTCTTAAGGAAATTCAACACTACTCGGGCTTCATTTGTGGGAAGAGCTTGAGCCTCAACCCATTTTACACATAGTCAATCGCCACGAGAATACCGGTTCCCTTTCGAGGTGGGGAACGGTCCCATGAAGTCTATTCCCCAAACATCAAATACTTCTACCACTTGGATTGGGTTCTGAGGCATCTTATCCTTGGCCGAAATGCTGCCAGTTCGTTGACAAGCATCGCATGCTTTTACAAACCCCTCGGCATCACGAAGTACGGTGGGCCAATAAATACCACAATCGAACACCTTTTGTGTGGTCGTATGAGCTCCATGGTGGCCTCCCGTTAGACCCTCATGCACATGTTTAAGGATGTTCATACCCTCTTCTCTAGACACACAACGCCTAAGGATCCTATCTCCTCCTATCCTATACAGGAAAGGGGTCATCCCACAAATACTTCCTAGCCTCACTAAGAAACCTCCTAAGTTGTTGTGTGTTCATTCCTTTAACAATATTGCCACTAGGATAAATAATTTGCTAAGTCACAAAACCACGGAAATCCTTCTTCCTCGGCATTAACAAACTCTATCAACTCGTGAGGGAATGTGTCCCCTATCTCCTCCTCACGAATCTCCTCTCTCTTGGGATCCTCTAGACGTGAAAGGTGGTCGGCGGCCACGTTCTCGGCCCCGCTCTTATCTCTAATTTGAATGTCGAATTCGGAAAGTAAGAGGATCCAACGGATAAGTCTAGGTTTAGCGTCTTTCTTTTGGAACAGAAAACGCAACGCTGAGTGATCGGTGAAGACTATGGTTTTAGAGAGAACGAGGTATGAACGGAATTTGTCGAAAGCGAAAACCACGGCTAAGAGCTCCTTTTCCGTCATGGTGTAATTCTCTTGAGCGTTATTTAGTGTTTTACTCGCGTAGTAGATCGGGTGGAAGTGCTTTTCCCTTCTTTGTCCTAAAACCGCTCCTACGGCATAGTCACTCGCATCACACAAGAGCTCAAACGGCAAGCACCAGTCGAGCGAGATAAGAATGAGTCACTAACAAGCTGCTCCTTCAAAAAGTTGAAGGCTTTGAGACACTCCTGTCAAAGACGAATGGAACATCCTTCTCCAGCAAGCAGGGTCATGGGTCGTGTGATCTTAGAGAAATCCCTAATCAAACGTCCATAGAACCCCGCATGACCTAAGAAACTACGGATCGACTTCACGCTCATGGGTGGGGGCAACCTACTAATAGTATCAATCTTTGCCCTATCTACCTCTATACCATCCCTCGAAATCTTGTGACCTAAAACAATCCCCTCGTCACCATGAAGTGACACTTTTCCCAATTAAGCATCAACTTTGTTTCAACACACCTCTTCAACATCCTCTCGAGGTTCACCAAACACTGCTCGAACGAATCGCCGTACACTGAAAAATCGTCCATGAAAACTTCCATGGAACTCTCTATCATATCTTGAAAAATGGCGACCATGCATCGCTGAAAGGTAGCAGGAGCGTTACACAGCCCAAATGGTGTGCGTCTATACGCGAAAGTGCCATAGGGGCATGTGAATGTGGTTTTATCCTGATCCTCTGGTGCGATAGGGATCTGGAAATAACCGGAAAAGCCATCGAGAAAACAGTAAAACTGCTGACCCGCGAGACGCTCCAACATCTGATCAATAAAGGGCAATGGGAATGGGTCTTTTCAGGTGGCATCATTCAATTTGCGATAATCGATGCATACGCGCCAACCCGTGACCGTGCGAGAAAGGATAAGCTCGTTCTTCGAATTCATGACAACGGTCATCCCTCCTATCTTAGGGACAACCTGTGTGGGACTCACCCATGGTGAATCTGAAATGGGATATATCATCCCGACCTCTAGGAGTTTCATCACCTCCTTTCTCACTACCTCTTGCATGTTTGGATTGAGGCTCCTTTGAGGTTGCACCACCGGCTTAAAGTTATCTTCCATGAGGATCCGGTGAGTGCAATAAGAAGGGCTTATACCCTTAATGTCAGACAACCTCCATGCAATGGCCTCTTTGTTGGCCCTCAACACATCCAACAACTTCAACTTCTCACCATCCCCTAATTTTGATGATATGATAACGTGTAGCTTTGATCCCTCTCCTAAATAGGCATACTCCAGGTGAGATGGAAGGACCTTAAGCTCTAAGGGTGGTGGTTGGGTGGTGTCATCACTAACCTCTAACACTTCGGGATTATAGAAATCCCCCATCTCCTATCTCCTCTACCTCTAACACTTTCTCCTCAACTACCTCTCCTCCTACCAAGTCGGCACCACTAATGAACTCTAAACAATGGTCTACACATGAGATGAACGAATTCAAAAAATAGACGGAATGACATGGACCACTATAATCATCAGAACCACTCGGGTGGCTCATGGAATGATCAATCTCGAAAGTAACTATCTCCTCACCAACTCTAAGAGTAATTTGCCCATCATAGACATCTATGAGAGCTTTGGCGGTACGCAAGAAAGGACGACCTAAAATGATAGGAACTCGCTCATCAGCTTCCATATCAAGAATAACGAAATCGGCGGGAAAAACGAATTTGTCGACCTTGACTAGCAAGTTCTCGACAACACCCCTTGGGTAATTCACGGACCGATCGGCTAAGGATAATGTCATACGGGCAGGTGAAAGCTCGCCTAAGTCTAGCTTCTCATAAAGAGAAAAGGGCATCAAGTTGATGCTAGCACCTAGGTCGGCCAAGGTCGCGTCTTGTTGTTACTGTAACATCCGTCAAAAACCGGGTTATCCAAACCCGCTTCGTTGTTAATCGAATACCCAGTTATAATTTTTCGTTGTATATTTATCGCCCAAATTAATTCTAAAGATACATAATTAATAAATATACTAGAATTTAAAAACTAGAATTTAAAATTTCTAAGAAATACTGAATAAAAAAAATAAATGGGATGGCCGGGTTTCGAACCCGGGTCTCCATCGAACCCACACGCAACACACACCACTGCGCTACACACACATTTGGTAATAACCAGAAAGCAATTTAGTTTTATATAGAAACAAACATAAAAACCTGCAAGTTCAAATTCGCAAAAATACCGGTAACTGACGAAAACTAAACTTTTGCAATCAACCCAAATTGACGTTTTCCTTATGATTAAACGAGTGTAACTGATTTCCAACATCAGTTATAACTGAAAACCGGAATCAATTGAATTGAAAACCGAGAGAAATCAGCGGCCTTTAAAAAATTGAAACCGAAAATCCTTGTCGGACATAACACTATAAATACAAACCCATTCGCTTCCCAGTCTGAACGCACACACCCACTCGATCATCTCTCGGAAGTTTCCGTTAAAGTTTGGCCATCAGTTTTGTTCCGAGTCGTCGGAACCTCGCTGGAAAACCGAATCTATTCCATTATTGCCTTACTCTAAAAATAGGACTGTTAGAGCTTCGACAGAAGTCACCCACACTCACCTCAACTCCCTGTAAAGCCTCTGTCGCAAGTCAAGCTTCGCTGGAAAAATTGGAACTCGCCGGAGTTGGTCACTGGAATCATCAAAGTGCTGTTCTCCAGAGGGTATGAACCTTTAAAACCTTTTTACATTCATATTAATTCCGTTAATTCGTAAACCAGTAATCAGAATCGATTAGATAAAGATAACAGTCGGATTTTTGGTTTCTGGGTAATGTTTAGGAAGAAGATGAAGCTTTGCCTAGAAAATAAGTATATTTACATGATGTTTTAACCAGGTTAGACACACAGTCCAGCGGTGGACTGTGTGCGATTATAAAGCATACGTCCCGGGTTCGAGTTCATTTTGTGTTCCGATCCACTGAAATAATATACCCTTTTTATATAAAAGCCAAATCCTGAAACATGTAATAAGTGTATAAGTATAATAAAAACCGAAATAATAACCAGGTTAGACACACAGTCCAGTGGTGGACTGTGTGCAAAAACATTAAGCACGTCGCGGGTTCGAGTCCAGGCTCCCGCACCGGTTCTGGCAATTATCAAGTTTTTAAATAAGGACAGAAATGAATTAATCTAATTTGTATATATATATAATTAAAAACGAGATTATTTCGGGTTAGACACGTAGCTCAGTTGGTAGAGCTGCGTGCACGCATACGGGAGGTCACGAGTTCGAACCTCACTCAGCGCATATAATAAACACGGTCCGACCGGTCAACAGTCCAGTCAACGGTCAACGCCCGGTCAACGGTCAAAGTCAAAAAGTCAACATTTTTTATTTTTATTATTTATTTAATTTAAAAATCAATTAAAAATACTTAAAAATAATATTTTTAAAGTTAGAAAATTTCCTTGAACTCACAAAAATAAACCTAACAATCCCATTAAGAACACTAATTAAAAATATTAATCTCAAATAAAAGTTTATTTGTTTATCGAACTATTATGTTATTATTTAGGTTAGTTTCCTTGCCGATTAAATCCGAATTCGTGCGCATTCATCATCAATCCAAGAAACGCACCCACTGTGAGTGAATTCTTACAAATTCCCCTTTTTATTCATGTTTTGGGGTGTATCATGTGTCGCTTAAATTAATTCGCTTATTCAAACTCGTGCTATACCATTATATGATATAAACTTAGAATGTAAATATTGTTTGTTGTGATGTATTACATATTGTCAAGTTGTATGCAAATTATTTATTAGGCCCATCAGTTCCTCGTGGGAGACGAGTTGAACAACGCGTGCCTCAAAACTCATTCATTAGGCCCATCAGTTCGTTGAACAACGCGTGCCTCAAAACTCATTCATTAGGCCCATCAGTTCCTCGTGGGAGACGAGTTGAACAACGCGTGCCTCAAAACAATCAATTGTTGTATGTGTGTGATATTTAATATTATGTGTTTTGTGAATAAATTTACATCTACATTTACTCATATGTGGTTATGCACTTTATTTTATAATCAATACAATAAACACGTTTAAATGTTTTCATAGGATTCACTCGCCAACTTTTTGTTGACCCAAAAACCATTTTTACACATGATACAGGTGGACAGGATGAAGCAAGGAACACATAGGAAATTGCCTTAGAAGAAAAATAATGAAGTCTAGAAAGATGCATAGAACATGTTGTACTTGTATGATTTGATTGTATGATCTCCTTTAAATTGTAATAGTAAATATGAAACATTTTAATAAATGTCATGAGCTTTGATGAAAACCCAATCATGCCCCGATCACCTTTTTCCGCTGCAGGTCGGGGTGTGACAGTTACTACCGAATAGACATGGGATGGTAAAGATACCGGGATCGGTGAGCTTCTCAGGAAGCTTGTTCAGAACGACGGCGGAACACCCTCCATTCAACGGGACATTAGACAACTCCCCTAATTTCTCCTTATTTCTAAGAAGGTCCTTTAAGAACTTGGCGTACTTAGTCATGGACTGGAGTGCCTCTATGAAGGGTAAATTGATCTTCAACTGCTTGAAGTATCTAGGAAGTGCCTGTATTCCTTAGAGTACTTTTGATTCCTAAGACATGAAGGAAACGGGACACGTGAGTGATCTACAAGTGGAGACGGCCTAATGTCAACGGGTGGTCTCTCTACTCTCTTCTCTCCTACAAGCTCACCGGGCGGTGCGGTACTTGCTGGGACTAGCCTAGATTGCACTTTTCCCGGCGCCTCCATCTCAATCTCCTCATCCACTATCTCCTCATCCTCACTCTCAACTCTCTCCTCTACTCTCGGGTTCCCTACGGTCTTGCCACTACGGGTGGTAATGGCCTTGGCTTGGGCGTTTCTGTTGGGTAGTACCTGAGAACTGTCCGGGTGATCTCTTCTCAAGTTTCCTCGACATATCACCCATGACCCTTTCAATGTTGTGGAGTGAAGCTTGGTGGTTCTTAAGTAGAAGGTCATGCTCAGTGAGAACCTTTTGGGTGGTTTGGTCTTTGACGAGTATTTGACTCATCATGGCTTCTAAACGCTGAAGATGACCCCCTACATCACTATTTGACCCTTGATTTAGTTGAACCTGACTACTTGAACCCTCACCCCCAGCCTGACTAGTGAACCCCTTATTGAACTGCCCATTTAACCCCCCACTAAAGAATGAACCCTGCCCCCTGTTGGGATTTTGAGCTACTTGGAAACCAGGGGGGTTACCGGTGGAACGAAAGTTATTATTATTATTGAAGTTATTATTACTATTACGCCACCCCAAGTTAAAATTGCTACCAAAACCACTACCCTGACCTCTACCTAGACATCCTCCTACGAAATCGACATGTTCCTCACCAATCAACAATGGACATGCACTAGTATCATGACCCCCTCGACAATACACACACTTATCAACTTTTTCCTTAATCTCTTTAAGCTCGCGAGTGAGGTTTTCTAACACAAAGGCTATACTAGGATCCAGGTTGACCTTGTTCACCCCTCGAGTGGGTGCACTAGTAGTGGTGTTTGAATTACCACTTGAATACCATCGGTCAGATTGCGACTGAGCTTGAGATTGGGCAAAGCTTTCGAAACGCTCTAAACACTCGGCGATAGTAAGTATTCCCATCATGTGACCTCCCGCATTAGTGTCAAAACGATCACGAGTCTCTTGGGTGAGACCGTTGTAAAATTTCTCACAAAGAGCCCAATTGGAAAACGAGCAACTAAGTTTTGAAAACGCTCCCAAGCAAGGTAATAGGGCTCGTCGGGCTCCATGCGGAATGAGTGAATTTGATCACGAAGACGTGAAGCTTTAGCGGGGGGGAAATACTTATTCAGAAAGGCTTGACGAAGGGCCGCCCAAGTTGTGCAGGTACTGGTTGGCTGAGAGTCCAACCATGTAGCTGCACGGCCCGCAAGCGAAAACGGGAAAAGCTGAAGATATGTAGCATCTTCCGGTGCCCCATGGAGGCTAAAGGTGGCGAGCATGCGAGAGAAACGATTTATGTGAGCGGGCGCATCCTCGTCATCGCGACCATGGAACTGAATGATATTGGTGATGGCTGTCATGGCGTATGAGGGTATTTGCCATGAGTTTTGGTTCACTATGGGTGGTACAGTGATGGGTGAGGCGAGACCCGTGAAACCTTGGTGGCTTGTTGGTGGACAGTTTGTCTTTGGTCGACCATTTAGGGAAGGGTGGGCTTTGTGGACGGGAGGGTGGTGGTGAATTATGGGGTGAAGACTTCGGGGTGAAGTCTACGGTGGGTGGTTTAGATTGGAGGGTAGATTCAGAAACGGTGGAAGATAAAGGAAATGGTGTACTTACTTGGAAAGATGAAGACGAGACAATTGACTTGTCTGTAGGCGGCTTCGGTGGAGGTCTCTGCGAGCGCAGATGTGGCATCCACTGCAATCAAAGAGAACCTACAAAGAGAAAAACAGACAATAGTTACTAAGACTCAAATAAAACTGAAAAGAAAACAAAAACTCAAAACGAAACAAAACATGTAGCACTATGTGTCAAGAAAGTCTATCAAAGCTAATAACGCAATTGCCAAGAGTCCCCGGCAACGGCGCCAAAAACTTGATGTGTGCTGAACAGACTGTAAAAATCAACTAACTAAGACACTATAGACTCAACACTAGAAAGATTTAAATTCTAGACTCGACTTAAACCTAAACCGCACAATCGGAAAGTGTACCGATCAATGTAGTATAACCCAAGTAAGTCTGGATATCGAACCCAGAGGACCTCTATGAATTACGCTGATGACTCTGAAAGACTCGGACAAACACGACTCAAACTGTTTTAATTGTTTTGGGGGGGGGTACCGAAAATCTAAGGAGATCTATATTAAACTAATTACTAATTAATTAGCTAATACGAACTAAGGACGGAAGTTGTTCTCAAGCGGTGATGAAGACTACCTAGACTAGAATCCTGGATTGATTTTAAGCGTTTACCGATTAAGTTAATTACTAGTTTTCTGGAACCGGGAACTTGTGATACTAAACCTATTAAATACCAGCTAAGCCCCTCAACCCTTCTCGAGGTGAAACTTATGGCGTTACCTAGGTTGTTAATCCTACTGGTTGATTAGACGTCTTTCCAGTTGTCTAATATTGTGTGAGTACCCTAATGACAACCTACTCTTTTCCAATTATAGATCTAGGGTAGTTTGAATATCTAAACTTGACTTGATAGACTAATAAACCGACGGGTCAACAAAGGCATGGACTTTTTCCAAAGACCGACTATAGCAATTCGTCGGGTAAGACCTGTCAATAGCCCCTCACTTTCCAGTATTAGGACTAGTAGAACACCAGAATCTAGTAACCTGTTAACGATCACTTCTAAGGTTGAATGGCCACTTAACCCTAAAGATTATGAACTTATTACGTGATTTAGACACTCACCAAAATTCACAACCTAATACGACTCTATTCCATGATATAGACAGTCACCAAGAATCATATGAAGTAATGGAAAACAGAAAACCAAATCAAAGCATGCATACACACCAAGCCAGATAAACAAACTGCTTACAGAGCACAATTAATCCATAACAAACATGTAATTAAACAAAAAGGTATAAACTTTATATCAATCCAATCATCATAGTCTAGGTAGTTAATGCGTTTAGCCGATCATAGTCATAAACGAATGCAAAACGAGAATAAACAATCTAGAATTCATCATTACAAGTTCAGACAAAGGCAAATAAGACAAACAAGGATTGTGAGAACCCGAGCAAGCCTCTAATCTTTGATCTTCGCTTGGTCGGATGATTCCTTTGCTCTCGAACTCTTAAACTCTGCTTGAACGGCTCCAAGATTGACTTCAAGAACTCCAAAATTCGTAACCCTAATCAAGGAGGCGAAACATCCTTTTTATACGCCCCAAAACCAGCTCAAAACGCATCACCAACAACTTTTCCACAATCAGATGCCCCGTCGCGCTACGCGACGGGTGAAGGCCAGAGCGTCGCGTAGCGCGGCGCCCCCATGGCTGTTTTTTTGTTTTTTCGTTCAGCTTCCAGCTTCCGGTTACGCGTAGGTTCCCGTTTTCCTTCCAAACTGCTCGTATTTCTTCGTTTTTCACAACTTTAAGCAACGGGACCCTGAAATCAATGCTTAACGTCAGCAGTATCGAAATTCTAACCTAAATAACTCAAACTATCTAAAACGGACAAATAAACGAACATGAATAGAAGCCGTGTTCGGTCATTTATGTTCGTGAACGTTCAGTGACGTGTTCGTTAGTGTTTGGGGTTTTTAGTTTTTTATATATTAGTTAATAATATATATGTTTATTTATTTTATATTTTAGAGTAAACTTCAATTTCCGGTCCGTGTGGTTTATTGATTTTAACACTATTAGTCCAATAGTTTAAAAAATGAATTTATCGTCCATTAGTTTGCTGATTTTAACAGTTTCAGTCAATGAATTTGTTGATTTTAACAGTTTCAGTCAATTAGTTTGCTAATTTTAACAGTTTCAGTCCACATCACTAACACTGGTCTGGACTGAAATTGTTAAAATTCAACACTCGTGTGGACTGAAACTGTAACCAGCAAACTAACGGATGATAAATGCAATTTTTAAACTATTGGATGGAGTGTTAATCACATCGAAATGTTTATTACCAAATAAAACAGCAAACCACATGGACGAAAATTGAGGTTTACTCTATGTTTTATTACCCAAATAATATATATACCTATATATGGGAAGGTTTAAAGGAGAAAGTTAAATAGGAATGAAAAAACCGCAAAAACTTGGTAAAAAATCATTCAAAAAAATTTACACGCATATTGTTATTCATACAATGTTAGAAATTAAATTTATACTTTTAAATTTACATGTATTTGTAAATATTGAAAATCTACACATGTGTAAATATTTTCTCATTTACACATGTGTACAAACTTTGATAAGAGTGGTTTTTTGAGGAGAAATGGATTATTTGATATTGTAAATGATTTTTTACGTATTTTAATTACATTGAGATTTGGAAAAAAGAAATTGGTTTTCTCATGCATTCTCACGATTCTCGTAATATTTAGCGTTTTCAATATAACTCCCCCATATATATATATATATATACTATATATATATATATATATGTGTGTGTGTGGGATGTTTAAATGAGAACGCTAAATATCGCGAGAACCGTGAGAACAAATGGAAAAACCGCAAAAAAACTTGATCAAAAACATTTCAAATTCAAAATTTCTTTTTACACTTATCATTATTATTCGAATACAATATTATAAATCAAATTTACACATTTAAATTTACATGTTTTCGAAAATATTTTTTTATACATGTTAAGTTTATCATTTACACATGTATAAGTTTGATGTATTTACACATGTGTAAAAATTTTATTGAGAGTGATTTTAAGAGGAAAGATGAATTATTTAAAGAGTAAATTCTTTTATCAATGTTGTATTTCAACTATAATGAAGTTTTTATTAAAAAGAATTGATTTTGATTGGTTTTTTCATTCGTTCTCACGGTTCTCGCAATATTTAACGTTCTCAAGATAACTCTCCCCTATATATATATATATAGAAAGTCCGGTTATTGTACAAAATATCTTAACGTACTAAACGTACGAGATTCAGTATCAACATGTGTAAAATTGGTTTATAACATGCGATTTTGGTATTTTTAACATCATTTTTGCATGTAAACAAATCTTGCATGAATAATTTCTTAGCAATTGTTTTGTTAGTTACAATCCTTCATGAGCAATTTCTTGACCATGTGTTTTATATGTTACAAGTTCATTCACAATGTGTTACAGTAGTTTATGTTTTAAGAAGAAGATGTATTTGTGTGATTATTGACGTTGTGTTTTATCAGTATTGGTTTCATCACGATGTACTATACCAGTTATGATTCACGAAGACATGTGTTTGTAATTTCTTAACGTTGTGTTTTATAATTTTTGAAGTTCTTCACGATGTGTTAAATTGTATAACACACACTCATAAACAGGTCATTCAAACTATATAACACGTCGTCATATAAAACACACCACGCTGTCATATTTATATAAAACACACCATAACTAGTAAAAAAATCAACTAGTTAAAACACATATTTATCTTTAATCTACTCATATTAAAGATAAAAAACGGCGTTATTATAGTGTATTTTTTTAGGCACATTAAATTTACTTTTATACCCTGAATCTAAAAAAATAAGAGTCAATTTAATTAAAATAAATATTACAATTTTGCCATTCATGTAATCACATCCATCAATTACCCTAATCTAATGGTCGTATCACTTCTTACGTTTTTTAGAAAAAAAACACATTTTGTAGAGGAACCATACCCTATATATATAGGGGAGTGTTAGAAAGAAAACCCCACATAGTTAAGAAAACTCATATTAGTTAAGAAAACCAAGAAACTCAAATGAATAGACCTTCTTTTGCCATGTGTTACACCTTTTTGCAGACTGTGTTACGTGTAACAACATGAGGCTGCCACGTGTTACGTGTAACAATTTTTGCAGACTTTCAGCTTATCTGAAAAAGTAAAAGTTGTTACGTAACACGTAACAACCTCTAGTTGTTAAACGTATCACGTCTGCAAAAAGGCGTAACACGTGACAAAAAGAAGGTCCATTCATTTGGGCTTTTTAGTTTTCTTAACTAATATGGGATTTCTTCCTATAATTGCCTTACATATACACACACACATTTGGTATGAAGGAATAGAAGGTGGAATGGAATAGATCATTCTGATTAAATCAAAAGAAACATGTTTGGTTGTCATGTGGTAATAGAATGGAGCATTCCAAAGGAATATAACACCTTCCATATATAAAAATTTTCATTCATTGGTAAGAGTGTGTTTTTTTTTCATTCCTTAAAGGAATGGAAAGAAATATATTATTATTTTATTATTATTATTACAATTTATATTTATATCATTAATATATATTTTATGGAAGGCAAATTTGGAAAAAAATATAAATTAAAATTTTATTATTGATTTTTTTACCATTATATATTATATATATTATTATTTATTATTATTATTATTATTGAAGTAATTATATTTTTGTCGTTTACAATACAATTGTGTTTCGTTACTTCGTCTTTTTTGTTTATCAAATTCTACAAAGTAATGATTCATTTTATTCACAAGTAACAAACATCACAATGGAATGAAATAGAATGATTCATTTTATTCCATTGCCCATTCCATTACCTCGTCCATTCAATTCCTTCATCCATTCCATTACCTCATACCAAACAGATTAATTTTATTTATTCTATTCCTTTATTATATTTATTTATAATATATATTACGTTCGTTTATGTTCTTCATGAGCACTTGTTCGTGTTCGTTTTGTTCTTGTGTGTTTATGAACACCCATTTTTGTACGTGTACGTTCATGAACATTTGTTTGTGTTCGGTACCAAAAATTAACAAACAAACACAAACGAATACGAACAAGTTCATTTCCTTAAGGAACGAGCACGAACATAAAATCTCGTTTGGTAAGCGTTCGTAAATGTATATCCTTAATAAACGAACATGAACAAAGCCTTATTCTATTTGTCCGTTCGTTTGCAGCCCTACCCTCATACCATTAGACCAGAAAGCCAACTGCCATGTAGGTTATTGTTAAGTGGAGTTTTTCTTTTGTGTAATTTTGTACCTATGTGTGTTGTTAGTTAGTGGGATTTCTTTGCGTTTTGTGAAAAGATTTTAGTCGATGTCGATCCGGTTTGTTACGGTACCGACAATCACTATAGCAATTGAAAGAAAAAACTCAAATGCTCAAAAGGATATCAACATTAGAGATGAGATTGGTATTGGTACCGTACTGTACCACATTAGTACCGATGCTGAAATTTTACTAAAACCAAAACGAATACCATACCGTGTATGTTGGTTCAGTACTTGTATTGTACGATACCATTAAAAGTCATGAACCGGTAACGTACCGTATGGTACCAATATCAAAATTGAGCTAAATTCAAAACCGAATATCATACTGTATATATTAGATCGATACTGATATGGTACCGGTATTCGATATAAATTTTTCATCCCTAATCAAAACATGTTATATGTGGCGAGGGTTTGTTTAGAAATTTAAAAATTAAAGAAAATTTATAAATTAAATTCCGAAAAATAACCAAACAAGTAAAATTCAAAATACCTTTCTTTTTTTAACAACAAATTTCTTTTAATCCTTGTTATTTGTGGGATTTAAACCTAATACCTCTCCCTCCTAAACGTCTGTTTGGTATGGAGTAATTGAATGGATGAGAGAATGAAATGGATGAAGTAAGGAATGACAATGGAATGAAATGAATCATTCCATTCCTTTGTGATGTTGGTTACTCATTTGTGAATAAAATGAATCATTACTTGTACAATTGATAGAAATAAAAAAGACCAAGTAACAAAAAAATTGTAATAAAAAAGACAAAAATATAATTGCTTCAACATAATAATAAATAATAATAAAATTTTTGATATATATTAATATTAGTATTAATATAAATAATAATAACAGAAAATAACAATAATAATCATAATAATAATATTTTTTTTTCATTCATATGAATGGAAAAAAAACACCCCCTTACCAAGGAATAGAAATTGTTATATTTAAAAGAAGTTGCATTCCTTTAGAATGCTCCATTCCATTCCATCTTATATTCCTCCATATCAAACGCTAGGTGTTTAAAGGCTTTGTATGTGTCTTTGTCAATAAACCACCACTAAATAAAAGGATCTGAAGCATATTATTGATAACCGTCATCTAACAATCAAATTAGTATAATGTATCTTTTTAAAATGACAAATTTCTTTTAATCTTGTCGTCTATGGGACTTGAACCCAAGACCTCCCCTTCCTAAGATGTTTAAAGACTTAGTCTTTGTCAATGGACCACCACCCCTTTGATAATTAGTATAATGTATTAATATGTGTATGATGTAAGCGTTGTATACAATGTAGCATGTATTATGCATATCGTAAAGCTAAATGAGATCCCATGTACTTGTATCAACCGGTTACGTTGTCGCGGGTTGGAAGCAAAGGGCCATGCCAATATTGGTTTGCTCCAACATCAATCAAGGGATGCGAAGTTCGCTAAAAGTATTCAAACTTCCACGAGGACTCATTGTCGTTGATGAGGTACTCTCATACGCAAAAGGCGTGTCTCTAGTACCAATTTTTTTTTGTCTTTACCCTCAAATAGCTAACGTATATGTTTTCCTAGGTGTACCCTTCTCACAAACTATTTAGAATTGCCACCACACAAACAAGTTTAATACGAAGTTCTTCTTGCATTCACTAATAATACATTCAAAATGTTTTTGTGATATTTAAGTCGAGCGTTCCTTATAAAACTAACATTTCTCATCTTCACAATTTTAGAAATTATTGGCAAAATACTTTAACTTTACCCAAGAGCAATAATTTTAGAAATTATTTGGTCAGGAGTTGGCCCTCTTCGGTAGTAAATAGCCAAGAGAAATACACAGTACACTCTAAACCAAATGAAATGACTACACTATTAAAGAATAATGGATTTTAATAATTTCCCAAATTTCTATCTTTTGGCCGGCAGCGGTCCCAACTTCAAAAATGTCCACTGACAGTCCCATCTTTTCACATATTAGACTTCAATGGATCATGACCCACAGAAGCCTAACGTCGTTAGCCTCCGGTCGCAAAAAAAAATTGGTAGGAAAAAAGTTCCTAAATGTTCGATCTATGGTTACAAACAGGTTTGAGACGAAAACTTTGAGTTTTCCGGCTAAAAAGTTGGGATTTTCGGCCAAAAATAAATTTCTAGCGAAAAAGGAGTTTTTTGGTGACCTTAATAATTGGGCCTTTTTACTAGAAAATGTTCCTAAAGGTGCGTAATAAGGTTACAAAGAGGTTTGAGATGAAAAAGTTGAGTTTTCCGGACAAAAAACGTTTTTCCGCGACCGGAGATTAACGGTGTTAGGTTCTATTAGTCAGGGTCCATTGAATGCCAATATGTGAAAAGGTGGGACCACTAGTGGATATTTTTTAAGTTGAAACCATTATCGGCTAACGGGCAATAATTGAGATTATTAAAATCCATATATCCTTAAGTAAATAAGAAACAAACATAATCACTACATGACGATCTCAAATATTTTCCAAAAAATATCACCACAGTTAAGACACAGGCCTCAATGTGTATAAATGGACCGAGCTATATCTGTTGGGCAAACCTGGATTATGTAATACTAGCAGGGTGTCCACGCGATTCGGCGGGTCAATATTTTTACATTGCGATACTCAATTCTGGTAGTTTTCTTGTTCTTATAATATTTATCGTATCATTATTATGGTGGATATACGTCATAAGCGAAGTCATGGGTTAGTCCTCGTCAAATCATATCTTCTAATTATGGTAAATATATTACCACTAGTAAATTGCCTATCGCGTTGCCGCGAGGATACCCGTAAAAAAATACGTTAAAACATGGACCAACCGAAAACGTACATAAAGATAAACGCGAAAACGTATTATATTTGACCCGACTCATTTATGGAAAAATTTACGTCGAAACATAAATTAACTTGAATTTTTATACCCAAACGTACATAAAAATAAGAGTTAATTATTGTTTTCGTCCTTGTGGTTTGTCAAAAATCACTATTTCAGTCCATTAGTTTAAAAATTACAATTTTAGTCCCTGTGGTTTCACTTTCGTAACAATTTCAGTCCACCTAGCAACCATTTCAGTCTACATAATAAATGGATTGAAGTGGTTATGAATGAAGTGGTTATGAAAGTGAAACCACAGGGACTGAAATCGCAATTTTTAAACTAATGGACTGAAATAGTGATTTTTGACAAACCACAGGGACGAAAACAGTAATTAACTCTAAAAATAAACACGTAAAACTTAACTACAAAGTCTTTAAGAAATTAAGGGGTTGTGTATGTCAATGCTAAAATTTGAAGGATAAAAATATACAAACATACAAAAGGACAAATAAGACAAGAAAAAACAATGTAAAACTAAGGCCAAACAAGACAAAATAAAAAAAAAGTTAATTACTGTTTTCGTCCCTGTAGTTTGTCAAAAATCACTATTTCAGTCCATTAGTTTAAAAATTGCGATTTCAGTCCATGTGGTTTCACTTTCATAACTATTTCAATCCACCTCGTAACCGTTTCAGTCACTGTACTTACAGAATAAATGGATTGAAGTGGTTACGAAAGTGAAAACAGAGACTGGAATGGTTACGAAAGTGAAACCACAGGGACTGAAATCGCAATTTTTAAACTAATGGACTGAAATAGTAATTTTTGACAAACCACATGGACGAAAACAGTAATTAACTCTAAAAAAATGTCAAACCGTTAACAGTGGTAAATCGACCCTTTTTATAAAAGTTCAAAAAAGGTGTTTGACCTTCACCTCTCCATGGTCATCGACGTTCATCTTCCGCCACCTCAATGTAGTTTGATGTCTTCTCTCGGATAAGCTACTCGTCTTCCTTTACCACACACAATGTACATCTGTGATGGATGGACCAATATTTGCAATTGAGGCACCGGTTCGGAGGTTGTTATCCGTTTGGGGCTATTGTGACCTCTTTATTAAAACCAGGGGCGGACCTATCATAAACCCAGCCGTAGCACGGGCTACGGCTTAACTTTTAGTCGGTAGTGCAAGGGCGGATCTATGCTTTGTAGAGTAATACCCCTCAACTTTCAATATTCTTTCTTGTTTTCCTTTTTTTTTTAATTTATGGATACTCCTCAGGATATATTAGGATACCCCTAAATATATATGGTTGAAAAAAGTCAAGAAGCAAAAGTAGAATTCTCCGTGAAAAGAGTTGGAGACTATGTTTGTTTCAGCTTTTTCAATAACTTAAAAGATATTTAAATAGTAAAATTGTTGGGTTTTGTGCCATCAGATTAAAAGCAAGTATACCACTGTGTAGTATTAAATTTATACTAAACTAATAATTTCTTTCTATGTTTGTACGGTTCCCAAAGTAAAATAAGAGCAATCACTTTTATTAATTTGAAGTATTCATTTAGGGTGTAAGTTTTTTTCTTGAGTAAATTACACAAAACATCTTTTATGTTTTCTTAAACTTGTAGGTTCCAGCCTTAATGTTTAAAAGTTGTTAAAAACAACCTTTAAGTTTATTTTTGTTGCGGGTTCAATCCTTTACAGCTAACCACGTTATTTTCTTCAGTTAAGTTGTCTCACATGATCAACAAAAATGACGAATATACCCTCACATGTTATGCATGTGAGGGAACTTAACTGAAGAAAATAACGTGGTTGGCTGTAAAGGATTGAACCCGCAACAAAAATAAACTTAAAGGCTGTTTTTAGCAACTTTTAAACATTAAGGCTGGAACCTGCAAGTTTGAGGAAACATAAAGGATGTTTTGTGCAATTTACTCTTTTTTCTTTTTAAAGGACTGACTATTTATTAGAGGGTGTTGGTTTATTTTAAGCAATTTTGTATGAAAAAGTTAGGTTAGTGTGTTTTGTCATATTATTACCTCTGTAATATATAATTTGAACTATATTTAATTTTCATTTTGGTGCCTAATATAAGTTTATTATAAATAATTGTATGAAAAAGTTGGAATCTTATATTTTATCATATTATTATATATAGATAGATGTGTACGAAGTATACGAGAGAAGGAAAGGAGGGACAAGTGTTATTGGCATTAAGGGTAATTTAGTATTTTGTCACTTGAAACAATTTCACCTTTGATATTCAAACGGCTATAACTTTTTCATACGTTTATATTATTTAAAAAAAATATATTGTATTAACAAGCATTTCATTCTATTTTGTATTCTTATATTTTTGTCATATTAGCTAATATTTTTACAAAATTTTTGCTAACTCCTAAATGTCGGTCGCGAGTAATACACTAGTAAACTTTAAAACCCAAGAAAAAAAGTAGTAAACTAAATAAACTATTTAGTTTTTTTTTCATATTCAAGATTCATAAATCGCCTTAATACTTTTTTTGTTAATAAATAATCGGCTTAGTATTGATTTTTTTTTTATAAATAAGTCTATATTTAGGGCTTGTTTGGCTAAGCTTATTTAACTCAAAAATGACTTTCAGTGAAAATGACTTATTGACTTATGACTTTTTAAAATGAGTTTTTAAAAATTGTTTGGATTAACTTATGGGGTAGAAAAAGCCAATAAGTCAATAAGTTGTTTTATAAAAAGTGTTTGGCTTAGCTTTTACTTGTAAATTACCAAAAAGCTCCAAAAAGCCATAAAATTCTAGCTTTTCAAAAAGGACTTTTTCCTCCTATTGAAAAGTTGTTTTGAAAAGTCATTTTCAATTATCCAAACAATTTTTTGACTTAATTGCTTTTTAAAAAAGTCAATAAGTTTATTCAAAAAGCTTAGCTAAACATGCCCTTAGGGGCCTATGTTTTCTACTTGTGCAGGGCTCTCAAGGGCACCTGAATCTCAAGGATAGCCTTTGATTTTTTTAACTTTATTTATTATCGTGTTTTTTATTATATAAATACTCCGTAATAAAACCTGAGATACCCCTGAAATTTTTTTCTAGTTCTGCCACTGATTAAACTACATAATAGATTTTTGACCATTGATCCAGGCGATTCAATGTGTGTTTGGGTTTTCACCATTATCTTTGTAACATCTTGAAGTTTATTGGTATTAAATAGTTCCCTTAAGCATGTAGTTTAGTTTATTTCTTATAAAGAGAGATGGCTTAAAGGATCAAAATGCTGAACCTTAGGGATGTGATATGTAACTAATAAGTAAAATGACATTTTTACCTAAAATCTAAGTAGATGGACAGAGTTAGGTCTTCTAGAAACTTATTATTGGCTAGGTCACCATAATTCACATCTTTTGAGTCTCAAAAGAAACGTGGAAGGTTTCGTGGATGTGTGTGAAAAACAATGATGGAGAAATTAAGAGAAGATGTCTGGCCCAATAGTTCTAGGCCCAAGTGCATAAAAATCCATGTAAAAACCCTAGGTATTCACTATGTAAAGGAGATTTCACTTTAAAAAAAAATGGATTTTCTTTTGTCTATCTTTACCCTAATCATACTATCTCTTACACTTATCGCATAAGTTTATCAATTGTGAACCGAATAATGACTTGAACGTCAGAGGGTGGTCCAGAGACCTCGGCCTCTGACCTTTTTTATCGAGTTATCAGGGTTTTAAAGGTCTAGATGGAGATAGAGAAGACTAGGGGTGTAAACAACCCCAGAGACTCGAGAGCTAGTCGTGATCGACTCGAAGCTATCTGAGACTCGACTAAAAGCTCGAACGAGCCGAGCCTTAACGAGCTCGAGCTTGATTTTTCGTTCAATTTTCGAGCCTGGGCTCGAGCTTGAAATACAAAGCTCATTTAGGCTCGTTTCAAGCTCGATCTCAGAGCATTCGCAATGAAATCCTTTTCCAAATCCATATATTTCTGCCAAAAACAACTTTTTTTTTCTCTCGTTTTCAATTAAATAATATATTTTATACTTTTCTCTCTCATTCACTCACAGCCATTTCTAATTAAAATCAAAAATTTTATAACGTTTTCTCTCTCCAAAATTTTTTCACTTATATTTTACAGATGAACAGTAACTTTCTCATATATTTTCTCTCTCCTCCACTCACAATCACTCAAAAACACTAACAATCATTCCTTATAATATAACTAAACCTCTCACATATTTTTAAGGTTCTCATTGTGAATGCTCTCAGGCTCGAAAACTGAATGAAAAATAAAGCTCGAGCTCGAGCTTGAAATACAAAGCTCATTTAGGTTCGCGAGCCTAAACAAACTCAAACAATTTTTTATTTTTATATTAACTGAATTTCATTAAATTGTATCAAACCCCTCCCCCCTGACGACCATCTTCACCACCTTCTGCCGGAATATCAGTGAGCACGAGATCGCAGGAATGTTAATCACTACGTGGTCCACCGGAATGCCAATCACCACGAGGTCCGCTGGAATGTCAATCACCACATGGTCCGCCGGAATGTCAATCACCACGAGGTCCGCGGAATGTCAGTCACAACATGGTCCGTCGGAATGTCAATCACTACATGGTCCACTTGAATGTCAATCACCATATGGTCCGCCGGAATGTCAATCACCACGAGGTCTGTCAGAATGTCAGTCACAACATGGTCCGCCGGAATGTCAATCACCACATGGTCCACTTGAATGTTAATCACCATATGGTCCGCCGGAATGTTCGTCGGAATGTCAATCACCACGAGGTCTGTCGGAATGCCAGTCACAACATGGTCCGTCGGAATGTCAATCACCACATGGTCCACTTGAATGTCAATCAATGTCTGTCGGAATCATCTACGAGGTCCGTTAGAATGTCAGTCACAACATGGTCCGCTGGAATGTCAATCACCACATAGGCCACTTGAATGTTAATCACCATATGATCCGCCGAAATGTCCGTCGGAATGTCAATCACCACGAAGTCTGTCGGAATGTCAGTCACAACATGGTCCGCCGGAATGTCAATCACCGCATGGTCCACTTGAATGTCAATCACCATATGGTCCGCCGGAATATCCTTCGGAATGTCAATCACCACATGGTCCGCCGGAATGTCAATCACCACGAGGTCCGCCGGGAAACAACTCTGCAACAAAGAAAACAAAATCAATCTCAAGAAAAAAGAAAAGCCCCCTGTAATCTTATATCAAGATCAATATTTAACATCACCTATTTCCTTTCACAATCATCTTGTGTACAGCCACATGATGATTCGTTGCCCATTATATGTGTGAAAATTATGGGAATAACCCATAACTTCAAAAATAGAATGAATGTTGACACTCACACTCTACTCCTTTATATAGCGCCATTTGTTTTTGTTATTTAAAGAAAATATTATTAATTATGTTAATGAGGAGTTAAGATATACTAGTTATCTAAAAACACTAAGAGCAGATTTTGATTGTCAATTAATTGAATCAATGGTTAAGATTAGATAAAGATCATCATTAACAGTTATTATATTATATTTTATTATATTAATAATGAAATCTATTGGTATTTTAGTCATTTTCCATTAAATACTAATTCCATCAGGTTGAAAACTAAAATAACTTTTATATACATCAGTGTTGTTTTAAAAAAAATTATACCATAAATCAAGTATTTTTTATCTTTAAAAAGAGTGCCACATATGGCTATACGTTTTTTATATATAAAAGTAACAATTAAAAAAGTTACAAAAACGTGTTTTATAACTCTGCTACTTATGTAGTTGTAAGAAAAATGTATTGTGTTGATTTTTAAATTTATATGTATCTTCTTATTTTGTTGTGTCATTCTTATGTGTTGCTATCTTTTCCTTTTGTCTTGTTATTGGGAGCCTACTAGTTATGTAATAGTATGTGTTATTACAAAATTAAAAGAAAAACATGAAATTGTACTAGTTATGTAACAATATGTGTTGCTTACAAAATTAATATAACATGAAATTGTGTTAGTTTTGTAAAAATGTGTGTTGTTTATATTTTTTTTAACATGAAATTGTGCTAGTTATGTAATAGTATGAAACAGTGATACTATGATAAAAACAAAAGCTGATCATAAAAAATATATTTACCAAAATATTTTTGTTCTTCAATACGTATGTTTTGTGATGTTTAAAGATGATGAATGTTTTATCCAACCGGGTATAACATTAGACCATAACTTGAATCATTGATAATGGGGAGTGTGTCGTTTTGATTCGACCCATGTGAAAGTGAAAATCAGATTTGCTTGAGGGCAACAAAAGACAAGTGTGGGGATGTGATATGCAGTTGAAAACTGTTGTTTAACCGTATTAAGTTTATGTTTTAACATGAATTTTGGTTTCCGAATGGCCTACTTTGATAGAATTTTTGTTTTGCAGGCCTAACGAAGTTTAAGGAGCTATTTGGAAGCCTTACGAAGCATCGGGATGCGATCGAAACCAACCGGGCATGCGAAACAAAGAACATTGGAAACTGGATTTAGGGGTTTGCGTCGGCGTCGGCCTAACGCGTCGTCCAAGAATGCCCATATCCAGTAGCATAACACGTCAGAGAGAAATTAGGTTTATAAGCCGCGTTGCCAACAACCTGATGACCCATTGACGACGCACCTAGATGTTTTGTGTTTGACCAGTTTTTGACGAATTTGAGAGAGGACAAAACACAACTTACGAGTTTTGAACAATTATCAAATTCTTGGAGCCTAAACCTACCTCTAACCTTTCTCCAACACCTCTCCACCATACACTCATCAAATCGTCATCCTACATCTAATCCAAACTCTAATCTCACCATTCCAATAAACCAATCCATCACTCACATCATCATCCCTAACCCTAATTCCACCATCATCATCAAGGTCAGCTTCAAGTTCAATGGTTAGCTACTCGTGTTTCTCATCCGGTGATCTTGTTTAATCATCCTAAGTGTCTTACATTTGTATTAATTTCATGAATTGTTAAGTGAGTATAAGTGTTACATTATATTACTAGTTTATAGACCCGTATATTACACGGGTTGAATATAAAAAATTATATCAGTAAGTGAAAGATGATGAACATTATATAAAAATTTCTAAAGCTACCTATATAAGTAAAATTTTATTTTTTTAAAACTTAAAGAAAAACAAAATAATTCTAAAAATAAATTACACAATATAAGAGGCCAATATATGATAATTATTGCTAATTTTAATTAAATACGTAAGTTAAAATTTACTTTACAAAACATGAATTATAATTATAAATAATTTGAAATAGAAAGCTAAACATGAAAAATCTTCTAATACTACTAAATCTTAAACATTATCTTACGCACAATTTTATTAATCATAATTCTTTTATATTTGAAGTTTAACGACTTTGTTTCTTTATTTTTTTTTCTTTCACTTGCTATATTAAGTGTATGTACCTATCAGTCCCGTAACAATTGATACCAAACGAAACGAGCTCCCGCCGCATCGCACGAAGGATTTTAGCAACGTCAAATGTAAACTTAAGGAGCAAAGTAAATATCTTCTACAATAATCAGAAATAACTTGACTATTATTAATCTTAAACTACAACTATAAATTAAAACATAATTTTATAGTTATATAAAATTTAATATATTTTTATTAGTATATATTTGTTACTTCTCTAACCTTTGGTAACTATATTCAACGATAATTTATATTTATTTCTTACTATAGTAATAATAATCGGATATACATAAAATATATATTTATATAATAATTAAATTTATGTATTATGTTATAATACGTAAATAATGTAAAATAATTCTTAAATTCTATCCTTACGTAAAGAATGTGAAGTAAATTCTTAAATCTCATGAGGAATGAGACGAAATAAAAAAACTAATGAACAAAATGTTTACATTAAAATTTTAGGATGATAATGAGAAGGTTTCAAATCTTAATTAAGATGAAGTTGGTGGCTGGAAATGGTGGTGATAAAGATGGATTATGGTGAATATATCTAATTCTAATATATTATTTTAATCATAGAATATTATCTCTTTCAATTCATTAATAGTATTATTAATTAAATAAATTTTGTTCAAATTAATAGATTTAATAGATAAATTCACCACAAAACTATTTAGTTGAATGATGGCTTCACTTCACTATTTCTAATATATAAACTAAAATCCATGTGTTGTTATTTAACATATTTTTGTGGTGTTAATATGAAATATTAATACACATAATTAAAAAATAACATTTTAAATAATATAACACCATGTTTCTTAGATAATAATAAATTATCTTTTTTTCAAACGTAAAATATCACGTAATTATATTTAAACTTGATTTACGCAAAACAAATAAAGTAAATAAACTATATACTTATCCATTTTAAAAAGTAATAAAATCGATAGGTTTTCAAAGTATGGATAATTTATATATTTTTAATCATAAATTAGAATTAGATATTAATTAATAATTAATAATTTAATGAACTAAAAGAGAAAATGACACGTGCCTTTATTTGGATAATGAATTAAAAGAGAAAATGTCATTGTGCATTATTTGCATTCTTTTATTAGAATTAGATATATACTATTAAAGAAGAGAAGATGAATAATGTTGTACAACATATAATGCATGTTTTACATGTTCATCAATTCTTTTGTCCTTTATTTTATTTCGATCATATAGCGTAAACTTTTTCATTTACAACCCATTTGGTTTAACTATTGTAATTTTTTCTTTTATTTTAACCAAATTACTTTTCTACCCATAAATAGTTTTTTAATGAGCACGTTAATACCGTTTTAGACATATTTTTATTTTTTTTCTTTTTCTTTGCTATAAGAGTGTGGCAAAGATTTTTTTTAGTTTAAAATTTTTAACGAATACGCCGATACTCTTTTTAATATATTTTTTAATTTTTTTCTTTGCTACAATAAACGCACTGAAACTGACCAAGCTTCTATCGTTTACCTTACTTTTACTTTTGTTACTTACTATATCATTATACCTTTGGTTATTATTTGACTTTCAGAGCCGAGTTACAACGCAAATAATATAACCCATTAATATATTATTTTAATTAATTTTTTAAATTTATTTATCAGTTGTAATGGTGTGCTATACATTTTGAATTCCAACCGCGTCCTTGCGCAACGCGAGGGTAACCACAACCCTAGTTTGAATTAAATTCATGAATTGTTAAGTGAGTTATGAAATTTGACATGACTTTTTGAAATGAATATGTGCAATTGTACCTTATCAATGGATATGATTTACATGTTCTTGGTAACAAAGTGCATTGCGGTCCGTTCTTTAACGTTGATAGCTTTTGACACATAATTCACGTGACACTAAATCTGTTGATAATTACGTTCTACTAAATTGAATCTGAAAAGTGTAGGAACCCAAGGTTTTACAATTACCAAACCGGGTGTGAACCTTGTTCTAAATTATTGTTTTCAAACTGGTATTCAAGTTTTTGCATCACTTCAAGCAACCCAATTTTAGTAGTTAATAACAAATTGTCGGTACATTCTGACATCTTTTCAAACCAACCAACAAACAAATGAATAAATCAAACTTGCAAGCTTCGTAAGTGTCTCAATTAAATAATCGACAAAGTCCCGACTCAAACCACAAACTCTTCGTGGTTCGATCCCCTACTACCACTAACTCATAGTCAAGGTAATTTAGGTAAATAAATATTATCCTTAACAAGGACGCGACACTCTGAGCATCTCAAACGGGAGGCTTGGCTTTCCTATTTTTTTTTTAATTTCTCACTTCGAATTTTCATGTTAAAAAGAAGAGGATGGACTTTATGGTAAAAAAGATCCCCTTCAAGTCCCAACGCCCATTCTGTTTTTCTATCTTGTTTCCTTTATATTTAATCTCTTTATTTTTCTTCTTCTTCTTTTTAAAGTGAACTTCATTAAACAAACAAAGCGAAAACCGGAAAACCGTGCGATTACTACAAACAACCAATTACATAATTACAAATTTACACCAATTTTTTTTTTTGTCTTTCTTTGTTTTTTTACACCAATTTTCCCTTTTTCTTTCTTTCTTATTTTTTTCTATTGGCTTTTTTTTTCTTTTTTATTTTCCTTGGATTTTTTATTTTACTTTTTCCATTTGTATACTATTTTAGATTTTAGATCTTAGATATGACTTATCACTTATTTAGATGTATTATAGATTTAATAAAAAAACCTCCTATTAGTTTTTATATATTAAACTAGTTGAGTACCCGTCCGTAGGCTGGGTACTTTAACGGCATAATGACATAAATATACATAGTACATGATACAGAAAACCATAAAATGTATTTATAACGTTACTGTCACACCCTCAAAATCCACATGCGGAGTTCTACTGCGAGGCGCGTGACAAACCAGGATCACGTCATTAGTCATACTGAACGACCACTATATGAGTTTAAAAATTTTCCTGTTTGCTCATTCATGAGAAAATACTGTTTATACAATTTAGTTGCGGAAGCGTAACAATTACAAAACCATAATAGCTAATGTGATTAAAAGTGATTCTAAAAGTTTGATGAAATCAATGCGACTCCGAAATGCATCCTAGTCCTGATATGTGCTACCTTAGCAACCTGAGAAAACATGTAAAATCAAGTGTTAACAATAATGATGAGTGAGTTCACAGGTTTTAGTTCACAAGTTTAAACATAAGTGTTTCCCCGCTGGTTCAACCCTGAACCAGTGTCTCATAAGTTACCCTGATCCAACCCGAATCAGATTAATATTATGTAGTTTAGCAGTTCATGTATAGTTTAGTAGCTAGCCTAGGTCATGTCAACAAAGTGTTTGATCTGAAGCTGACGTTGCTGCCCCTGTTGTGCCAGCCTATCACCAACCATGGCTAAAAAGTTAGGCAAATTCTACACTCGTGACCATCAACGTTCGGTCTAACTGGGGCGACCAGTTCGAGTGGGGCTTGTCGGGCCCAGTAGTACTACTAAAAATTCCCTCGCTATAATCCAATACTAACGACATCGTAAGTGTTAAGTGGACTGACATGTGATATATGTTCCCTTGTGACCATAACCGTATAACATAACTCTAAATAGAAAGGCGTTACTGTACCGTGATGTATTCCACGCATATATCACTGTAACATGTACATGTTTTAAATAGAAAGACGTTACTGTACCGTAATATAATCAACCCATATATCACTGTAACGTGTACATGTTTTCTCCCCCTGTGTTTTGTAAACGTTTAAAGAAATATGGGCCGTGAACTCACCTTAAGTTACTCGGTTAGATAAATGCAAAAGGAGTAAAGGATGGAACCGCTGATCACGTCCTATCATGTCAACCGGTTCAAAGTTAGTGTGTGAACGCACACTGACACAAAACCCTACGCGTAACTAGCACACCGTACGAAACACGTAATGACAAGTTCAAAACCATAATCATGCATGCAAGGTGTCACTATATGAAATAACGATCAACAACTTGTCACAAACACAGGATATCACATACATCACTTAGATACACACAAATGTAAGTTGTCATGTTTCAGCTTATACATTCATAACTGACTGTTTTCGGAATTTTTATAAAATAGCTACGTTCCAAAAATTCTAATATTTTTATAGAAGGTTTCAATTAGACTTTAGAATTTTGTATAAAATTTTCGAGTCTTTGTTCCTTACCAATTATTTATAAGAATTTATTTACTAGGCTGCAGTCAGATTCGTCGCTTTCTGACTGCAGTCCACGAGAAAAATCATTTAAAAATACTCGTTTGTCTGATTGACGAAATTCCAGTTGGAGATTTCTTTAAAAACCTAGGAGCATCTACTGTATAAATTTCGTGACTTAATTCTTTTCGGTTTACATGTTATGACAGAAAACATTCCGTGAATTTTCTGCAGAAAAACTCAGCTTCAGCTGCTGCACGAAATCACTAATTTAAAATAGCAAACGACTTCAGAAAAATGTGATTCCGGTGCCATTAGAAGCGTTTTTTGAAAAAGTATGTTTAGGCTTCAGAAAATCAATTTTTCGAGTTACAACGGTTCGTTTACAGCCAACTGAAGTTGGCTGTCTTCGCGCATCAGCTTCCTGTTTAACCCTAAAACTCCACCCGAAACCCTCCTAACGATCACCACGACTTATTATAACGATTTGCAGCAGGTTATACTTTAATTATCATGCATCTATAATCATAATATCAAAACCCTAAACATATGTCATGATTTTTATAGAGAAAAACCCAGCCTATGATTCTAATACCCAACCATATCATCACAAACCCTAAGAACCGCATATTCACCCGAAAAAAAAAACATACATAACTTTTCATAATATTATCATACATAACATGATCATGATCGATATCACACAAAATCAATACGTGAAATCATAACACGATTAAAACCCAACCTTGAAACGATGAAAACTAGCGAACCGGAACTTGCAATCGATCAAGGGAGAGAAGAGTGGGGTTTGTTTGCGCGACCGAGAGGGGGGGGGTATGGCTGCCGTCGCACACCAAAGGAGGGGATTAGGGTTTGGTTATTTTTTTTTTTTAAACTCCATGCACACACACATATATGCATTTTTATAAATAAGAGGAAGGGTGGGGGCGGTTTGGCTTGCTTGGGCCGCAAGGGAGTGGGTTGGCGGGTTGGGTTTTGCTTGGTCACGAAGTCGCAAAGTTTCGCAAGCTCGGTTCGGTTCGGTTGTCGGTTCGGCTAATTTTTTATTCGTTTATTAACTACGTATATTACATCTTGACAATTTATTCGCGACACGAAATTTATAAAATATGAAATCACGTAATTGGAGCGTGACGCGATAAATAACCAAACATCTAATAACACGTAGCACGTAATTCAGATACGATCCGATAAAATTCCCAAACATTGTGCATTCCTGAAATACTAAAGTTAGCGTAATTATAGCGTGCGCGTAATTAATTCTCCGAATCTAATTAGCGTAGGAGTAAATAACGATAAAGTTGCGCGTTTAAAATACCTGAAGAACCGGGATGTCACAGTTACTAAAGAAATAACCAAACGTTAAAAATGAACAAAACAAAAGAGTATAATTAATGGAACTAAGCAAGTAGTGTATACCGCTTCTTTGTAACCAGGAAACCAAAGCTACAGTGTAGTCTTCAGCCATTTTCTAAAAAAATTACCATTAAAGATGTAATAATGTCAAATAATAATTTTAATATTACAAAGTACAACAACAAAATTTTTATCATTATTTTGTACTTTAAAAAACAAAAAATAACTATATTATTATTAAAATGTAATAATAACTATATTATTACATTTTTATTTGATTTAACTTTGGAATTCAAACTCACAATTTTATCATTATTTTGTACTTTAAAAAACAAAAAATAACTATATTATTATTAGATTTAACTAATTATATAGTACTTTAAAAAACATTTTTATTAGATTTAACTTTGGAATTCAAAAATGGATAGATGAACACATATGTAGAGATAGTTGCAACATATAGATACACCATAACCATACCTCCCTCCCTTGATCCAGGGTTCCTCTTTCTCTCTTTCAATCACCATTTTCTCTATCAGATCATTAATCAATAACTTATTCCACTTCTACAAACAAACAAATCAACCTATACACCATCATTTCATTTCAATTTCATCCTAATTTTCCTTTTCTAGGGTTTCCAATTGCCGATTTTTGACCTTCAATCCATGATCTGCATAACCTAACGTAGAACCGCTGCAGCTCTGAATTTCAACGGTTCGAGTTCGGTTACAAGATGTTTTGGCGTATGACCGGATTGTCCACTACGTCTCTGGTATATTTTTACAGTTTTAATTTGCTTATTGTTTGTTTATATTTGAGAATTTGTTGGATGATTTCAGAGATTGTTAGATCTTGTGTTAGGTTGGGTATTGTTTAGGTTAATTGTGAGTTTGTTAGTTGATTAGTATGTTTGTTGGTAGGTTGATGTGGAAATGGGAGGAGATTGTGTGAAATTTGATGGTGGTTTGAGGAAAGGAGTGTTGTGTGTGTTTTTGGAGACCTAGATGGTAGATTGTTTTGAGAAGATGAGCTTGTGTTTGTTGAATCTAGTTATCATTAAAAAAAAAACTAAAAACAACAATCTAAACTCTATATCTGCTTATGGCCCAGGATATTTTGGATTGTAGTCTCTGGGCTTTGTTAGGTTAACAGACCAGGTTCTAAATTAAAACGAAATAGGAAATAGGCCGAGTTTGATATAAAAATATGGATATTGAACGGATCATCCGAATGAAACACATGGATACTATTTAAGATAAGTTAACACATAACCCTAGCCACATATGCGATGAATCCAATTATCCAACCCCTTTTCTTGTGCAAATCATTTCTCTCTGGATTTGGTGTTCATCATTGTCATTAGTTTTAATGACGATTCACCATGGTTACGCATGTGTACAATATATGCATCATTGCCATACGTAATTATTTCAATCGTTTTCGTATTTTAGGGTTTTCAGCTCTCTGAAAACCCTAGGGTCTTAGACATGTACTATTTTGTTCAACTTAGGGTTATTGATGTTCTGTTCAAAACCTTCTTTGATGTTTGATTTTGCAAGATAATGACTGAAGCTTTTCGGACTATAGGGTTTTAGTAAATGAACCCTAGGTTCTGATATAATGTGAAATTAGATTGATTGTGGTGATTCATGTTTGTTTTAACACTATGTCGATTTGTAAATCGCCATGTTAGGATCCGTGGTTGGGTTAGGGTTAGTGATTAGGATAGTGTTGGGTTGGTGATAAGAAACTTGATGGTGTTTGGGTTAGTGGTGGTGAACAGGTTAGGATGGTGAAGACGTGATGAAGTTTGGGTCGAGAAGATGGACAAGTGGTGGGTTATGTTGGATTCATCCTTGGAAGACATTTGTGTAAGTTTTCTTTATGTTTATCGCTGCATCATTGTATTATTTTTCCAAGGTACTAATCTTTTTCAATGTGCTAATAGGAAGCTTGATATGATGGACAGAAGCTAGACTTATCTTTGAGTGCTTGAAACAACTCACCGAACTATGGTGCAGCTTGTAACCCATGTTCTTAATCATATCACATGTCACTGTAAGTATTTTTAACCGACCTTTCTTACTATTTAGTCTACCATTGCTTAACATTATCCGATACCTGTTTGAATTTAATGATATAAAATGCACAATGCTTGTTGTTCACATCTGTTATATTATGCATAGCACATGAAAGGGTTAATTGTCATGAAAATGTTATGAGATGTAACTTTGTTTGACATGAGTCTGTCATGAAAATGTTATGAGATGTAACTTTGTTTGATATGAGTCGGATAGATTATACATATTTGATTACAATCCAATATACACACTTTAGCACCACCTATTACACACGTAAATGATTTTGTTTTCATATAAGTCTTTAAACGTTAAAAAAAATTAAATGTACCAAAGCATATATAATAAAAGCTAAACTAAACGTATAGCATTACATTCCTTTTTGTTGCAACTGGTTTTGGCAAAGCCACTCAATTTGATGATATATAAACTCAAAGTAGATAGCTAGGTATCACGAAAACAGGTACGAGGACTGGGGTACGGGAACGGCAAAACTTAAAAATACAAGATACAGGTAGGGCAAAAAAATAAATTTAAAAATTAAAAATATATTAAACAAGTCCCAAATGTACCATGTTTAAATACCTGATACCATTATGTACCATGTTTAGGATGGTTATAAACATATTTAAATTTAATTAAATATCATGGGTGCTGTAATTCACAAAATTATAATTGTTAAAACATTATACTATTTGATCAACTTATCATGATAATCGTTAATAATACATAGCATTTATCCAATACTAATTAATAAATCGTGCATCCTAATTTGTACCATTATTAGATTATATTATGGGTTTTGTAATTAATTCATAATAATATTATAATTCCTTAGCTATCATAACTTTATCAAAAGCTGGTAATACATGAATCCAATCTAACCCGGATTATACCCAAACCCATATGACATCATGTGAATAAGAAGAAAAGGCGTCCCATATTTAAAAAATATAATTAAAACCCTATTTCTAATATGAAATGTCCTGGTACCAGAACGACATCCCTGTTTTTTATGAAGCGCTGCTTTGCCGTATCCTTATTTCCGGAAATGTCTGGGGGACGTCCCATGGCGTTTTCGGCGCGTTTCCGTCCCCACGGCCCACGTTGTCCCCGGGACGGGTACTCAAGGTGATATGACGTCCCCGTGCTTCATAGGTAGATAGCATCTTAAAATCTTTTAGAACTACATTATACAGAGCACATAGCCGAAATTTATTCAACTGTTTGAATTTCTTTTTGAAGTTTGTGTTTTTATTTTTATCATTCTTTAGTTTTTTTTTAATCCAAACATAAAATTTAGCCATCCAGTTTAAATTTTTGCACAAGTAAAAAATATTAATATTTATTTAACTTAAAAAATGTTATGAAATGTATAAATTCTAAACCTTTGACCCGTATACATTCTAACAGATAATAACTTTGTTCATTCCAGACTATAGCACCCCCAGAATCGGACTTATTTACATTTTTGTTCATACTTTTTAAGTGATTACTCGAATAAAATGTGTGCTGATGACTTTTAGTAGTCATACATTTATTACTTATAAATATCTTTAAGTTTTTTATATTGCAAAAATATTATTTTAGAAGTATAAAATAATATTTTTGTTTGTTATTGATTCTATTTAGTAGTATACAACTAAAGTAAAAAAAAACACTCATTTGTTTAAACACAATATTTAAAAGTTAATAACATATTTATGATATTAGTTATTAATAAAAAAGAGAATAATCTTGCTGTGTAGGTTGATGGTTATCAGGTTATGATTATATACATACTCTACGTGTATTATTTGTATTTTGATTAGATTGGTTTATTATATCAAAACAATTGTCATCTTCAAATTACGCACATCAATTTCTTATGCTTGGTTCTCTTCTGCAAGAGATAACGATTTTTTGTTTGTTCTTTCGTTACCCTACGACATATATACAATAAAAAAATATATTGTATTGTATGTGTGTACTAATAAAGACATTAAGAAAATACCACATCGCTAAACTCCTGATATAGCTCTAGGTCTTTTGTTTCTTTAGTGGTTAACTGCTCCATTACATTGTTTGTATACTAACTGCTGCTTTTGATTATCTTCTTCAGCCCCTGTAACTTGATTTCACCTTACATGCATTAAAAATTGGTGATTGATCAATATAGATGTATAGATGAATACTCTAATGCAATGCAACTCGTAAGTAGAGAAAATATACATACAATGGTTAACTTCTTACATGGTTCTTTTCCTCGGTCATGAACTACTTTGGCACAATTAGTTTGGGCTCATATACCTTAGCTTTGTAAACCGGATCCATCTTCCAATTAAAATAAATAAAAAAAAGCAATTGTTAGCATATTACAATAAACTAAAATATGTGTTGGTTACATAAAATACCTTGGGATGATGTTGTATTTTTAGGATGATTTTAACCATTTTGTTGCTTTTGATTTTGTTATGTTGTCAAAGTTTCTTTATTTGTGAAATGCTCTTTTTTTTTCCTGATCCCTTGAATCTCTAGTACTTTATGTAATACCAATCACTTAATCCCATTTCCAAGTTGGAGGTGCATGCTTTCTTTTGGCTTGCTTTTCAATTATCTGAAACTACAAGTGTAAAAATACATCAGTATTATAGAAATATATAAATATATATAAGTATGTAAATCATAATTTTATTTTGCATTTATCACTTTGTTTAAATAAACATCTACCAATTTGCAAACCTCCCTCTGCATCTTAGATCTGTATCGGTATGGGCTGAAATACTGGCCATGTGAAATTATCTCTACACTTCCACTGTCAGTCTAAAAAGAAAATTCATAGAATTTTAGAGAACAAATTAAATATTTAAACAATGTTTATATTATTATCTTAGGTGTGAAAAAAGATACCTTAGGAGAATCTTTCATTGGACTGCATTGTTGTTTCTTTTTCGATGTCTTTACATTGGTACCCAACTGCAAAAAATACAATTATTACCATATATTAGAATACTAAATATTTGGTTTATTTCATATAAATAGAAAATTATGAATGTTGAGACTACTAACATAGGTATGCAATAAAAAACACCTTAGGAGATTCTTTGTTTAGGCTGCAGATTTGATTCTTTTTGGGTGTTCATTGCGTTGGTAAACAACTGCAATAATATAGATTGTTAACATATATTACAATACTGAATGGTTTCGTACTTACTTTCATTGCATAGTTGGCTGCTTCAAATAGGTGGAAGAAGTCATCCCAGGATCCATTGCTGCAAATAGTTGTACGAATTTATTGAATGAAAAAAGAAGACATAACTTTGTGCTACATCAACCTGTCTTAAATAGCAATTAGACTTGACAGTTATGTGTCCACTACCCCACTAACTTGCTGAAAATAAGGAAGACTATGTCAACCTCTATTTTAACTATAAATTGTCAGTTTCTAATTTGCACTTTTATCGGACCCACTTTCTAAATCTGCATTTTCATTGGACTATCTTAATAAACTGCAGTTAACCGAAAGATCATGGGAGAAAGAGTGTCCAACCGACACTAACTTCTGCTTCTAGAAGGAAATTAGTGACTTCAACGGCTGAGATTAAAAGTTGATGACTTTAAACGGCTATAATTAACCCAAAAGTTGGTTACAAAGAACAGTGGCAATATAATATATAATTTTGAAACGACAGTTCGGATCCTTGGAGGTTTGCTTTCCGCTCATCTCATTGCAAGCGATTATTCTACGGTACTTGCTCTCACTGTCCGGCTTAATCATTACTCATTATTACAATGCAACGCGCTTTTCTTAGCTATACCAAAATACTTTTGAATTAGACAATGACAGGGTATGCGTATTCCTTCATATGATGATATGATGATGAACTTCTTCACCTTGCTGAGGATCTGGCTCGTAGATTATTATTACCTGCATTTGACACCCCAACAGGTATGTTTCTACATCACTTTATTTACTCATAATCTCCTAAACATATAACCCTTTTTTGTATGGATCTGAGCTACAGGAATTCCATATGGATCTGTTAATCTATTGCACGGAGTTGATGAAAATGAAAGTAAGGTAGGGCTCTGTCACTATATTTAACATTTTATTTAATAAAGTATCATCAAACACAGTTCTATGAAGCAAGCTATGTCTTCCCAAAGACTATCTTTTAGAATATTAAAATTAATAAAGTTTTCTTTTTTGGGTTCTGTTTTTTCTCCTACCTTTTTTTTTCCGAATTAGTTAGTAGAATCTACTCTTACAATTTTTGTTTGTTTAGATAACATTTACAACTTTCATGGCGGAACTAGCCTATTAATTTAGGGGCATCCTGATTTTTTCTACCGTGCAATCATACAATAATAATAAAAAAACGATAATAAATAAAGTAAAACAAATAACTAAAGATTTGACATTTTTTTCATAGCTTGAAATCGTTCCATCAAGTCACATCGTCGTCTTTTACTTTATCAAAAGTGTTTTTTTTTTGCAACCACACAAACCATACCATTGTTCAAATATTTCGGACCCATTCGATTGCATAAATCCGTCTTGACAAACTTCAATTTAGAAAAAAAAACATCTCTCAATGGTTGCGGTTGCAACCAGTAAAAACCAAAGCTAGCTTCACTACCCGATAAACCAAATGACAAGAACTATGTGTTCCGGTCGCACGGCAAGATCACTTAATTAAATTATGATATTTTTCGGTCTTGGGCTAAGTTTATCAATTATATTTAGGGCCTCCTTTCAATTCTATTTTGTAAATTTGGGGTTATTTTATCATTCGGGCTTAATTATTCTACAAGTTTTCGGGTTGTAAAATGTTTGGGCTTATAAAAAATGGGATTTTAGTAATATCAAGTATCCTATTTTCTGGTGAGGGGTATCCTCGTATTTTTAGTGGTATTCTATGTATAAAACCGGGAAAAAATACTACGAATATGGGGTTGAGTCGTAACCCATGCAACGGCTCATAATATTGTGGTTCCGCCCCTTATTAGAGTTTGTCTTCCTAAACAAACTCAATCGAAAGGCTTAACTTAGAAGAATTTAAGTGCCGCACGAGAGTCAGAAAGTTACTCCGTGACACCGTGCCTCGCATCGGGGTTGTAAAAGGGTGTTGGCGATGATGAATTTGTTACATGATATATATTGATTGTTATTATAGACTATAAAGGCTTTAATTTAAACGAAGGTATAAATAAGTAATCAACATGGTTAAGTAAATACGTCTAAAGTTAAAAGTTTGATTTAACTATAATAACTAATAAGGTAAACAACAACCATACCCAGTAAATCCCTAAAATAGCAAGCTAATGATAGGGTCTGGGGAGGGTGAGATGTAGGCAAACCTTACCACCATCCATAGGGATAGAGAGGTTGCTTCCAGATAACCCCCGACACTAGTAACAAGAGACATGAGCAAATAACAGACCTAAGGTTGTAGATGGGTAAACTAGTAAGGTAGAAACATACAAAGAAGTCATAAGACCACAAATAGCCATAGCTACAGAAAGATAATCACATGCAAATAGGAGCTCTAAGCCCCTACAAATCAATCAAATTAGGAACCCCCATCCCCCCTTTCTCTAGAGTCCTTAACCTTAATCATACGTCTCCCTAGAACCCTATCATGTACCATGTCCGCAGAGAGGTAAACAGAAAAAATATTAAATTTGTCACCTCGTATATTGAAGGGTTAATTTAGACTATATAGGCTTTAATCTAAACGACGGTAAACATAAGCAAGCAACACAATTAAATAACATGTCTTGAGTTAAAAGTTAGCTTTAATCATAATAAGTTAATAAATAATAAGTAAAATAAAAAAGAATTAAACTTTTAAAAACGATCAAAGAACAAATATTTGTTAAAACATAGCTTTTTAGAATTTCAAGTGTCTTGAGTGGTCGAAACGTAAAACTTTTACAAAAAAAATAATTATTTTTAAACTTTCGTATGATAAATCTATTAAATTTGGCGGTACTAACGTGAATCTTTTATAAAAATTATTAGAGTTTACGAGATTGTATGATAACTCTATTAAAGTTTGGGGTGATAAACTTAAATTAATTTAAAATAAATAATGTTGCCCTACAAAATTACATTGACCAACACGATACGTCTCTAACATATTTTAAAAAATCTCCAAAATCTCCAATTCACTAATCCTTTTACTCGCATAACTTAAAATAAAGCATAAAAAAATATCAAATCCGAAAACATTAATCCCTTTTCAAGTCAAAACCACATAATTCCTTTCCTCAAATAAAATAAATTTAAGTGAGTTATTAAAAGTACAAACTAGCAATAAGGCGTGCCGACGCGGGTACAACGCAAATATCGAATGAATTAGCAAAGCGTTATGTAATGCGTCACCCATGTAAAAGCACGTGTTTTGACGTATCGCATATAACTCAATGTAACCTATATACGCATTATGACTGGATAAAAAATAAAGTAAAACAAATTTATGTCATATAAAAAACGGAATCAAACCCGAGTTTGTTCATTTTTATTGGGTTCAACCTAACCACCCACCACCTTACCTTTGTATAAAGATTTAACGGCGTCAAAACATACAATAATGCTCACGTCAAAACGTAGACCAACTGAAAATGTATCTTATGAAAACATCTTATATTTGAGCCGACTCGGTTCCGGGAAAAAAATACGTCGAAACGTGAATTTATACTGAGGCGTACATAAAAATAAGCAAGTGAGGAAATAACGTTTTTTTAATTATTCCCAAAAACGTTAGGTTTCGTACATAAAAATAAGCACACGTGGAAATAGCGTTTTTTTATTTACCCCCACACGTAGACCAACTTAATTTGTACGTAAAAATAAACATGAAAATATATTATATTTGACTCGACGTATATAAAAATAAGCAGGCGAGGAAATCGTTTCAAAACGTAGACCAGCTCAAAACATACATAAATATTAACATAGAAACGTTTTATATCTGACCTGACTCATTTCCAAAAACTTTAGGTTTCGTACATAAATGTAAGCACGTGTAGAAATAGCGTTTTAATTTAAATCAACACGTAGACCGACATAAATTGTACATGATAATAAGCATGAAACGTGTCATAATTGACCTGAATCTTCTGAAAACTTTAGGCCGAAACGTGAATTTGTACCCCACATGATACATAAAAAAGCACGTGAGGAAATGGTTCTTTTTTAAGTAAAAGAAAGAAAATGCATGAGTGAACTTGAAACATTAGAAACTAAAGGCGCATGTTATATTTGACCTTATTCATTTCCAAAACTTAGATCGAAACATGATTTTATACTGACACGTAAAATACGCATATTAAGAAATCGTTTTATCAAGTAAAAAAATAAAAATACATGATGAATAAACTGAAGGGAGATGAAATGTAGTGGTAAAATTGTGAAGATGCAAATAAGGGTGATTTTGTCTTTTCTTAAAAGTTGAGGTGTTGGTGACGTAAAAGCCACCAACTTTGTTCCCTAAGATATAGAGGATAACAAATAATATAGTTTAGACTTCGAAGACATACTATTGAAACCTCATCTAAAAGGCCACTACTCCTCATATAAAATAAATAAAGTGAGCTATTATTATAAATATATTATAAAGATCAAATACAAATGAGTCTTAGCATACAAAATGCCTTTAACGTGAGAAGTGAATGATGTATTTTTTTTAATATTAGGAATTTTTCCCCTACTACTTAAGAATAATGTTTAAATGCAAGGTGTGCAAAAGAGTGGTGTTTAACTAGTGTAAAATCACTATTTTTTTATTTTGATTATGAGACTAAAATATGTACTTAATAAGATGATAATTTAAAAAAAAATATCTTTATCGCTTCTCACATTAAGGGTATTTTGTATATTGCAACTATAACATAAATAAATAACCACGGAGTGTCAGCCCAGTGGCCAGCCTCACCCATTCCAAACGGGAGGACGCGGGTTTCGAGTCCAGCTCGGCCCGAATAATCCTGCTGGGTAGTAACCGCCAGGCAGCTATGGGGCTAAACTAGCTTGGGGAGGGAGAACCTGTAACGCCCCGCGTTTCTATACTTTCTATATTTGGAAACCTTATATCGTACTTCTATTTTTAGTAAGCGTTGTATCTTGTATTCGTCTTTCGTTGTAAATGTTGTAAACCGAGACTTGGATTGTAATGAGAAACTCGTATTTTATCTATATTATGTTAATTATAGTCATGTTACACTTATACTTGTTCATACTTTAAACGTGTAAACATATTCGTGGTACTCTCAATCGTAAACGTGTGATAACTCGCAAACTTGATTTGTATTGCGTAAACGAGACCCAAACGTGAAATCTTTAATCATTAAACTAAATTCGTTACGAAAATATAATTACCTATTCATTTATTAATTTTAATTAATTAAATTAATTAATTAAATTAGTTAATAAAATTAATTAATTTCTTTTTACAAAAAAAAAAATTAAAATGCTAATTTATATATATATATATATATATATATATATATATATATAACATTTTGAATTTATATGTTAATATCTTCTTTAATAAAGTCCAAGGTTTAAAGTGTAATTATTGGATTTTTGAACTTCAGGGGCCTTTCCTGCCAATTGTGAAACTGAATTATTGAGTTTTGATTAAAAATAAAAAGAAAATAATAATAATCAAACAAAACCGGATCCGCGGGACTCGAACCCGGGACCTCCGGTTCAACATGCAGCGCCTTAACACTCCGCCACTCGCCATCAATCTTAAGTAACCCGGGAACAAAAGCCTTATATGCTTTGTTCCCGGTCGAGCTGAAAGGCAACAAGCGCGGATAGCAAACAATTGGGCGGGTTTTTGGTTAATTTTTTGAACTTTTTACCATTAATTACCCACTTAAACCGCACCTAACTAACCCTAATCCTTCCCCTATAAAACTCACCTCTAATCCAAGCATTTTTACACTTTAATCTCTCTCAAATCACTCTCAAATCACCTCAAGATCCTTGCAACATCAGATTTTCGAGCAGATTGTATACTCTTACTAAAGTGAGTGTAACTCCCCTCATTTCTTAATGAAATCACTCCATTCTTTTTCCTACTTGCTTGGATAAACTTTGGGTTGAATTCCTAGGTTTCTCCATGGAGAATCCAGACCTGGAAATGCCCCAAAATGTCCACAAACTTTCTGTTTTGTCTAAACTTTTATCAAACTTGTGTTTTAACTTCAACAAACTTGTGTTCTTGTGCTTACAATCAAGCTTATGATTAGTAAAGCCTAACCAAGCTTGTTAACATGAACTAAGGGCTGTTTTAACACCCTAAACTTTCTGTTTTTGAAGAGCATTGAGCTCACAAGTGATGCAAGTTCTTAAACTTGTTCATGTGTGTCCACCAAGGAAGCTTGGGCTATCCTAACTTGAGACCACACATCACTTGATGATTTTTCATCAAGATCCCAAGATAGTTTGCTAGACTTAAAGTGTCACAACCCCACAAAGCCGTTGACGATTGTCATCGCGTGCTCGTGGGTTGTTGAATACTTGGCTACTTGGTATCTAGATGACACCTTATCATCCTTGTCTTTACATTCTTGTATAGTGTATAGTTCTTGTACCCTCCTTGTTACCAATGGTAACTTGTGTAGTGGTGAACATAATCCGAGGTTCAAAGTGGATGGTTTAACCTCCCACCTCATACTTGACATACATGACACTAGAGGTTACAAAGTGGATGGTTCATCCTCCCACCTCCTACATGATTATAATGATATATATATAACTATATTATAATTCTAAAACCGAAACCTTGATAATGAACTTATAATCACCTATCAAGTTATTAAGTTTAACACTAAAGTATGTAATTCCTTGTCACGATTCTAATAGGCCCCGAACCTATGAAATCACACCCAAACTCGTAAGAGTTACTATAGTGTCAAGAACGAGTGTTATATCTTAGTGAATACTTTCGTATCATAATACTTTATCAAACATATTTTTTTATCATGCTCGAATACTCCTAATCTCCCGTTGAACTATACTCTTTACGCCTCGTCTTGTAGGATAATTCGGCGTCATCCTCGAACCAACGTCTTCACGGATTGTCAAGTGTAGAAAAGACTTAGCAAAACCGTGAGTACACTCGACCCACTTTGTTTATAACACTTTTCGGGTGTAACATGTTTCCATATACAAAATCACGAACACTTAAACTTTATGAAACACACAAACGATCCCATATACATGAAAGCTTAAATCTTATACTTGATGCTTGTCTTGGATATTCGTATTGCTATGCTTTAGTCATTAACTATTTTTAGCCTTCGTTTGACATGCTTAGCGCTTTAGGAATTCACGCATCCACCTCCATCGTGTTATTCGTGAGGTCATGTTAAAACATCGTGATTACGTTAAGGGTTTGATTATTAGTATTGCATGCCTTGATATTGCTCTTGTATAGATTTGGTTGCCATGAGGATTGTTTAAACTTATTCGTATACGTATGCTATGCCTAAACTTGTGTACTCGCCTTTGCTTTCGCATTGACATTATTTTAAAACATGTTACAGGTTGAAGGAGATGATGCTATGAAAACAATATAGCAAGGACTAGATACACACAAATTAGACGTTAGGTTTAATGTCGATGTATCAATTTTGTTATGACTTTGCAAATGTTGTATTGTTCTTTGTTTTGTTACATTGATGTATTTGACAATTCTTATGAAATGAAATATGGTTTAATTAATTATTGTCACTTAATAATGTTGTGACCAATGAGCAATCTCGTTTTCGTCTCATCCCGATGTTTCCGCCATCGGTTGGGGTGTTACAGATTGGTATCAGAGCCATAACTATAGGGAATTAGGTAGAATTGCCATGTTCGACCTAGTCTATAGTTCTAAGTACCCGTTGTGACCATTCTTGATTATGCTTAAAACTTTATGCTTCCTATTTTGCTTCTCTCTTTCCTTTTGGTCTTAATACATATACATGGTGTCTTCCTAAGACACTTTTACACAATACACGTTTGGACGCTTGAAGACACTCGTAATATAAACGAGACGACTTCACTAAAATAGGTGTGAAAACCGCAATTTGGTGAACGACTCTCAATCCACTATACTTATTCTTTTTGCACGCAATTATGCCATCGAGTTAGGAGTGAAATCCAAACCTTGATGGAAAATTTCCAACTCAAACTCTAGTGGACCCTTACCAACGAATCGGAATTTGCTCTTCGTTTGGTAAGTACCAACCACACTTAGGGTACAAAATCGTCAAGTTAGGGGTGAAACCCGCACCTTGTGATTAAGTCCCATTCCTTGATTTTCGCTCTCGCCAAAGTCTCGATTTTCCGATCGGTTAGAGACGTGTAGTAACTGGAAGGGTAAAATGTCGTTAGTCGCTTCTCGATGAGAGCATTTTACCTCTAGGCCAAAGCACGTTTCTCTAATTCGAAAAGATCTTCGATTCACTTTGGAATTGTCGACGATTCTCTACCCGAATCATTCCCATGTTTTACGAGCCTATTCTTTTTATGTGACTCAAATTTTATGTGTTTTGATACTTGTTACCTCGTTCATTTCAAACCGTTACACACTCGCACGTTTATCGCAATCAAAAACAATACTAACCCTCGTGAACAAACTAAATTTATACTCTTTATTTGTATTCATACGTGAGTATACATGTTATACTTGTTGAACTCATGCAAACCATGTGAACCATACTTGATGAACACATGCTTCTTATGTGAAACTTATGCGAATTTTATTAATACTCATGCATGCAAAACCTATTTTCTTTATTACAATCAAGTCTCATGCTTTTGTCTTGTTTACAACCTCTAGATGCCTCCTTTCCGTAACACGTTAAACCGCCTCAAGAAGTCCAAGAAGACGGATTCCCAGAAGGAATCCAACAACGAGGACTCATATCGAAGCAAGAACTGATTGGACTCGTTTCGGAGCAAATGGCCGGGCAATTGGCTAAGATCATGCCCGACATTGTTAGCCAAATCCACACCATACACGCCGAAGCCACACCTAAATCATCCGCTGATTCCAAACCTGATACCCCCAAACCATCTTACCAATTCAAGCATTTCATGGCTTGTAAACCAGTGGAATTCACTGGCATGGATGGTGTTACCGCCATGATCAATTGGTTTGATTCAATGGAGCTTATCTTCCTTCAGGGCGGCTGCCCTGAGGAACTCCGAACCCTTAATGCCACCGGGGTCTTCCGCAAGAGAGCCCTCGAGTGGTGGACCACCGAACGAAACACGCGAGGAAACGAAGCAGCCTATGCGATGACTTGGGAAGAGCTTAAGGAGCTCATGAAGGAGCAATTCTGTCCTCCCCATGAGACCCAGAAACTTGAAAACGAGTTCTGGAATCTCACACAACAGGGAGCGACGCTGAAGGATTGATTGCGCGCTTTAAACAGTTAAGTATCATTTGCCCTGGGCAAGTCGATACTGTTCCCAAGTCAATCGCCAAGCTCATCCGTTGCCTCTCACCGGTGATCATGAACCATGTAGCCGCAGCCAACCCTAAAACCCTCGAGGAAGCCTATGCCATAACCCTCCAACAAGGTCCCTACGTAGCATGCGCACCAAGCCATACCCAAAACACCACCGAATCACCTACCCCTCCAGCCAAGAAGCCCCACAACAAGAACAAGAAGCGGAAGGCTTCTTCTCAAAACAATTTTGTCGTCACCCCGCCTACCCAAAACACCACCAACCTGGACAAGGTTACATTGGCTCTCACCCCAAGTGTACCACTTGCAACTACCATCACCCTGTTGGCACCTCATCCTGAAAATGTGCCAACTGTAATAGGTTGGGACACCTCTCCAACTACTGTCGCCTACCCCAGAACCAGCAAACCCAAGCCCTTTTACCCAATCCTAACCCAAACCGCCAAACCCAAGCTACACCTGGTCGAACATGCTACAATTGTGGCGATCCTAACCATTTCGCCAACGTTTGCCCGAAACGCACCAACAACCAACAGCAACAACAAACCTAACCTGCGAAAGGACGAGCTTTTGTTCTCACCTCAGCTCAAGCCCAAAGTTCGAATGACGTCATCACTGGTACGTTCCTTGTGAACCATATCTATGCTACTTGTCTGTTTGATACTGGCGCGGATAGAAGTTTTGTATCCGTTGAATTTGAACCCTTGCATAAGTGCGAACGAACTAAAATGCCTAATCCTTTTGCTGTCGAAGTCGCTAATGGTAAGACCATCTCCGTTGACTCTGTTCTTTCTGGTTGCTCCCTAATCTTAACGATCATAAGTTTTCCATCGACCTCATACCTATGCAAATGGGTAGCTTTGACGTCATAGTAGGCATGGACTGGCTTAAGCGAGTTCATGCTGAAGTCGTTTGTTCTGAGAAATTCATTCGTCTTCCCCTACCTCAAGGTGACTCTTTACACGTCTATGGTGAGAAACCTTCTAAGGGTCTCAAGCTTATGTCATGCATCAAAGCGAACAAGTATTTGCGTAAGGAGTACTTTGCCTTTCTCGCCCACGTTGTGGAAAAGAAAGACAAAGGTCCTAGCATAAGTGATGTTCCTGTCGTTTGTGAGTTCCCTTCTGTTTTCCCTGAGGATCTCCCTGGTCCTCCGCCTCCTCGAGCTGTCGATTTTTGTATTGACCTCATTCCTGGCGCAACTCCTGTTGCGAAGGCTCCCTATCGTTTAGCACCCTCGGAGATGCAAGAGCTATCAAGCCAACTTCAAGAGCTTCTTGATAAAGGCTTTATACGCCCTAGTACTTCCCCTTGGGGCGCTCCCGTGTTGTTCGTCAAGAAGAAAGATGGGTTTTTTCGGATGTGCATTGATTATCGTGAGCTCAATAAACTTACAGTCAAAAACCGATACCCACTTCCTCGTATTGACGATCTCTTCGATCAATTGCAAGGCGCGAAGTGCTTTTCAAAGGTTGATCTCCGTTCTGGCTATCATCAACTTCGGGTTTTCGAGGAAGATGTACCCAAAACCGCATTTCGCACACGTTATGGACACTACGAGTTCGTGGTCATGCCTTTTGGTTTGACCAATGCTCCTGCAGTGTTTATGGATCTCATGAACCGTGTGTGTAAGCCTTTTCTCGATCATTTCGTCATTGTATTCATCGACGATATCCTAATCTACTCTAAGACGAAAGAAGAACATGGACGACATTTGCGTCTTATTCTTCAGCTTTTGAAAACCGAACGTCTGTATGCCAAATTCTCCAAGTGTGAATTTTGGCTAAAAGAGGTTCAATTCTTAGGTCACACCGTCAATGAACTTGGTATTCATGTTGACCCTGCAAAGATAGAAGCTGTGAAGAATTGGATTGCACCTAAGTCGCCCTCTGAAATTCGTTCGTTTCTTGGCCTAGCTGGGTATTATCGCCGTTTCATCTCGAACTTCTCGAAGATCGCCGTTCCTTTGACTTCGTTGACTCAAAAAGTAAACCTTTTGTTTGGGGTCCCGAACAAGAAGAATCTTTCCAAACGCTCAAGGACATGCTTTGTAATGCTCCTATTCTCACTCTCCCCGATGGGAACGACGATTTCGTCGTGTATTGCGATGCCTCTAACCAGGGTCTTGGTTGCGTTCTCATGCAACGGGACAAAGTAATCGCTTACGCGTCGAGACAACTCAAAGTTCATGAGAAAAACTATACTACTCACGACCTTGAACTTGGTGCAGTTGTTTTTGCGTTAAAGATTTGGCGACACTACCTTTATGGTACAAAGTGTACGGTCTTTACCGACCACAAGAGCCTCCAACACATCTTTGATCAAAAGGAACTCAACATGCGTCAACTTCGTTGGGTAGAATTGTTAAACGACTACGACTGCGATATCGCTACCACCTTGGTAAGGCGAATGTCGTGGCCGATGCACTTAGTCGTAAGACTCATGTCAAGAGTGCTCGTTGCTACCAAATCGTGGGAAAACTCAATGAGTTGATTCGACAAGCACAATTTGCTGTCATTAACGAGGGTAACCTCGATAACGAGTTGAATTGTGGAATCGAAACCCACTCGAAGCTAAGCCTGATGGTATTCTTTACTACCATAGTCGCATTTGGATTCCCGATCGTCTCAATCTTCGGACTACTTTGATGGACGAAGCTCACAAATCCCGATACTCCGTTCATCCTGGAGCTGATAAGATGTATCATGACTTGCGCGCATCCTATTGGTGGCCTGGAATGAAACGTGATATCGCTTTCTACGTCTCCAAATGCCTTACGTGTTCCAAAGTCAAGGCAGAACATCAACGTCCCTCCGGTTTGCTCGAACAACCAGAAATTCCGGTCTGGAAATGGGAGAGCATAGCCATGGATTTCATCACGAAATTGCCTCGTACCTCGTCTGGTCACGACAGCATTTGGGTCATCATCGATCGCTTGACCAAATCCGCACACTTCCTCGCCATTCGTGAAGATTACAAGGTCGAGAAATTGGCTCGTATCTATACGAGTGAAATAATTAGTTGTCACGGTACTCCTTTTGATATTATTTCTGATCGTGATGCTCGTTTCACTTCTCGCCTTTGGCAAACTTTCTAATCCGCCCTTGGCACTCATTTGAATCTTAGCACCGTTTTCATCCTCAATCTGACGGTTAGACCGAGCGTACTATCCAAACTCTAGAGGATATGCTTCGATCATGCGTAATCGATTTTGGCGGCAACTGGGATTCGCACTTACCCTTGGTAGAATTCTCATACAACAACAGCTATCACGCAAGTATTCAAATGGCTCCATTTGAAGCACTGCATGGTCGCAAATGCCGTTCGCCTATTTGTTGGCACGAGATCGGAGACGTACAACTCACCGGTCCCGAACTTATACAAGAGACGACGGACAAGATCCTACAGATTCGTGACAACTTGCTCAAAGCTCGAAGCCGACAAAAGAGCTATGCTGATAGAAGACGCAAACCTTTGGAATTCAACATAGGTGACCACGTACTTCTCAAGGTTGCACCTTGGAAAGGTGTTGTTCGTTTTGGTAAGAAAGGCAAACTCGCTCCTCGCTATGTGGGTCCTTTCAAGATTCTCGAAAGGATAGGCAAGGTAGCGTATCGACTGGATCTACCTCAAACGCTCAGCAATGTCCATCCTGTGTTTCATGTTTCGAATTTAAAGAAGTGTCTAGCCAAAGAAGGACTTCAAGTTCCACTCGAAGATCTTCAGATCAACGATACCTTGCACTTTGTGGAGAAACCGGTCGAAATCATGGACCGAGGAACCAAGCAACTGAGGCGCAGTCGTATTCCTATTGTCAAGGTTCGATGGGAAGGTAGACGTGGCGCCGAATTCACTTGGGAACTTGAAAGTGATATGAAGACTAAGTATCCATATCTCTTCGTTACATCTTCCTAAATTTCGGGACGAAATTTCCTAAAGGAGGGGAGACTGTAACGCTCCGCGTTTCTATACTTTCTATATTTGGAAACCTTGTATCGTACTTCTATTTTTAGTAAGCGTTGTATCTTGTATTCGTCTTTCGTTGTAAATGTTGTAAACCGAGACTTGGATTGTAATGAGAAACTCGTATTTTATCTATATTATGTTAATTATAGTCATGTTACACTTATACTTGTTCATACTTTAAACGTGTAAACATATTCGTGGTACTCTCAATCGTAAACGTGTGATAACTCGCAAACTTGATTTGTATTGCGTAAACGAGACTCAAACGTGAAATCTTTAATCGTTAAACTAAATTCGTTACGAAAATATAATTACCTATTCATTCATTAAGTTAATTAATTAAATTAATTAATTAATTAATTAATTAAATTAGTTAATAAAATTAATTAATTTCTTTTTACAAAAAAAAATTAAAATGCTAATATATATATATATATATATATATATATAACATTTTGAATTTAAATGTTAATATCTTCTTTAATAAAGTCCAAGGTTTAAAGTGAAATTATTGGATTCTTGAACTTCAGGGGCCTTTCCCTGCCAATTGTGAAACTGAATTATTGAGTTTTGATTAAAAATAAAAGAAAATAATAATAATCAAACAAAACCGGATCCGCGGGACTCGAACCCGGGACCTCCGGTTCAACATGCAGCGCCTTAATCACTCCGCCACTCGCCATCAATCTGAAGTAACCCGGAACAAAAGCCTTATATGCTTTGTTCCTGGTCGAGCTGAAAGGCAACAAGCGCGGACAGCAAACAATTGGACGGGTTTTTGGTTAATTTTTTGAACTTTTTCCCATTAATTACCCACTTAAACCCCACCTAACTAACCCTAATCCTTCCCCTATAAAAACCCACTCTAATCCAAGCATTTTTACACTTTAATCTCTCTCAAATCACTCTCAAATCACCTCAAGATCCTTGCAACATCAGATTTTCGAGCAGATTGTATACCTCTTACTAAAGTGAGTGTAACTCACTCATTTCTTAATGAAATCACTCCATTCTTTTTCCTACTTGCTTGGATAAACTTTGGGTTGAATTCCTAGGTTTCTCCATGGAGAATCCAGACTTGGAAATGCCCCAAAATGTCCACAAACTTTCTGTTTTGTCTAAACTTTTATCAAACTTGTGTTTTAACTTCAACAAACTTGTGTTCTTGTGCTTACAATCAAGCTTATGATTAGTAAAGCCTAACCAAGCTTGTTAACATGAACTAAGGGCTGTTTTAACACCCTAAACTTTCTGTTTTTGAAGAGCATTGAGCTCACAAGTGATGCAAGTTCTTAAACTTGTTCATGTGTGTCCACCAAGGAAGTTTGGGCTATCCTAACTTGAGACCACACATCACTTGATGATTTTTCATCAAGATCCCAAGATAGTTTGCTAGACTTAAAGTGTCACAACCCCACAAAGCCGTTGACGATTGTCATCGCGTGCTCGTCGGGTTGTGAATACTTGGCTACTTGGTATCTAGATGACACCTTATCATCCTTGTCTTTACATTCTTGTATAGTGTATAGTTCTTGTACCCTCCTTGTTACCAATGGTAACTTGTGTAGTGGTGAACATAATCCGAGGTTCAAAGTGGATGGTTTAACCTCCCACCTCATACTTGACATACATGACACTAGAGGTTACAAAGTGGATGGTTCATCTCCCACCTCCTACATGATTATAATGATATATATATAACTATATTATAATTCTAAAACCGAAACCTTGATAATGAACTTATAATCACCTATCAAGTTATTAAGTTTAACACTAAAGTATGTAATTCCTTGTCACGATTCTAATAGGCCCGAACCTATGAAATCACACCCAAACTCGTAAGAGTTACTATAGTGTCAAGAACCCACAGTGACAACTTATTTGTACGTAAAAATAACATAAAATATTTATTATTGCTGGGAATACACTACATAATCGTTCGAAACTAGACCATAACCATCATAATATTATAGAAATTTATCAACCTGACTCATCCAAACTTTAGGATTGTACAATAGAATGAAGACGTGTAGAAATAGCGTTATTAATAACACTGACCACTAATTGTTATAATTATCAGTGTAAACAGTTCATATTACCAATCTCGAAACTTAGCAACGTGAATTTGAAACACCAACTGATACATAAAAAAGCATGAGTTGAAATGGTCTTTTATGGAAATTGCATATGAACTGAACTTAGCAATTAACATTTTTTTGCCTTATTCATTTCAAAACTTAGACGACATATTTAAATTGACACGTAAACACCTATTGAATTCGTTTAGTCAAGTTAAAAATACATGTGAATTAACTAAGGTTGAATAATGTATGGCATTTGAAATGCGAAGATTAGGTGATGATTTGTTTTTCTAAAAGTTGAGTTTGTGACTAATAGCCACAACTTTGTATCCCTATGATAGATGGATAACAAATAACATAGTTTAAGACTTCGAAGACATACTATGAAACCTCATAAAAGTCCACTATCTATATAAAATAAAAAATTAGAGTTTATTTAATGTGATTATATCAAATTTGTCTTACTTTACAAAATGTCTTTACGTGATGTTGAGGTATTTACTTTTTATTTGAAAATTCTTATATAAGAAATGTTAAATCAAGGTTTGCAATAAATATTGTTTAATATGTGTAAAATCACTATTGTTTTATTTTGATTATAGACAATGTTTATAGGCTTTACAGAAACATCTATCGCTCCAATTACAGGTTTATTTTGTATATTGCAACTAAATAAATAACAAATAATATAGTTTGGAGACGTACCTCGTTTTGTGTTTAGATTTCGGGGGTTTTGGGATTACTTATGAACCAACTTATTGATTTATTAGTGTTAATTCCGTGAATTTCTTGGTGTAGACAAAAAAATATGTTTTTGAGGTATTGCTATCAAATAGAACGCATAAATACGTTTCTAATGAACATACTGATTTTTTTAAATAAATTGTTATCGAATACAAAAGGTCCATAAAGTAAATAAAACAATCTACGTACTTTAGATATAATTAAAACGAAAACATCAAATTGAGTTTCTTTTGTACAAAATAACCATAATAAAACCTATCAATCTAATACTTGTGCTTTTTGGAGATTGGTAACCAATAACCTTGCACTGCTCAACATCCGCTTTTATTCATGAGTTCAATGGATCTGCCCGGTAATTCGTTGACCCATCTTGGACTACATCTTTATTTCAAAGCTTTGATTTCCTCTAGACTTCTCTTATCCAGTTCATAGTGTAACCAAACTTGTCCCCTTCCCTTAGAAACTTTCCGTTGACCACATCCAGGTCAGATCTCAACCTTTCCTCCCCTTCCTCTAAGTACACATCAAACAATAAACACCTGAGTTCCTAAAAAGGATTATCATATCTAAGACCTGTAGGTAATAATAAATTCGTATTGATTGTTGTAGTTGCATTTGTATGGTTTTAGCTATTACCTAAGAAACATTTAAATTTTTATCAAGTTTGAAAATTATTTTGAGTCCCCTGTCATTTTTTGTAATTCTAAAAACTTGATTACGATTATCCAAGTTAAACGGTGAGACCTCGATCTTGAACGCTAAACTTTTTGTCCAACAAAAACAGTTAAGAGTTCATCAAGAAATGCTAACAAATTAGCAAACTGTAAATTAGATTGTGTTATCAGATTGTGATGAAACATATAATGAAATCAATATACTAACTTATCATATAAACATGCAGGAAACCCTTGTTTATGATGAAATAGCATAAAATTACTAAGAACCAGATTAGAAAAAATAAAAAACTAAACATGCACAATCCAATCGACATTACTACTATGTGTTATCAGATTGGGATGAGATCTTAATCCCTAAAAAAACGGTATCGATGGTAAGTAGTTACACGAAAGAACCCGAAATAAAGAACACTAGTATCAAAATCTATATCTATACTATATAATAAAATAACCATTTTAGAGAACTAGTCGTCATATTAGACCATGTTTCTTATGAATAATCATTATTTAGTTTAACTCTTTTTTAATTAATTTTAGATATCTCTCCTACTAAATATTATTTAGTTTAATCTCTTATATTTATTTAATTATAGATAATTATTATTTAGTTTAAATTTAATGTACATAACAAATTTAAAACGAAAATATTAAATAATATATTAGATTCGCAGACTTTGAAACAAATCATATACAACCTTATTCTAGGTTATTCCAATGGATTTTGTGATAAAGTACTGGGATAATTTTGATAGAAAAAATATGTTTGTTGGTGAACATTAGCACATAATTTAAATATAAAAATAAATATATCATTAGTTACTTTTTTAAAAAAAATATTGAACCTCAAAAAGTAAATAAAAGTTTCATTGTTATCTTGTTTTGTTGAAACGACATATATATATATACAACACATGTTAGGTTAGAACTCCATGTATTACACGGGTTGAATAAATGTACTTTTATATATTAAAAACAAAACAATATATCTTTAAAACAACGTTTATTATACAGGTTGAATACATGTAATTTTATATATTAAATGATAAAATAGAAAGTTATGCCTTTAATAACTCCGTATGTTATACATGTTAAATAAATTGTAATTTTATATACCAAACAATAAAGAAAATGTTGTATCTTTAAAAACCTGTGTATTTACACGTGTTGAATAAATGTAATTTTGTATACATAAATAATAAAAAAAATCATTCTTATTATTAAAACTTTGTTATAGTTTTATTCAACATGTGCAATACATGTTTTTTTAAGATACTAATAATATTATTAATATTTAATATATATATATAGCTATATTTATTCAATCCGTCTAAAACACGGGGTTATAACTTAGTTATAGGTAATCAACGAAAACTAACATGTTTATTGAACAAGGAAGGATTAAATGTACGCGACATATGGTCTGGATGAGAGAATCTGGGTTGTGTAAAAAACAGGCTCGTGATTGATTGTTGTGTGTGGAATCCACGTAAGCCTTAAATACCATGGCGTGTTTTTTTTTACCCGAATACATAATATGGGTTCGCCTAACCCGACATAACCTTTTAAGTGAGAAAACACTAATGAGAGGCTCTAGAAAGATGTCATGTGTCCCTATGTATGTTTATTATCAAGTAGTATAGCTATAGATAAGATAAATACAGATAACTTTTATAATGAATGGGTTAGGGTAAAATGAAAACTCATACGAGTTGTGAGAATTTAGAGAACTCGTCTTACGAAAGGTTTTTCCAAAAAATAAAAAATAAATAAAAAAACTTGTTTTTTTTTCATTTACGGCAGCCGTAAATACTGTAATAGGTGATGTCATGCTTATGTCATTACCTTTTTACAGCCACTGTAAGGGCCCGAAAAACCCCACTTTGAAAAAAAAATTTAAACATTTTTTACGACGGTGTTTTCTAACGTTTTAATCTAGGGGTGTGAAAAAAATGGGGTTGAAAATCGCACGGGAAGGCCGAGTTCTCTAAGTTCTCACAACTCAAAGAGGTTTTCTCTTGATCCTGATACTACAATGAATATATATATATATATATATATATATATATATATATATATATTAGTTTAAGAACTCGCGAGTTTCGTGGGTGGCCTAAAACACAAATGTATAATTTTTTTTTATTTTGAACAACAAATTTGAATCAATGACGGACCACTGGAGTATCATCGTGCAAAATAAATCTTTTAAATAAATAAACATTCAAGTATGCAATTACTAAACTACAATGAGACAAATAATTTAAGCTCTGGACATAGATGATGCGAAGTGTGTAACTTTCCATGTATCGAATAGAATGGATAGTGAATTAGAACGCATCATTATTAATGTAGAATGGTAGGCTAATATGTAAGTGTTTTTATAAATATGTATGTAAATGTGTTAGACGGATTACTTAAAGTAAATTATATTATTTAACAATGATAACAAATAACATTTTTTAATAAACTGATTAAGAAGAACATACCCGCTACACTTTGGATTTGATTCGTTTGAACTATTTGACCACTTTGTTACCAAAAGCATCAATCACCATTTTCCTTAACCCGTTAATAAAATTGCCACCTCTACTCACACTACTACACCCCTAACACATGTTAGGCGGAAAATATAAGGCATAGGTTGTTAATAAGATGCTAAATTAAACTAAAAGGAAAAAAAAACTATCATTTAACATTAGCACAAGCAATAGAAAACCCATAAATAAGTAGAAACTTCAAGGTGTTACCGTAAGGGTTGGAACCCGCAAACCAAACACGTGTCAGTGCACCATCCACCCTTAATAACATAATATAGATAGATGATTAAGTGATTGATATAGTATCTATTGATTAGCATGTGTTATCAACGTTGTATGTTAAAAACCGTAAAGGTTGGAACCCGCAATCCTAATCTACTTTTAAACCCATCAGTGTGTTAAATCGCCATGAACTTATTAAAAAAATTAGTTTTCTAACAAAGAGCATCTTAAAGTGGTACATAATTAAGAATACCATATCAACATTGTAGAGGGGGTGCATGTGGTTGTAAGAGCATCTTAAAGTGGTAGTTATAAATATCTTAGGTTATAGTCATATCCTTAACATTCGATGTACAAAGTGTTTCATTAAAAGAAAAAGAACAATTTTAAAAGACATGAAAAACTGTCATTACAACTCTTCAATTGAAAACTCACACCGACACCATTTCGTCCTTACGAAACTCTCTACATCCGAACCAGGATCATTTGTAAAAAACACATGCTCATGGTCTTGTTCAAACAATGGTTGTAACGCAACATCAGATTGACCAATATCTTCATTTGTTAATAGATGCACAACATACCTTTATAAATGAACATATGAATCAATATTAAATGAACCAATATATACATTCTGTATAAGATACAAACACCAGTACTTCACTCGAAAGTGTGTAACATTCTGTGATTGAAAACAGTCCTAAAAAACTTGTATTTATTAGAACTAAAAATGGGGGAAAAAAAAAAAGAATACCTTATGGAATTTGCTAGAAAATCTCACAAAGAACTGGCCTGCAAAAGTTCTCAAAGTAGGACATCAATAAGATTATGAATACTAATAGTAATCTCAATTACTTATATTACATTACACTCTTATACAAAAACCAACTAATAGTTACGTTCAACACCGAGTCGGTGCAACCGGACCGTGTCTTTTTATTAGGCAGCGATTCAACAAAATAAATGTAATAATTCTTCTCGCTCCTTTTACTTCAATCCATATGAATGAAAATTGATTCAATCAAGAACACAATTGATTATTGCTCCATTGAAATGGTCAACATTGTATTATCCAATCTCGCCGGTTCTACGCTAAAATATAGAAATCTATATTAATCAAATTAAACCAAGAACAATCAACCGAAGAACATCAAAATCACTAGAGTTTTGTTTTCCCACGAACGTTGAAAAATATGGAATGCGTAACGCCGTCTTAAGACGAAGACGATTTCAGACTTTAGTTCGTTCAATTTTGCTTCATTCGCTTTCGTTGCAGGCGAAGATTGGATGGTTTCGGTGTAGACGACGGTTTCATTTTGGTTGTGGCGACGATTGGATTGGATGATTTTGGTGTGGATGACGGTTTCGATTTTGGTTCGTTTGATGTGAAAGACATTCGATTTATTCAGGTTTCATATGGATCAATGGCATTCAAACTGCAGTTTCATGCAACTCAAGTAACTTTTGTTTAATAATCTAATTATTATAATGGATCCCTTATGAATGTTCCAACGTCTCATTATATATGGATTTCAAAGCACCGATTGATTTAAGAAAAATAGTTATAGATATGGAATCCACCATTTCATTCTTTTACTAAATTAACAATCTAAATAAATCAAATTTCTAAAATATTAATTCCAGAGATTAATCCCGGCAAATGACTTTTTGCATCTAAATCAGAAGAAAGTTTCTTCAATCTATTTACGGTGTAATGCCTTGTCAATGTTTGCAATTTGTTTTTCCTTTTTGAACTGCAACAGATCGATGCCGAGATTTTTCAAGATCTGTTTATCACAAATTTGGCTTTCCATGTTTTGTTAAGGGCATTTAAATCAGAAATAATCTGTCTTTTGTTGATTCTATAGTCGGCTTTGTTGTTTCAGATGGACCTTTTGTTTTTCAGTTTATAAAAATCTAAATTAATGACAAATAATAAGTTTTAAAAACTATATTATAAAAAAGTGGATAGAAAGAAGAACAAAAAAGGCGTTTATTACATTACATTTTCTTTATTTATCAGTGATGTGTAATAATCTTTACATCAAAAAATTAACAATGAATGTCTTGCACATGATTGGTTAACCTGCTGACTTTTTTTTAGTCACATTATTTAGTTTGCTATTCTGCATTATATTATATTCTTATACAAAAACTAACTATTATATATAATCCAATAGAATAATTGAATGTAAAAAAAATCAATAGAATAATTGAATGGTAACAAAGTGTTGCTCCAGATAAATGTTCTTTGTTTTTTTTTTGCCACTCAAGTAATCCTCTAGATGTGTTCCAGATGCATAATTTGATATGAAAACTATAATTTAACGGGGGATGAAGTGACACTTTACTATTATGTTAGAAGTATAACGAAATCGTTGTAATTGAGATTTATATTGTTAAATTCTTTTTACTTGATGTGTTTCATTGTGTTTGTACAATTTTTTATGCCTATTTTATCCATTTATTCAAATCTCTTTACATAGAAAAAAATATTTCTTAGTTTTCTTTATTGTGAAGAGATTGGATGTCTATTTTGAACACGTATTTAACAAACAACTACGTTCTGCACTTGACGTCTTTTATCATTTATTGTATATATTTGATATTTGTTTACTCTTTTTTACATTTCATTGCTGCACAGGAAACTCAAACTGCCATTCATCGATATATCTGCAATGAGGCATGTTGTTTTTAACCGAGATCGTTTCACTAAACAAGCCTTGAAAAGACACACGTAACTTCTTGCATCATACAATTGTTAATTTGACACTCTTTTTGCCCAAAAGTTTCATTTGAACTCGATGATAAGCATACTTCACAAAAATTTAAGGGTAAAAGAGTGCGATAGCCTACTTCTAACACCTTAGGTTGTCTTACTTGCTCAAATGAAAATTTTGGTGGTCAATCGCCAATGCTTAACACAAATATACTTGAAAATCAGAGTTAAAATCTTGACAACACAAACAATATGTTAATTTGGAATTTAATAAATTCAATTCCAGCTTATAAGCAAATGAAAAATTACGGCCAACATCCCGCCGCAACTGGCGGGTTGGCTTACTTATATGTACCAACTCTTTTTACATGCTTTTCATGATAGAAACAAAGTTCAACTTTGAAAACAACATGAATACATGCTATAAGGAGTCTCCTATTCCTAACAGGTAAAGGAAGCTGAATAGTAGGACCATACCTGAAATCCTACTGCAGTAAACTGCTCTAGTAAATTACCAGCAATGTATGAAGTGTTCTACCTGTAATTCCTCTTCTTAATTTTGAGTACAATCACTTCAAATCGACCGCCATCTCCCCCGTCTTACTACTTCTTCTCTTTGCAACATCAATCCCTCTCTATGTAGTTTGATTCCTCTCTCTGATGTAACCTAATAAGTGCATGGGTCAGGAATTTTTCAAATATACCCACCCGTATGCAAACATAAGTATGTACAAACTGGCTAAATAATCCAATGTGCCGTACGATGCAAGGGAGGATTTCCCGTGACGCTCAGAAAGACAATCACAACCACAAAAGTTAAATGCACAAAGATTAGTAAAATCAACAACACAATAGGGTTAAAGATTAAACCTTTGATTGAACAATTATGTGAGTAGAATCTTCCAAAAAACCTTTAATCAAAAACCCTATAATCCGCACCTTATATTAGACTGATTATTGATTTAGGGTTCATCAAATTCAGGATATCAATCCGGGTTAACCGATCAAGTGTTAAAGACGATCGGCTCATAAAAAATCAGTTCGCCGGAAAAACCTAAGCTTTGTGGAAATCGCCTTGTCAGCCATAAACACCGCTGCCGCCGCCACTCCTCCATCATCAACATCAGACCACTATTGTCGCCGCCTAGACACAACCACTGCCTGGCTTGTTCCTGATCTATGTAAACATACACAAATCAAAGATTAACATATACAATCCGAGGATGAATGAAGTGAGAAGATGAACTTTTTAGTTTAAATACATATGAAGAAGGAAAGGCTCGTAACTTTGGGAAGTTTGTATTGATTAGAGAGAGAGAATTGAAGAGGGGCGCGTGATGAAAGTGAAGGAGAACAGAGGAAAATTATATTGGCGCTCATACACAATTCTCTAGCCAAAGAGATAAGAGTGAATTTTTTTAGTATAGTAGATATAAGAGTTAAATATTTAGTTGGTATCTGTGGTTTGCAAAAATTTCAGCGTTGGTTCTAGTGGTTTACTATTTACACTCGTAGTACCCAAACTTGTAAAAAATGAACTCGATTGGTCCCCTGCCTAACTTCAGTTAAATAACTCTGTTAAAACACCCCACGTGCTTGGCACGTGAGGGCAATTTCGTCCATTCAGTTTGATTTGATGTTCACTTTTTGCAATTGCACACTTAGTCCTAGACGTCAGTTGATATTTATTGGTTTCCCTCTCATTTCTGTTCATCTCCCCACCGTAACACACACCTACAAAGACTCACCGTCTCTTCGTTTCTCTGCAACATCCCGGCGATTGAACAGATAATCGGTGCGTTTAGGGCTGATCGAAGGGAATGGGTTGGTACATTAGGGTTGAGTTTGATGATTTTAATCCAGATCGTGATTATAGTAATTTTTTTATGCTGATAGTGCTAAAGTTCAAACATTCAGCGATTTTGTAGTGTTTGTTTTACATAATTACTGACACACACTGTTTTGGTCGTTTTCTGTTATGTTTTTTGAGCAGATGGAAACCCTAGTTTGTTTTCTGCAAGAATCTTCTATGCTGGAACTTTTCGGAGGTTTCCAGGAAGAAGGTATGTTCAAGGAAGGTCACCGTATGTTGATTACATCGACATTGATGAGTTTTCTGTCCATGAAGTTGATTGGATGATGCGAGACCTTAACCTGTTCAAAGAGAAGGTGCCAATTTATTATCATTTTCAAATACCTGGTAGAGATTTAGATACTGGTTTGGTAGCTTTAGGGTGTGATGCTGATGTTCGTAACTTGGCACAATATGTGGGTGAAAATAAGTTAATCAACTTTTACATTGAACATGTAAAATCTGTGGTTGATACTTATTTTAAAATCACCAGAGGGACCATCTAGGGTTGTTATTGAGGAATTAGTAGGGGAAAGCCAAAATGTCCAGGAGAATGTTGGTGTTAGACAAAACAAAGAAAAGTTAGTACCTAGGAGGAGACTGATGCTTGAGTATGTTGAAGGGTCATCTAGTGCAAATAAGAATACAAGTAACATGTTTGTTGATAATTCAGTAGGTAACAATGATAATCCGGTAGGTAACAATGATAATATAGAGACTGGGACTTATAATGTAAACCAGGGTACATGTGTAGATAGTTTTAACTTTGACGACATTGACTTTTCTGGAGTATTCCCAAACAATGAGGGTCTTAAGGATGCTGAGGGTGAGGTAGAGATTTTGTAGGAATGAGAATGAGGGTAATGGGGAGGATGAGGGTGACATGGAGTCCGATAGTTATAAGGAGGTTGAGGATGACATGGAGTCTGATAGTTATAGTGAGGATGAGGGTGACAAAGTGGATGAGGGGGGTAGTGAGGCTGACTGTTCTCATCAAAGTGAGGCTGAATGTGATGACTCAGAAGACAGTGACTACATTGTTGACAATGATTATGAGGTGGAAGAAACAGAAGTTGATATGAGAGACTTCAATACTTTTGTAGATGAGGATGAAGAATATGTAGGCAGCCTTAATTCTGGCACTAATAGTGTTAGAAATGAAGTGGATTATGAAAAGGAAATTGATGATAACTTTAGCTACGAATCATTTGATAGCTTAACTGATGAATCAATGGAAGATTTTGAAACAAGAAGGAGCAAGAAGCTAAGGGAAATCAGGCATAAACAAAAGGTTAGCATTTGTTTAACTAACTCTTTACTTAACTGTTTATTATTTACGTAAGCATTTGTTAAATTATCTAATAACTGTTGACATTGAACAGGGAAAGACTAGGATGCATGAGGCGAGGTTTTACTTGGGTCAACAATTTGGATCTGCAAAGGAGATTAAAGAACATGTTAGGCAGCATGCCGTTCTTACCAGAAGGGAGTTGTCATTTTCGAGAAATGACAAGGCTAGGATAAGAGTCATTTGTGAATGTAATGTACCAGTTTATAAGAAAGGTGATGGGTTTGTAAAACAAGTATCCAAGAAAGGCAATAAGCGAAAATCTACTGTTGGGCCCAAGCCCAGTGAGTCTGCTGTTAGGCCCAGTTCCAGAGAATCTCTTAGGGAGTCTCAAAAGTCAGCATTGGCACTAAGTCCCAATGCCATATTCTGTAGAAAAAGAAAAGAAAGATTAGAGAAGGCAGCTTGTACATTTATGTTGTATGTGGCTAAAGAGAAAGATGACATTGAAACTTGGACAGTGAAAACTCACAAGGCAGAGCACACCTGTCTCCAAGCTAGAGAAAGTCTACACCTTACAGCAAAGTTCATGGCTAAGGACCCTTCTGTGAAGAGATTGGTTGAATGTAACAAAGACATCCCAGTGAGGACCATCCAAGAAGAGTTGTCAAGGAAGTATGAATTAAGAGTTTCAAGGATGAAAGCCTTTAGGGCAAAGATACTTGCTTCGAAGGAAGTTCAAGGGGACAACAAGGAACAATATGCAAGGCTAAGGGATTACATAATAGAGCTTCAAAGTGCAAATCCAAACACAACAGTGCACATTGAAGTTGAGTCTGAACCCAACCCATCTTCTCCAATAAGGGTGTTCAAGAGGATTTACATCTGCTTGGGTCCACTGAAGCTAGGCTTCAAGGAATGTGGGAGGGACATACTAGGCTTAGATAGGGCTTTTTTGAAGGGTTCTCAACAGGGTCAGGTATTAGTTGCATTAGGCTTGGATTCCAACAACGGGCTCTATCCACTGGCCTATGCAATTGCAGAAGCAGAAAACAAGGATTCTTAGACATGGTTTTTGGAATGTCTCAAAATGACTAGCACTACAAAGCAACTCACATTTTACCTTCATATCTGGTAGACAAAAGGTTAGCCTTACTTTTTAGAGTTGAATTGTTTATAAATATGTTTTTTATTGCTTTGTTTGTTTTGATTTTAACATGTTTGCTGTTTTGGGTGTTAAATTTAGGGCCTTATTCCAGCACTTGAAAAGGTATTCCCAGCTGCAGAACATAGGTTCTGCCTTAAGCATATTCACCAGAATATGAAGTTAAAATGGAGGGGCAAAGGCTTTAAAGATTGCTTATGGGCATGTGCAACTGCCAGAACCGGTACTTACTTTTAAGCATTTATTCATTCGAGTGTCGGGTCAACAATTTACTGACTTGTTATTCATGATTGTTCTTGTATAATAGTACCTGAGTTTAGGGATAAAATAGAAGAGTTGAAGAAGTTCAATGAGGAAGCATACAAATGGTTGGCACAAATTCCACCAAAGCATTGGTCGAGATCACACTTCACAGGTAATATTCACTTTAAAGATTAGACTAGTTGCTAATTTAAGCACCAAAGGAATTTATCACTTTATACATTTCTTTTTTGGTTATCAATGTGTAGGTTGGGCACAATCTGATGTTCTACTAAACAACATGTGTGAAGTTTTTAATGCCAAGACTGTTGAAGGGAGGGAAAAGCCAATCATTTCATGTTTGGAATATCTTAGAGAGTATTTGATGAAGAGAATAGTCAATGTGATGAAGGTGCAACAGCAGTGTAAGGGCCCCCTCACACCAAAGATAACAGAGATCTTTGATGAGATCAAGAAGGCTGTAGCCCAATGCAGTGTGAAATGGTGTGGTGATAGTAGGTGGCAGGTACAAGGACTCTTGGGCAATATGTTGTGAATGTTGAACAAAGGGTTTGTACTTGTAGGAGGTGGGAAATTTCAGGAATCCCATGTAAGCATGCCGTAGCTGTTAACTGGGATATGGCTGCACACAAACAACAGGTGGGGCCACCTGAGGATTGGGTTCATCCATGCTACTATCTGGACACTTGGAAAAAGGCTTATGCCTACAAGATTGGTCCAATCAATGGTCCCAAACTCTGGCCAATATCACCAGTTCCAACAACATTGACCCCTCCACTTCGCCACAAACAAGCTGGCAGGCCAAAGAAGAAGAGGAGAAAAGACCAAGTGGAGGTTGAAGATATATTGGAGAAGAAAGGGAAGATGACTAGAAAGGGTGGGTCTGTAACCTGTAAGAAATGCAAAGGGAATGGCCATAATTCAAGAGGTTGCAAGGCTGCAAAGAAAGGAATGGGTGCTGAAGGTGGTTCTGCAGCTGCTGCTGCTGCTGGTGGTTATGCTGCTGATGGTGACTTTGCAGGTCAAGAATAAGCTGGATACGCTTAACTGATAAAGGGCTAGATTTTAAATATCTTTTTGTTATTGTCACACCCCGACCCGCAGCGGAATAAGAGTCGGGGCATAATTGGGTTATCACCAAAGCTCATGATGTTTACTAATATGTTTCATATTTATTAAATTCAAAATTACAACTTCAATATTCCAAACAAGTTCATACAAATACAAGGAAAAAGTAAATAAGTCAACAATCCAAAATCTAAACTGATTTATTCTTTTAGGCCGTCCTATATGTTTCTTGCTACAACTGGATCACCTGTATCATGTGTAAAAATAGGGGTTTTTGGGTCAACAAAAGTTGGCGAGTGAACCTTGTTAGAAAACATTTATTATTGATTTCCTGTTGTATTTAATATGGAAAAATTGTGCCATAATCATATGTGAGCAAACGTAAATAAATATACAATAACAAACAATAACAAACCACCTTGCATGAGTATATGACATGAATGATAATGTATATGTTGGCAACGTCACGTTCCGCTCATAGGTAATGGGGAACGGACGGCCTATGATGATGTATGTGCGATCAAGGCTCAATCAAACGGAGCCGATCGTATGTTGGCAACGCCACGTTCCGTTCATAGGTAATGGCGAACGGTTCCGCTCATAGGTAATGGGGAACAGACGGCCTATGATGATGTATGTACTGAAAATGATAAATTTAATCTAAACATTAACCACACAAACAGTTGATACATATTGAATACACATTTGATCATGGATATGATGGATGCACAAGTGTTTAAATGAAATAAATAATAAGACACATGATACACCCCAAAAAGTGATTAAAAGGGGAATTTGTAGAGATTCACTCACATTGGGTGCGTTCATTTGATGATGTTGAATGCGCACGAGTTTAGAGGGTTGATCGACGAGGAATAACTAACCTAAATAATAACGAAAAGGTACAGTAAATAAGTGGATTTTATTAACAATTTTAATAGGCTTTTTAGATTTATTTTTGTGAGTTTAAGGTCATTTTCTAACTTTAAAAATATTATTTTTAAGTATTTTTAATTGATTTTTAAATTAAATAAGTAAATAAAAATAAAAAAAATGTTGACTTTTTTGGGTTGACCGTTGACCATTGACTTTGACTGTTGACCGGTTCGGACTTGTGTTTGTTTGCGCTGAGTGAGGTTCGAACTTGTGACCTCCCATACGCGTGCACGCAGCTCTACCAACTGAGCTACGTGTCTAACCCGAAATATTCTAAGTTTTAATTATATATATATACTAATTAAATGTTTTAATTTATTCGATTTATACCAAAAGGATTTAAATGATTGAACCGGTTGCAGGGTAACCGAATCGAACTCGGGTCCCTTAGTTTGTAAGCGCACAGCCCAACCAGTTGGGCTGTGTGACTTATCTGTTAAACTTACAATTTAAATTAATCTTAAGAACATCCTGGGTCCTACTCTAATTCAGTAACAAAAAAATTGGTTTTAATTCGGAAAGCTGGTGCGTTTGTAAGATTCGAACTCGTGACGTGCGCTATGTGTTTGCACACAGTCCACCGCTGGACTGTGTGTCTAACCCGGTTTAATATCTTGTTTTAATTAAACTTATACTTATTGTTCGACTTCATCTTCTTCGTTCAAAGACACAGACAACGATATTCGACAGTTCTTGATTAATTCGATTAACGAACATATAAATGATTAAAATGTAATGGACAGAGAAGGTTTTGGAAATGAATGTACCGGAAAGATGATTTTCTCAGAATTCAGGCAAAGGTCGTCGGCTCTGTTTATGAATTCCGTCTGAGCGGACCAATTAACAGTTTTGATTAACTAATTGTGAAATTAAATGACTAAACAAGAATTACCAGAGAGTTTAGATGCTCCTACCGATTCTCAGCGCGATTTCGGAATTTTCAGAGATTTTCCGGCGGATGCAGATTATCCGACAACGTCGTCTGGGACCGATTCTGATTAAAGGATTTGAGTTAGCAAAAGTCTAACAATGGATAGAAGATGAAAGAATTGAGAAATTTACCGATTCGATGAATGTCACGGTTTTCCGGCGAAAGTCCGGCGATATCAGAAAACGTTTCTGACGAACAGAAATTAGAGCGAAAGTGAAATTGAAGGTTCTGTGAGTGTTTCTGAGCTATGAGACGATGATATTGTTAGTGTAAATTGGAAGTAAATGATTTCGGTTATCAAACTCGAAAATCATATGAATCGAGTTCAATTGAAGACTGAATTGATTAAAACGTGGGTTGCAAATGTTTTATCGGTTATAATCAATAATTAGCGATCACTCTACAGTCTGGTTAGTTGAAAGCCGATGAGCGGTTTCAGTTTTTGCGCAACCAGGTGAGTTCACGGGTAGAGTTAAGTTTTATTTGTTTCCTTGTTTACACAAAAACACCAAGTGGCGGAGTGGTTAATTGTTTGTGTGTTAAGTGAGCCGGCTGACCCGGGTTCGAAATCCGGCAGCGTCTTTTATTTTTTCTTTGACCGATTTTATGGTTTATTAATTATAGTTTATAAATTCTAATATATTTATTAATTATGTATTATTTAAAATTAAAAATAGCATTAAATAAGCAACGAAAACTTGAACTGACTATTCGATTAATAAACGAAGCGGGTTTTGAAAACCCGTTTTTCGACGGATGTTACAGTTATGTTATTCAGCCGTATGCTTTAAACAATACTTGTTAAATGTTGCTTGTCTTTATTATGTTTGGTATGCACTATTGTGGCTTATGCTTATGCCACTATTTTGGAAATGTTAATCGGCTATTATAGTTATTGCTGTGTTTGGTAATTGAGTATGTCTTTATTACATTTGTTGGGCAGGGTCATAAATTGGAGTTGTTGAGTCTTTATTAGGTTTGTTGGATATTAAGGGATGACAATAAATGTCATCCGTGTCGCTTTTCCGCTTTATTTAACATGCTTTTCCGTTATATTAAAATTGGTCGTCCGTATCGCTTTTGCGCTTTATTTAACATTGGTCCTCCGTATCCCTTTTGCGCTTTATTTAACATTTTTCATCCGTAACACTTTTGTGCTTTATAACATGTCAATATACACAATTTTGTTTGCCACAACCACAATATCTATGAATATCCAAAATTCATTCTAACATTATTTGGTCAAATTACATAATTAACATTGCAGTCAAGCTAACAACATTGCAAACTGTAACCCTAACAGAAACAATAGTACTAAGATCAGAGTGTTCTTCCATCTCAGTTCAGTCCTTAGTTCATCCCTTTCTTGATCGGCCCTGTTTCTTGCTCGGAGTAGCCCTGGAATGATGCGAACAGCTCATGGGCACATTTGCGGGTCAAACCAACGAACAAATCCAGGACAAGTGACTTCCTGTCATATCAAACATTTAAAAAATTGAAACCAAAATGAACATCTACTAATGAACCATAATGCTTACCGATGATGGACATGCATAGTATCGTCGTCCTGGATTGTTGTCGGTCCATGATGTGCGAATGACGACTACTTTCCACAGCGACATGTTGCCATTCTAGGGTTCCTGGAGAAACATGGGTGAGGGGAGGAAGAAGGGTCGTTAATTTTGAGGGAAAAAAGGAGGATAAGGTGGTTTTTATACTGAGCTGGACTGAATGGACGAAATTGCCCTCACGTGCCAAGCACGTTGGATGTTTTAACAGAGTTATTTAACTGAAGTTAGGGCAGGGGACCAAGCGAGTTTATTTTTTACAAGTTTGGGTACCACGAGTGTAAATAGTAAACCACTGGGACCAACGCTGAAATTTTTGCAAACCACAGGACCAACCAAACATTTAACTCTAGATATATATATATATACATATGTTATAAAATGATGTTTGGGTAATGAATTTAAAACAAGGTTAAGGGGTAACTTAAAAAAAAGTTAAATATAATTAAATAAAAATAAAAATAAAAATTTGATAAGTAATCTCAAACACCCCTTTCATCTATGCAAATCTAACACTTAAACACCCACTCAACCCAAATCTAAAACCCTAACTCCCTCTCCACCGTTCTCCGCCGTACCAAATCCGCTCACGATGACGTCTATGATGGTAACCACCGTCTATTCATCACCATTTCCACTCATTTTTGAATCTGCAACTAACATTATGCATAAATTTGTTTCAATTTCAGCAACCACAGATCATACTGTTGAAAGAAGGTACAGACACTTCGCAAGGGAAACCACAGCTAGTAAGCAACATCAACGCGTGTATGGCGGTTGCTGACGTAGTCCGTACAACCCTAGGTCCTCGAGGTATGGATAAATTGATCCATGATGACAAAGGTAACACTACTATTTCTAACGATGGAGCTACGATCATGAAGCTTCTGGATGTTGTTCATCCTGCTGCTAAGATGCTTGTTGATATTGCTAAATCACAGGATTCGGAGGTAACTTTTACGGTTTGATTGTTCGTTTTGTTGTTTTTGTGATTGTTTTGGTTGTGTATGTTTTGTAATTGAGTATTTTGTGTGGATCTAGTGATACAAAATGCTTTTACTATGTGAGGTTTTCGAAATACTATTGTTATCGAATTGATTTGATTTGTAGGCCTTTAAATGAACCCAACGTGGACATGGTGTGTTCGTTTTCGTTCTTTTAATTATAACCGAAAAGGAACACATAATCAAACAAAGTTTTTTGTTCATGTTTTTCGTTAAGAAAATGGGCATGTTTGTGTTCGTTTATGTTCCTTTAAAACCTAAATGAACAGTCACGAATATAAACTTAAATGAACATAAGTTAAGAAACATAAATGAACCTAAATGAACGTAATTGATGTATTGAACAAACATAAACAGACATAAAGTAGTTTTTTTAATAAATTAGTGATTAGTTACAAGAAGTTTCATTGGAAAGCCTGTTTGTTTATTACTAGAAAGACCAATTACTAATTAGTTATATTTATATAAGTAGTTAGAAAGCACATTTTATGTTTATAATTATACAAATATAAATACTTATGTATTCATTAAAATTTGAACGAACGCTCATGGAGATAACTGAAAGAACAAAACGTGTGTTCATGTTCGTTCATTTAGTTAAATGAACAAAAAGTTTTGTTCATGTTTCTGTTTTTGTAAAATAATCGAACATAAACAAACTTCCCGCCAAACAACTCATGAACGTTTGGTTCGTTTACAATTTTAAAGATTTGAGCTTTTAGAAGTACAAAGTTGTCAGGAGACTTTCTGGATCAAATTTTGCATTTGAATTTTGAAAAATAATGAACATGAGCTTGTTAGCTATTGTATATGTAAGAGGGATTAGTAATTTCTCTGGAATGCCTATTAATATTCTATTGTTGTTGTTAGAATTGACATCATTTTCATGGAGTCATTGACTCATTATTTCTTTTTTGGGCCTATTCCATGAATTGGCATTGTATAACTTTTTAAGTGAATTTTAATGTTATACTAGGTTTTCAAACTCTGAACCATGAGCAATATCATTTGATTCTAGAGTGGCAGATTGCTTTGGTTCTGGTGGTTCAGTTGGTTTTACTGGTTTACGAACACCCATAATTTTAACCATGTCATATCTTTGCAGCTAAGCACTTAACAGATTTGTGTAAATCATTTTTAGAAAGTCAATATATCACGCCAACATCAGAATCATCGTTAAGTTAATTGCTACTCTATTTTTTTAATTATGTTTATTTTGCGGCAGGTTGGCGATGGAACCACTACCGTAGTTATCCTTGCCGGTGAGTTCTTGAGAGAGGCCAAGCCATTCATTGAAGACGGTGTTCATCCTCAAAATCTGATACGAAGTTATCGAGCCGCTTCCCATATGGTAGATTTCGTCAATGCTTTTTGTATCTCATCTTACATATGAAAATACGTGGTCGTTTCTGATCAAGGTTTTGGCTTGTAACGACAGGCAATTGAGAAGATCAAAGAGTTAGCTGTAAGCATAGAGGGAAAAAGTTTAGACGAAAAAAGAACCTTATTAGCTAATTGTGCTGCTACAACACTCTCATCGAAGCTAATAGGCGGAGAGAAGGACTTCTTTGCAAAAATGGTTGTGGATGCTGTCATCGCAATTGGAAATGATGATAGATTGAACATGATTGGAATTAAAAAGGTACGTATGTTTAGTGGCAGGATCATATACAAACCTATTTTATGTAAAAACAGTAGGAACCATTCACAACCTACCACATGCCATCCCTCTAATTCATGTACGAAGGGCATTTTTGTATTTTATTTTAGAGTTGGTTTCTAAAAATTCTTAAAATCATGGAAGCAGTTTCAAATTCATGTGATGGCTATAATTATATACGTATTTGCTGGTTAGACAAACTTATGTGTTGCTTATATAAATTACGTGCTAGTTATAATCGTGTACGTATGTGCTAGTATATGTGCTGGTTATGAACTGATTATACAAATTCATGTGTTGCTTGTCTATGTGCTGGTTATAATTACCAGCACAATTATAAAACACTACTTTGTAACTTTTAAAAAAAGTGTCATTTTTAAAAAAATATAGCAATACTATACTCATATTTGAAGATAATAAATGCTTGATTTTATGGTATAATTTTGTAAATAAAATATTAAAGTATATAAACGTTATTTTAGTTTTAAAAATGGGGTGGAATTAGTAGTTAATGGAAAATGAGAAAATGACTAAAACACCATTTAATCTCTTTAAATGATATAGCTATTGTTAATAATGATGTGTAATCAATGTTAGCTCTTAATTTAATTAATCAACGCTCAAGATCCTATTTTCACTTTTTTATATGAGATAAAGTTTGTATGGGATCTTAACTCTGCATATTAAAACTTGACTTTAGTTGCCTAAAATTTTTACTGGCTTATTGTTAAAAGTGATTGTTGAAGTGACATTTTTTTTTATTCATCGATGGCTATGTATGAGCATACGACATTACATTAAGATCTTAATTCTCGTTATAGGTTCCTGGTGGTACAATGAGGGATTCTTTTCTTGTGAACGGTGTTGCCTTTAAAAAGACGTTTTCTTACGCTGGGTTCGAGCAGCAACCCAAGAAGTTCCAAAACCCGAAGATCTTATTGTTGAACATTGAGCTGGAACTAAAGTCAGAAAAAGAAAATGCTGAGATAAGGTAGATGGTTAATTATTTCTCTTGCTTATTATATTATTTCAGAGACTTGTTTAAACTTTAATCATGCTTTGACTTTTTTTATATTAACAGACTTTCAGATCCGTTGCAATATCAGTCTATAGTTGATGCAGAATGGAATATCATATATGCTAAGTTGGATAAATGCGTCAAGAGTGGTGCCAAAATTGTTTTGTCGCGTTTGGCTATTGGTGACCTGGCAACACAGGTGGTGAATCTTTTATGTTTGAACCTTAATTAATTTTTTTCCTGCAAGTTATTCGATAAACAAATTTCTGACATATCGTGGTTACGTTTGGAACCTGACTTGAGTCGCATTATTTCTTTGTAATCAGTATTTTGCAGACCGTGATATTTTCTGTGCTGGTCGAGTTGCCGAAGATGACCTGCACCGTGTTGCTGCTGCAACCGGGGGTACTGTACAGACATCGGTCAACAACGTTATAGATGAGGTCATATATGCTCTTCTACATTAGGAACCTTTCTTATTGATTAGACATTTAGGGCTGCAAATGAACCGAACCTTCAGCAAACAGTTCGTGAACTGTTCGGCGGGAAGTTTGTTTGTGTTCGTTTGTTTAATAAATGAACAAACACACACAAGAAATTTTGTTCACTCTTTGGTAACGTGTTCGATAAATACAATATTTAATAAGTATCAGTGTTTTATATATTCTGTTCATGAATGCTTGTTTGTGTTCATTTGTTTCCATTTGTGTTCATGAACGTTCTTTTGCGTTCGTTGCCAAAAAATAATAAATGAACACCAAAAATTAACAAACGAACATGAACATGCTCATCTTTTAACGAACGGAAACAAACATAAAATCCCGTTAGGTAAGTGTTCATGAACACATATATTTCCTTTATAAACGAACACGCACAAGGCCTTTCCGTGTTGGTTCGGTTTCGTTGCCCTAGTTGTAGTGTTGTTTTCTGCTCTAGTTATCTGAAATATTTCTGTACTTGGAAAAGGTTCTTGGGACTTGTGACGTTTTTGAGGAAAAGCAAGTTGGAAATGAACGGTTCAACATATTTAGCGGATGTCCTTCAGGCCAGACAGCCACGATTGTTCTTCGCGGTGGAGCAGATCAGGTACTTCTCATTCACATTAATTGAACATGCGGTTTAATGGATCATTTTTTCCTAACTAACCCATTTATATGAGGTGTTATACTGTTGTTATGATAGTTTATTGAGGAAGCTGAGCGAAGTTTACATGATGCAATTATGATTGTGAGGAGGGCTATGAAGAATTCCACAGTGGTTGCTGGTGGCGGTGCAATAGATGTATATACTTTATCTAACTTTCAGAAAGTGTCATGAGTGATGTTCAACTCGATGATTTGTGTTTATGATTAGGGCTTCAAACGAACCAAACGTTCGGCGAGCAGTTCGTGAACCATTCGACGGGAAGTTCGTTTGTGTTCATTCGTTTATAGTTATTAAAAGAATGAACTTGAACAGTGGCCGGGTTCGTTCATTTATGTTCGTGAACGTTTGGTAATGTGTTTGATAGTTTATTAGTGGTTTTAGTTTTTATATTTTATTTAAATACTTCAAAATTTCGATAAATAAAAAATATTTAACAAGTGTCTGTGTATCATATATACCGTTCATGAACGCTTGTTTGTGTTCGTTTGTTTCCATTTGTGTTCATCAACATTCGTTTTGGTTCGTTGCCTAAAATTAACAAACAAACACAAACGAACACGGACAAGTTCGTTAACTTAACAAACGAACACGGACAAGTTCATTAACTTAAAAAACAAACACGAATGTAAAATCTCATTCGGTAAGTGTTTATGAACAGTTCGTGTAGCATATATTTCTTAACAAGTTGTTCGTGTTCGTATGACGCCCTATTTATGATTCATGTATGTATTATAACTGCAGATGGAGATAAGCCGGTACCTGTGGCAACACGCACGCAATATAGCTGGGAAGTCTCAGCTTTTTATAAACTCCTTTGCGAAAGCACTTGAGGTTATTCCACGTCAACTTTGTGATAATGCTGGATTCGATGCAACCGATGTACTAAACAAACTGAGGCAAAAACACGCGCTTCCGTCTGGTTAGTGTTCTGCACTTCAACTATATATAATTTATTTATTACTTGTGTTTAGTTTATGCTTCCTCAACTTAATCTAAAGATTACATTTACAATTTATGTTATATGAACAGGTGAGGGCGCTCTTTACGGAGTCCATATCAACACAGGTGGAATTTGCGATTCATTTGCCAATTTTGTGTGGGAGCCTGCGTTGGTGAAGGTAATAATGGCGGTTATCTGTTTGTTTGATCAGTAATTGTGGGAAGTTTGACTTGATTTTGACTCGACTACTGCAGATAAATGCTATAAATGCTGCAACAGAGGCGGCGTGTCTTGTCTTAAGTGTTGATGAGACAGTGAAGAACCCAAAGGTAAGTATGCACACACATGTGTTTATGTCTCTCTCTCTTTATATATATTATGTGTGTGTGTGTGTGTGTATGTTTATATAAATGTTTGTGTTGGTATTGCAGTCAGAGAGTGCACAAGGAGATGCGGCTGCTGCTGGTATGGGTAGAGGCCGTGGTGGTGGCATGCGTGGAAGAGGGATGCGCAGGCGTTAAACATTTTTTTTGGTATTTAAAAGTTTTTCAACCTACTACTACTGCTTTGCTGGCTTTTTCTTCTGTACGGAACTTGCTTACTGGGTTCATTTCAAACAAATCTTTAGTTGAAAGATTTCGAAGTTGATATTTGTAAAAATAATTTTGGTTAAACTTGGCATTTGCATCACGCATCAGAAATTTTGTTGGGTTTTGGAAAAGATTTACTGGCTGCTCGTTCGTCTATATGATTGACTGGTGTCAAATTGCTAACGCTCATCTCATAGTCAGTATTTGATAGTATGATGTATTTGGACTCATGCTGATGTGGCATATGGTTCGAGGCTGATACTCCGTACTAGCAGATGTTTTGTGCTAGATTTGCACGATGCTTTGTGTTTGCACCGTCCTGGTCTGGCACTTCGTTATTTGTTGGGTCTTGCTGCCACATTTTTTGTTAGGTTACGGTGGCACATGGTCACATGAATCTTGAGTTCATCAAGGTGTTTCATAAAATTTGTAACTCAGGTTTCATTCACGCTGACTTGAAGCGTAATGTTTTTAGACGTATAGATCGTTGTTTCAGACACATTCACTTGGAGCTCAATGCCTTGATTGTGCCAAGTTAGAGCTTGGAACTTCGAGACCCAATCAAAGTAGATGGGTTTTAGGGTTTCAATGATACAATTCCGAATCATCATTCAAGCGACCAGTTAGTAATCTTTCGGTATTTAAGAAGATAGAATCGCATTGGAGTGCAGTTCGTCACTTTGTCTTCTGTAAGATGTCTTCAAAATTTGAATTGTGAAAGTGGTGTTGATGTTATGATGGGGGACAATAGGGTTTGAAGAACTAGTTATGATGCACAAATCAAAGATTAGGGGTTGGAAGATGAAAATATGCAAGTCTGAAACATAATTGGGCTTCAAGTGTCTACAACATTAAATGGGCTAAGTAATAATTGTATTAAACATTTAAGTAGGTAATCGGTTATTTGGTTAACACAGATAAACAGAATTCAGCAATATATAGAACTGATAACCGAACTGCTTATTCGGTTTTGGTTATAACCAAATTTCTTATTTGGTTTCGGTTAACTGAACCGCTTAGTCTCATTTAGTTAAGATTGTATGTATGAGTGTTGTCAATGAGCTGGTGGTGGAGTGGTAAGGGAGACACCTGGCACTCCAAGTGGCCCATGTTCGATTCCTTCCCCCATCATATAGTTTCGGCGGCGCCTAGTGATGATGGGAGACTAGGCGAGTATGCTGAGATCGATAGTTCGATCCTTGAACCGAGCTGGTTTTACCTCACTGCCCTGTCGTGCTTTTAGGCGAGTGTTCATAGGATTTGGCTCTAGGTGAGGGTTTTCCCGGTTCGGAGGCTAGTGTATCCTGATGTGGTGAATTTCGCTAGTAGCCCATTTGGATGATTCGTTGGTCTTTCAAAAAAAGTATGCACGAGTGTTCAACTAGAGAACTGGTTTTTATCAAAGATGTACACTCTTGTAGCAGGTTTTTTGCTATTTCCATTCACCCTCTCAACTTTTGTATCTTTTAGAATTGTGGGCGAGTGTCGTTTTCTTACCGCCCTGGGATTGCTAGCTTTTCCATTGAATGAACGGGGCGAAATCTGAAGTGGGTGTTTGCTCTTTCTTAAGGACGCATGGAAGCGTTGGCTCTGCATTAGAAGTTTTGAACTGCATCTAAAGCTTTTCAGTTTACTTTTTCGCTATTCCTTTTTCACTATATAAAGGAGCCGGGCAAATTTTTTTTAGTTTTAATTTTATAATTTCTACTCCATTTCATTTGAATGGTCTGAAAGCTCATCATCATTAATCATTATCATGAACAAATTTTTGTTTAACGGTGTGTTTCTTCTTTTGAAACTTTTGTAATGACCTCCATTTTACCCTACTTCATGCAGCATTACAATCATGAGAACTAAAGGATGATGTGATACTTTTTTTTGTGGGTAATTTCTCCTTGTATAAGTAAAACACCAAGGGAAAGAAAGACATAAATAGGTAAAGAAAAGCATTAGGTGGCCATAATTAAGTTGGCAAATTATGCAAAGTGTATGCATATTTAGTTGGCAGATTCCTGTTGTTTTATGCTTTATTGATCTGGAATCTATGAGGATCTTTTGTCTTTGAGATCCTTCTACAAATCTTTTGTCTTTAGAAGCCAAATCATTTGTGTTTGTATGTTACTTGTTGTTTCTATGTTTATTTCCTAGCATTAATTAACTGGATATTGTGTTTTTCCTTTTTTTTGTAATATAGTCGACATATTGTGGATTATCATATATGTGATGTAGTCATTGGTTGTGATGTGCGTGTGCTGTTTTCAGGCTCACCATGGCCTCTAGGTACTTTCAGGCCAGCTACTTCTCGCTTCGCTTCAAAAGTCCATTTGAGGCTTAGAGCTATAACATGTCTAAATCCTAAAGAAGCTAACATGTCTAGAATTAAACTAGCCTTAAAGAAACTAAACATGTCTAAAACCCAAAAACTGTATTTTATATAAAGACTCGCTAAAACTCTCGCTTTTTAAGCGCCTTGCATTGAGGCCCAAGCTCACCATTTGTTTTGACGCGCTTGCGCTTTGACAACTATGGTGTCGTCGTGATGGGGCCAGTCTGGATGTGGTCATGCTTGGTGTTGTAGTTAGGATGTTCAATGGGTCAAAACCTGACGGAATAAAAAAAATACAAAATACAAAAGATAGAACCAGACAATATAAAGGGTTGTTCTGGTTTAGGACCGGTGCCCAACAGGACACCTTAGTTTAAAACGACTTGTTTTGAAAATCACTTCTCATGAGGTTCACGTTTTTGCGTTCCATGCTCGTAGGGTCGGTGGACCGAAGAATGGGTGATCTTAGAACCATCTTCTTGGAATGGTAACATAGATTCTTTGTTTTCCTGATCTTGTAAGTTTAAAGAAAAAGTGTAAGTTGATTTACATTTTGATGCCTTATTGTTGTTTGATAGATGGATGTAGATCAAAGCTGTCACAAAAATTTAAAACTCATAATGGCATTACAAGTGATATGGGTATTTATTTAAAATGGTGAGTCCAAACTTTTATGGTACTGTGGTCTTGATTTATTTGATAAAATAAGATATGGTAGAGCTAGTTTTTGGATGTGTTATGTGTAATAAAGGGTATACAATTGGGGGAGTCAAATTCTAATCAGTAAATTTGGACTCATTTCACTTTGTGAATTTGAGCTTATCTTTGGTTATGATAGTTTTTCAAGTTAGCTTCGCTCAAAACTCAACTCATGTTCGCTTTGAATTATTTCTTATATAGTTATTAACGTGTATATATATATGATATTATTTATAATGTAATATATATTATTATATTAAATAAAGTCTATTATAGCAATTCAATAATGGTTTATTTAATCTCACGGCCTAGTCAACATCAATACATATATATATGAAGGTCATGCTCGAGTTCATATATTAGATGAGCTCCAGTTTAGGTTTAAGTTTGGCTCAAGCCGGGCTTGTTTAAGCTTTACTTGATATAAGTTTTTAGCAAACGATCTCAAGTAGCTAAAAAATAGTCGACTTGTTTACACCTAACATGAAACAAGTAACTTTTAGGTACCGGAGAAATGAGAATGGCTGAGTTGGTATGAGTGGTTGGTTTCATTTACTTTTTTTAGTTAAAACTAATTGAATATTATCAAAAGAAATATTTTACGTAACAGTATAATATAAACACAAGATTTAACATATTTTATGTAACAGTATAATAATTTTTAGGTAAAAATTTTTTGTTCATTAAAATACCAAAGTAACAAATTACAAACAAGTGGCAGGTAAACGGGCAACAAGTGTGCCGCAACCCCTTTTGAATTGCAAAACCAATCCTACAAGACGAAACGGCCCTTAAGGTTTGAAAAATTACTATTCACAACTGTTGGACCCTGTTAGAAATTTCACAGCTCTGGGGCTAGGACCAAATGTATCAAAAGCGAATGGGATAAACACGTGTTGATTCTCTAAACAAGCCTTTCATGTTTATTGACCTTGCCTGATTCCGCGTTTAACGCAGCCTGGCAGCAACAAACTATTATCCCTGAGTCCAACAAGAGGGACATCCTGTAAGGTCCACACAAGGTGTTTTCCTAGCCCACAAACACAAGAATATCAGCTGGCCGAAGAGTAGACTCCATCGAGCGGATCCGTCAGAAAGTTCACGGAGCCTCCTTTTTCGCCGAAATCCTGCCGCTTTAAACATCATAGAGATATCCCTTACCAAATCATGTCGGTATTTAAAAACAGTAACCTACAATGGACGCATGTTCGCCAAAGTATCTAAACAAGCCTTGCGACAAACTGGGCAGGGCTCATCAACCGGAAACAGAGGGATCATTAGCGGTACTTAAGATTGCCGGTATTCCATGCTGACATGTGTTGGCCTAGTCTTTTCAATGGGATAACTGTAAAAATCCTGAGAATGAGGTGCCGGAGACAATCAAACACAGCTTTCTGAGAGGGGATAGACTAAACTTTTCCCAAACACTGGACAGTTCTACTAAATAGGGCACTCGCCAAAGCTTCTGGCTTTAGGAGGGGGGGTGTCCTTATTAGAGAAACCGCCAAGATCAAAATCCGGAAGGGACATGTGCATGCAATCCAACGCGCACACATAATCAGAATCTAACCCAACAATACCACAGTCTCGAAGAATGTGGTGCTGTAAACTCCAAGATTGCGCCCTCGAGGCCACAAAAGCATACGTGGATACATCCTCAGCCGAACATAAACCCAAACCCCAAAATGGGTCGGGAGGGATGCAAGCCTCCATTGAAGATCCCACCAAAAAACGGACCCCCGCAAACCACGATATCCTCGATAGCTCTCCGAAGGCCTTTGTCAAAAAACGAAACAGCCTCCCCAACAAATGTGGGTTGGCACGTTCTGAGGCCAAACAACAACTTAGCAACAGCCATGCAAGAGCGTAGCAAGAGAAGCTCGCATTGAGGGTCCCGCAGATGTGGAAGATAGCTCATCATATCCACTGCACAAGATGCCTTTTCATGGCCAACCTACTGATGAAACCCGCATCGCGACTAACAGCGCCCCTAAGGAGTTTGACACCCGACACCGGCCTCTCAATCCAACTAGGAAACAAACCCTTTTGCTTCTTAACTCCATTGCACGATGGCCAAAAAACTTCTGTTTTCTTAACGTTAAGTTGAAGCCCGAAACAGGGCCCCATAGACCTGATGATTTCTAAAGCTTTAGCCACCTCTTTAGCATCACCTATAATCGTACCATCATCCAAGTACCAAGCATGGAAAAGTAGCTTGCATCTATCTCGTATCTGATGAATGAGGGGATGCAAAACTAAGGCAAAAAGAAGAGGCCCCAAGGGGTCTCCCTGTTGAACCCCAGTGGTGGACCAATTATGATCGTTTCCGACATATAATCTAGCCGGCTGTCCATATAGAAAATCCACCCATAAGGAAATGGAGGGGCATCGGGTCCGAACTTCTGATAAAAGGGCGGTTCTATCCACTAAGTTGAAAGCATTAGAGAAATCAACAGTAATCATGGCTAACGACCCATCCGAGTGGAACACATTTAAAAACCTATTCGCACTATGGAGCACAGCCTCCGCCCCGCTAGGAATACCCACCCCAAATTGAAAATCACCAAGATATTTAGCCATCTCTTTCCCGACCCCCCTCATAGCCGCCTTAGAAACTAACCTCCTCCAAATTGCGCCCACGGCAATAGGCCTAATCCCGTTGTCAGGTTTAAGTAAAGGCGTGAGGGGTGCAGAAGCAACAAACTCTGACAAGACCCTAGGGCACCTCCCCCCAAGCACAAGTTGACTACCTCAGAAATGGCCCTAAGCACCCCGCATGCAATCACCGACCCCTCCCCACAAAGAGCATCCAAAATGTGTTGAGCCCTCAACCCATCCCTCCCACAAGAGGTCCCTTTGGGGAAAGATTTAATGCACCCAAGGACGTTATCAACATCCACAGTAAGGGGTGGCTCCGATAGTAAGGACTCAGGCATAGCCGGAGGAGGTAGGACAGGATATATAATATAATCACAAAATTTAACATAACAGTATACATTTTTATTCTTAAAAGGAATAATGGATTTTAATAATCCAAACTTTTAGTCATTGGCCTGAAATGGTCCCAACTTAAAAAATAACCGGTGGTGGTCCCAACTTTTCGTATATTGTAAACCAATGGACTTTTACTAAAAAAAACCTTAATTTCTTTTTATCTCCTTATCCTTTTCAGCAACTTTTTCGTATAATGTAAACCAATGGACCTTTACTAAACCGAAAAAGATAAAGAGATAAAAAGAAAATAAGGTTTTTTTAGTAAAAGTCCATTTGTTTACAATATGTGAAAAATTGAGACCACCATCAGTTATTTTTTAAGTTAGAATCATTACCGGCCAACGACTAAAAGTTTCAATTATTAAAATCTATTATTCCTGGCAACAAACATTCGAGAATCACACCCAATAGCCATTTAAAACTACAAACAATATTTATAAAAAAGACAATAATATATTAATTATAGGAGTTAGTAAAAGGAATATTGGACCATGGTCTCGTTTTCAAATTTTCAAGTTTTCAACTGTGTGCCGGCTCAGTTTATTCTGTTTTTTTTTTCTTAGAGAACTGAAAAAATCAAACTAAAAGTTCTAAATTATTTTTTTTAACGATAAGTTCTATATTAATTAAGAATTATATTTTTTACAAAAAAAAAGTATATTTTTTTCATGAAACAATAATCCTGCTCTTGGATCTCTCCCAAAAGTGGTCCCTCGATTTTATTTTAAAATGAACCGCATGCAATTCACTAATTGCAAACACCAACCATCACCATCAATCACAGTTTCATATTTTTTAGTACAATTGTTGTTACATTTTAATACAATATATATAAATATAAATGCATAAGAATACTTCATAAGTTATAATGCCTAAATTCTATGGTTAGAATAACAATGAAATTCCACTTTTAAATTTAAATTGAATGTTATGATTTTCTAGTTTCTTGCTTAAAATTTACACTCAAAATTTTGTATTGTTGATAATCTTGTTTAAACATTTTGGATGAAAAGTTAGTCCTAAAATTTTGAAATTCATGTATCAAACATACATATTTACATCATAAGCATTCTCAAAAGATTGTAAAATGTAAATTAAAAGTGATTAACAAACTACACATTTCACACATATAGAAAAAGTGACTTCTAAAAATGTATACATGTTTGAACCCATCCCGAGACTTTAGCCACAATCAACCGTCCACGTGTAATTTACCTGAACGTATATGCACACAATATTAACATAAAACAAAGTGAGATTACACAATAAATTCCCAAGCAAGTGATTCCAAACTCGAAAACAACTTGCTCAAAATATCTATTGGCATATAACACACTGGGTCAGAGTATTATATGTCGCCCCCTTTTCGAATATGTAGCGTATATGGCAATGTAAAGCAGTAGGCTCTTGCGTACGCTTGCAGACCAACATATAATACGTCACTTATCGGTCATTTTTCCCAATTTTATGATTCAAACATGCAATTTAACTCAAAACACATATACAAACTACAAACACATATAAGTTACTCATCTCATAATCTCAATTTGTGGTCACAATCTCTCTATGGCCTGGGTTACACATTCTCACATGTGAATTAACTCATCCACCTACTCTTGGTGAAATTATTTATGTTATTGACCACATTATCCCTTTGTGTGTCAAAATGTTCATTGAGTGTCACATGCTCATTGTAAATCCTTACTCATAGAGAGACTTAAATTCTCTTACTCATAATCACATAAATATATCATTCTATGTTGATTACATTAATGCTAGTTACTTTAATTCTTTAATCATTTGTTCGACATAATCATTAAGGTTTAAACCCCCTCTCCTTTTTTCATGACCCATTATCCATTTGGTAATTTGTTCACCAAAAATCATTCTCCTTAGTTTGATAACTTTCTACTACCATATCTCCCTTCAATTATCATCAAACCACCATAACACTGGCAACACTCCTTTCCGAAAAAAGAAAAAAACTATCCTAGGTTTTTTTATTTTTTATGATAGAAATTATTAGTGAGTGTATATAGTTACAAATTATTTCATAAATAAGTAAATAAAAAAACAAACGTGCTAAGACCGAACCGAGGAAAATCCCACATCATCTGCAGAAATTTTTACACTCTACTACTCTAGAAAATCTCATACCGACTAGACTAATGAGCTCAGAGGAATTCCCACTTCAACTACCATTAAGGCAAGGCGCCCTGGTTGTTGACGACAGAAGAATTTCACATTCAAACATAGCAATTCCATGATAGATAATTTATAAAAGTCTTTACTTAGGCAACTAAAAATAAATTCATATGGGTCGGAAATCACAAGCGATACATTTGAGAAATGGATGTTTAAGTCGATAGATAGAGAATGGTGTGTTAGACTACCTTTAGGGGACGGTCCATAACTCACTTTTTAGTCGTGGCACACAAACCTGTCCTATTTGTTTGGACTAAAACCATATGGTCCATATAAGAGGAACTTTAAAGATACGGTCATGACCATGATTTTTAGGTATATTGAATATTATTATATGGCACCACACTATCTAAAAGCATGACATTATCACTTTTACTTTCAAGCTTCTCCAATTGGGGGACTAGAAATAAGTCCACATGGTCATAAATTTGTCCTTCAAAAACCTAAAACAATATTTAAAAATTAAACAGAGCCTTTCTCATTCCTTCACTCACATATTATTTCATTAAAAAAAACAAAACAAAACAAATAAAACAACCTCCTCTCTCATTCATATAATCATATCACACCTCTCTTCTGAAAAACACCATATTAGAGAATAGAGATGCTCTTAATAATACTTATATGTATGTAATCAACATTAAAGGTTTCAAAAGTGTTGCTATTAGTTTACACAAAAGTAAAACATTTGTACCTGAAGGGTATGATCTCAAATATTATGCAAGACATTCTAAGACATACACGTAAAGGATCATACCTAGGCTTAGCAAAATTATACTAACCTTAACAAGAGCATTCAACGCAGGCCAAACCGGCATTCAGCGGTAGCCAATCAACAGACGCCAAGCCTTGACTAGACAGTTACCATGATGAACAATCGTGAAGGAGACAAAATTTAATAAACTAAACTAATATGATTCAGTTATAATACGTTCATAACTAACATAGATACATAATTGTTAGGTCTTAATTGTTCATTATAATTACCTAACTTAATATTAAAATGTACTTTTTTATATTTTAAATGATTATAAGTTAATTAAGATAAAAGGAAAAAGGGTAACATAACCATAAAAAGTGGAAAAATTAAACTAAAAGATATCAAGAATTTCCAAAATGAAGTTATTACACAACGGACAATTTGCTCTTTTGACAAAAAGCTCCCTTGAACAGAGTCTGCAGAATGTGTGACCACAGGGGATAAATGCTGCACCCTTATGTCTTACCATGCACACGCAACAGTTATTGTACTCTCCTCCACCACCACCACCACCGCGCGCCGCCTTCCGCCACCTCCTCCTCATAAAAATACGCAGATCCTTCCACTTCTAACAACGACATCAGCGACATCTTCACCGTCTCCACTCCTCCTCCGTCGCCGCCGTCACGACTTTCCTCCGCCGTCGTCGTCCGCTCATATTCCTCCACCGGCGGCTCGCTCCGTACATTTACCGTTTGCGTATCCGGCACGCTACTAGTGTTGCTGTTACTCACCGGCCGTGAATTCAACTGATTCGTACTATTCACAGTTTGCGTAACCGTTACGCTGCCGGAGTTACTCATCCACGGTGAATTTAACTGATCCGTATAATTTGCAGTTTGCGTAACCGGCACGCCACTAGTGTTAGTGTCAGTATGCAGCAGATTCGTCCTATTCTCAGGTTGCGTAACCGGCACGCTACTAGTGTTAATATGACTCACCGGCGGTGAATTCAACAGATTCGTACTATTTGCCGTTTGCGTAACCGGTACGCCGTTAATTGTACTCACCGACGGTGAATTCAACAGATTCGTACCGTTTTCCGTCGTCGTACGGTTGTTGTCGGTGTTAATATGCACAAGAGAAGCGAGAATCGGTGTGGTGGTTGTACACACCGAGCCGGCGAGTTTCAACCGGAGTTTCTCTCTAAACATCTTCCACGATTTCTTCGAGTCATTCGACTCATTTCCACTAGTCGGATCGTTACGGATAAGATCTAGAAGCGTCCGATTCTGGATTCGGTACGACGATGCTTCCTTGATGGAAAGGATTCCGCCGAGAGTCAATCCAGCCGTTGAACCGTTCGGTTCTCTACTGAACTCGTAACGCAGGCTCCGGCGACCTCCGCCACCGCCTCCGCCGTCGTCTTCCATTTCAGAAACCGAAAATTCCGGTTCAAATTCACGAGTTTAGCAATATCTGTTGAAGTAGAAATGGTTATTAGGTTAAATGTAGTTGAAAACAGATCTGAAGTAGAGAGAAGAATTGAGATAAAAGTGTGTGTATACCAGAAGGCAGAAGAGATAAAATTGTAGTTTTTGAATATTGATTCTGATATTTGTTTCTTTTTGTTACTTTGTGTTGAAATTTTGTGTCTCACTTCACACACACTTCACATAAAAACACACACTAGAGAGAGAGAGAGACAATGTAGCGAGTGTTATGGAGAACTTGCTTTATTAAGGGGAAAGCAGTGTGGACATTCATGTCAATTTTTATCAAAAAGAGAAAATGACCTACCACAAAATATTGTTTTATAGTTTCTTTTATTGTTTGAAAATCCGATTTTTATACCGTACTGGAATTGACTTAGAAAGAGCTTAACTGAATGTAACATGTGGTTCAATAGGGGTATCGGACGGTTTAACCGGTTCTACTAGACCGTTCAACCAGCAATCGGCCGGTTTGGACCGGTTTTTAAAACATCACCGGCTGGTTTGAATCGGTTTTTAAAACATTGCTTAAAATCTTATTCAAACACCTCTACACTACACCTATATGCCTGTATAGAGTTATATATATACGACCCGTATCGAATGTTATACGACCTAATATTTTCTCCATCTATACGAGTCATAAAACATTACACGAGTCGTATACATGCGACCAAATACTTGTCATGCCAGATTATTCTATACGGGCCATATAACCCTATACGACCCGTATAGAGAGTGTGAAAATAAAATTGGGGTTTGGCTTTATTAACACCATTTTTTATAGCCAGTGGTTACGCGACTAGTTTATTGCGTATCCAACGCGGCTAATGTGTCACATATCCACTTTATGTTGCGTATCATTGCTTAAATTCCTATCATACACGAACATATCATCGTGTATAACGTTTCTTTTTGCGTATCATTGTATAAATGTATATTTTGAGGAAGAATTCGAATTTCGAAATAAGAATTTTCATTGCATATCATTGTATAAATGTACATTTCAGGAGGAGTTCAAATCAAGCATGGTATCATTTATTCTTTGTTAATTTGTGCTTATATGACTAGTATTGCTATTTAATGCATGAAGTTAGAGATGGGCATAATCGGGTTTTATTATTACTCGGAACCGGTTTCAACCCGGATTCCGGTTCTGCTTGGATGTCATTGGAACCAGGTATGGTGTGGAATCGGGTCCAGTTCATACCTGGGTTCACACCCAAGAATATGGAACCGTGTAGAACCGGGTACGGGTATTATGGAACCGGGTATAGTGTGGAACCGGGTATGGTGCGGAACCGGTTTCTGACAGTATTGGGAACCGAACATGTGATTTGTCATTTAAAATCTGCAAGGGAACTATTCAGAATCGGTTCCTGACAGTCAAACATGCTATTTTACTATTCAGAACTGGTTCCACATAAATGTTACCGTTGGAAACCGGTTCCTTATTAAAAAAATCGGTTTTTTATTGTATATAAACCCCTTCCTACTTACCATTTCTATACTTAACACTCACCATCATCAACTTACAAAATCAATCAACTTCTAAGTTCTTGCAAATACCTATGGCATGCAACGATGAAGTTGCTACGGTCTTAGAGACGAAAAGAAACCCTGCTATATGGAAGAATTTTGATCTCTGTTTAATGTCCGACAGCCACGAGATGGCTAGATGCAAAGATTGTGGAAAATTTATGAAGGCCGCCGCCAACTCAACCCTTAAGAAACACACTGAGCGGCATTGCCCATTGACGAAGGCAAAGAAAAATGAGACTGGAGAAGGTTCCGGCACCGGTTCTTCAAATGTTTGATGTAACCCGTTTGGTTTGGTGTTTTTAATAATTTTTGTTCATAACGAAAAACGGTACCATCTTTGGATAGTGGAACTTGACCGGATGTCATTTCCTTTAAAGCTTTGCAATACTTATTAATATGCTTCGTTAACGTTGAGTTTGATTCCTTGGCTAATAACGATCCACAATGTTTACATTGAGCTTTTTGCGAGCCGTCACTCATCTCGACCAACTCCCAATTGCTCCAAACTTCCTTATTGCGTTTATGAGACAATGTTCCAATCACATATGGAACCGATTGATCTTGAGGAACATTGTTAACGGATTGGGAATTTGTGTTTTTGAAACTCTTTGAGGCCATTTGTTGATTAGTATGTGAAAAAGAACAAGAAAGAAATGTAACAAGAAGAATAGATATGAGAAATTGTGTGCTAAACAATAGATTTCTAAACACTATATATAGAATCGGTTCCAACGGTCAGGAACCGGTTCCAACGGTCAGATTTGTCATTAAATGCTTCTGGGAACCGGACAAACGGTAACATTCTAACGGCTATAATCGGTTCCTACTGGAACTGCATTACCGGGTACTGGAACCGGGTACGAGTAGTAACCGGGTATGGGTAGGAACCGGGTACGACCCGATTCAAATGGTAAAATTGTGGAACCGGGTTGGAACCAACGGGTATTTTGAACCCGGGACCGGTTCTACTTAATGTCGGGTAGGAACTGGAACCGGGTCCAGTTCGGTTCTACCGGTTCGGGTTCGGAACCGGTTTTTATGCCCATCTCTACATGAAGTTAGATATGTTTATTAACTAATTGCATAAATCATCAGGGCCGACCCTAAGAATTCGTGTACCCTGTTTGAGCTCGAAAAAACGTGCCCTTAGGCTTTAACGAAATTGGATATTGGGCTCATTAAAGGTATAAACCTAATGCCCATGGGCTAATAACTAATATAAATCATAAGAATAGTTTTATAAGAGAGCCTATGTTGGTGTTTGTATAGGTATACCCTATTAACTTTTTTTTACATATACATATCGATTTTTTTTAAATAACTTGCCCTTAGAAATATCGGGCCCTGACCAGGGGTCCTCCCCGCCCACCCCCAAGGCCGCCTTTGTAAATCATCAAAAGACATACAAACAAATATGTTTGTATGTTCGTTAGTGATATCTTATAGGCTTATAGCTAACGCTGATTCAAGTATATTGATTTTTTTTTTATAAATATACAATACCAGTATCTATTTCTAGTTGGTTTGTAATGTCAACTAAGCGAGCAGTTATACAACACTATCAACTTATCGAAAGGTTAGAGCACAATGATAATAGTTTCTAGCTGCAAGTTTTTGTAACACCTCAAGAAAAGTAATAGGTCTTGCGTCTGGTTTATTGCTTGTTTGAAACAGTCAAGTTTTATCACCATTATTAAAAAAAAAAACTTCACCTTTAAATACAACCTCAAATTCTAACCTGGCTTGAACATTACGACCCGAACCGTACTGTTTCGAACTCAAACACGAATTAGTTTCTACTCGCATTAATCGCTCGTCGAATAACCTTCATCTTATAGCCTATTTTTCTTCCTTATTATCATCATCTCATAAAAAGGAATGTTTTTATCTTTTTAATAATAATCTAATAAAGAAAAATCATTTTCTTGTAACTCTTTTAAGTAACATTTCTTTATTTTATTTATTAATTTAGTCTAGTGATAATTTAATGTCCATGTGTTATTGGAGCTTCTATACTTGTCTTTATCTGGATTAGGTTTTCACTTATTGTCTAATCAATATATAATATAGAAATGCGTTTAGGTTGTTATGGGTGACCGGTCCGTTGTGGTTTGTTAATTAGTGGTTCAGCCGTTTGACCCACGCTAAACTTCTTTTTTAATTTGCCATAACTAATAATTCAACTATTGTACATTTAAATTAGCCGAAATGTTCGTAGTTATAGGTGATAGACATAGAAAGATATAGAATCGAACGAGGCTTATGTCTAAATTGAAGCATATAATAAACGCGCTCAAACTTTGTATGCCGAACTTGACTACACTCACAAATATACAAGTGTAACGATACAAAGAAGATTAACATGACCTACTGTAACACTACAGGAAAATCGTACATCGGCCAGAAGAGATTCTTGGTTCATAAGGAATGTCCTGCCTCCTAATCGTTAACACGTTTTAGACGCATTGGTTGTGGAGTAGATAAAAACTCCATAGTTAAGTGTGCTCATGTGGGAGTAGTACCAGGATGGGTGTCCTCTTGGAAAGTCTCAACTGGGGCAACAAAAACAAATACGGAGTTCTTGACCCATCGGGGGGCAAAATGGCCAGTACGAGAGACCGGATGTTATAACAAGAACCAATTATTAATAAGTTATATTTTTTCCCGAAGATAAGTCTAGAGGTTGGCTTAGGGGTTTCAGTGTCTCACATAACTGAATTCAGAAGCACTAGCAGGTTATTGCCAACGGCTTGATTCCGCTCAGTTAGCAAGAACCCCGTGTCCACACCCCGACCCGCAGCGGAATAAGAGTCGGGACATAATTGGGTTATCACCAAAGCTCATGATATTTACTAATATGTTTCATATTTATTAAAGTCAAAGTTACATTTCCAAATATCCAAACGTGTCCATACAATACAAAGAAAATAAACCAAACATAACAATCCCAAACTCTAAATCATTTTATTCTTCTAATCCAATCCTATGTGTTTCTGGCTGCTGCTGGTTCACCTGTATCATGTGTAAAAATGGGGGTTTTTGGGTCAACATAATTTGGCGAGTGAACCTTATTAGATAAACATTTATTAATGATTTACTTGTTAGTTTATCAATGAAAAATTGTGCATAATCATAAATGAGCAAATGTAAATAATCAAGCAGTGGCAAATAGCAATCACAACTATAACATAAAATAACATATGATAGCATACATGAACATACCAACATCATACGATAAATAACATAAATGAAACTGTGCGATCAAGGCTCAATCAAACGGAGCCGATCGTATTGCATGTACTGAAAATGAAATGTCTGTGCGATCAAGGCTCAATCAAACGGAGCCGATCGTGTAACATCCGTCAAAAACGGATTTACCAAACCCGCTCCGTTTATCAACCGAACAGTCAGTCAAATTTTTCGTTGCGAATTAAATGCCCAAAATAATTTTAAACGATCCGTAATCACTTATTATGCGGGGATATATATTTAGTTTTTGAAAAACTGATAAAAAATAACAAAATAAAAATGATTTACTCATGCCGGGTTTCGAACTCGGGTCCCTGCCGGTTCAGCCAAACGCTTAACTCACACATCATAGACCACTCCGCCACTTTGATTTTCTGTTAAGTTAATGGAATTATTAAATCAAATAATGATGTGCGGATTTCAAATTCAGTCAACTTGCGCCCAAACAGCTGTCGTCGGAAATCCCGACGACTTCGCCCATAAAACACGCTTTCGCTCAATTTAATCAATCAATTAACTCTAGCGACAGCTTTAGCCAACGTCTGAAACCGCGTCATCAGCCAAATCGCCGGAAGGACGGTTGACTTCGAATTAAGACCGAATTCAGACCCCATTCATCTCAATGCTACCCTATAAATACACCCACAACTCGCCAGAAGTCTTTCACACTCAAATCGCACCCTTTCTCGGCGACAAAACACTCGCCGGAAGTATTTGATACATCGCCGGAAAACCGTATCATCAACCTTCGAGCTTACTGAACCCCTAAACGTTCACCGAAGTCACCCACAACCTTTGCAAACCTTCGGAAGACTCTCTGCTACAAGTTACTTGTCGCCGGAAAAAGTTTTCTTTCGCCGGAGTTCTGCCGGAAAACAGAGTAAAACCAGTCGGTACTTTTTACTCCTAATTCCTTTCCTTTTTACTTTTATCTCGTCTGTAATTGACCGTTAAACGCTAAAAGAGCATGAATTAACTTTTCGAACCAGTCCGTCGTCACTTCCGGTTAAAACCGGTGAAGAAGACGAAGTTCAGTAATGGTTAAATATAATTTAAATCAAGATAATTACCGGGTTAGACACACAGTCCAGCGGTGGACTGTGTGCACTTTTAAAGCTAAGGTCACGAGTTCGAGTATTGTCCCTCACACGCCGCTTTGATAAAAATCCCTTTTTTTTCGCAAAACTGAACCGGAGTGTTTTCGGTATATGTTAAGTATATTGATATCTGAGTTTATAATCAAGTGTGACACACAGTCCAGCGGTGGAGTGTGTGTCCGCTAACCCACAGGTCCCGGGTTCGAGACCTGTGGAGCGCACACGATTCTGGAGATTTAATTCATTTTTAATAATAAAGGATTTCTGTTAAATCTAATTAATATATATATATAATTAAAATCGGATATATAACGGGTTAGACACGTAGCTCAGTTGGTAGAGCTGCGTGCACGCGTACGGGAGGTCTCGGGTTCGAGCCTCACCGAGCGCACAACAATATGCCTATAAACCGGTCAACCATAGTCAAAGTCAACGGTCAATGCGTACTGTAGCAAACATAAAAATATTTTTTATTATTTTTATTTAATTATTTTAATTAAAAATCAATTATAAATACTTAAAAATAACATTTTTAAGGTTAGAAAATAGCCTCAAACTCACAAAAATACACCCAACAATCCTATTAAAATAGATTAATAAAACCCGTTTACTTACCGAACCATTATGCGATTTATCTAGGATTAATTTCACTCGTGGTTAACACCATTTCGCGTGCATTCAACGTCATCAACCGAACGCACCCAATGTGAGTGAATTCTTACAAACTCCCTTTTTTTTTATTCATGTTTTGGGGTGTATCATGTGTCGCTTAAACTAATTCTCTTATGCAAATTCGTGCTATACCATTATATGAACTAAATTAGAATGTAACTATTGTTTGGTTGTGATGTATTTCATATTGTCAAAGTTGTATACAAATTATTTAGGCCCATCAGTTCGTAAGAACAACGCGTGCCTCAAAACTCATTTATTAGGCCCATCAGTTCCTCGTGTGAGACGAGAACAACGCGTGCCTCAAAACTCATACATTAGGCCCATCAGTTCGTAAGAACAACGCGTGCCTCAAAACTCATTTATTAGGCCCATCAGTTCCTCGTGTGAGACGAGAACAACGCGTGCCTCAAAACTATCATTTGGTGTTTGTATGTTCAATATTCAATATTATGTGTTGTGTGAATAAATTTACATCTACATTTACTCATATGAGGTATGCACATTATTTATAATCAATTGGATAAACTCGTTCAAATGTTTTTCCATAGGATTCACTCGCCAACATTATGTTGATCCAAAAACCTTTTTACACATGATACAGGTGGACAGGTTGAAGCAAGGAAAACATAGGATATGCCTTAGAAGAGAAACAAGAAGCTTAGACTGATAGTTAGAACATGTTGTATCATTTATTGTAAATTTCCATTAAATTGTATTAATGAATATGAAACATATAATAAATGTCATGAGCTTTGATGATAACCCAATTATGCCCCGATCACCTTTTCCGCTGCGGGTCGGGGTGTGACAGATCGTATGTGGGCACGCCAGGTTCACGCTCATAATGAAATGGGGAACATGCTCAACGCTCATAATGTAATGGGGAGCGGCGGCCTATGAAATTTGCATGTACTGAAAATAATAAATTGCATCCAACAATAACTACACAACAGTTGAAACAAACTGAATACACAAGTTCATGATATGATGTATGCACAATGGTTTAATTATAATATATATAACAAGACACATGATACACCCCAAAACGTGATTAAAACGAGGAATTTGTAAAGATTCACTCACATTGGGTGCGTTTGAATGGAGATAATGAGATGCGCACGAATCGGAAGAATTGAACAACGAGAATTCCTAACCTAAATAATAACGGAAAAATATAGTAAATGAGTGGATTTTATTAAGGATTTTAATGGAATTTTTAGATATATTTTTGTGAGTTTAAGGCTATTTTCTATCTTTAAAAATGTTATTTTTAAGTATTTTTAATTGATTTTTAATTTAAATTAAATAAATAAAAATATAAAAAAATGTTTATTTTGCGTTGACCGTTGACCGGTTCGGTCAGTGACATAGTTTGCGCCGGGTGAGGCTCGAACCCGAGACCTCCCGTACGCGTGCACGCAGCTCTACCAACTGAGCTACGTGTCTAACCCGAAATAATCTTGTTTTTAATTATATTTATATACTAATTCGGTTTAACCAAAATTCTTTTAATTTCAAAAACATTTTAATTCAACTAACCGTGCCAGTATCAGGTTTCGAACTCGTGACGTGCGATTCAGTGTTGCACACAGTCCACCGCTGGACTGTGTGTCTAACCTGATTAATATCTCGGTTTTTATTATACTTAACAACTAACGGAGTTAACCCGGTTTAGTTTTAAACAAAAAGGCATTTTATTACATAAGGAGTGCGTGTATCAGGAATCGAACTTGTGACATGCGACTATGTTTTGCACACAGTCCACCGCTGGACTGTGTGTCTAACCCGTTCATATTACTGATTTTAAATAAACTTATAACTTAACTAACTTCGTCTTCTACATTCAGATTACAGTCAACTGATTCACTAATCCGTTTCTTGTTTTTACGATTAACAAACATTCTTAAGGCTAAAATGAAATGGTAGAGACGGTGTTGGAAGTAACATACCGTAGGAATGATATATCACAGAATTTTCCGGCAATGTGTCGGTCCCTGTTTTTATGCTCTTCAACTGAACAAGACAATTAACCGTTTTGATTAGCTAATCGTGAAATTGAGGTGATCAGCAATTGTTAACAGAGGGTTTGAATGCCCTTACCGATTCTCAGATGAACATAGAGATTTTCAGAATTTTTCCGGCGAACTGAAATTAGCTGAATACAGTGCCTGAATTCGATTTCAATTGAAAGGTTTAAGTTAGAAATAGCTTAACAATTGTTGGACTACAACGTTATTGAAAGAATTACCGTTTAGATGATGAATACGGTTTTCCGGCGAATCTTGCAGAAATTTCCGGCGAGTTGTTTTAAGCGCTCTGACGGACTGAAAGTGTGACGAAAGTGAAATGGAATGTTTGCCTGATGTCTCTGAGTCGCGAGAAAGGTTTTGATTGAAGTAATCTGAGCTTTGATTCTTTTCGGTTATAAAAACCGATAATAATGAAAATTGATGTTCAATCACTTCCGAATTGATTAAAATCATCGGTTCATCGGTTATAAACGTGAATGTGCGAGTAATCAAACGATTTGACGATTGAATTGCCGATTTCCGTTTCTCAGTTGGCGCAACCGGTTTAACCGAGTTTGTGTATAAATGTTATTTGTTTCCTAGAGATAACAGAAAACAACAAGTGGCGGAGTGGTGATGTGAGTGTGTGCTAAGTCTTTGGATTTAATAACCGGCTGACCCGGGTTCGGGTCCCGGCAGCAACATTTCTTTTTTATTTATTTTGTTTTCACTTTTTATCAAATATAATTTTTATAGTTTAGTTTGTTTATTAATTATGTATCATTAAAAACCAAAATAACCATAAATACACAACGTGACATTTATAACTTGATATTCGATTACAAAACGGAGCGGGTTTTAGAAACCCGTTTTTGACAAATGTTACACCCCGAGCTAATCACGGTTACTGCTGATGAGCAGCAATATGGACGGTGCTACTCGATTGATGTTGAGTGGTTATGGACCAATGTCCTGAATTGAAATGACAGTTTCAGTTGTCCATTTAAATACATTTTAATTCAATGAATTCTGTTTGTTATAACATTAGTGTGCTTGTTACTTTCGTTTGTGTGTGAATATAAATAAACTTGATGGTTTATTTTCCGATGATAATAGTGAAAATTTTCACATAGAACAACTTAGAAACATTTCAGAAAATTAGAGAAAATGGCTCTTTAATTGTCCCATTCAATTTCTTCTTGTTTTTTCGAACTATCAAACACCTTGAAAACCAGTACTATATCAGATTCGTATCTCTCTCCGGCTAACTTGTTGTATCATCGAAAACGGGTCCATGAGCTAGGTGTTGAACATGAATCATCAGCCGATAATAATTGTTTAGTGTGTTCGTTTACAAGACATATTAAAGATACGAGTTCAAATCACTTTAAAATTTATGTAATTCGTTTTGTATACACCATTATACTTACTTCGAAGAAGTAAATGTAAACTTTAAAGTCACATATTTACCTATAGCCTCACTTTAAAGTCTCTACATCGAAAACCTATAACTATAGCATCATTAATTAAATGTAAATGTTAAGTACAATTTAACCACTACTTTTAGCCTTCAAAGTCACATATTATAAGTTATAAATAGCACAAATAAAAATGAAAATAATAACATCTACAATAATGACTATCATTATTGATATAATAATAATAATTAATGTCATTAACACAAACTTTGTTTTTTTTAACGGTCCACGTGTAAACCCACCCTTTCGGAGCTATGTCCAAAGACCGACTACTCGACCACCTCTAGAAAGCGTAGCACACCCCTGATGCGTAGAAACCCCGTAGAATAGGTAAAACTACGCCCCCCTTGGACTCGAACCTGGGTAAAACCTCAGGCCAAGCCTTCACCGAGATGGGAACAACCACTTCCTATATTGGAGAACCATCACAAACTTTGTTATATGTGATACAAAACAGAAGCATTAAATAAGGTTAAACTGCATTATTAAGAAAATGATTCATAGATCCATGCCAATCATTAAGAGACAGAACCAAAGTTGGAAGCCTCCATAAATAATTGAATAAATCTGCAATCACTCCGAAATCATTCCTCGTATACAAGACAAATCCAACACATGCTTATTTTTTTATATTCCTATAATTTTTATTTTTTATGGGTGAATTTTAATCATTTTATCTTCATCGACAGATTAAATTTACATAAATCGTGTTTTTGTAAATTAGCGTAAATTGTTTCTTTTTCCATCTTGTCATGGATTGTTAAAACAAGTTGAATGGTTGATAATAAGGTTAGAGGTAAAATCTAGTGACAATTTAAAAAAGAGGTGAATCCATAGTAACTCTTATAGTATATAATAAAAATAAAGTTTGACTTGGTGTTTAGGGGGTCATCTTTTTTTTAATGGCAAAGAATCTCACGTGTAAACCCATCCTGCTCGGGGCTATGTCCAAGATTGACTTCTCGACCGTCATGAGATTGTGCCCCTCTGATGTGCGGTTTGCACGATTCACCTCAACTATATTGGTTGTAGGACAGGTCGATGAAAACCCCTAGGGCGAGTTCCCAAAATCAACTTCTTGTTAGCTTTATTAAAGTTGCAAATATAACCTTAATAATAATAGTAAGATTTAAAAATGCCCAAAAAGAACACCTACTAACACAATTCACAACTCCTCACATTTGATCTTGGTTTCTTATGTTCAGTGTAAAACAATTATCACTCCCTACACAAGGTAACCTATTATCTATTATTAATAATCATTCACACCACCACAAGATCTTCAAGAGGACTCCAAATATCACCCTAAATAACAAAGAAATGAAACCAAATTGAGAAAAGTCATGCATTTTCGCATATTATATGCCGGTGCATGCGCTATGTAAATTATAGAGGTGACAACTTTTGACTTATAAATGGATTGATACGCGTTATGTTTTATCTTTCTAGCTGAACAATCACATTAAACATAAGAGAAACTCACTAGAATAATAATATTCTAGGTACATTTATACTTCAACATCCACGTCAGCCACATTTTTACCTCCATGGCCATAAAAAACGCAAAATTATTTTGTTTATCTACTTTATGTTAAAAGTATCATCATTAATGTAAATCCTAACCAACTTTTTACTTTTTTTATACAAGATTTTTTTTGGAGTATCTATATTTTCACGTTACTTTATTTTCTAAAAAAGTAGAACTTTGTAAATTTAGAAAAATTTATAAAGACACGCAAACATAAAGTGGATACGTGAAATTTGTCAATGTGTTTCAAGACTATAGAGGTAAAAACTTATATGACATGGAAAGTTGTATAAATATATCATGAAATAATTATTCTAGTGATTTAATTTGGAAGAAAATGATTACGGAAAAGGGGCGAAAGCGGCCCAAAGTATAGTTATAATGCATAACCACACATGTCATCATCATACTCAATAAAAACCACCAATAGCAACGCTAAGGTAGGGTCTGAGGATGGTAAAATATAGATAGTCTTACCTCTACCCGTAGGAATAGAGAGGTTGCTTCTAGTCAGACTGTATCAAGCCTTAGACCTAAGGCATATAACACATAGCAATCGGGACAAAGACCGATTGGCGCATGTACCTCCTTGTCTTTCGACTATCAGCGCGCCACCACATGATGCATGATTAACCATCCGCCGCTTTTAACATTATGTCACGAAATTAGTAAAATAACGTTAAGATTAGTGCAATTTCACTTTTGCCCCTTGAGGGCCTGCGCACACCTCAACTAGGGCGTCATAACCACACATATCATTACGTTAAATCTTTTCTTGAAAATACAACTTTTTGATCATATTGCCACACTAATCACTTATCCTAAAAACAATAAATTTTGTGCAGAAGGCGTTTTGAGTACCCAAACCGACTGTGGAACCTGTTTTGACTTGTGCAAAATTATCCATGACCCAACCCACCCAATTTGCCACCTCTAGTAAAAGCCCGAGTGAGAGAGGGAATTAAGGATACCTAAAGCTTGATGTCTCATACATGTGTGAAAACGTTCGAAAACTGTATAAATTCTGAAGGCAAGAAGATAAACGTCATCCTGCACCACTCAAAGTTGACTTGGGACGTATTACCCAACAAGAATTTGTCGCCTAATATTCCATTTTAAAATTGTTAGTGTAACCATGATGACCAAATCAAAAAGTGTATCAATTTTACACTGTGAAAGCAAACTTGACCACAAAAAGTCAAACTATACCCCAACAACATTTGAAAATAGTCAAATACTTACTGTTATGGTACCCTCTTGTAACATCTCGAATGATTCAAGTTCCATCTGTTTGGAAGCTGTATCAAACAAGGCCTGCCACAACAAAATGACAATTACAAAGATACAATTTCAAGAAGTCAAAAGAAAAGTCAACAAAAAAATAAATTCATACTTTCTTTGTCTTTTGCAAGTCAAACTTCAGTTTCTTTACAAATGGCAGCATAAAATGCTGCTTTTGATTATGTAAATCATCTGCAGTCTGTGGTTGGTCTTGCTGCTGATTTTGATATGATTTTATGATATTTTCTCCAAAAACTTCCCAAATAAGGCTTTGTATATAAAGTCAACCACTTTTTTAACGGTTATTCTTGGTGTTGTATCATGTGCTTCATTATTATAAAAATGAAAAAAAAAAGTCATAGAATATTCAAATTTCAAAGACAAGCTACATTCTGATTTATGGACAAAATGAATCAACTAGTGGTGGCAATTTGAATCTATTCACATTTGAATGAATTATAGTATATCTCAAATGGGTCAAACGGGTTGAAAGTCATTTAAAGTGTCTTTCTCCTCCAAAATTGCTTTACTTAAACAGAAATGGATTATTATTGTAATAATATAACTTTTTTAATCACATCTACGACATTAAATATATTTATAAACAAAAAAGAAGGATCAAAAAAGACTTTGCAGTTCAAACCAAGCCGACCTGGCCCGCTACCCAAGCTGCCATCCCACCCATCATGCCACCTCTAAAACTAATAACACTTACATAGTGACTTGCAGGAATGATATTGATCTGAGCACCACAAATTACCGGTTCGACTCTAGTGCCATTGCCATTAGATTCAGATATATAGAAACTCATATAAATCTTGTGACATAGATCTAGCAATCTTCTGCACTTTTAAACCGTTCGCTTCGTTTACACTTCTAGTTTGGCTGCACAGGCCCGTCTTTGACTCTTTGCCTTCACTTGTATCGTTGCATACAAGTAATGCAAGCACATTCTGGAGGGATACGTCATACTAGAAGCATTGACAAAGAACATAAGAAATTTAACTTCAAGCAGATAATATTCCCAGCAAAGTTCATAACAAGCAGTAGGGATGCAATTAAAACGGTACCTTCCCACATAGTACCAAACCGAAATTTAGCTAAACCAAATACCAAACCGTATGTGTTAGGTGTACCGAAATGGTATGCTACAGCTAAAAGTCCCAAACCACGACTTGTGTGTGTGTGTCTAGAGGGGGGGGGGGGGGGGGTTGCGAATACACATAGTCAAATTTTGTGAACTTTAGTAGTTTCAATGTTATCTCACATGTACTGCCTGTTAGACTGCGGGGTGTGGGGGGCTTGAGTTGACACGTGGCGGAGGTGGGGGGCTTGAGTCGACACATGGCGAAGGTGGGGACCATGAGACAATTCTTGAAAACTTTGGGTGTGGGGTAGCGTGGCCAGCCATGTGGTTTTTTTTTTTTTTTTTAAACTATTTAAAATTTCACCCAGCCAACCAAAGCCAGCCATGTCACCCAGCCCCCCGCCCCACGCCAAGCATATTCCACCACCAAAGGAGCAACGCTAGCCCCCACGCCAACCCGGGCCCAACCCACGCCCAAACTCCCGCCCACACCCTGGAGTCTTAGGGATGAGAAAGTTCGTACTGACTACTGACTGAGCATATACGGTAGGGTATTGTACGCTATATGGTATGCTACAGCTAAAAGTCCCAAACCAGTATCGCGTACAAATTATTATACCCTACCGTATATGCTCAGTCAGTACAGATTGCATCTTCAGTACGAACTTTCTCATCCCTACCAAGCTATACATGTGAGATAACATTGAAACTACTATATCGCATACAAATTATAATACCCTGCCGTATATGTTCAGTCAGTACGGAACTTGTACTCAATACAAACTTTCTCATCCCTAACAAGCAAAGCAGTACATGTGAGATAACATTGAAACTACTAAAGTTCACAAACGTTAACATAACTCTATGTAATAGCATCTGCAACACCCCCCCCCCCCCCCCCCCCACACACACACACGCACAATTTGAGTTAAAAATGTACATAATATATCAACTACTAAACTAAAATTGGAAACGAAATCAGACATATGATCATATGCAAACACACACAGATTCAACATAGTTTCAAAGATTGGAGCCCTAGTTCACCATAACGAGATAATATATTTGTAAAAAATATATATTATCTCTGTATCGTTCACAAGAACAGATTAGGGTTCCGGCGAAAAGGATTCACACACGCACAATTTGAGTTAAAAATGTACATAATATATCAACTACTAAACTAAAATTGGAAACGAAATCAGACATATGATCATATGCAAACACACACAGATTCAACATAGTTTCAAAGATTGGAGCCCTAGTTCACCATAACGAGATAATATATTTGTAAAAAATATATATTATCTCTGTATCGTTCACAAGAACAGATTAGGGTTCCGGCGAAAAGGATTGATAAAAAAATTTGGACCATTTCTCGATTTGTGCGTGTCATCCTTGCGCAGGGGCCATGCTAATCTTCTCTGTATCGTTCCAATTTTATCGGATGTCCCCGAAGGGACGATAATACTCGCTGAGCACGGCTATATAAACCCTAACTGAAGTTCATCTTCTGGTCGATGTGGGACTAGCTGCTTTGTAACATCTAGTTGGATGAACCGGTAATGTATTTTAGTTCTTTTTCTTACTTTTATCTTTCTTGGTAAAAAAAGCTTTGTTTATTTTTTCTCATATTTACATAAGGATGAGCAATTGGTGTAAAATACCATTTCGATCCCGATCCCGAAATCCCAATTCCGAAATATATATATATATATTAAGCCCATTAAGTCTAACCGCTTTTCAAATCCATCTCCACCGTAGGATCAAGCTGAAACGAAATCTCATCCGTTTAAACTCCCAAAAATAACCGCTCTAATGGAGGTTAGTGGCAGTTTTCTGCTGGTGGTTTCGCTCCAGAATCTAATGCCCATGATCTCCACTTCCCAGCAGGTTATCTCCTCATTTTAAGGACCCGTTATCTTAAAACCAACTCCTACAAAACTTTCGCATGATCAACTACCCATAATCACCTAAATTTTAGGTAATAAAAAAGTTTCCTACCTTTAATCTGTGTTTTCATTTCACAACTCATTTGATCTATTCCAAGTGTTGTTTTGAAAAGGTATGTATTATTTGGTGTTTTCATACTTGTGTTTTCCATTGTTAACCATTTACTTAGTCAATTATTGTTTAACCCTTAGGTTGAATTCACTTAAGCGCCGATTTATCAAGTTCAACAATTCAATCTACCATTTCATTCCTGCTAATCAACAGGTATACTAGAATCTCTCTGTCTTATCTATTCGTCTATGGTGATTTAAAGTATTATGCATCTTTTTTTTATCTTTAATGTTGAACTATGTGAGTGTTGCAATAATTTTCGTCTATGGTGATTTAAAGTATTATGCATCTTTCTTTTATAGCATACCTGATAAAACTTTAGAAAAGCAACATAAAATGAAGTGGATAAGATGTTGGTCACGAGGTGAAAGAAGGTATGAATTGGATAAGCTACTTGACATGTGGTGAAACAACGTATATAAGTTGTCAGCTCTATGCAACATTTGAATATGACTAATGAAGGTAAGTCATACGTTTTGTTACGCAAATGTGCCGTGCTCACAGTTACTCCGATACAAGCTATCGCACGATAAATATATTTTCTGCTCGCAAGGAGAATTAGCAAGTTACGAGACGAATGGGTCGTCCTTGCTTACGAGATCGGCCACTTACTTTGCATAATGACAATACACCTACACAAATACGTCGTTGCGCTGGTGGTAGAAATACAATAAGCCCTTTAACTCCAGCAACTTGTGCAACACCATCTCCCTCAAGCGGTATCAGTTTGAATTCAAATGCCCCAGTATGTACTCCTCAAAACCAAATGCGACATGGTGCATATGGCCAGTATCAAGATGAAAACACACAACGTAACGCTCGTACCATTATCCATCTTTTTTAATATTTTTTATGCTGATTTGGTAATTTTATCATCACTTATACTTTGATCATTCTTATTCTAGGTCGTGTTGAATCGTACTGGGACTGTGGTGATGCAGATCATGTATGTTCGCATTGTGATGCAATGGTGTGGTATTCACAACGAACTCTAAAACATTTTGCGCCATCTGTTCCTAGATTCAGCTTATGTTGCGGTGAGGGAATGTCATTTTACCTTACTTATGAATCCGCCGCAGCCATTGCTAAGTTTGCTGGATCGTAATTCTGATCCACGGTCATCAGTTTATAGAGAGCATATCAAATTTTTTAACTCAATTTTTTCGATGACTTCAACCGGTGGGAGAGTATGTTCGGAATTAAATGATGGTCATGGTTCGTATGCATTTCGCTTGAATGGACACAACCATCATAGAATTGGCACTCTGCTTCCAACTCATGATGATGGTCGGCCTAGATTTGCCCAATTATATATTTATGACACGGCATATGAAATTGATAATCGCTTTTATGCTTTAAGAAACTGTGTTCCACCGTCTTCTGATGAAGCCATTTATCGATCGTTGGTGGTTGACTTGCTGGCCATGCTTGATGGAAATAAAGAATTAGTACAAGCGTTTAGGATGGCTAGGGAGAGGTTTGATGATTCCTCTAGGCAACCAGTTGTACTTCGCTTGCTTGGTACACGAAATAGACAGACTCGTCAATATAGCTTACCTACAGCATCCGAAGTAGCTGCATAAATTCCAAGTGATGGTAATCCCACCGACTCGCGTGACATCCTTATTCAAGAGCGAGATACCTATAATACAAAACGCATTTCGGAGCTGCACCCAAGTTACATGTCTTTGCAATATCCATTGCTCTTTCCTTATGGGGAGGATGGGTACCATCCAAATATTCCCTTATTAGGTAGTACGCCAGGAAAGAGGAAAACCATATCTTTAAGGGAATACTACCGGTCATGTTAGGGAGACTGAAGCTAGAACATCGCACTTATCTGGCCGTTTGTTTCAGACGTATGTCGTTGATGCTTATAGTGCTGTTCTGGAGAGTGAATAGATTGGTATAGGCGAAACCAAACTACGATTCGTTCGGATCTATATAACGGATTGTATGATCATGTATGTAATGGAGAAACAAGGTGTGGCTTTGTTGGACGCAGGGTTATCCTACCAGCATCATTTAGGGGGGAGGGGGGGCTCAGGTATATGCTACAACAATACCAAGATGCAATGGCGATTTGCCGTTGGGCTGGTGATAGCAGCAGGTTCGGGTCATTCGAATTGGGTGGGCCAATGACCATGGGTTACGATTGCAGTAAAATGGAGCCCCATTATACTTTGTGGAGGTTAAAATATATATGCATATGAAGAACCCACGTTCACATGTTTAAAGGCTTCAAACATTTTCTAATATTTTATTTCTTTTTCATGCAGTTTCGTTTATTTCCATTTGGTAAGTGTTTAGTTAGTACCTTCAATTTAGGATCGTGGGTTGTTAGTTTTTTTTATTTCCCCTATGTATTTCGTAAAAACAGAAGGAATGAAGGTGAGTGAGTTTTGAGGAAAGAATTTTATTTTGGTTAATTTTCTATCAATGGATTTTGAGGTGAATTAATTGTTCTATTGCTAGCACAAGTTTGACATATTTGTGTGGTGTTCTTTGGAAGCTAAACTTGAAACGGGTGGTGATTTCTGTATTCCGATTTTACGTTTAGATCGCCCTACGGTTTGTGTCGGTGGTGAATCTGTATCCGAAAACGAACCTTTGATCTATCTTTTATCTTATTCCTATCAGGTGGCACCAGATCTTTTTATTACTATGACTTGCAACCCGAGATAGCCTGAAATCGAACGTCACATTAGTGATAACACACCTGGGCAAAAAGCATCGGATAGACCAGACATTCTTGCACGCGTTTTTAAAATTCGACTTGATGAGCTCATCAAAGATATAAAGAAAAAATATCATTTCGGCAAGACGAGGGCTGGTATGTTAGTTACCTTTTAATTCTACATTCTTTAATTCAACATACATTACATTCTACCTAATGTGTGTGTTTGGGATTGCTTATTTTGAGCTCTTTTAAGTTTTTGATTTATTAAAAGTTAATAGGTCATTTTTTCAATTTTTGGATAATGTGTTGAGAATGAGTTTTTGTGGTTTGAATAGAAAAAAAAAGGAAAAGTTAGATGGTTGTTACTTTTCAAAAAGGAGATGGAAAAAGGTGAAGCAATCCCAAACACCCTCAATATACATTATCTTTGTTGGTTACGTCGTTAGCGAAACTTTATGGTATTTTCGGTATCGGTAAAATACCGAAACCTTACCGTACCGACATATTTCGGTATCGGTATCGGTACCAAGTTTTCATAAATTCGGGATTAGTATTTTTCGGGATCGGGACGGTATCGGTACGGTATTGGTATTTGTTCATCCCTAATTTACATGCCTATCTTTGATCCTAGATTCCTAGATTATTTAAATATATTTTTTTATTTAGTAAACTACAGGAAATTATGAAATAACACCTTATGAATATAAGACCTTTTCCCTTGTTAATCATTTGCACTAAAACAATTTTAATACAAACTTTATGAGTTTCCAAACCCGCATAGATATAGATTATATATTAAGAATTAAGCTCTAAAGTCGTCTATTACTTGGGCTGAAATATTACATAGTTTTTTTTACTAAATAGTTGGTAATGAAGAATCATGAATAATAAAATAATATTTTGAAATAAGATATGATTGAAACTATGTATAAGTTACTATATTTAAAGGGGTGAAACAAGAAAAGCGAGAAAATGAATCTTGGACTTACATAATTGTGACACATGAGGCAATCAGTTAATTATTTATTATGTATAGATGTATATAATCAACAAATTAACCAGTCACTTGTTAAAATTACAACATTTCATCATACTACTAGTATCAACAAAAGGATTAGTATCAGGGCCAGCTCAAGGGATACTAACTAAAGCAATGGAAGGTAATTTTTGGCTTTTTTGATTATATCAACTAATATGAAATTGATTGTGATTTCTCTTTATGTTTTAAACTTGTGATCATTTGTGCCTATATCTACTAATTGAACTGATTGTAATCTGCGTAAGTAAATAAATATGAACCAGTGGTGGTTTCTGATCATCACAGAAAAAATGCTTGCAATGGGTCAGATTCAGATAACACTCAACTAGGAGTAACTATAGCAAGAAAGAGATGCACAGGTGATCATTTCACTTTATTTTGTTATGGAATATGATTTTTTTTATCTTTATCGATAGATTATTCGCGTTTTGTGATTTCACCTAAACACATTGTTTGCACGATTTACCTCAACTGTATATTGATTGTAGACCAGGTCGATGAAAACACGTAGGGCGAGTTCCCAAAATAAACTAAAAAGTGCCCGAAAATCGAACATTAAGTTAGTTTCTATTAACAGTCACTAAAGAAACCTTGTAACAATTATGAGCTTGAACACTTGTCTTGAACAACTATCACAATTCACAACAATTCCTCTATATGTGATCTTTATGTTCCTATGTTGAACAATTATGACTCCCTACACAAGGTAAACCATCTATTATTAACAATCATTCACACAACTAGAAGATCTTCAAGAGGAACTCCAAAGGTCAACCTGAATAACAAAGAAATGAAAACAAATTGAGAAAAATAATGTGTTTTCACATATTGTATTCCGGCGTGTGTGCTATGAAATTGCTCAATAGCCCGAGCGAGAGAGAGGATGAGGGATACCTTAATCTTCAAATGTCATTCCTTATAGTTGAAAATCAACGAATCACGAACAATATCAAAAGTTTTGTCTAAAGCATGTCTGAACACGTTTAAAAACCGCATAAATTTTGTAGGCAAGAATCCAAACTTCATCTTGTACCACGCAAAGTCGACCTGGGCGTATTACCCAACAAGAATTTGTCGCCTATTATTCCATATTAACATTGTTAGTGTAACCATGATGACCAAATCGAGATTTGACTTCAGAAAGTCAAACTATACCCTATTAATATTAGAACATGATCAACTACTTACTGTTATGGTACCCTCTCGTAACATCTCGAGTGATTCCTCGAGTTCCATCTGTTTCGAAGCTGTATCAAACAAGGCCTGCCGCAACAAAACGACAGTTATATAAACACAATTCAAAAAGTCAAAACAAAAGTCAACATAAACGAAATAAAATCATACTTTCTTTGTCTTTTGCAAGTCAAACTCCATTGACCGTATACGGTTCAACGATTCAGCAAGAATCACGTCTTTTTCTTCAGGGATTCTTGAAGGTTTGCTTGAAAGCTCAATCACTAAAGCTTCTAATTGTTTCACTTTCTCTACATATGGCTGCAAAAAGTGCTCCTTTTGATGATGTAAATCATCTGCAATCCGAGGTTTGTCTTGCAGCTGATTTCGATAATATTTTATGATATTTCTCACCAAAAACTTCCCGAATTCGAGAAGAAAAAATATACAGGATACGGCTTTGTATATAAAGTCAACCACCTTTTTAGCGGTTCGTGTTGTATCATCTGCTTCAATAATAAAAATATTTTAAATTTCTACATTCTGAATGTTTCGGAAAAATGAACAAGTCTAGAGATGCCAATTTTATTATGTTTTATATCAAATTGGTCAACTAATAATACTTACTTGCAGGAAGAATGTCGATCTGAGAACCACAGACAACCGGTTCAACTCTAATGCCGTTAGATTCAGGCTTATTTATCTCCTATAAATGGATGATACTTAAAAATTAGAGTACTAAAATAGTATGTTTTATTATATACTTATAGCATATAAACTTTATATATACAAAAATACTAACCTTGTGGCAGAGAGACATAGATCTATGAAATCCTGAGTTAGGTGCTAGCTCGTCTGAGAACTTACTGCTGGCGGTCTATCAAAAGTCAAAGTCAAAACAAGTCAAACTTTGTGAGTTATTTCACAAATCACCGTGAGTGCGCCTCGCGCCTTTAATAACTATGATATACAAAATGTGCAGAAAACGATAAAAAAATCCCCACCTCTGAAACAATGGACTTGACCTCAAACTCAACATCATTATAAAAGCTACAACTTTTCGTCCTATCTCCATTGTTGAGTAGCTGCGGAAACACACAGACGTGTTTGTCGATTTTAAAACAATATTATTACAATAATAATCTGAACGTTTCAAATGATTTAGGAGGTTTACACTTGTACGAAAATATACTTTTGGCCACTTTCATAAAACAACACATGAAACATACCTTCGTCAATTCCAAATCATTCCATGGTCCCTTATCTGATCTAAGACATCCGCCTTCATTCGGGCAAGAACACGTTCCACCAAGAAAATCTGGTAGTTGGCTATTATAAGAAGCAAAATGCAAGCGGCGTTTAGCGCACAAGGATTAATGTAAACTAAAGCAATATGGAAAATAGAATGCATACAGACAAAGCTACAAACCTCACGTCAATAGCTTCTAACAATTTATTCTGATATCGGTTTCCTAGAACCTGTAATTTTCCGAGTAATTATAAGATATAAAAAAGATCCGAGTAATTGACTTTTTGAACCATTGTACATGAATTTATGTTGCAAACTTTCTAAATCTACAGGTGACAAGATGAATAAGTTAGGTAAAATTAGTACAGGTTGAAATGGGTTCGTTTAAGACGGGTCAGAGAGGGCAAGGTTGTGTTGGGGTTGACCTGCAAATGCTTTTTTGTCCATTTATAAATATTTTAATTAGATAATTATGGTAGGAATCTGATTAAAAATATAATATTATTACAATGATAATCCAGATATTTCAGGAAAAAATTGATTTACGAGGTTGTATACACTAAAACTGGTTTAGGGTGACTTTCAACCAATTTGACCCGTTTCCTTTTTAGATATAACTTCTTACTTGACCCGTTTGGAAACACAACCTAAATTGACTGATCATATTTAAATGAGTCGAAAAGAACAATTGATTTTGGACCTAAGTGTCAAGTAACATGATTTTAGTAGCAATTTCGTCTCCATAATAAGCCCAAACCTGCTCATTCGTAGGACCAAAAGTATGTTTGTACGATGGCTTAAAAGTCTATAATTGAAAAAGATGGTCATAGTCATGGTCAACTATACATTTATCTTTGCTGTCGTTCGCAGATCAAGCAACCCTTTCGCTGTATTCCATAGTAATTTAAATCCACTACCAGCATTGACGATGTACATCTGATGCATTGTCTGGTTATAAACAAAATAAAACAAATCAGTTAAAAAAATACACCTATAAATGCATAACAAAAATTCGACATTATGGTTAGCACCTCAGGATAGTTATCACCGTCTATTTTCTGCATGCGCACGACCAAATCATGTGCAACTTTTCCAAAACTCATCCAGTTCTACAGAAATGACCCCATGAAAAGTCAAAAACTTGTTTTTAAAATGAAAATAAAAGTCAAAAGAGAGAGAAACAAGCTAACCATCCCATGAACATCTAATATCGTAGTACATGAATCGATATGCCTTCTTGCTGAAACGGAACATGCTGGAAACTTCTCAGCAAAAGCTTTCTCGAATCCTTGTACATGATACCTTAAAAACCTATCAACCGTCGTGACACTCATAAGTTTACTAGGGTCCACTTTCCCGAGTCTTTCAATGTAAACGGGCCGTCCCTCTTTATCCACCCCGTGATAACCGCGTGGATAGCACTTTTGAACCTCTTCATACTCTTCATACACAAAATCCTAAAAAGTATAATATTTGACCACAAAGTCAAAGTATGTTTGTTTTTTATTCAATACACATTGGAAAAGTTTTTGTAAAGACGATATGATATATAAGAAGCACCTGTATGATAGAGTCTGCACCATATGCTTTCCTCCAGTTTAGCATTTCTGCCCACATTTGGACTGCTTTAGAAATGTCAAACTTTCTTGCTTTCAAGAATCTGCAACGTTGTGTTTGATTCAAAATTTGAAAAATAAGGAAATTAGAAGTCATAATCAACATGGGTATGACCAACTTTTATCATTGTTGCTTGCAAAGAAAAAATAGATACACTTTGACTTTTAAGGTCAAATACAGTACTTAAATAAAGTGACAGATTTTGCTACATTATTTTTGTAGTTATTATGGATCATCTTGCATAAAATGGTTCACATATTCTCCAAGTGATTATGAGGAATTGACATCATTATTGCTTGCAAATAGAAATCTTTTGACCACAATAGCCGAGGTGTTTTGTACGCTAATCGGTTATGAAATATGAAACGGCTAAGCCGATTTTAGAACCATCAAAAACGACTTTTCTGAAAATAGTTCTACTTCATCACTTTAAAAATCATTGAAACCTTCAAGGGTAGTGTCGTGGTAAGCACCTAATTCCCCTCTAGGAAAGGGCTCAGGTTCAAATCTTGCTGCCACTGCTTTCCTACCACAATCTCTCGAAAGCCACCTGCCCAACAAGCTGTGAATTACCTAGGGGCGTAAACGAGCCAAGTCGTTCGTGAGCTACTGGAAATCGGCTCACCAAAAGCTCGAATCGAGCCGAGCTTAAACTAGCTCAAGCTAGAGCCTAAACATAAGCTCGTTTGATAAATGAGCCCAAGCCTGAGCTTCACTTATCGAGCTCAAGTAAATAAACGAGCTTATTATTTTATATAATTTTGAACTAATATATAAAATTACGATAAAAGTAAGTAAATAAGATTTATTATGTTACATTGTGAAAGTGTATTGTACAATTTTGCTTAACGTAAGCTGTGTAGATATAACATGTGTGATTAGTTTTATAACATGCATGATTAGGCTTTCAACATGCGTGATTATGCTTTTCAACATGCGTGATTAGGGTTTTTGAGTTTTATAACGTGCGTAATTTCATCTCGTACACATTGTACGTTAAGGAATATTGTACGTTAACCAACCCCATGTTATATATATAGCCTAACTACAAAATATATGCAAAAATAACAATAAATGCATATAGATCAATATATAAAACAATTTGTAGATAATATACGAGCCGAGCTGAAGCTTGAAAAACTACTCACGATTCGAGCTTGAGTTTTAGAAATAGAGCTCGAAACTAGGCATTGGCTTGTTTGAATCCCTAGATATACCTGATCCCATTAGTTAGCAGGGCACTGGCCCGGTACTATCAATTTACTAGTAACGGGTTCTCATGATTAACAAAAAAAATAATCGAGATAAGATTAAAGATCAATCTACCTTAACAAGGTATGGTAATCATCATGGCAATTAGGGAGCAAATCTTTCTCAATCAACACTTGCCTAAATGCTTTCACACCCTTCTCTTCCACCTCATCTCGAACCTCATCGATCGAAATGTGCGAAAATCGACAATTCGAAACCCGCCTTCTTTTAATGGAGCTTGATGACAATCTTGTAGAAGCAACCATTGTTTTCTTCTTCAAAGACCTAACCCTAATTCTCCTCTTTTCTTCCTCAAATTTCCCCAAATCATATCTTCCTACTTCTACATAATCTCAAAAAAAAAATCTTTTAAATCAAGATTCAAATATAAGTTCATGCAAAATTCAAGAAAATTAATAAGAAATTACCTGGCATTGTAAATCAGAAATGAGTAAATGAACATAAATTGCAAAACCCTAGAACCAAAATTGAACAACTGAATCAACAATTCAACTGTGAAGAGTGAATGAAGGGAACGTGTGTATGATTTAAGGGTTAATTTAGTGTTGGTTGAGTTGAATTTTAAAAGAAAAATGATGATGATGATGGTTATGATTGCAAATAGTGTAGGCTTAGTTGGGTATTCGCCATTGGTGCTGTAAAGAAAATGCTTTTTATTAAATTTTCAAACTTTTTCGAATCTTTCCGGCAAGTTTTTCTTCGAAAGAAAAGGGTGGTGGTGATTGGTGAAGAACAATCATTTTCTTTTCTTTTTTTCATTAAAAATGTAAGCTTTTTGTAGATTTAATTTAACTCACCAAGAGCCGGTAATAGTACCGAATTTTCTAAGCCAGTTTGATTTTCAGTATTGATGTTTTGTGTTTTCGGTATCGATTCGGTACCGGCATTTACTGAATTTTACCTTCAAATACCGGTCGTACAGGTAGTGAACCGTACCGTACCGGGTATTTTCGGTACCTATACCCATTTTTCGGGATTTTCGGTACCGGTTAGTACCAAGATTATCCCTAGATTTAACCATCTATATATGTCAAGGTGTTAAATTTATTTTTTTATGGTTTTTTTTTCACTAGTAATATTAGAAGGGTGCACGGAGTAGTGTTGAGCAGAGCTTTGGAGAGCTCAGGTTGTGTAGGAGCATTGGCTACTCACGTTGAGTCGAATGCTTCAAGAACCGTGAAGTTGTTTAGGGTTTGGAGAGATGTGGGAGTGAAATAATGAAGAAAATGACGCTGAGTAAGTGACGCCATGGTGTTGCTTAGGTCATTCATTAAGAATGTGTTGTAAAATTATTGGTAGGATACAAGGATCGTGGAATATAATTAAATCAAATCATACCGCTATCACAAACGATAAAGATGCATATTGTGCTTCTTATAAGATCTTATCAGAAGAAACAAAAAGTACAAAAAAATATAGAATTAGTAAAAGTAAAGTACACGAATAGTTCACGTGGACCATCCGTGTGCTTTAAAAAACTATGGACCAAATCGAAAATTGGTAAACCATATGGACTATCGATGTACCTTACCCAATTAGTAAACTACTAATAGCATACTAATGGTGAAAAGGGATAATAGTAAGATATAAAACTTCATAGAGACGCAAATACAAGAAAAATGTAACATACAAAGGTAAAAGTATATGAAAAACTAAACCCCTAAAAAAACTATGACAAATATATACCGTCTCCCAGTCTTTAACTATAATCATACATCTTCACAAAGTCATATTGCTAAGCCCCAACAATATTATAATTATAAACCTATAGATAAGCAACATATTTGTGCTTATGTTTGTTTTACTATTGGCCTTTGGAGTTCTTCAAAAAAAAAGGAATTTTCATTTTTATTTCTAGAGTTTCAATCTTTGTAATTTAAGTCTAAGGTTTCAAACTTTGTTAATTTAACCCCTTTGATTAATTTGGTATTTCACTTCCAATTTAAAAGTTTTCATCTTTTGCAATTTAACCCCTTCGATTTTTTTACTTTTAACCAAAAACTTTTAATCTTTTGCAACTTTGATCCCTTATAATTTTCATCTTCGCAAGTTTTCTATTTAGCGTTTCGTTCTAGATATATATAGGGGAAGGATAAAATGAAAACCCACTTGAGTTGAGAACACTCAAGAAAACCTTACGTAACATTTTTATTTTTTTCTGAGTTAATTACTGTTTTCGTCCCTGTGGTTTGTCAAAAATCACTATTTCAGTCCATTAGTTTAAAAATTACGATTTCAGTCCCTGTGGTTTCACTTTCGTAACAATTTCAGTCCCTGTGGTTTCACTTTCGTAACCACTTCAATCCATTTATTTTGTAAGTACAGGGACTGAAACGGTTGTGACGTGGACTAAAATGGTTACGAAAGTGAAACCACAGGGACTGAAATCGTAATTTTTAAACTAATGGACTGAAATAGTAATTTTTTACAAACCACAGGGACGAAAAAAGTAATTAAACTTTTTTTTTCTCAAAAAAATAGGGAATGTAAGTTACATCATAATTAACGTTTTGTAACAAAATAAAAAATAAAAAACACCGAGTGGATTTTTATAAAAAATTACAAAAATTCAGTTTTTTTGCATTTTTTTGTAAACACTGAAATTTTTTAAAAAAATTATAAAAAAACCATTCGACGCTTTTTATTTTATTTTTTTTTTACAAAATGTTCATTAACATGTAACTTACATCCTTATTTTTTTAGAAAAAAACCAAAATATTACATAGGGTTTTCTTGAGTTTTATCAACTCAAGTGGATTGTCTCTCTATACTTCACCTATATATATATAGGATGGGGGTTGGCTACAAAGTATATTTTTCTATAGAGTGTAAAAAGTCGTAGAACACAATAATGTCAACCATAAAACACACTCAAAACCCATAAATAACATAGTGAGGGTTATTGAACACAATATTTGTGGTTTTTGTTTTGTGTTTTGAATGATAAGGCTTTGATTATCGAATGATTAACATTAGTGTGTTTTATGTTGATTATCATGTTGTGTTTTATATTCATAGTTCTATGATGGTGTATTTGAAGTTTTTATGGATTGCTAGGGTTCTAGTATAGTGTTTTAGTATTATTCACTCTGTTATCTGTGGGTTTTTGGATGTTTTTATGGTTGAAATTATGGTGTTTTACGACTTTGTACACTTTTTAGGAAAAATCGACTTTGTAGCCGAACCCCACCCTTTATATATAATGAATAAATGAAGAGTAGAGAGTGAAAAAGTGTAAAAAAAATTAAAAAAAAGTGGACCAGAAATTATAAGGGAGTTTTAAAAAAAAATGGAATTTTCATTTTTATTTCTAGAGTTTCAATCTTTGCAATTTAAGTCTAAAGTTTCAAACTTTGTTAGTTTAACCCCTTTGATTAATTTGGTATTTCACTTCCAATTCAAAAGTTTTCATCTTTTGCAATTTAACCCCTTTGATTTTTTTTACTTTTAACCCAAAACTTTTAATCTTTTGCAACTTTGATCCCTATAATTTTCATCTTCGCAAGTTTTCTATTTAACGTTTCGTTCTAGATTTTTAGAGTTAACATGCCGCAATGTGCGTGTGGGGTTTAACGTTTTTTCATGTATTTCTCTAGCTTGAAAGGCCCGTTGTAGTGCGTCTGTTTCCCCTGTTTGATAGGCCTGTCACAACGCGGGTCATAAATTACTCTTTTTTATTTTTATATACAGACTCGCGATCATGTAAGAAACAATTGGCTTTCATTTAATATGATCAATGATTAAGGAATTTCCCGTCACATTTCGAAAGGTTGTAATTCTAATTCTCACAAAAGTGCAACTATAGGGAGATGTCAGAAATATGAAATTTTCCAATAAATTAAGTAATAAACTATATATCATCTTTGTAAGTTATCCAATATTATTATTGTTATTAACTTATTATATGCATCTTCATCGTTATAGTAAGATTTAAAATCAAAATTAAGCCATTATCAAATCATTAAAAACAACACAAAGTGTACACGTGCGTGGACATGTAACGTGTTGAGTGATGAAAACGTTAAAAAGTACTAATTTAATATTTTTTTTGAAAGGTAAATTTTATTCATAACGTCAAACCCTCCAAACAAGGGCGGCACAACACAACACAACAACGACTACTGAAACTCAAATTTACACCAGCTTTTCCAACATAAATTCCTATTTTAGATCGATTCCTAAACCACAAAAAACCGAGGGACCTGATATCTTGGAAAATCTCTTCGGGCTTCACTTCGAGATTAGAAAATCTCTTATTGTTTCTCGCTTTCCAAATGCACCATGACGAAACGTGCATAATACCATGCAGGGCCTCTTTAGATATGTTCCAACATTAGAAAACTCTTTACTCTCAACAATATCTTTAACCAAAAGAAAATAAACGGGTTCACCTTACACCACCGCGAAACATGGAACCAAACTTCCGAAGCAACCCGACACGAACATAAGAGGTGAAACGCTGACTAGATCTCGTCCCCACACATAGAGCAAGAAACATCCCCGTTAACGTATTTCTTTTTTGAAGGGCCAAAAGAGTCGGATCGGATCCATAACCGCCCTCCACATGAACACGCTACATTTTCTAGGGACCCATTTAGGCCAATGCATAACGAATCTGTCACTGAAATAACGTTGCTGATCAAGAATTCCTTAACCGCTTTAACCGAAAAATCTTTATTGTTACCTCCCATCCAAACCCATTTATCGGGAGTATCCTTTATGACAACATTGTCAAGAAGATCGATCAAGATGTTCCATTCTTGCAGCTCAGCCGTAGTGGTAGGGGGTCGCGACCACTCCCATTGCTCCATAAAGTTATTCCCAGCTTGGTTGAATCTGTCCGAGACCAAACATCGCTTATCTTTCTCCAAGCTGAAAAGACAAGGGAACCTATCCTTCAGCGGAACAGCATCGAGCCATGGATCAATCCACACTCTGATAGAATGACCATTTCCAATTTCCCCCCTAAAAGCCTGGTTGAGACTAATGCCAACAATCTTGACCTTATCAACAGCCTTAACAATATTTTTCCACACACCGTTGATCGACCCGTTCACAGGAAGCGGCGACCAGCACCGTTTATGGTCGTGGAGAGAATTAATTACCAGCCTCCACATACTATTTGTCTCATTCCGAAATCTCCACACCCATTTCCCTAGTAAGGCGTCATTAGTAATACCAAGTTTGCTTAGACCAAGACCACCGCAATCTAACGGAGACGCCACCACCTCCCAAGAAACCCAATGCATTTTTTTCCGACGGAGAACCTCCCCATAAAAAACGCCTAATAATTGATTCCAAACCATTTATACCTTACTAGGAGCTTTAAAGACGGAGAAATAGTAAGTCGGGAGACTCTCCATCACGGCTTTAATCAACGTAATTCTACCACCAATGGATAAAGAAGAAGCCTTCCAATTAGACAATCTCGCTGTAAAGATGTTAGTGATGAAGTTCTAATTTGACACACGGTTCATATTGGCATTGACGGTGATGCCCAAATGGTTGAACGGCAGCGAACCTGTTCTACAATGCACCGTAGACGCCATAGAATTCACTTCACTAGAATTCACCCCAACACCATAAAGGTTCGATTTACTCAAGTTTATTTTCAGACCCGAACAAATATAGAAGCATCTTAACAGCCTGGCTATATTTTTTAAATTAGCATTCGGCCACTCCCCCACTAAGACACAATCGTCCGCGTAAAGAAGATGGGAGATCTCCGGGCCACCGTTCGGGAGCTTAATACCGTTAATCGCACCCACTTTACTAGCCCTTTTGTCATGCCAGAAAACGCCTCCATAACGATCAGAAACAAAAACGGAGAGATCGGGTCTCCTTGACGCATACCTTTGGAACACAGGAATTCGAACGTGGGGGAGCCATTCACGAGGACCGACAATCTAGCTATGGATAAAATACCAAAGATCCAATCACACCACTTCTCCGGAAAACCCATCTGTCTCATCAGCGAAATAAGAAAATTCCAGTTGACGTTATCGTAAGCTTTGGCAAAATCAATTTTGAAAACAAAAGCCTTTTCATGTCTTTTTTTTAACCCATGCAAGAATCTCGTTCAGGATAAGAGGACCATCCATAATAAGCCGGTCCTTAAGGAATGCAGTCTGAGAGCTGGAGATAAGTAAGTTGAGCACTTTTTTCAATCTATTGGCCAGCACTTTTGATATCGCTTTATTAATAATACCCACAAGATTGATCGGCCTATACTCATTCAGGTTGCTCGGATCCTTAACTTTCGGAATCAGGGTAATGAAGGAGGAACTACAACCTCTACCAAACGAGCCGGAGTCAAAAAAGGCCATGAAAATCTTCAAGAAATCAACTTCAAAGAAAGCCCAAAACCTCTTAATGAACTTGAAATTGAACCCGTCCATGCCCGGGGCTCGGTCGTCGTCACACTAAAAAATGCCAGACTTTATCTCCTGAATAGAAAATGGGGCAATTAATGCTTCTGACTCACCGTTAGAAATCCTGTAATTCAGCTCACATTGAATATCCGGTCTAATTTTAACCTTTCCTGAAACTTCTCTCTAAAGAATTCGAACACCAATTTCTTCACATATTTCGGCTTAGAGATCCACTCATCCCCTTTTAAAATCCCTTGAATCGCGTTACTCGCTTTTCGATTATTTATCATACTGTGGAAGAACCTTGAGTTCTCATCACCCTCCATCGCACATTTAGACCTTGACTTTTGCTTACGGTCCTTGGCTTTAAAGGATTCCATTTCGGCAAGATCTTTTTTGCATTCTAATCTGATCCAAGATTCTTCTTCTGAAAGATCTCTATCCTCCATTAACCGATCCAGCTCTTCCAACTCTAACCGACATCTATCTTCCAACTCTCCTTCTTTAATACGAATCTTCTCCCTCCATTCCAAAATATGGTGACGAAGCCATTTAAATTTCATAGATGGGGTAACATCAGGGGGGCCAACAAACATAAAAGAATCCAGAGCATTCTTGACAACCGTTTCAAAGTCTGACCGATCTAACCACGAACTAAAGAAATGAAAGGGCCGAGCTCCAAAATTAATATCATTTAAAGATAACAACAACGGGTTATGATCAGAGAGGAATCTAGGGAGAGCTCGTAAACAAGCCGAGGGCCATTTATCGATCACTTCCCTACCAACCAACAACCTGTCAATTTTACTGAATTTCTTGCCTTTATCATCTTCCATTAGAAAGGTAAACTTACTACCTTTCATATGAAACTCATGAAGATCCATATCGCTAATAAACTTATTGAAATCCTGTGCACACCGCGGGTTTAAACTTCGACCTTTTTCTTTCTTCCGAGCATCTCACAGGATTGAAATGACCGAGGAGGAACCAAAACCCCAGAGACCCCCTAACCACACCTGAAATCCTATCCCAGAGAGCCCTTTTATCGGCCACTTTTTTTTTGGGGGGGGGCATAGATATTCATAATATTGCCACAACATCGCATCCTTTCCAATTACCACGAATGAGCAAAAAATTAGGATCCTTCAGACAAGAAATTTTAGAGAACACCTGCGTATCCCAAACGCAAACAAGACCTCCCGATCTACCACAAGGGGCAACAACGACCCAGTCAAAATCAATCCGGCCCTAGTAATTTCTAATAATAGCTTCAGACACATCAGATATTTGGGATTCTTGAAAAGCAATAAACGACACATTTTCCTTAGATTTAATGCCCTTAATCCAACCAGGCTTACCAACGCCCCCATACCCCTGATATTAATTGAAAGAAAATTCATTCTAGAACCCCATTGTTGCCTTCTTCCTCTATCGCTTCTTTAACCAGGTTAGGGCATTGTTGCAGGTCAGCTCCAACAATCTTCCTGAATTCAATGGTGTTATTTAGCTCTTCTTCACCTCCCACTGGTAGAGAATCCGGGACTATAGTATCAGAAGCAAACGAATCTGGAGTACTTCTTATCCCTGCATCTGCTGAATTACCTGAGAGGGCCCCTCTGGAACAAGGACTAAGATTGAGATTAAAGTCCCTATTCTCAATCGGATTAGTATCTTGAAAAAAATTGCCCTCATAAAAACTTCTGGGCTCAACAAGGCCCACTTCTTGTTGGATCGTAGGGGCCAACTCCTCAAACTGAGGGAAATCCAAATCTTGTCCGGGCCTTTTTTGGGCCTGGTATGACCAAGTGGGGAAACCCTGGTAACTTTATCAGCCCATAACTCTGAGAAAGTGGGTCCCTCCTTATGCTTTAACTCTTCGCCACCTTTAGAACTGGTTGCATTAAATGCTTGCCTAATGTTTTCACCCCCGATGAATTTATCAAACACGTGAGGGCTTGATGATTCCCCATGTTGGTTCTTTCCACCATCCTGCCTGTTCGTTTCCACCTCTCCTTCTTCCAACTCCTCGTTATCTCTGGCAACGAATTCCGTTCGGACATTTTGTCTGACATTTGAGACGAAAACATCGAACTATCTTCCTCTTCTAAGCAGTCTGGCACCCAACCTCCCAAGTCTTCTGAAACCCAAACACGGTACACCTTGTCTTGCCACTTTAGAGATATCTCATCCACTATTCTCCTCCCATCTCCCACCAAAACCCCCAAGCATTCTACTGAGAGGTCTCTGTCGTCCTCCGAGCATTGAGGATACTGAACCAAACTACCATACATGTCACAAATGGATTTAAAAACTTCATTGGATATGAGATGTAACGGAACACCATGGATGCGTAACCAGGCAATCCGTTCAAACGCCATCCCTTGACCTATCCAGACTTCACTGTGTGAAAACCAAGTTTCCCAGCCTTCCTGATTACTCTGGAAGCTCATAGCCTCAACCTCGCTACCGAACGTCAAAAAGAGATTGAAACCCCCACATACTGCAACTCCACCCCGGAGACTCCAGCCAAAGATAACTTGTGTTTAATAGAAATAAGTGTGTTGAAATCTCGGGCCCTAACAACTAGACTTTTACCATACCGACTAGTGAACGCTGACACGCCAGGGTCGATAAGAATCTCCTTTTCTGGAACAGGAACTTCCTTCTGGATACCCAGGGCATTACTATAGGATACACCAGGTCGGGTGAAACTATCCGTCATAGTCCGAGCACGGAATCCGGGGGCTGGTCTTCCACTGCTAATCTTTGCCTCTTGCCCTTCTACTCCAACTGGCAGATTCTCATTCGCAAACCTAGCAAGATTAACTGTCACACCCCGACCCACAGCGGAATAAAAGTCGGGGCATGATTGGGTTATCACCAAAGCTCATGATATTTACTAAGAAGTTTCATATTTATTAAATTCAAATTAAAATTTAAATATCCAACAAAAATTTCATACAAATACAATAAAAATCTAAATGTTTGTTCCAACGCAATAACTTGTTTATTCTTCTAGGCCATCCTAAGTGTTTCTTTCCTCAACTTGATCACCTGTATCATGTGTAAAACAGAGGAGATTTTGGGTCAACAAAAGTTGGCGAGTGAACCTTTGATAAAACATTTAAATAATTGCTTATTTTGTTTATTAAAGAAAATTGTGCATAAATAACATGTGAGCAAATATAGATATGTAACCAATCACAAACCACATTGAATGAATATATGACATGAATGATGATGTATCTGAGATCAAGGCTCAATCAAACAGAGCCTGTCACACCCCGACCCGCAGCGGAAAAGGTGATCGGGGCATGATTGGGTTTTCATCAAAGCTCATGACATTTATTATAATTGTTTCATATTTATTATTACAATTTAAAGGAGATCATACAATCATAATTACAACATGTTCTACACATCTTTCTAGACTTCATTACTTTCTTCTTAGGCATTTCCTATGTTTTCCTTGCTTCATCATGTTCACCTGTATCATGTGTAAAAATGGTTTTTGGATCAACTATAAAGTTGGCGAGTGAATCCTATGAAAAACATTTAAACAAGTTTATTGAATTGATTATAAAATAAAGTGCATAACCACATATGAGTAAATATAGATGTAAACTTATTCACAAATCACTTAATATTAAATAATGCACACACATACAATAATAGATTGTTTTGAGGCACGCGTTGTTCAACTCGTCTCCCACGAGGAACTGATGGGCCTAATGAATGAGTTTTGAGGCACGCGTTGTTCTACGAACTGATGGGCCTAATGAATGAGTTTTAAGGCACGCGTTGTTCAACTCGTCTCCCACGAGGAACTGATGGGCCTAACACATAATTTGCATATAACTTGACAATATGTAATACATAACTACAAACAATATTTACATTCTAAGTTTAAATCATAATATGGTATGGCACGAGTTTAAATAAACGAATTAGTTTAAGCGACACATGATACACCCCAAAACGTGTAATAAAAAGGGGAGTTGTAAGATTCACTCACAGTGGATGCGTTTCTTGGATTGATGATGAATGCGCACGAAATTGGATTTAACCACGAGAGAAACTAACCTTGATAATAACATAACGGTTCGGTAAATAAGCGGATTTTATTAATCAATTTTAGTAGGATTATTGGATATATTTTTGTGAGTTTAAGGCTATTTTCTAACTTTAAAAACGTTATTTTTAAGTATTTTTAATTGATTTTTAAATAAAATAAATAAATAAAAATAATAAAAAATGTTGACTTTTTGACCGTTGACCATGACTGTTGACCATTACTGTCGACCGTTGACCGGTTCGGTCGTTTGTATGTGTGCGCTGGGTGAGACTCGAACCCGTGACCTCCCGTACGCGTGCACGCAGCTCTACCAACTGAGCTACGTGTCTAACCCAAAATATTTCTGTTTTTAATTATATTTATACACTAATTAAGTTAATCCGAAAATCATTTATTTTTAAAAAGGGTTTAATTGTATCGACTCGGTGCTCTCTACAGGTCTCGAACCCGGGACCTGTAGTTTAGTTTGGCACACAGTCCACCGCTGGACTGTGTGTCTAACTTGGTAAATATTCCGGTTTTTATTATAATTAACATGATTCTGCGTGTGGATCCGGTTCGGTTTTATAAAAAAATAACATTTTTATTACAGCGAGTGTGCGTGTGTCAAGGATCGAACTCGGGACGTATGCGTATTGTTTGGACACAGTCCACCGCTGGACTGTGTGTCTAACCCGTTCATAATATTGATTTAATTTAATCTTGTAACCTAAGCGACTTCGTCTTCTTCGTTCAAAACACAGACTATGGTTAAACCGACTGTTTCTTGTTAAATTAATTTAACGAACTTTATAAGCGATTGTAATGTATTGAGCAGAAAAGGGTTAGGGGAAATGATTGTACCGAACTGATTGTCTTCTTCAGAAATCCGGCAAAGATCGTCGGCTCTGTTTTGTGAACTCCTTCTGTTCGGATTCAATAATCAGTTTGATTGATTAGATGTGAAATTGAACTACTGAGCAACGATTATCAGTAGGTTTAAATGATCATACCGGCTAACAGCGAGATTCTGAAACTTTCAGAAGTTTTCCGGCGAAAACAGAAAATCCGTCAATGTCGTCTGGGGTTGATTCTGGGTGATGGAGTGATGTTAGAATTTGTCTAATAATGGAATGAAACAGAAAAAGTCGAGGTATTTACCGTGTTGATGAAAGTCTCGGTTTTCCGGCGACTTGCAGAGATTTTCCGGCGAGTGAAATTGCGTCGAGAATTGGTGTGATTGTGAGCGAAAAGGTTATCAGAGGCTAGAGTGTGTATTTATAGGGAAGAACATCGACTACTTGGGTCTGATTACCGTCTTGATTCGTTGGTCAAAAATTCTCCGGCGGTTATGACTAATGTCGCGGACCTGGACGTCGGTTATAACCGATGGCGTCGTTAATTCTTACATTAAGTCAAAAGTAACCGACGATGATTGGCGAAATCGTCAGATTTTCCGGCGTCAGCGAATTTGGTCGCGCTGTTGACTGGGTTTGATTTCTAGATTTATTTTATGTATTAATTGTTTCAATATGTTAACAAACAACGCAAGTGGCGGAGTGGTTGGGCGAGTGAGAGTTAAGTCTTTGTGAACATCTGGCTGACCCGGGTTCGAAACCGGCTTCAGCATTTTATTTTTATTCCACTATTTTTAATACATTTTCAAATATAAATTTTATATTCTAATATACTTATTAATTATGTATCGTTTAAAATTAAGTTAAGCATTAAATACGCAACGAAATTTTTAACTGGTTGTTCGGTTAATAAACGAAGCGGGTTTGGTTAATCCGGTTTTTTGACGGATGTTACAGAGCCGATCTAATGAGGCACCTGATGCTCAACCCGTATCCCACGAGGAATGATGGGCCTAATGAAATGAGTGCACTGAAATGAGAAATTGAATCCACATATAAACCACACAACAAGCAATTCACATTTGATCACGAAATGATATAAGCACAAGTGTTTAAATTAAATAAAGAATGATACGACACATGATACACCCTAAAACGTGATTAAAACGGGGAATTTGTAGAGATTTACTCACATGGGTGCGTATTCTTGATTGAAGATGGGAGCGCACGAGTTGCGGATTTAACCGTTGAAGGAGTACTAACCTAAAAAAAATAACGCATAACTTGATAATTAATTAAATTAATATTTAGGTTAAAATCCTTTGTTTAGGTTTTTAGGTTATTTTATGTGGATTGTGTTGATATTCTAAACCCTTGAAAATGTATATTTTTAAACCTTTTATTTGATTTTTCATTTAATAAAAACCATAGAATAAAATAATAAAAAAATAAATAATAAAATAAAAAAAAATCTGTCAGTCTGCAAGCTGACTTGTCAGACCGGTTCGATGGTATTGTAGGTATGCGTGTAACAAGATTCGAACTGAGACCTCACGTTACGTGCACGCAGCTCTTCCAACTGAGCTACGTGTCTAACCCGACATATTCTGGATTTTAATTATATTAATACACACTTTAGACTATTCTAGAAATTAATTTAAATTAAAAAGATATTAACAGGATCGAACCGGCGCACACTAAGGGTCTCGAACCCAAGACCTTAGATGTGACTTGCACCCAGCCCAACCAACTGGGCTGGGTGTCTAACCCATGAAACTTGTTTTTTTATTATCTTTATATACATATACGGAATGATATAATTTATCAAAAACAAAAACTGTTTATATAACAGTGATACGGTAGGAACCAGATCGAACCGGGGACGTGTATATTGTGCTTGCACACAGTCCACCACTGGACTGTGTGTCTAACCCGTTTGAAACAACCGTTTTAATTACATAAAAACACTTAACCCATTTCGTCTTCTTCATTTTAAAATTAAACCAGAACTTATACCCGCCTGAATAGCTTTTTATTTTTCTTATTCATTCTGATTTTTGCTGATGAATCGACCGTATATGATGTTAATTACGTGAAATTTAAAAAGAATAGTAGAAGAGGTCTACCGTATGAACAGAGCCGGCGGGGAAGGCGGTTTTCCAGCGACCGAGTTCGCGAGTGAGTTCCGGACGAGGAGGGATTTAAAGTGAGAGCAATGTGATTTCGAGGAAGTATGAAGGTGTGAGCTTAAAATGCTTGGCAGATGTGGTATTTATAGGGAATTCGTGATTTCGATTCCTGCGACTAAGATCTCAGAAAATTAAATACAGCGCATTTTGATTGAGAGAGTTAACCAAAAATAGCTGTTGAACAGCTGTTGATTTGAAGGAAAACGTGTATGCTGCGAGATCTCCGGTGAGGAGGTTTGTTGCCCTTGCCTGTTCTACTTCGCATGAATACGTATTTTGATGTATGAGATCTAGCACATATTGTGCGTGTAGAGCAGTGGTGCGGAGTGTGTGTGAAAGTCCAGGAGCCCCGGGTTCGATCCCGGTTTTCCTCCTCTCTTTTTGTTTAATTAATTTTATAGCTTAATTTAATTTAATTTTATTATGGCTTTTAAAAATAAATTATGGTTTTTATTTATTGATATTTTATTTATTAATTAGGGTTTTATTTATTCTAGTTATGAATTATGTTAATATCGACAAAATTTTTAAGAAATACGACAATATTAAAAACGCACTAGATTAGTATAAAAAAATGGTGCGGGTTTTCGAAGACCGTTTTACCCGAATGTTACAGTATCCCCTACTTTTAGAAATTTCGTCTCGAAATTTAAGTAGTAGTTGTAACTGGAAAAAGATGCGGGTACTTTTCGCGCATTGAGTCTTCACGTTCCCAAGTAAACTCGGGTCCTCGTTTTGACTCCCAACGCACCCTGACGTTTGGAATACGACTTCGCCTTAAATGCTTCTCACCGAAATCCATGATTTCCACTGGTCTTTCAACGAAGCGCATCGATTCATCGACTTGAATGTCTTCTAGAGGAATATGGAGGTTTTTGTCGGCGATGCACTTTTTCAAGTTTGATACGTGGAATATGGGATGAATTCTGTTAAGCTCTTCTGGTAGGTCAAGCTTGTATGCTACAGGACCTACTATTTCAAGTATCTTGAAAGGTCCTACGTAGCGTGGTGCTAGCTTGCCCTTTTGGCCAAAACGAACCACTCCCTTCCACGGATGATACTTTTAAAAGTACTTGATCACCAATGTCAAACTCCAAGGGCTTTCGTCGTTTGTCAGCATAACTCTTTTGACGACTTTGAGCTGCTAGAAGATTGTTTCGTATTTGAATGATTTTGTCGGTTGTTTCTTGAATCAATTCAGGTCCGGTGATTTGCGCTTCACCAATTTCGTGCCAACATACTGGAGATCGGCATTTACGACTGTATAAAGACTAGAAAGGAGCCATGCCGATACTTGAATGATAGCTATTGTTGTACGAAAACTCGACTAACGGTAGATGAACGTCCCAGTTCCCTTTGAAGTCTATGATACATGCTCGAAGCATGTCTTCAAGGGTTTGGATGGTGCGTTCAGATTGACCATCAGTTTGAGGGTGAAAGGCGGTACTGAGATCTAACCGTGTACCCAAAGCGGTTTGTACGGCTCGCCATGTTCGTGAAGTGAAACGACCATCACGGTCTGAAATGATGCTTAACGGTACACCATGACGGCTTACGATCTCGTTGATGTAGATACGAGCTAACTTCTCGTTCTTGAAGTCCTCGCGAATCGGAATGAAGTGAGATGATTTTGTAAGATGATCGATTATTACCCATATGGTGTCATACCCACCGGAGGTGCGAGGTAACCCGGTAATGAAGTCCATGGTTATGTTTTCCCACTTCCATACAGGTATTTCGGGTTGGACTAGAAGCCCTGAAGGTCTTTGATGTTCAGCTTTCACTTTGGAACATGTAAGGCACTTGGAAACAAAAACAGCGATATCCTTTTTCATGCCAGGCCACCAGTAGGTGTATCGTAGGTCTTGATACATCTTATCGGCTCTGGGTGTACAGAGTATCGTGTTTTGTGTGCCTCATTCATGAGGAAATCACGAAGATTGTCGCGATCGGGAATCCATATGCGGTTTAAATAATATAGAATACTGTCGGATTTGGTTTCAATTTTGAGTTCAGCTCCACATGACAGCTCATCGCGTACGTCATTTTCCGTTACAGAATATGTTGAGCTGCCCGGATTCGATCCTTGATATCGGTTATGATTTGCGAATATAGAAGACGAATAGAGTTCGCATATCCCTTTCGACTGAGCGCATCAGCCACCACGTTTGCCTTGCCAGGATGGTACCGAATTTCACAGTCGTAATCGTTGAGAAGTTCGACCCATCTTCGTCGCCTCATATTCAACACTTTCTGGTTGAAGATATGTTGGAGACTCTTGTGGTCAGTGTATATTTCACACTTGGTACCGTAGAGGTAATATCTCCATATCTTGAGAGCGAACACGACGGCTCCAAGTTCCAGGTCGTGGGTGGTGTAATTCTTCTCATGAACTTTGAGTTGCCTAGAGGCATAGGCTATCACTTTTCCTCTTTGCATCAACACACAGCTTAGTCCTTGCCCTGATGCGTCGCAATAAACCACAAAGTCATCGCAACCCTCAGGGAGTGTAAGGATAGGTGCGTCACAAAGCCTTTGCTTTAAAGTTTGGAAGGCCTCCTCTTGCTTAGGTCCCCAAATGAAGGGTTTTCCTTTGTGAGTCAAGGCCGTGAGCGGAACGGTGATACGGGAAAAATTGGCAATGAAGCGTCGGTAATAACCAGCCAAGCCAAGAAATGACCTAACTTCGGTAGGGGTATGTGGCGCTTGCCATTCCTGTACTGCCTTGATTTTCAAAGGATCGACATGAATCCCCTTGTCATTAACGACATGACCAAGGAATTGTACTTCTCCTAACCAGAATTCGCATTTTGAGAACTTAGCGTAAAGCTTTTCAGTCCTTAAGAGTGTAAGAATGAGTCGAAGGTGTCGCTCATGATTGGATTTTGACTTGGAGTGTCACACCCCGACCCGCAGCGGAAAAGGTGATCGGGGCATGATTGGGTTATCATCAAAGCTCATGACATTTATTTTAACGTTTCATATTCATTAATACACTTTAATGGAAAATTACAATCAATATTACAACATGTCCTAAATATCAATCTAGGCTTCATTGTTTTCTTCTAAGGCATTTCCTATGTTTTCCTTGCTTCATCCTGTTCACCTGTATCATGTGTAAAAGGGTTTTTCGATCAACAAAAAGTTGGCGAGTGAATCCTATGGAAAACATTTGAACAAGTTATTTAATTGATTATGAAATAAAGTGCACAACCACACATGAGTAAAAATAGATGTAAACTTATTCATCAATCAATTTAATATTAAACAATACACACATGAACAATAATGGATCGTTTAGAGGCACGCGTTGCTCAACTCGTCTCTCACGAGGAACTGATGGGCCTAATGAATGAATTGCATAAACATGATAATATGAAGGACATAACTACAAACAATATAAACTCAATGATACACACATGAACAATAATGGATTGGTTTTGAGGCACGCGTTGCTCAACTCGTCTCCCACGAGGAACTGATGGGCTTAATGAATGAATTTCATATAAGTTGACAAAATTGAAATACATAATCACAACAATATAAACAATCTAAGTTTAGATCACGATATGGTATGGCACAAGTTTAAATAAACGAGTTAATTATTTTGTGACACATGACACACCCCAAAACGTGTAATTAAAAAAGGGAGTTGTAAGATTCACTCACAGTGGGTGCGTTCGGTTGATGATGTTGAATGCACGCGAAATGGTTTTAACCACGAGTGAAATTAACCTAGATAAATAGCATTATGGTTCGGTAAGTAAACGGATTTTATTAATCCATTTTAGTAGGATTGTTAGGTGTATTTTTGTGAGTTTAAGGCTATGTTCTAACCTTAAAAATGTTATTTTTAAGTATTTTTAATTGATTTTTAATTAAAATAAATAAATAAAAATAATAAAAAAAGTAGACTTTTTTTGACCGTTGACCTTTGACCGTTGACCATTGACCTTGACTGTTTGACCGGTTCGTATGCGTGTAAGTGTGCGCTGAGTGAGGCTCGAACCCGAGACCTCCCGTACGCGTGCACGCAGCTCTACCAACTGAGCTACGTGTCTAACCCGAAATATTTCTGTTTTTAATTATATTTATATATTAATCAGATTAATCCGAAAATCAATTTATTTCTAAAAAGATTTTACTGAATCGGACCGGTGCGCTCCACAGGTCTCGAACCCGGGACCTGTGGGTTGAGTTAACACACAGTCCACCGCTGGACTGTGTGTTTAACTTGTTATATAAACCGATTTTTATTATACTTATATACAAACTAAACATTTCCATTTCTGTCTTATTTTAAAAAGTTAGATAATTGTCCGAGTCGGTGCAGTAGACCGGACTCGAACTCGTGACGTGTGATTAAACATTCACACAATCCACCACTAGACTGTGTGTCTACTTGGTTATTATTCCGGTTATTAATAAACTTAACATGTACAGCGCTGACTCCGGTTCGGTTAACAAAAAAAGGACATTTTTATTAAGGCAGCATGCGTGGGACAAGATTCGAACTCGAGACGTTTACGTGTTTATTGTGCACACAGTCCACCGCTGGACTGTGTGTCTAACCCGAGTTATAACTTGATTTTAATTATACTTATACACAACTGGAACTTCGTCTTCTTCGTTGAATTTAACCAGAATCGGAAGTCCGACTGGTTCGATGTTTTAATCGTGTTCTTTAGTGTTTTGAGGTTAATTACAGATGAGATATGTAAAAAGAATGAAAGATTTAAGCGTAAGGTATACCGACTGGACTCCTCTGTTTCTCCGGCAGAACTCCGGCGACAGCAAAAGATTCCGGCGTCGTGTGTCTTACGGTAGAGAGTCTTCAGCAAGCTTGAAAAGGATGTGGGTGACTTCGGTATAAGCTCAGGGGTTCAGTAAGGTTCAGAAGTGAAGGGTTCGGTTTTCCGGCGAGGTACAGAAATTTTCCAGCGAATGGAATTACGTTGGGTAAAGGTGCGGTTTTGAGCGAAAAAGCTTGCAGAGGCTCGAGGGGGTATTTATAAGGCAGGTCGTTGATGAATTTGGTCCGATTTCCGACTTGATTCAAAGTCATTACGTTTTCCGACGGTTATAGTTTGTGTCGCGGACTCAGGCGTCGGTTATAACCGATGTAGCGATTAAGTTTTACGTTATAACTGAAGATATCGTAAATTCTTGGCGAGATCGCCGGGATTTCCGACAACTGCATTTGGGCGCACCGATTTCGAATTCGGAAAACATGTTATGAATTTATTGTCTTCAATATTTAACAAGAGATACAAGTGGCGCAGTGGTTGAGTGTGTGTGCGATAAGTCTGCTGAACCGGTTACTGACCCGGGTTCGAAACCCGGCAGAACCATTTTATTTTTATTTCATTATTTTTAACAATTTTTCAAAAACAAATTATATATTCCAATATAATAATTAATTATGTATCGTTTAAAATTAATTTGGGCATTAAATACGCCACGAAATTTTAAACTGATTGTTCGGTTAATAAACGGAGCGGGTTTGGCAAAATCCGTTTTTGACGGATGTTACATGGAGTAGATAAGAATGTCTTCGATGAAGACTATGACGAAACGGTCGAGGTAGGGTTTGCATACCCTATTCATTAAATCCATGAAGACAGCGGGGGCGTTTGTTAAACCGAAGGGCATAACCATGAACTCGTAATGACCATAACGAGTTCGGAAGGCAGTTTTTGGAATATCGTCTTCGCGCACTCTAAGCTGATGATAACCAGAACGAAGGTCGATTTTGGAAAAACAGGTGGCGCCTTGAAGTTGGTCTAGAAGGTCATCAATACGAGGCAGTGGATAGCGATTCTTAACCGTCAACTTGTTGAGTTCTCTATAATCAATGCACATGCGAAACGTTCCATCTTTCTTCTTCACAAAAAGAATAGGTGCACCCCAAGGCGATGAGCTAGGACGTATGAATCCTTTGTCTGTCAACTCTTGCAGTTGACTGGCCAACTCTTGCATCTCGGATGGGGCTAACCTATAAGGAGATTTTGCGACCGGTGTAGCACCAGGCACAAGATCGCTTCGAAATTCGACTTTTCTCACAGGAGGAAGTCCTGAAACGTCGTCGGGAAAAACTTGCGGGAATTCTTTCACAATTGGAATATCTTCGAGCTTCCTCTCCTTGCCTCCCTTCTTGACGACGTGAGCTAGAAGTGCGACGTAGTTCTTGCGAAGATAACTTCGGGCTTGAAGGCAGGACATCAATTTGAGTCCTTTCGAAGGAGTTTCCCCAAAGATACGTAGTGTTTGACCGTCGGCGAGAGGAATACGAATGAATTTTTCATGGCACACCACTTCAGCGTGATGCCGGCTGAGCCAGTCCATGCCGATGACAACATCGAAACTTCCCAATTTCATAGGAATGAGATCAATTGGGAAACCGTGATCATTTAGGGTGAGAGTACAATCGCGTATAATAGAATTTAATGAAGTGGGTTTTCCGTCAGCAACTTCCACCGTCAGAGATTCAACAAGATTATCATGAGGTTGGTCGAGGAGAGATTCGAATTCTAAAGACACAAAGCTCTTATCCGCACCGGTATCGAATAATATGGATGCATAACTACCATTTATGGGAAACGTACCGTTGACCACATTGTTGTCAGCCATGGCTTGGTTGGCGTTGGTATTGAAAGTTCTTCCTCTAGCAGGTGGAGGAGCTTGGTTAGCTTGGTTTACTGGGTTCGCTTGAGCTTGGGCATGGATGATGTTCACTAGGCGTGGGCAAGTGTTCCTGAAGTGGTTTGGGTCCCCACAATTGAAACAGGCTCGCATGGGTTGCATCATGGGGTAGTTGGGTTGGTAGTAAGGTTGGGCTGCGAGTTGTGCAGGCGGTGGAAGTAAGGGTTGTTGGGCTTGGCCCACTATTTGATTTTGGGTTTGGGTTGGAGGTTGACTGCAGTTCAATCGCTGAAGGGTACGGCAGGTTTGGATGGTGTGACCCGCACGACCGCAACTTTTGCAATGTTGGTAGGGGTTTTCAGGAGGGTGATGGTATTGACAACGGTTACACTTGGGTGTGGGCCAGTGTATGGCCTTTTGAATGGTGCGGCTGGAGGGGCAACTTGGGTGATTGGAGCAGCAGTGATGGGAGGGTTGGTTTGGGTGACAGCAAAGTTCTTGCCATTTCGCTTCCTTTTACCAACAAACTTCGAGGATGAACCTGAGTGGTTTGGAGTTGGGGTATCACTTGGTGTTTTCTTCTTTTCATCGTTAAATTTGTTGTTTCGAATGCGATTTTCAGTGAGTTCCGTAGCTAACTCCATTGCGGCTTCGAGTGTTGCAGGCGAAGTGCTTAAAACCGAATCTTGGATTTTCGAGGGGAGGCCTCGAATGTAGTGTTCAATTAGGCGGTATAATGGGGTGAATAGATTGGGAACCATCTGGTTCAACTCGAGAAATCTCTTATTGTATGAAGTGTGGTCTCCTTCCTTTTGTTTGAATGCGTGAAACTCGTCTTCTAGCTTTTTGATTTCGCTTCTTGGACAGAAGCGTCTCGTCATGATTTCCCTTAACTCTTCCCATGTTAAAGCCATGTCATCTTCAACACCTCGCTTACCCTTTTCCGTGTTCCACCAGGTAAGGGCTACCCCAAACAATCTTCCAGTCGCGTAACGTACCTTACGGTCCTTGGGACAGTCGCAATTGAGAAAAGTGTTTTCCATCTCCTCAAACCAGTGAAGGAGAGCGGTGACACCTTCAGTCCCTTCCTTTTTGGGGGATCGCAGGATTTGAAGTGTTTGTAGGTGCATTTGGGGATTTTGGGAGGAGGGTTGGCGAAGCTTTGGTCTTCTTGGTTGGGAGGGTTGATGGGATTAGCGGTGAGGGCTTGCTGAACTTGTAGCACGATGTCAGGAAGCACTGCGGCCATTTGTTTAGCAATTTGCATGGCCAAGCGGTCGTTTGACTTTCCTGACCTTCTACCTCCACGTAATTGCCTAGCCGACATCTACAAGAACACATGTAGGAAGATTGGGAGTTCAAGAATTTCCTAGGTGTCATGTGTCGTAAAAAGAATGAAAACAACATAACTGAAAATAATTTAACTACATCCATAGGATGTCTTGGGTTTGCTCATGTTTGGGCCTCCAAATGTCCCCCATACCATTGCCTGTGTAGTCATGTGGGCCCCCATGACTATTGGGCTTGGTAGGATTCACATTGGTGTCGGCGGGTTAACACTCGCACCACCCGAATGAAAATCGTAAAACATGATTGCGAGATGTATGGTCGGAGGGTGTCCCGGTGTAGACACAATGACAACTCAAAGTGGGGTTAGCTCACGACGTTTGGTATAACATGCTTTGGCCTAATAGGTCCTTCGTACTGTCATCGTTAGTCCCCAGGTAAGCAAACTGGTCCTTTATTTTGGATTTATACGAATGCCAAGCCTAGACAGGACGTTCTGACTACCGGTACTCGTACCCTTCCAGTTACTACATGCCCGTCGTGAAAACTCACTTTGATGTGATTTGAAAAATACGAAAACATTGCAAAAATCTTTGAAAAGAAATCATGGAAATTGTGAAATCGTGAGGTGTGTGCTTTTATAGATATGACATGTTATGAGGATATGAACTATGATGAGCATTGCATATTAATATGTACTTGTGAGAGTGCTTGCATAATATTGGGTGTGATAATAAACATGAAACATATAAACATCATGAATTTTGCATGTAACACATAAAAATCAAAATCTAATCAACTATAGTATAGGCTCTAAGGGTCTAATAACCTATCATATATCCCTATAGTCACAAGCTCTGATACCAATCTGTCACCCCCGACCCGCAGCGGAATAAAAGTCGGGGCATGATTGGGTTATCACCAAAGCTCATGATATTTACTAAGAAGTTTCATATTTATTAAATTCAAATTAAATTTAAATATCCAACAAAAATTTCATACAAATACGATAAAAATCTAAATGTTTGTTCCAACGCAATAACTTGTTTATTCTTCTAGGCCATCCTAAGTGTTTCTTTCCTCAACTTGATCACCTGTATTATGTGTAAAACAGAGGAGATTTTGGGTCAACAAAAGTTGGCGAGTGAACCTTTGATAAAACATTTAAATAATTGCTTATTTTGTTTATTAAAGCAAATTGTGCATAAATCACATGTGAGCAAATATAGATATGTAACCAATCACAAACCACATTGAATGAATATATGACATGAATGATGATGTATCTGAGATCAAGGCTCAATCAAACGGAGCCGATCTAATGAGGCACCTGATGCTCAACCCGTATCCAACGAGGAACTGATGGGCCTAATGAAATGAGTGCACTGAAATGATAAATTGAATCCACATATAAACCACACAACAAGCAATTCACATTTGATCACGAAATGATATAAGCACAAGTGTTTAAATTAAATAAAGGAATGATACGACACATGATACACCCCAAAACGTGATTAAAACGGGAATTTGTAGAGATTTACTCACAGTGGGTGCGTATTCTTGATTGAAGATGGGAGCGCACGAGTTGCGGATTTAACCGATGAACGAGTACTAACCTAAAAAAATAACGCATAACTTGATAATTAATTAAATTAATATTTAGGTTAAAATCCTTTGTTTAGGTTTTTAGGTTATTTTTGTGGATTGTGTTGATATTCTAAACCCTTGAAAATGTATATTTTTAAACCTTTTATTTGATTTTTCATTTAATAAAAACCATAGAATTAAAATAATAAATAATAAAATAAAATAAATAATAAAAAATCTTGTCAGTCTGACAAGCTGACTTGTCAAACCGGTTCGATGGTATTGTAGGTATGCGTGTATCAAGATTCGAACTTGAGACCTCACGTTCACGTGCACGCAGCTCTTCCAACTGAGCTACGTGTCTAACCCGACATATTCTGGATTTTAATTATATTAATACACACTTTAGACTATTCTAAAATTAATTTAAATTAAAAAGATTTAACAGGATCGAACCGACGCACACTAAGGGTCTCGAACCCGAGACCTTAGATGTGACTTGCACCCAGCCCAACCAACTGGGCTGGGTGTCTAACCCGATGAAACTTGTTTTTTTTATTATCTTTATATACATACTACGGAATGATATAATTTATCAAAAACAAAAACTGTTTATATAACAGTGATGCGGTAGGGAACCAGATTCGAACCGGGGACGTGTATATTGTGCTTGCACACAGTCCACCACTGGACTGTGGTCTAACCTTGCGTTGTAAACTAACCCTGTTTTTCAATTTAAATTAAAAAAACACTTAACCCACTTCGTCTTTTTCATTTTAAAATTAAACCAGAACTTATACCCGCCCGAATAGCTTTTTATTTTTCTTATTCATTCTGATTTTTGCTGATGATCGACGTATATGATGTTAATTAGGTGAAATTTAAAAAGAATAGTAGAAGAGGTCTACCGTATGAACAGAGCCGGCGGGGAAGGCGGTTTTCCAGCGACCTGCTGAGTTCCGGCGAGTCGAGCTTCCGGCGACGGAGGGATTTAAGAGTGAGAGCAATGTGATTTCGAGGAATGTATGAAGGTGTGAGCTTAAAATGCTTGGCAGAGTGGTATTTATAGGGAATTCGTGATTTCGATTCCTGCGACTAAGATCTCAGAAAATTAAATAACAGCGCGTTTTGATTGAGAGAGTTTACCAAAAATAGCTGTTGATTTGAAGGAAAACGCGTATGCTGCGAGATCTCCGGCGAGGAGGTTTGTTTCCCTTGCCGGTTCTACTTCATGAATACGTATATTTTGATGTATGAGATCTAGCACATATTGTGCGTGTAGAGCAGTGGTGCGGAGTGTGTGTGAAAGTCTAGGAGCCCCGGCTTCGATCCCGGTTTCCCTCCTTTCTTTTTGTTTAATTAATTTTATAGCTTAATTTAATTTAATTTTATTATGGCTTTTAAAAATGTATTATGGTTTTTATTTATTGATGTTTTATTTATTAATTAGGGTTTTATTTATTCTAGTTATGAATTCTGTTAATATCGACAAAATTTTTAAGAAATACGACAATATTAAATACGTACTAGATTAGTAAAAAAAATGATGCGGGTTTTCGAAGACCGTTTTACCCGAATGTTACATTAACCTTCAAGGTGAACCTCCCCACATTGACCCATTCAACGTCTTCTCCATAGCCTTCCAATCAGCTACCTCTTTAAAGCTTACAAAACCAAACTTCAGCCCTTCTTTGTTCCTCTTTCTGGCTATGTAGACTCCTGCGATGACACCGAAACCATGTAGCGATGTAGCGAGATCCCATGGTCTACACCCCTCCGGAATGTTAGCAACGTAGAACTTCACTATCGACCCTCCTTTATGCCGAAATCTGACGTCGGCGCCCTCACCCCCTTCCCCTTCTCTCTCCATCCTATGAGTGCTTAACTAATTTAATATATCAATAAAAGTTTTGATTTAATCATCATTAAAAAATTTTAAGAACTATAGTGAAAAAATGTACAAACCATGTAATGTGTAACTTTTATCATGTAGCCAATACAAGGGTGTAAGGGGTGTTTTTCTCGTAAAGAGTAATCCTCTCTTCATTACAGCCAATCAAAGTATGTCATGTCACCTCCCTTCTCTGTTCCCTATTTTGCATTCAAACATAAAAGGTGTTCCCTTCTCCTCTCCATCACAACCCGACGGTCGAAAAATGCCATGAGTCACCTTGGTGACTACTCCTCGCTAGAGGGTTTTACCGCACGCAAATGGGGATGGTGGTGGTGTTCCCAAGCGGTAAACGGATCACCGCACACCATCTCCGCGTGTGCCCCGCTCACCCTAACTAATTATCTTGCGTGTGATGAGTTTAAGTACGTCAGAAACCCTAAATGTGATTATGTTTAACACTGATTATAGTATCTATTTAGGGATTTTCTTACTCCCATCGCAATGCTATACATATTAACAAAACTAGTTAACACTTAACATTTTTGTTAGAAATCAATCATGGAGGTATTAGGTAAATTTATCTAGAAGGTTTGGAGTGCATTTTATTATTGGATTCTGAATCTTGCTTTTGAGAACGGTTTGAAACCACTTGAGAGATATGATGACTATCAAGTTTTTATGGGTCATATCATGATTAGGGGAATCTAAGGATACCTATGTGTTTCTAAATATAACCCTTTCAATGTTATTTTTCTTATTAATCACCACTAAAGAGATTTAGAATAAGACTTTAAACGCCCGAACTCCTTGTCAGCGTCAGGTTCTTGCATCCTTAGGGCATTTTTGGGGTGTTCGTTCTTGTACAAGAATGGGGTAGAATGTGTTTGATTTATTAAATTTAATATCATAACTTGTGTTTGATTTATTAAAGAAATGCTTTAATCGTTTTAATAAACAAAGGTATGCTCATCCATAAAGAAATGCTTTAATCGTTTTAATAAACAAAGGTATGCCCATCCATAAGGGACATGGTACCAACGTAAATGACATAGTACCAACGTGAAGAACATAGTGCCACAGGGAATAAGATACCAACATGAAAGACATAGTATCAACGTAAAGGACAACGTACCATACAAAACATGGTCCGAACATTTTTTTACCATCCATGTAATTTGAGTATACCAAATCAAGCTTTTTGTATAAATTTAGTAAAAGTAAATAATTCATAAACATTTATTCTACCACGACATATTTATTGATAAATGAGCTGTAAATATCAGATGTTATATCATATCTTGTGTTTGATTTATTAAAGAAATGCTTTAATCGTTTTAATAAACAAAGGTATGATCATCCATAAGGGACATGGTACCAATGGAAATGACATAGTACCAACGTGAAGAACATAGTGCCACAGGGAATAAGATACCAACATGAAAGGCATAGTATCAACGTAAAGGACAATGTATCATACAAAACATGGTCCGTACATTTTTACCATCCATGTAATTTGAGTACACAAATCAAGCTTTTTGTATAACTTTAGTAAAAGTAAATTAATTCATAAACATTTATTCTACCACGACATATTATTGATAAATGAGTTGTAAATATAAGATGTAATATCATGTATCTTGTGTTTGGTTTATTAAGGGAATACTTTAATCATTTTAAAATATACAAGAAATAAATTCACGCAAACGAGAAAATCACCTAAATAGTTATGAAATTTCAGATTTGAGAAAACAGACATTTATGATTACAACCAATTACCTTCTGTCAAATAAATTTCATCGGTTGTGACAGCTAAGGCTTAACTCACGCATTGGTGGCTTATCCCGCACTTTTGCAACTCAGTTCGCACTTTTAGATGTCGGCTAAAGCATAACTCATACTTTTGCTATCGGTTAAATTCAATGACTATTTAAAAAAATGATCTATTTTACTATTTTGATATTGTTTTCTATTAGATGTGAAATTACCTTATTACCCCACCCAAAACCCTAACATATTACAACATTCGCCTATAAAAACTCAACCCACCATCAAATTCGTAAATACCTCGACCCCAATAATTTTACTTTGTTCCTGCCGTTCTAGAGTTTTCGTTGAAAGAAAGCAGGATAGAGGGAAAGGGAGACGAGGTTCGGGGAAGGTGATGGAATGTTTGGCGTCGAACAAAATAATTTATCGTTATTTGTTGTTTTGTTCCGAGACCACCCATTCCAACATCTTCCTCTGACTATCTCCCCATCCCTTCTTATCCTTAGACGAAAGATGCTAGTTTGTTAAAGAAGAAAACGGTGATTGATTTTATTTTATATATTTTATTGTTTAATAGATCATCACATATAGAATAATGCGAGTTATGTTTTTTCCTTTTTATTGTTTGATTTTAATTTCCTTTTACTAGTGTTTAATATTTTTTTTAGGTTCCATGAAAGGTAGTTTTCAGCCATTATCTCTGATCTGTTTAGATTCCGCTAGACATCTGGTTGAGCTTCGGCAAGCCTTTGGCTGAAAGATATGATTATATGAACGATAATAGATTTTGCGGGTGTAGGTCGTAGAATCATGTTATGTAGTAAGCAAACAACAACTAAAACCGGTAAAATCATAAACAAAAATGTGAATTTGTACCGCCATGTTACGTCAAATGTAGGCAATGACAAAAGCTAACTTATGCCGTGAGATGATGTAAAACGTAGACAAACTTTAATTGCATTTATAGCGAAAAACTTTAATTTAAAAACAAAACTTACACAACCAAAAATGAATCACATAATAGAAATCTGATAGACTAAAAATGTAAACCACATTAAAGAAAAATCACTACAAGAAAAAAAAACCAACCCTTTGTCAGTCGATTCTCTATGGTGTAAAAACCAAAAGGCTCGAGAAAAAGAAGTAAAAACTAAGGGATGACATTATAGTAACTAAGTCATAAAAATGGTATATTTGTGTATTGTAGTCAAGAACCACACAAAATGTTATATATACTAGTTTTAAAAAGTTAGATGAAATAAAACATTATATCTTATCTCATAATTTATTTTATAATTCTCAAATATACATTTTGAACTACTAAATGTTTTCTTCATTCATATCTATCTGATACACAAGTTTCTAATCTAGTGTATATGATAATTTGAATAATAAAATTTCAAATTTACCTTTGCCAAAAACCACTACAAATACAACTATGCTTTTAAAAGAAAATCAAACCTTTACACAATCCTCTCTAAATTGCTTAAACCTTTTACACTTATTTCTTACACTCGTAAATTTAAACCTAAACTCGTTTCTGCAATTAATGAATGTCCTTGTAGTGAAAACCAAAACCCCAAGCCGTATCAAAACTTTGGATATCCACCATTGTAAGCATGCCAAAACCCAAAATTTTCTCAATAATCTGGGTTTTGACAATCCTCAAACCCTAGGTTCTCCCATCCCGAAATCCAAGGTCTTCTTACTTCCAAAATACCAGGTCTTTCTGAGAGCAACCTCTCTATCTTTAGAATAGAGAAAAAAGTTCTTCTCTTATAGTCATCTCACTCTTCTTAAACCCTACAAACCGGGTAAGTTTGTTTATTTGTCTTGCAATACAATGGAGGCACTTGATATAGCTTCCATTAGTTTTCTTTCTTTTACCTTGAGCGTAAAATCTTTAAGAGACAGGGGTGCGAGAAAGACACCTTTTTATTGAAAATTGTGTCTTTACCTAATATTATTTGTTAGCAAGGTTTTGATGGGTAATTTAAATTTTGAGGTAACAATTCTAATGGTAAATGAACTAAAATGTATTATCAGCAAAGATGTTTTTGGTTTTAATTTTTTATTAAATACGTGGATTTAAAATATTATTTATAAAATCTGTATCTATATAACAATATATTTAAAGTGAAAAAACATTAACGGGAATAATAGTTGTAAACAAACAAAAAAGTAAAAATGATGTATTGATTACACGTCACTTATGATGGTGCCTTTTGGGTTTTGTAATGTCAAAAGTGACGAATAGAATAATCGAAGGTTCTCGTTGATGTGACGATATATAATATTCAACTACTTTTATGCATGAGAAATGATTACCATACATACTTTGTTTTAGACCGTTAAATATTGGGACAACCAACTATAGACATTTTGATTTCAATCATTCTTTACACAACGTCTTAGACTCTGGGTGTGTGCTTGAGTTGGGACGTGAGTTGCCCTTCAACGTCAGTTATTCCATCTCAGGTTAGCGTTGGGTTGGACATTGCCCTTTTGGTGTGGGGTGGGAGGCAGGGTGAGTTAGTTGTCTTTGGTTGGCTACTTTAGGCTGACCACGCCAAGCTAGCCACGCCCCTCCACACCCCACTTTTTTTTAGTTGGCCTAGTGGAGCCCACTTCCGCCATGTGTCGTACAAAACCTCAAACCCAAGCTCCCCACTCTCCGCGTTCTTATAACTTAATACTATTGTTATTTTTATTTAGTTTTAAAAAAATACACACAAAAAAGTTAAAAACAATATTATATTCTTATTTATCTCTAAAGAAAGGAATATTTGCATACCTTTTCTTATTCTATGTCACTAACAAATGTTTGCATGACTTTATCCATTAGTTTGGCAATAGAACCCCTTAATCTAAAGTATAATATTTGAATAGGGTAGGTTAAACGTGTTGGGAATAAGTCGAAATTGCTTGGTATAAATCTGAAGTCGTGTAATCATTATCAAATCAAACAATTGGAGTGGCTACCAATCTTTGATCGGATAAAATCAGAAAAATTCTAGATTTTTGTATGGCAATTTTTTATTGTGAGATTTTTGGGGATTCGTCTCGAATCAAAATTCGTCCAGTGTTTTATCTCAAAAAATTTGGGAGCGTATTTTCAGTTTTTCACAACTGCTTGCAGTTTCAATTTTGAACAAAAAACACCTTTAGTCCCTTAATTTTCCAAAGTGCATATTTAGCCCGAAATTCAAGCCCCTTGGACCCCGCCAGGGGCTGCCGCCCCTTGGACCCTGCTCCCAGGGGCGCTGCCCCTTGGATCCCCCGTTAACCCCGATGACATTCAAATAAGCGTGCACTCTTATTTGAACGTCACACGCAATCTCAAATTACACTAAAATATCCAACATACCTCCCCCATTTTAGTGTAATCAAGAATTACCTAACTTGTTCACAACAATCAAACAAACTAATGCATAAATAAAATGTCGTGACGATTGAATTTCATATTAGTATATTACACATTCCAAATATTCGAATTTAAGGGTGTCTCTAAGGATTGAACCCTTAATATCCATACTGAATACATGAAGATAATATACACATTAGTTTACATACATAGTGTAACATCCGTCAAAAACGGATTTTACCAAACCCGCTTCGTTTATTAACCGAACAATCAGTTAAAAATTTCGTTGCGAATTTAATGCCCAAAATAATTTTAAACGATAATCAATTATTATACTGGAATATATAATTTGTTTTTGAAAAACTGTTAAAAATCAGAAAATAAAAATGGTTTGGCACTACCGGGTTTCGAACCCGGGTCAGTCAGCCGGTCCAGCAGAATTTAGCGCACACACACTCAAACCGCTGCGCCACTTGTATCTTTTGTTAAATATTGAAGACAATTAATCCATATCATGAGTTTCGAATTCAAAACCGGCGCCCAAAAGCAGTCGTTGGAAATCCCGGCGATCTCGCCAATAATTTAACGATTCCTTCAGTTATAACGTAAATATTAAACACTACATCGGTTATAATCGATGTCTGACTTCGCGACACAAGTTATAACCGCCGGATAAATTATAACCGACGAATCAAGTCGGAAATCGGACCAAATTCATTGACGACTTGCCTTATAAATACCCCCTCGAACCTCTGCAAACTTTTTCGCTCAAAACCGCACCCTTTTTCTCGGCGAAAACTCACTCGCCGGAAAACTTCTGTACCTCGCCGGAAAACCGAGTCCTTCATTTCTAAGCCTTACTAAACCCCCTGAGCTTATACCGAAGTCACCCACATCCTTTATAAGCTTTCTGAAGACTCGCTGCTGCAAGACACACGACGCCGGAACCTGATACTGTCGCCGGAGTTCTGTCGGAAAACAGAGGAATCCAGTCGGTATACCTCACGCTTAAATCGTCCCTTCTTTTTATTTAATCTCACTTGTAATTAACTAAAGAACGCTAAAGAAACCGATTAAAACATTGAACCAGTCGGATTTCCGATTCTGGTTAAAAACGGACGAAGAAGACGAAGTTCGGTAACATATAAGTATAATTAAAATCAAGTTATTACTCGGGTTAGACACACAGTCCAGCGGTGGACTGTGTGCACAATAAACACACTAACGTCTCGAGTTCGAATCTTGTCCCACACACGCTGCCTTAATAAAAATGTCATTTTTTGTTAACTGAACCGGATTCATTTCATATATATGTTAAGTATAATAATAACCGGAATAATAACCAAGATAGACACACAGTCCAGCGGTGGACTGTGTGTATGTTTAAATCACAGGTCACGAGTTCGAGTCCGGGCTACTGCACCGACTCGGACAATTATCTACTTTTTTAAATAAGTCAGAAATGAAAAAGTTCAGTTTGTATTTAAGTATAATAAAAATCGGTTTATATAACATGTGAAACACACAGTCCAGCGGTGAACTGTGTGTTAACGCAACCCACAAGTCCCGGGTTCGAGACCTGTGGAGCGCACCGGTCCGATTCAGTTAAATAGTTTTTAAAAATAATTGATTTCGGTTTAATCTAATTAGTATATAAATATAATTAAAAACAGATATATTTCGGGTTAGACACGTAGCTCAGTTGGTAGAGCTGCGTGCACGCGTACGGGAGGTCTCGGGTTCGAGCCTCACTCAGCGCACATATACTCGCATTCGAACCGGTCAAAGTCAACAGTCAACGGTCAATGGTCAACGGTCAAAAAAGTCAAATTTTTTTATTATTTTTATTTATTTATTTTAATTAAAAATCAATTAAAAATACTTAAAATAACATTTTTAAGGTTAGAAAATAGCCTTAAACTCACAAAAATACACCCAACAATCCTACTAAAATGGATCAATAAAATCCGTTTACTTACCGAACCATAATGCTATTTATCTAGGTTACTTTTCACTCGTGGTTAAAACCACTTCGCGTGCATTCAACATCATCAACCGAACGCACCCACTGTGAGTGAATCTTACAACTCCCCTTTTTAATTACACGTTTTGGGGTGTGTCATGTGTCACAAAATAATTAACTCGTTTATTTAAACTTGTGCCATACCATATCGTGATCTAAACTTAGATTGTTTATATTGTTGTGATTACTTATTTCATTTTGTCAAATTATATGAAATTCATTCATTAAGCCCATCAGTTCCTCGTGGGAGACGAGTTGAACAACGCGTGCCTCAAAACCAATCCATTATTGTTCATGTGTGTATCATTGAATTTATATTGTTTGTAGTTGTGTCTTTCATATTATCATGTTTATGCAACTCATTCATTAGGCCCATCAGTTCCTCGTGAGAGACGAGTAGAGCAACGCGTGCCTCTAAATGTTCCATTATTGTTCATGTGTGCTTTATTTAATATCTAATGATTGTTGAATAAGTTTACATCTATTTTTACTCATGTGTGGTTGTGCACTCATTTCATAATCAATTAAATAAAATTGTTCAAATGTTTTCCATAGGATTCACTCGCCAACTTTTTGTTGATCCAAAAACCTTTTTACACATGATACAGGTGAACAGGTTGAAGCAAGGAAAACATAGGAAATGCCTTAGAAGAAAACAAAGAAGCTTAGATTGATGTTAGGTCATGATGTAATTATAGTTGTAAATTTCCTATTAAATTGTATTTAATGAATATGAAACGTATAATAAATGTCATGAGCTTTGATGATAACCCAATCATGCCCCGGTCACCTTTTCCGCTGCGGGTCGGGGTGTGACACATAGATCTAACTTGACACTATCTTTTACTAGCCTATGTCCCTATCCTTCATAAGCATATCAAAGCCAAGTCCAAGCTTCTTGAAGCAGCTAAACTTCATGCTCATATAGATAGCTCTTTTACTCTTGCACCTGCAAATGCAATTTTTCAAAAGAGCTATTAAGAAGATATATCTTAACCTTACTTAACTTGCAGATCTAAACACATACCTTTGGGATAATTTTAATGTTGTGTTCCAAACTCTAGATGTTAAGCTTTCCACATTGAATTCTGCACCTAACGTCATATTACGTGGGAATTGGGTATCTTAACATAAGAGTTTTCAGATGGACTTTAACCCTAATCCCACAGCTGATCCTTTCACGAGATCTCTAGTTAACCCTTTGGTTAAGTGATCAGCTAAGTTATGTTGAGTTCTCACATACTCAACCGAAATCGCACCATGCATGATGAGCTCACGAACCATGCTATGTCTCACACCTAAGTGTCTTGACTTGCCATTATACACTTGACTATACGCCTTAGCCAGTGTAGCTTCACTATCACACCTTATAGAAATGGGAGCCATTGGTTTTGGCTACAATGGAACCTCATAAATCAAGTTTCTTAGCCACTCAGCTTCTTTGCCAGCTGCGGCTAATGCTACAAACTCAGACTCCATTGTTGAATCAGTTATGCAAGTCTGTTTCTTTGAAGCCCAAGAAATGCCACCTCCCCAAGTAGGAATACCCAACCACTTATGGAAGAATGATCTTCCTTATTGTTTATCCAACTTGCATCTGAATATCCTTCAATCACTGAAGGAAATCCAATGTAAGTTAGACCATAATCCATGGTTCCTTTCAAGTATTTGAATACTCGACCTAGTGCTTGCCAGTGATGAGTACTAGGATTGCTAGTAAACCTACTAAGTTTTCCAACAGCATACGCTATATCTGGTCTGGTGCAGATCATAGCGTACATAAGTGATCCAATCGCTCTTGAGTACTCAAGTGGAGATACTGCAATGCCTTTATTAAGTAATAGCTTCAGACTAGGATCAACAGGAGTACTTGCGGGAGAACAATCCTTGAAATTGAACTTGTTCAAGATCTTCTCAATATAGTGTGATTGAGAGATTGAAATGCCCATGTTCTCACGTTTGATTTTAATACCTAAAATCACCTCAGCCTCCCCCATATCTTTCATAGCAAACATAGATGATAAAAATTCTTTTGTTCTATTGACTTGATCTTGGTTAGTGCCAAAAATCAACATATCATCTACATACAAACAGATGAAGACTCCGTTTCCAGAAGCATCAAACTTGCTATAAACACATTTATCTGCTTGGTTTAAAGCAACACGATTAGACAATACAATCTCATCAAACTTTTGATGCCACTGTTTTGGTGCTTGCTTCAAACCACAAAGAGATTTAATTAGTTTACACACCTTGTTTTCACTTCCAGGCATAACAAACCCTTCTGGCTGTTTCATGTACATCTCCTCATCTAATTCACCATTTAGAAATGCAGTTTTCACATCCATTTGGTGAATTATAAGATTATGTATAGCAGCAAGTGCTAATAATAATCTAATGGTGGATATCATTGCTACAGGAGCATATGTATCAAAGAAGTCAATACCCTCCTTTTGTCTAAACCCTTGGATTACTAATCTGGCTTTGAACTTATCAATAGTACCATCCACCTTCATCTTCCTCTTGAAGATTTATTTACTTCCCAATGGTTTACAACCAGGAGGTAAATCCACCAATTTCCAAGTGTTATTTTGCAAAATAGAGTCCATTTCATCTTGGATGGCTTCTTTCCAAAATGAAACATCCATTGAAGCCATTGCTTCACTATATGTCTTTGGATCCTCATCAACATTGAAACAATATTGATATTGAAAATTAATATCAATTCTAGATCCTTCAACTAAGTACAGTTGAAAATTGTCACCATAAGACTTGGCCTTTCTTTCTCTTGAACTCCTTCTTGGTTCAGTGCTAGTTGAAGGCATAATTTCTTTTCCACTAGAAATCTGGAGAGAAGGATTCATATCCTTTGGCCTAGGTATAGATGTGAATCTTTCTTCATCATATTCTACATTTCCACTTCTTGCCTCAATAACCGTATGTACTGAAACGTGGTCATTTGGTTCTATTACATAGAACTTGTGAGCAAATGAGTGCTCAGCATATCCAATGAAAATGCATTCTATACCTCTTTCCCCTAAGTTTCTTATCTTAGGATCATTGAGCCTAACCACGACTCTACAACCCCAAACTCTTAGTTTTTGCAACTCGGGTGGCTTTTTATACCAAAGCTCAAAAGGAGTTGTTTTGTTCCTTTTATTAGGAACCCGGTTTAACAAATAACAGGCTGTCAACATAGCCTCTCCCCAAAACCCATTATTTAAACCCGAATGGGACAGCATGGTATTAACCATCTCTTTTAGCGTCCTATTCTTCCTTTCCGCCACACCATTTTGTTCTGGTGTGTAAGGGGCTGTGGTAAGGTGTATTATTCCAGTTGATTGGAAATATTCCAGATCAAAATACTCACCACCTCTATCCGTATGTAGGGTTTTGATCAATTCACTTTGATGAAGCTCTACTTCTTGTTTATAGATTTTAAACTTTTCCAAAGCTTCATCTTTTGCATGTAACAAGTAAACGTAACAGAACTTAGTAGCATCATCTATAAAGGTTACAATATACTTCGTGTTACCTAATGATGGTGTACCATGAAAATCACATAGATCACTATGTATCAAATCTAACAATTTACTTTCTCTATTAACATGTTGCAAGAATGGTTTTCTAGTTATTTTATTCAACTTGCAGATATGGCACTTTTCATCTTAGACATTTCCATAAGTCGTTTATAATGTACATGTCCTAATCTAGCATGCCATAATTCAGATTTTGACGAATTTACACTAGATGACGAATCAATCATACAAACAGAATTATCACTAAACAGCACTTCTAGATTTAACATAATCATACCATTACATAAATAACCAAATCCGATAAAAGAACCATGTCTTGACAAGATATACTTGTCACATTCTAACACTTGTTTGTACCCGCAATTATTTAATACGATACCGGATAACAAGTTTTTCCGAATGCCCGGTACATACAATACATTACTTAAACTTAGAGTTTTTCCAGAAGTAAATACTAGTACTACACTTCCAATTCCGTGGATTGGCTCGGTTGCAACATTTTCCATTTTTAAAACAGATCCATCTTCAATTAATGTAAGGTCCTTGAACCATCTTCGATCCTTACATACGTGACTTGTTGCTCCTGAGTCATACCACCAAGCAACAGAATCATCCTTCACATAAAATGCTTCAGAAATTAGTGACACATAATTCACATCCGAATTATAATTAAAGTTTAATTTCTGACCTTGTTGCTTTGGATCCTTCGAGGATCCACTAGTACCAGCTTCATTCTTGGCTTTACCAACACGACAATCTCTCTTGAAGTGTCCCGGTTTACCACACTTCCAACAACCTTGATCCTTGGACTGTTTTGCATACTTCATAGCCTTGCTCTTCTTGTTAGGCCCACTTTGAAACTTCCTTTTATTGTTTCCCTTGTTAGAACTTTTAAAACTAGGACCACTTTCTTCAACCATGTTAACAGAAGACCCACCAACGTGTTTATCTTTGTTAACATTTTCCATGGCCCGACAAGACTCCTCAATTCGAAAACAACTTCCAAGTTCAACCAGATTCATTTCCTCCTTCTTATGTTTTAAAGTATGTTTAAAATCTTTCCATGAAGGAGGAAGTTTGTCAATGATAGATGGAACATAAATTGCTTCATCCATCTTCAAACCATGTTGTTCAAATTGACCCAGAATTCTTAGACATTCATTGTATTGTTCCATGATGGGTCTACCATCAACCATTTTATAATTCATAAAATCACTTACCGAGAATTTCTTACTAGATGTGTCTTCAGCCATGTATTTGGCCTCTAGTAATTCCCACAGTTCTTTTGCAGATTCAACATTTTGATAAATATCGAAAAGAGAGTCACACATACCATTCAGAATATGCCCACGACAGATGTAATCAGCATTCAACCACTTTCCATGCTTCCTAGTTTGTTCTAGCGGTTCATCCACCACTTCCTCGGGCATCGGGGTACTCAGAACGTACACCACTTTCAAAGTCGTCAACAGAAAATGCATCTTCTTTTGTCAGCGGCGAAAGTCTTGCCCTTTAAACTTGTCCAATTTCGCAAATTTGTTCGTCATAGCCTTCGAAGATTCACCACCGCTTGTCATCTTCACTGTAATTGTTTAATCTTTGTTGGGAATAAGTCGAAATTGCTTGGATAAATCTGAAGTCGTGTAATCACTATCAGATCGAACAATTGGAGTGGCTACCAATCTTTTATCGGATAAAATCAGAAAAATTCTAGATTTTTGTATGACAATTTTTGATTGTGAGATTTTTGGGGATTCGTCTCGAATCAAATTCGTCCAATGTTTTATCTCAAAAAATTTGGGAGCGTATTTTCAGTTTTTCACAACTGCTTGCAGTTTCAATTTTGAACAAAAAACACCTTTAGTCCCTTAATCTTCCAAAAGTGCATATTTAGCCCGAAATTCAAGCCCCTTGGACCCTGCACCCGGGGCTGCTCCGCCCCCTTGGATCCCCCGGTTAACCCCGATGACATTCAAATAAGCGTGCACTCTTATTTGAACGTCACACGCAATCTCAAATTACACTAAAATATCCAACAAAACGTACTCCCCTCTCTTAGTTTTCTTACCTTTTTTGAAAAAAATCACTTTAAATCTTATCATATTTAACCCCTGAAAAAAATAATATTTTAAAAAATGTTATTTTCTTGTAATAGATTAAAATATATTCTTGTAAAAGAATTAAAACTGTTCCTTTTTTCAAATTACAATTAAAAAAACCCAACATAACTGAACGGTAATAACTAAACCTAACAAAATTAATCGACATGATGACATAACTAAACCGTATTAACCCACCACAACCAAAAACTGTTGATTTGGTTTAGTAGTTCTTAAAAACATATTTTCGGTTCATTTTCGGTTAACTAAACCGTATTAACTGACCACAACCAAAAACTGTTGATTTGGTTTTGTATTTCTTAAAAACTTATTTTCGGTTCATGTTCGTTTAGCTTGTACGGTTGTACCTAACCATACAATAATAATCCTTATCCTCCCTTTCTCCTGTTTGAATACATATTTAGGTATATTTGTTAAAAAAACATAATTAGGTATACTTACGTACGGCATGTTTTTGTTTTATGAATACTTTTTCTGTTATTTTGTAGTAATTCATATAATTCTTTTTGTTTCTGATTAAAAATCCTAATATTCTTGATATTGCTTTCCTATTTTTTGTATTATAATGTTTAGAGTTACGTTCAAATTCAATTGTTCACACTTTCATTCATACATTTATAATATTCTTGATATTAAAATAACATTATTTTAAAAAGAAATAAATAAAAATGTTCAAAAAGCTTAAAAATGTAGTTTAAAACACAAAAATAAAAAAAGTTTATATAAAAATAATAAAAGATAACAATAAGACAAAAAAAAAACAAAACAAAACAAAAGGTTTGAGTTAATGTGAAACTTGAGGGGAGAGGTATATTCAGTAAAATATAAAGGAAAGAGCGTACGTTTAGTAGCCCTCTTTGAAAATGGTAAATGATGAAGTAATTCTCTTGAAGATGCACTCAACTACGATGAAGAATCATATATTAATGTTTATATACGGAGTGGTAAAGTTATTTTGACAAAATATTACCTAGTGAAATTATCAACCCTACTGGTATTTTGTAAGTATATGAAACAAGTCGACAATTTTGCATTAATTGCATATAAGTTTTGTTAACTATTTCATTAATGGTGATATATGCAGAAACAAACTTTTCAAAACTGAAGTTGTTGGAGTTCTGTTTACAATCCACAATGTCCTAAGAAAAGCTTAATGTGTTAGACAACGATAGCTATTAAGAAATTATATTAGAGAATATGGATTATAGAGAGTAGATCAACAACTTTCTTTTCAAGAATCATAGGAGTCTCCCAATTTGTTTAACTACGTATATGAAATCATTTTGCTATAAACAATTTTGTTTTATTTATTGTTATTAGATCATGCGTAATGTGCATTGGGTGTGAAAAGGTTTGATAACATTTCTAGAAACGAGAATAAAAGAATGAAAAGTAATGAATGAAAGAGCCTTAAGAAGCATTAACCATTACACATTTTTTGAAAGGTGTTATGATACGGATGTGGCGAAAATGCCCCTTAGAAGACATTAATAATCATGTATGGTCTAACGATTATCACCATATATAAGTTTACACTTTAGCGACTTATTTTTACTAGCCCCACATACATGGGCGGATTTTACGTTCAGTAGTGTTATATATGTAGTTTTCGTTTATAAATTTTTGGGTATATACGTTTTCGCCCCCCCCCCCTCCGGGTATATACGTTTTCGCTCCCGGTTTTTGACGGCAAGCTTCGCCACTGCCCACACAGTGTCCGAAATATTAGAACGACCCTGTAGAATTATTAGAATTTGTATGTGGTTATCATTGAATGTTTTTCTTGATCCAAAAGTGTATATTATTATTGTTGTTGTTGTTGTATTTTTAGTTATTATTTCAATGTGGTGATTCTATATTCACAATAAAAGATCATACTACCCCTTTTGGTTAATAAAACAAGGAACACAATCTTGTGTTTCTTGTTAAAAAAGTTATCCTCGTCAACTAGATTTCTTTGTCGAGGAAAATGATATGGTCTAGTTCTTTTTAAATCATTTTTACACAGTTGGCTTATCTTGTTTAATTAATAAAAATTACAAGAAATATCCACAGGTCATTGTTTTATATAGAACCATATAAAATATATACACATATATACCAACGAAACACCACCTGGGCTGCATGGTACCAAAAGAATTATCTTGTAAGTTGTAACTACAACAAAGGAGTGTGTAAAAAAATACCAACTAGTTGTTATATTTAGAGAGATCAAACTCGAGTTTGGTTAGTTAATTTTTAAAGCTTAATTGAGTTTTGTTGGGCTCGACTTGTTTGTTATTTATTCAAATGTTTAGTTATTTCATTTAAGTGCGTGGACACACGTAGAGAAGGGAGGGGGAGAGATGGTGATATTTTTATCATAATGTTGTATACAACTAGTATTGGAGCCCGCGCTTTGCGACGAGGTTGTAGGAAGTTGCTGACAAGGGTATACTTGTTTCATGACACATCGATGAGTTATCATAGACCATACAGACTTTAATCTAAACAATTGTAAACATAAGCAATCAACACGATTAAGTAATTAAAAGTTAGCTTTAACTATAACAAGGTAAATAGAAAAAATATTACATTTGTTACCTAGTATATTAAAGGGTTAATATAGACCATGTATGCTTTAATCTAAACGACGATAAAAATAAGAAATCAACTTAATTAAGTAAACATGTCTAGAGTTATAAGTAAGTTTTTAATTATAATAAGTTAAAAAAATTATAAGTAAAATAAAAAAGAATGAAACTTTAAAAAGTATAAACGAACAAATATTTGTTAAAAAGAAAAAGAAAAAAAGTAACTTTATCAAACTTCAAGGGCTGTATAATAACTTATCAAAATTCGAGGGTCAAAGCGTAAATCGTTTATAAAAAAAAGGGATTATTATTAAACTTCTGTATGATAAATCTATTAAAGTTCAGAGCTATTCGTAAATCGTTTATATAAAAATATAAGAGTTCGTGGGTCGTATGATAAATCTATTAAAGTTTAGGATTAGAATTGTAAATGCATCATAAAAATAAGAAGAGTAAATTGCACAAAACATCCTTTATGTTTCCTTAAACTTGCAGGTTCCAGCCTTAATGTTTAAAAGTTGCTAAAAACAGCCTTTAAGTTTATTTTTGTTGCGGGTTCAATCCTTTAACTATTAAAGTAAAAAATAGAACAAATAAATGTGTAGTGATATTCACAATTGATAAAAATAGAACAAATAAATGTGTAGTGATATTCACAATTGATTTTGTTAGTATATTAAATTACGAAGAAGAATGATATATTTTAAATTTTTTAATAATATTATTTTTCTCTAATCATTTTTCGGCTAACCTTATAAGTTCTAAATACACATTTATGTTAATTTTTATAGTCAATGTTCCGACATAAGTTTTACTAAAAACTAAGTCGTATTTGAAATTAAAGAAACTTTTTGTATTGTAAACCATATTGAGTACCTGTGCCAACCAATACGTCGAAACCAATACCGACTGAACAACATTGGTACCGGTATTCATTTTGAAATTCTCGATTTTGGTAATTTATTATTTAGTTTGTTTTTTGATATAATTAGGTATGGTTTCACTGTAGTAGTTTATGTTTTGTGCATATACTAAATTTCGTTGCACCACACATGGTAATTCCATTAGTATATATTTGTTATAAAAAATATATAATATAATATATATATATATATATATATATATATATATAACATATTCGTTTAGACTCCAAACTTGAAATGTGAAGTTTTGGTTGAAACTCGTTTAACCTCGGCATGATTCAAACAAGTCGATCTTGAGTAGCTCACGAGCGACCAAGGTAATATCGGAACTAGTTAGTAGTTATGTACGTAATATATATGCTTAATGCATTGCTTTCAAACATATAAACACTTTTAGTGTCTAGATGAATAGAAATGTTTAAAATATTTATTGTTTTGAAGATTAAGTTGTTTTACATAAATGGTCAAACCTATTATTATTGTTTTGATTACACGTTTTTCTTAATCAAGATACATCTTTGATGTCCATGGCTATTTAGTTTAGTGGCATCTTGGTAATGGGATAAAGCTTTGTCACCAATAGGTTTTGGATTCGATTCCCACAATGGGGGTATCCCATATTTATTGGGTTTCCTCCTGAATTGGTGAAGCATTATTGCCTAGTGGAGATGGATATGATCGGGTAGTTCCGTTGGTGGCGCGATGATACTCCGATGGTCCGTCAGTGATCCAAGTTTGCCGTTAAAAAAAAGATACATCTTATCCAATTAAAATCCTTACAAAATAGAGAATCATTGCTCTTTTCTTGATTTCTTCACCTATCATTTGTCAATAACCAATCCATCCAAAAACCAAATACCTATAATAATGAAATAAACAATCTTCAAAACACTTCTCCATTGTTCTTTACACTTGAACACCACTTTACCAATCCCCAAATGGGAGCTTCAACAATTGAAAAGGGTTTTCTTAAACTTGTTCATCCGGGTAGGCATGTCGAGTATCATCGAAAATCGATAACAGCCGGTGAAATCATGAGGAAGAACCCTAGACACAGCATCACCCGCCCCGATTTCTTTAAAAATCCTGGCATTGTGGTTCGCCCCGAGTCGGTTATGGTTCCTGGTCAAGTGTTCTACATTGTCCCAAACAAGACCATTCATAACTTGGTCAAGAAAAAAAGTCAACAACTTGACCAATCCTCAAACACTAGTGATTACAAACATGTTTCCAAACAAACTTCATGGCGTAAACTATGGGCAGGGACGACGCCGATGTACCAGTTTCATCACGAACAAGACGGCTCGAGTTCATGTGCTAACTCAGTGCCTCATGCTATAGAAACCACTTTGGATGATGGTTTGACTTTGACTTTTCAAGCTAGAGATTATTATCTTAATGGAAACACGTCAGCGTCAGGAATAACCGCGAATAATAGTCAACGAGAAACCACTAAAATTACCCGATCTCATGCCTGTAAGGTGCATGTTTGTAACAACAAACATGATAAGAATTTGAAATCATGCATGAAGAAGGGGGGCCAGATTAGGGTCCCTAATCTAAGGGTGACTTTTAACTTGACTACAATGATCAAATACTGAAAATTATATGTTATTGTTAAGAGCCTTAATATTGGTATATATACTTTACTGCAATGATCTAATTGTGTAAGCTCATGATAGCAGCACAAAGCAATCTACACTAAGTTTAAATTTTAAGTCGTATATCATTTTTATATATATATATTTAAGTGGATTAATAATTTGAAAGTGGGTTGAGTTTTTGGGTCCTTCAAAACATTGTGAGTTGTGTTTTTTTTCAAATGCAAATGTTACTTCTACTCTATATCTATAATACTAAGACACTACCACTTGTCCAGGTTTAAACATAAGACCTACTCTTTGAGAGGCAGATTAAGCTAGCTTCACATTGACATTTATCAGCTATGTTAAGTTGTCGACTTTAATTAGCACGTTAATGTCTCATATGTCATTAAAGGACACGGTCAAATGACCAAAACACCATTACCCCAATCATATATAAAATCATATCCAATATTCAACAAGATATCCATATGGGCGATACCATACCCACATCCTCACTTTCTAATCTCGTATCGTTCTACTATATTAAACGGTTGTTCGACGATGAGAAATCGGCCGTTTGAAATTCAGGGGGCTATAATTTGAAATACAGACAATCAAACGACTTTTAACGTGTAAACAAATGATGAGAATGAATTTGAAACGACATTCCTATATAGTTCTAAGATCATTAAGGATTCTCTCACGGTTTTACGCCCTACAGCAACGCGAGTCCTAATAATAGTCGATTCTAATAAATAAATACGACTCATCCGATAATTGTTGACTTTATGGTCAGTTTGATCAACTTGTATTAAAATTAACAAATACATGCCCATTTTTATGTTCACCATCTAGTAACTATACGTCCCCTCTCTATCCAGAGAGTTCAAATCTTGTAAAGTGCAGGTATAGAAGTATTTAGGAGAGGGTTAGTTTGCTGTTAAAAAATATCTAGCAATTACACAAACTACAAGTAGACACATCAAAGCCTTACCAACCACCAAAATCGTACCACAATATAAGTTTAATACAACAATCGCTTATTCCTATCAACATAGTTGCTCGAGAAGTTGAATTCGATACCGAATGAAATTGCGAGTGCCTTCTATATTGGAGGTTGGTTTTCACTTTGATCTTCTCTGGTATAGTTTCTTCAGTTATTAGGGCTGCTTTGATTTCCAGAAGCAAAAGCAGAAATCACTCCCAGTCTTCTACCCAAAAGCCGATGCATAACGTTTTGGCTTATAGTTGGTTTGACTAACTCGAGGCGGTGCGACGCAGTGTGTTTTTGGTTAAACCGACCAGGAACACTTGAGCCCGTGTTGTAACAGTCTCCACAAAGGTCATAACCACTTTTTTCAGGACAATCTTGGCATTTGTATCTATCCCCAATAATTGGAAATATCTATAAAACAAAAACAAACAAGATTAAAAACAACTATATAGTTTCCCATGATGACTTGACAGAAATCGATGGATGTCAATGAATAGATACAACGGCATGTATAATATATATATATATATATAGGGGCTGGTTATTGTACAAAATGGCTTATCCTACAAAATGTACGCAATAATCTCACCCGTCCGATCCCATGCGAAATCACTTTATTCCATGCGAATTCTCCTCTCAAATGAAATTAGCTGGCGCATTCACTCTACTCCATGCGAATTCACCACTAAAGGGTGCGAAATCACATGTCGTACGTAATGTACGTTAAGCCATTTTGTACAATATACTTTCTCTCTCTCCTCTCTCTCTCTCTATATATATATATATATATATATACACACACACATACACATATATATAGGGTAGGGTTCTAGAGTGAACACTAGTGTATTTGCGAACTGAGTGAACAAATCCTGGCCATTGATCTACACACGTGTATGGCTAGGATTTCATCATCAAATCATAAAATACACTAGTGTATTTCATCATCAAATCCTGGTCATTGATCTACACACGTGTATGGCCAGGATTAGTTCGCAAATACACCAATGTTCACTCTTAAACCTAATCCTATATACATTTTCATTCGACGAGAGGAATAACAAAGGAACTTACCCCACACATATCACAACCAACACTACCGTGAATTTTAGAGCGATTAGAAGTCCACCACTGAAGAAAAGTCTCCTCTGTTGGGAATGAGAGCTTGGACAATTGAGTACTGGCCTCTGTAAAACCAAAAAAAAAAAAAAACTTCAATACAAGCTTATCGATATACAGAAACTCAAAAATTAAATTATGCTAATTGTAATCTTTTCTGCATGTTTATAAATGATAAAACTCCAAACTTTGTGTTTGGATGGTTTGGTACAAAAAAAAAAGATAATTTCATTTATCACCTTCAAAACTTGTTATAATTTCATATCTATCCAATAAAAATCATAATATCATACAAACCCATTTTTTAATTTATGAAATTTATACCCTATGTAGCACGGGAACTCCATTTATGTGGCCGTACCCGTCTCGGGTACTTGTCGGGGACGGAAACACCATGGGTACTCGCCGGGACGTCTCCAATGTCGGGGACTATCTGGTAGAAGTATCCAGCCCGTTTCCATTTATTTTTAAGGTTTTAACCCTTTCAAATTCGACAACCGGCCATTAAATAAATAGACCTATCATATTCGGCTTCTCTAATCTCTAAACTTTCAAGTCTCATCATCTCTAGTTCTCTATCGATTGCCAATCTCTCGTTAGATGAACCGGAATTTGAAATTGATTTGATTACTAATAATTAATTACCTTTGGAAGATGTAGTATTTTTGCAATTTGTTTAATATATTTTTATTTTTTTATATTTTTTATTGCCGTACCCGTATCTTGGATTTTGAGTTTTGCAGTTCCTCCTCCCCGTACCCGATCCCGTACCCGTTTCGGTGCTACTTAGCTTCTCTGCATGTTTATAAATTATAGAACTCCAAACTTTGTGTTTGGATGCTTTGGTACAAAAAAAAAAGATAATTTCATTTATCACCCTCAAAACTTGTTATAATTTCATATTTATCTAATAAAATCATAAATATCATATAAACCCATTTTTTAATTTATGAAATTTATACCCTTTACTTATAACATGTACTACATGATTTTGGAGTGTAATGAGAAGGAGAAGGGTATACTTGTCATTTTATAGATTATATATATTAGATAAAATGGGTATATGATATTTCAGGTATTTAGTTAGATTTTGGAGTGTAATGAGAAGGAGAAGGGTATACTGGTCATTTTGAAGATTATATTGATTAAAATGGGTATATGATATTTCAGGTATTTAGTTGGGTATTACTTTTTAGGGTTGGGTAAAACATGATATAATACAAGTTTTCATGCGTATATATGAAATTGGCCCATTAAAAAAATAATGCTCCACAAGCGTTCATTTCAGCAAAAAAGATAAAATGGCTAGATAAAGCTAACGTGGGAAAATATACTATGGCTGTCTTTTTTAACCGAAACCCGAAAGCCGAACCGAAGTAGACGAAACCCGAAGGACCCGTAACCGAAAAACTGTAAACCCGAACCCAAATATAGTTCTATGGTTTGGTTAACAGGTTGAATAATGGGTAATCGGTTTAACCCGAGAAACCCGAAATAGCTTTAAAACAATTAACATATTTTCTAAATATAGTCATATCTTGTAAAAGGACCTAATAATCATTTCTTATTTCATGATGCAGCCAACCATATCTTCTAAAAATTAACATTACCCTCTTTTAGAAATATTAATTCACGCAGTTAATCCATGTCTATAATTTCTAAAAGTTATAAATCACAACATACATACACATTCCATATCTTCAATATCCTCCATTCTCAGTGACATGCAAGAGTTCTTTTACAAAATCGTTTTTATAGTGTTCGCTAATAACTAATATTAATATTTTAAAATTTAAAAGGTTGTACTTTCTGTTAAACTAATTCATTTTCTAAACTGAAACCCGATCTAATGCGACCCGTTCTAAACCCGAACCATTCGACCCGAACACCGAAGAACCAACCTAGAATGGTTTGGTTATCGGGTTAAATATTTAGCTTTAAAAACCCGAAAAACCCGACCTGGAAAACCCAAAATCCGATTAAAAACCCCGACGAACACCCCTTTATGATACTGTAGATGATGATTGCGCATGCCTTTATTACTATAACTAACTGCATACAAAGTAATATTTTCTATGAATATGACTATATTATGCCAATAAAAACATACCATTCAATGAACTTGTACTTTGAGTTTGCTCTTGATTTTTTTGTTGTATAAGGCTTCTTCTCAACGCATATTCCGAAGAGAATTGTTCCTCTAGAAAATGATCAAGCTCCCTACAAAGTTTCGGATGTCCACTCGGATGCCGACACTCACAAACCTCACATTTGACCATCCCCTCAGTCGGGATGCTGATGCAGCCTTCACAGTAAACTACAAATCGATTTAAAAAAAACATAAAATGGGTAAATGATAATATCAAATTTATAAATTCAAAAATGTAATTTAATAATAGCTAGACAAAATAACCATGGCCACAGTTAAGAGCAACAGGGCGAAAAAGTAGTTGTTTGCAAGCGGCACACAGTACATCACTGACTGAAATCTGCTTATAAGTTTGAGCAGAAGACTGGCCGACATCGTTTAGATTGTTTAAATCATCACTGGTAACAAGACTGTCGATATCTGGCGAACACCCTAACGAGGTGTGTTTTTCATCCTCTATACCATGCAAGAACAGATATATAACGAAGTTAAATACGTAAAAACATTATTCATCTATTATAAAAAAGTTAAATAAGTAAAACACATGTGAATATCAGGTTTACCTAGTGTTTGTATCTTCCTTCTATTGTAAGAAATCGGATACAGTTTCTGGAGCAAGAAGTGAAGCGTATGACAAATGGCAGGAAAATGATGATAAGGATGCCGACATAGCGGGCAGTGAGATTCACTACTACTATGCATCGAACGTTGGCAACACCAGAAGCAGGAGACATGGCCACAAACTGTAACAACCACAACATTGACAATAATCAGCGACTGCCATGAATATGTCACCATTAAATTTTTTATTTATAGGTGGTCTAGAGATTTCATAAGCGATTCTATAAGTTTTTGGAAACATGTTTGACAAACAGGCAGTTCGCTACCAACTTAGCGAACTTGCATAAGTTCGCTACCTAACTTAGTGGACTGCCTGTTTGTCAAACATGTTTCAAAAAACTTCCAGAAACGCTTATGAGATCTCTAGACCACCTAGAAATAAAAAAAAAATTGGGTCACCGTTACCGACATTATTAGTTGTTTAGAACATATCCTACCTAGAACAATGGGCTTGTACAGGACATCCCTGCAACAAAATAAAACAAACTTAAAACAAAAAATCACAAATCAAATAAATATAAGCTAATGAAACTGAACAGGTCAAAGCTTATTTCATGTGGTCAGACTAATGAAATTAAAAAAAAAATATTACTTCCATTGCTGTAAGAATAAATTCAAATTTTACAATCATGAAATTTGTGCATAAAATAAGCAATCAAATTTGTTCATCAGATGCTATTTTGTAATCCATAAACAATTAGAAACAAACTGATTCAAAACACATCAAATTTTCTACATATCAAACGTCCGTACGAATAGATTAGATTAAGCTACCCTAAATCCAACAAAAATTACAAAAACTTTAGAAAATTGAACAATAATTGCATCTCAAATATCAAACAACAATACCTAAATCGAGATGTTAGATGAACAATAATCTGAATCGTGAATTCTCAAAAGAATACCGGATAAATCACGAATATTATGCGAAATTAAAAATAAAAATGGTGAAATCGAAAAGTGTAGACGTTACAGGCAAACGGCGCAGGTGAAATAATCAGAAATTTGCTCCGATTCGGTGCCATCTTCCATGCTTGATCTTCGGAAGCAGAAGCAATCGTTTTTTTCTCAGTTTTTGACTGAAATGGATTATATCGGTCGGATGAATATTACTCACAAAAGGTATATCATTAACTTTTGTTTGTCGGTTGTTGGGCCCCTGTCAATATTATGTATGTCTTCATAGACAAAAAGATTACCCCGCGTTGCGGGTCGACTTTTTTTAGTTATTTATTGATCAAACGTAGATCAACAGAAAATATCCATAAAAAACGTATTATGCATGATTCATTGTTAAAATAATTAACGTCAAAACGTAAATCAATTTGATTTATCCCGAAACGTATATAAAAAATAAACACATAAAACTCAATAGGGTCAAAATGTCATTACATCGAGTTGTAAACCAACTTGAATTCATACGAAACATACATAATCCCCAAAATGTAGACTAATTGAAACTGCCAACAAAAATAGGCATTAAAATGTACAAATACCGGTACTGAACCGTACCATACCAGTTATTTTTGGTACTGATACCTTTTTTTCGAGATTTTCAGTACCGGTTTGATAGTAAATTCATCCCTAGTGTGACACCTATCAGCTTAACCATCACTCAATAATAAAGATTATTAAATCAGAAAGGTCTAAGAAAGGTCTTTATAAAAGGAAAAACTTTTGTGACCAAACTAAAAAGAAAAAAAAATCACTTGTACCTAACAAGTTTATTTTTTATGTGATATCCCCACTTTAATTTTGTCATCCAATATTCTTTTACATTTGACTTACTTTTAAGGACTATATACAAATTATAATTATAATATATATTAAAATACATCATATTAGCTACTTGAACCTTTTTGTTTTTATTTTTAGCAAATTTTTTTTACTTTTTTATTTTACCACTAAACTTTATCAATTTTACTTTTAAGGACATCCATATTACATTATAAACTACAAACTACAGTATAATAGCTAAAGTAGATTTGTTTGTTTGTTGTTTTTAATTTTTTTTTTACTTTTTTATTTTACCACTAAACTTTATCAATTTTACTTTTAAGGACATCCATATTACATCATAAATTACACTATAATAGCTAAAGTAGATTTGTTTGTTTGTTGTTTTTTTTAATTTTAATTTAACCTTTTACACTATAGATAATGATTACTAGAGTAGGTTTCTTTGTTGATTGTTTTTCTAATTTTAATTAAACCTTTTACATTATAAATAATATACGCCTTTAATAAAATAGTTTATTTGTCTCTTATAACTTTTGTTCGTTAGTTTTGTTTACAAAAGCTAAATACAAGATATAGTTTATTTTGAAAACGAACCAACCCGGTACCCACCGAAAAAATTATTAACTTTTCTTTTACAAAAACTAGATATGTTTCCATTTATTTTTTAAAAAATCGGGTCGGCCCCCGCCGCTATAATAGTTATTAAAATATAACTTCCTGTTTAACGAACCATGCCGGCCGCAAGCGCGAGTTGCGGTGATGGTGGCTTTTGCGAGTTGGTAATCTTCGACATATGGGGTTGCAACCGACAACACAACATCATAGGTACTGGTACCATGTCATCTTTTTTTCTTGCATTTGTTGCATTTTATTTCTTTTTTTGTTGTTTTGCAAATTTATATTTTGTAGTTTCATACTGGTTTTTACCGTTTGTTTCCTATGCGGATTTCCCGCCGCAACGCGCGGTTAGGAAATCCTAGTTATTATTAATTATTAATTGCCAACTAAAGTCCAACTCGTTCAGCCCAAACCACCAATCAGTTTTATTTAATTTTTTATTTTTTGAATTGTTGGCCCAAAGCCCACATAACCTCAACGAATCTTGAGTATTGTTCCTGTTGAATAATTGAAAACAATTAATTTAGTTTTTGTTGAATTAGTAACTAAAGAGTTCCAACTAAATTAAATGTCATGTATTTACTCTCTTTTAATTCCATCACTTCACATCCCATTTTCTAATTAATGCAATCATGAGTAATTCTAAATCCTATTTATTGTCTCATTAGGATACAAAACCATTAAATCAAGTAATGTAAGCAACAATTATAAACTAGAGTTTTTAAATCGTAACGTTTATTTTTTTCTTCTTTGGTATATTGATTCATTGTTTTGCTCGTTTTCATTTGAAATCATCAAACATATATATTAACCAATTACAAGTAGAATTTCACAAAACAACCTAAAAATATGTATAATTTAGAGCATATCAACACGCTTATCTTGTGTAGCTCATGAACAACTCTACTCTAATTGATTTTGTAACACCTTTGTGGTTCAATGTTCTAATGCACAAAGCAAAAAAAGGGATTGGATCAAAGCTTGGTTTTTTTGAACGGTGACTTTTTTTTGGTGACCCAATGTCACACCGTATAAACGGCGGCTCTAGTCAAGATCTGTCCAGACTATCTTGTCTTAATCAGGCTCGCGCTAGGTTGGTCAGACTTGGTTACGCCGTTCCCCCGGAAACCGTACTGCCTCCACACGAGTTACCTTGCTAAGTAACAGCCGGATGAAACTGGGGTGCGGCTCAGGATCGAACCCCCCTTGGTGGGTTTGTCACCATCATTGCCCAATATCCACCCCAATATGATACAAGTGGGATTTGAACTTAAGTCTCTATTGGAAAACCCAAGTCTCCTACCACTAAGCCACAAATGGAGGATGGATCAAAGCTTAGTCTATCACTAAACTAGACTACTATATTTTGCGCATTTATGCCAATTTATGGCAAGTGTATAAACTAACTAGTTTTTTTATTGTTTGATTTGTAATTCATTTAGAGCGGATCCAAGTGTTACGCACATGAATCAAGTGACTCTGAAAAAAAAAGTATGTAATATATACTATCGTATACTTGTCTTTTATGTATATCATAATGAAAAATGTTCTAGATTCATCATACACGTTAAAAAAAGTTAGTAAAAAAATCTAGGTCCGCACCAAACACAATACATAGGGATTATGTGGTTGTTAAGTTTTACAAACGTTTCAAAAAAATCCGAAAGCATGAATTATGGACCGAGATTACTAAAGTAATATATAATACTAACAAAACAATATTATTAAAAGTAGAAGGAATCTGTTCCCGACTTTTTTGCCATCTTATCCATGAATAATATTACAAAACAATAATATAAAATTGATAATAATGATAACAACATAGAGATTGAGCATGTTGAAATGTGATAGGACATGCTGCTTTAATCACTTGTACACAATGCATCGTCTACTTGTATGTTTTAATCTGTACGTTTATACTAACCAAGAGAACCATTGAAACGTCGACAAATAAAAAGTAGGTCTTCACGGTACCTTTAGATTTTTTTAAAACATTATAGTTTACAAGATACAACAAGAATACGTAAAGAATTATAAGTTTGTTGTGGATGGGGGAAAAGTGTAACTAATTATCCATAATTTTGTTAAAATTTGGAGATTAGATAACGAAGACCTAGGACTATAATGTGAGTTCTATTGTAACTTAAAACATTAATCTATGTAATATATTATATATATATATATATATATATATATATATTATATATATATATATATATATATATATATATTTATACTACGTTATCAAAGAAACTGAGTTTTTTTCCCTTTTTGATCATTTTTATCAACTTTTAAGATGTGATATGAAGGGTCTTACTTCAAATGCCTATTTTTTATCAATTTTCTCCGCTTCTGTCCTTAATCCTTTCTTCACCCGTTGAAATTGATAGCGTGAATATTTTATTGAATGCTTTCTTAATTGGGCATAATCACCCTCTTCAGTTTCATCATTGTATGTACAATTCAATTTCTTCATTCATAACACATTAAATTCGTGAGCAATTTTGGTTTACTGTATATAGTTTCATCTTCACAACCGCTTGTCACTCTGGTAGTTCCATTGTTATCGGCTTCAACAACATACCCCGCCAGTAAACTCGGCCAGTTAAACACTAGAGACTTAATTACATGGAATGTCTTTACAATCATTGGTCTATAGATATCTCGCTTTATTCGTACCGTCTTGCGCTTTGACACTATTACTGCCAACGAAGCTAGGAGATGCCATAGCCTAGATTTCGAGGATGAAATTTATTTATATAATAAGGAGAAAATGTAATAACCCTTAATTTCAACCCTTGTTAATTTCGATTAGAGACACGATACAAACCATTCTATTTAAAACGGGCTACGCGCCTCCCAACCCACAAAACCAACGCAAAACCTATGTATCTATATATCTATAATAAAAGAAACTAAATGGGGGACATGTCATTTATTGGAGCCCTCTATTTTTTGTTTTCCCGCCTCTCTCTCCAACTTATTTATAGCTATAATTTGTTTTAAATAAAGATAATTATTATATTATGAATTGTTTTTGAATAAAGATAATTCGTATATTATGGATTTTAATTTATAACCATATTACCTCTATTCATTTTATTAAACCTATTATTTTTTATATACGTTTATCTACTTTGGCAACAATTCAAATGATTAAGTGCCAGGTTTGATTAGTCGAAATTTTGATATATTAAAAGAAAGTTTAACCTAAATATGAGTAAACAAATTGTTAATTTAATATCTATCTATACATATAACAAAGTACATGTCACTCTATAGGTTGATCTCAATTATTTTTTCCGCCTAAAATAATACATATAGATAATATATCTTAATAAGATTTAAAGAAAAAATATATTATTTTAATCCATAAATTTTATCTTTTATCATTTACCCTAATTAAATAGATATAGATAATATTTGTTAATAATATTCAAATAAAAATATATTATTTTAATCCATGAACTTTATCTTTTACTATTTTGTTTTCCATTTATATTTATCATGTCTTTGCTTTATAATAGAGATTAATAAAATTGAATTATAATAAAATAAGCATAAATTATTAATAGCTTTACTTACTTACGTTTTAGTCTTTTAACGTAAAAATATAAAAAAATACAAGTAATAATAATAAAAATAAATAAGAACTAAAGTTGGTAGGGGTAATCCCCATGGGATTATATTTTTTAGAACTTTTTTGAATTTTTTTATTATTAGTTATCTTTATAAAGTAATCATTTTTAATTGGTTGTTTTTATGGGCGAGACCGTATACTTCCATATGGTAAGGGGATGCGGCAACTGAGCGACGAATGAGCTGAGATAGTTTCACTTTGTCATTTGACTTATGTAGTATGTATATTCAACTTTCTTTTATGCACGTTTAATTTTAGTTCCAATCAAGATCATTAAATATTCAAATTAGATGACCATGAGAATATTATAAATAAGACAATCAATATGGTGTAAAAGGAATTTAGTCACATATGAATTATTAGTTGTATTTTTACCTATCATATGAGTTTTTAAGTTTATTTTACTTATATTAAATTATTATTATTATTTTAATTAAAAACAAACAAATTTAAAGTATTTTCATTTGTTAAACCACGTGTGCTTAAACCTGGTTTATTTACATTTATATTCTCATCACGGCCTTTTCCTCCTTTTTACTGGTTTTGAATTTGTAATCAACTGATCATCATCGTTTCCTCTGTGAAATTACCTCCGGGTGTAGGGTTTATCTGCTAGGGTTAGGGTTTCATCATCATATATAATTCATGTTCATTGATTATTACTTTGCTGCTGCTAATAATACTTGTATGATTTATTTATTTATTTATTTAGGTGTAGAAGAAGAAGAAATATGAGGAAGGTGTTTATGGATTTATCCATCAATGGAGGCCCTGCTAAAAGATTAGTCTTCAATGGATTTATTTATTATTTAGGGGTTAGGCTTTAGGGTTTAGGGTTAAGAGATCCTAGTTAGGGTTCGACGAGCCGGTTCCAACGCCGCTGAAATGAGTCCAATCGGAGTTCGTTTGAGTCGGTTCTCCACTGTTCCCCACTTTTTTGGTGTTACCCAATGAACACTCCCCGATATATATATGTTTCTTTCTTCCTTCCTTCAATATGATGCAGCTTTATGGTTATGGAGATATTCATTCATTCATTAATAATAACCGCCTTATTTTGCAGCTTAATAATACCTACCCTAAAGCATCCGAGAATTTTCGAGCCCTCTCCACTGGTCCGCCCTTTAAACATATATATCCAATGTATTATTAAGCCCCCCGAGTTGCGGCGGGGGCGTAAACAGTGCCAAGGAGCACCAGTGTTACACCACTGCCAGCGACCACTAAAACCGGAAAAACTTGTAAAAACAAAATAAATAAAAAGGTAAAAATAACAATGAACGAAAAGCAGACGTAAGATTATTGAACCATGCACGTCCGTTGTGGCATGTTAATGCGGAGAAATTAGACTGAGACGTAAAACATAGAAAAAAGGAGCCAGCGCGTTGCGACGAACCTGTCAAGCAGGGAAAAATAGACGCGTTGCGACGATCCTGTCAAACGGGAGAAACTAGACGAAAAAACGTGAACCCACACGCACGTTGCGGCGTGTTAACTCGTAAACTTTAGTGCGGAACATAAAAAGAAAAATCCGCAAAAGATGAAAAGTATTGGGGAGCAAAAATGTCGCTTATTTATAGTTTGGAAATATTATTATTATTATTAATATTATTATTTGTGTGCAGGGGAAAAGGGGATTGGAAAAAAAAAACTGGAAAACCATTGCACTACAAAGGAACTAAATTCTTTTTTTTTAGTGAACACCGTGGGATGATGGTATGTTTCTTTATGCTGCTGCTGCTTATCTTAATCAAATACTTACTTGCAAATTCTAACTTTTTTTTTACCATACGATTGCTTCCTTTGGATACAACGATTAATCATCAATGTAAGTTAACTAACTTTTTTCCTTGTTGCAGGGAGGTGATATCGAGAATGATGATGGTATGTTTATATATATATATATATATATATATGTATCTTGTTTTTGATAGAGTGGCTTCCTTTTTAACCATTGCTGACTTTTCCATGTACATTCACGAGATCTTTTTTAGTTTCTCGAATAATTCTTCATGTTGGTACTAACTAATACTTTCTGCGGTTTTTGTAGCTGAAGGCTATGGGGGACCGGGTAGTAGTGGGCGCGGTATACTACTGACTATAGCTCGAGGACCGAACCATGAAATTGGATCTCAGTTCCTCTTATGCTTCAAACAGGACTGCTATCTTGAGGGGTAATTCATAAGTCTCACTGCCAAAATCAACATACAAGCAAGCACTTTTATTATAAGTAGACTACTTTATATTGAATAATAATGGATTTGGTTGTCAGGCTGCTATTAATTGTTAACTATATGCCTTTAAATGTTGATGATTTTGAACGTAAGTAGAGACCGGCTGAAATCAGTTACGCTCTGCTTTGAGGACTTGAAATCAAAAGATAGCATGCAGCCCGCCGTTTTTTAACTTTGATCGCTAATGTGGCAGGTCTGGTCTTCCTTTTGGTAGGGTAATAGACGGAATGGAAACTATATCAGAGCTTAAGCGTCTGACACAATTTGCGCGGGTAGTAATTACAGACTGTGGTGAATATGCTATTGAGCCCAATAAACCCCAAACTAGTTCACCTATTTTGCCTCGTGATTTTTTTGATAATTTGAGGAAGCCTTTTACGTTTATGGATTTATCCATCAATGGAAGGCCTGCGCAAAGGATAGTCTTCCAGGTATATATGTTTGTTTCTTCAATATGATGCATGCATGCTTTATGGAGGGAGATATTCATTCATTAATAATAATAATAATAATAATAATAATAATAATAATAAAATAATTGCCTTAATTTGCAGCTTTTTGATATTAACTCCCCTAAAGCATGCGAGAATTTTCGAGCACTCTGCACAGGTCCAGGTTTTTAACATTTATTATTATTATTATTATTATTATTATTATTATTATTATTATTATTATTATTATTGTTGTTATTATTTATGTACAGGGGAATGGGGGACTACAGGAAAACCATTGGACTACAAAGGAACTAAATTCCATCTTATTCATCCACACATTGCTATGGATATATGTTTATATACTTACTTGCAAATTCCAAATTTTTTTTTTACCATATGATTGCTTCCTTTGGATATAATGGTTAATGTAAGTAAAGTAACTTTTTTCCTTGTTGCAGGGAGGTGATTTTGTGAATCACGATGGTACGTTTTTTTATTTATTTATATTTATACAAATGTTTTTTAACCATTCGATGTTTTGCTGCATGCAGGCACCGGTGGGGAAAGCATCTATGGAGGGACTTTTCCATGTACATTCACGAGATCTTTTTTAGTTTCTCGAATAATAATAATTCTTCATGTTGGTACTAACTAATACTTTCTGTGGTTTTTGTAGCTGAAAGCGTTGGGGGTAGAACTGGGCCCGGTTTACTTATGACTGTATGTAAAGGAATGGAGGCTGAAATTGGATCTCTGTTCCGTTTATGCTTCAAACCTGAGGCGCAGTATCTTGAGGGGTAATTCATCATTCTCACTTCCAAAATCAACGTACAAGGCTTATATTATAAGACTACTTTATAATTAAATAATGGATTTAGTTGACCCTTGTTTAATCGTTGATGTGGCAGGTCCGGTTATGCTTTTGGGATAGTAATAGACGGAAGGGAAACCCTTTCAGAGCTCGAGCTTCTGCAACGAAATGCGACAGTAGAAATTACAGACTGTGGTGTCGAGCCCAATGAATCCCGAAGTAGTTCAGGTGCCCCGCTTTTTAAAACTTTATTTTTTATTATTAATCTTATTGCCAGGTAGCGCGCCACTTAGTTTATTAATCCAGTCAATAATTATTTGTAGACAAGAAAGAATTGCCTGCTAGCAATCCAGACGAGAGGTCGGAATCCAGGTTTGCTGATAATTTTTCTACAATGATGTATATCTTTTTGGGTGTTTGGATGTGCGTTTTGGAACTGGTTATGCGATATCTGATAATAGATATAAAACATGATACTATATTTTTTATATTGTTCATCTATAAATATAAAACATGATACTATATTTTCTTTCAACCACCTGTTATAAAATTGTTGTTTTAAAAATTATTTTTTCACTATGTTAGCAATCTGAATAAGTAGTTTTAGTTTTTCATTGAATAGCCAGTTTTTTTATTTTCTGTTAGTATTTTGCGTTAGCGTGACCGAAGTTTTTTTTTTTTTTTTTTTAAGAAAGCGGTCGAAGAAAAGTGAAAGCACAATCTCTGAAGATAAACAGAACAATGTGACAGAGTCTGATAAAGGTATTGCATTTTAATGAATAAAGCCTCCTAAATTGATTTTCTTCAACTTCGAATGATTAGATTATTGTTGGCAGAGTACGAGGCCAAGGTGTCGAGATTGCAACACGATTTAACCTGTGTGATGCTGGAATCACGTGAAATGAAAGCTGATATATCAGAACTGAAGCAATCTGTTGAGGCCAATTCAATTGAAACGAATGCTGAGATATTAAAAATGAGGCTAACTGTTGGGGAACTGACGAATACAATTCACGAACTCAAGAGGAAGAGGTCGAAATCGAAAGTAGATTGGCAGGTGATTGCAGCGGTGTTTTTTGCCACAGTTGCGTATTTCCGTCAAGAAAAGTTTCGAGTGGTCTTCAGGCAGCATTCTAACCACTAAAACTAGTTGTATACCAGTACTGTCATCTTCAGTCAGCATAGAAATGACCGATCAAAACCCTATATCAATGATTGTTGAAATTATTACACAACATTTGTGTGAGTTTTGATATGTTATATATATTGCACCCAAAAGTGATGAAAGAGTCATGTATACTCACAGTTTTGCAAGCTTTTCAAGCAATCCACGAGTCGTTAGATTGGAGAGTAGGACACCGAGGTTATTCAATATGAGGGGATAGAGTTGTGTGAGTATTTTGAGTTGGCAAAGATTGCAGATTCGAAAACAGAAGGTACGGAAGGTAAACGGGAAAAGGATGCCAATTCGTACGAAGTGACCACTTTGTGCGAAGGGGTTGTTTCTGGTAATTTTAGCTCGTTTTAGCTCCCGTTTCGACAATGAGTTATGTTGAAAGAGATTTTAGGGACGAGGCAGATTAAGTTTCTTGGTGGGTTTTACTTTATTTTTCCACTGCAACATAACTGTGCTTTGAACAATTAAACTTTATCGCTAATCAAGTTATTAGTGAAGTTTTATGATTTTAAATAAGTAGGTTCAACATGATTAGTGGCTAGATCCTGCCATCCTGGTCGGTCACACGCCTCGCGGTAAAACTCCGCATGTGGAAATTAAGGGCGTGACACTTGGGATGGAAACTTTACTACTCTAGCTTCTGAGAAGATCACTTTATTCTGAGTCTTTTATATTATCCAACAAGGTAGTAGAATGATTGATTGTACCAATATTTTTCTTGATTGAGTGGCCTTGTATGTAGTCATGAAGATTCAACAAATCTTTTGTGTTGAAAGCGGCCACCGCCAGGATATTGCACCATGTTGAAATATGCTACCGGATTATGGTTGCAACATATCACTTCGAAAATAATGCTCGCTCGACTCCTCATCTTCATTGCATAACGGGCAGGCTAGTGAGTTGACATCTATATTCCTCCTCTGGAGGGCAGTCCTTGTTGGAAGTCGTGCTAGGTCAAGTCTCCACCCGAAAATATTGACTTTCATTCGGAGCCATCGGTTCTAGTTGTGTTGATAATTTGAAACTTGCGTTTGTTGATTATTAAACAAGCTTCTAACCGATTTGGCCGAGTATGTACCATTTAATTCCTAAACCAAACCCATTTGTCCATATTCTTAGATAGCCGTATTTGGCCCATGATTGTATTGCATTGAGTTAGTTCCTCATCAGTCGAAAATGTGTATCTCTTCCACTCCCACCTGCAAATTACGATATCTCCAACGTTTAGTAGTCTGTCATTTACCTAGCACCCATTCCTTAATTATAGTCGATAAAGGGAAGAGAATTGAGTGGCTAAAGGGCTGATTCTCGTCCATATTTTGATCCAGAACCGTATGTTCGTGCCGAGTAGATCCCAAATCACTTCTAATCACATTGATGGTGATTAATTAGCACATAAACACCTATTGATTAGGTGTTTGGATGTATATATTGTTGGAAAACTGAGAAATCTAGGTAAAAATGGAAATTGACACACGTAAACATCAAAGATATAGATTACACTGTTAGAAACACAAACTAAGGATGGTTATGGGGATGTTGATAGAAGGTATCACTTGTGAGAAAGTTTTTCAATGGGGTTTGCGATTAGGGCACGAGAAAGTAAAAGCATACGATGGTGGCGGATGGTTTGAAGGCATCCAAATGGTCTAATGTGCGATTTAAGGGAAGGGGGTGTTGGTCAGGTTTTGTTGAGATGGATATGGGTTATTGAAGGTGAACGATGGTGGTGCCGATGGTTGCGAACTCGGTCGAAGACAGTGGTCATGGGGGTTGTGTTGAGACGAAGGTCAACGACCATAACGACAATTTGGGATCTGACGTCATTTTAAATTACTTTAACACAACTACACTAACAATGTTAGTGATATAGACAAAAATTGAAAAAAACCTTGAAACTATTGAACTAATGGAAATTGACACACGTAAACATCAAAGATATAGATTACATCGTTAGAAACACAAACTAATGATGGTTATGGGGATGTTGATAGAAGGTATCACTTGTGAGAAAGTTTTTCAATGGGGTTTGCGATTAGGGCATGAGAAAGTAAAAGCATACGATGGTGGCGGATGGTTTGAAGGCATCCAAATGGTCTAATGTGCGATTTAAGGGAAGGGGGTGTTGGTCAAGTTTTGTTGAGATGGATAAGGGTTATTGAAGGTGAACGATGGTGGTGCCGATGGTTGCGAACTCGGTCGAAGACGGTGGTCATGGGGGTTGTGTTGAGACGAAGGTCAACGACGATAACGACAATTGGGGATCTGACGTCAATTACTTTAACACAACTACACTAACAATGTTAGTGATGTAGACAAAAATTGAAAAAAACCTTGAAACTATTGAACTAATACCGTAACAAATTTTGTATATCTTATTATGTGATTTTTCCTTATTCAATAAAATTAAACTCATTCGAATGTACATTGGTTTCATGAATAGTAGCTACGCCTACAAGTTTTTGCTACGCGTTCTGAAATTTAAAAGTAAAAAGTTAAACGCAAATACGATGTCACTCAAGTTGTGTCCTCTTCTTCCTTCGTCACAACTGACCCGTGTTTAACACCCGGTCACCTTTTGACTCCCACCAACAATCTCTTTTCCCCTAAGTTATTTTTATGTTATTATTTTATTGTTTACAAGTTCTATTAAAAATATTATTGAATTTGTGTTGTAATTAGATTTGATATTATTGTTAACAACAATTTTTTTTTTGTTTTAGATCTCATAATTTTTATGGATACAGTGGCACACTTTTTTGTTAAGCATTAAAATTTGAGTTAGTCGTCTTACTTATTTTGTGAACTTATCATGCTACCTAGAGAGACGTCTTAAAAATTAGAGTAAGTTACTAAAATCATCTCTCAGATTTGGACACGATTGTTAGTTTCATCCAAACTTCTAACTTTTTTTGCCAAAATCGTTATTAAGTTTTGAGTTTTTTTTGCTAATTTCATCAAAATATCTGTCAGAAAAAGTAACCAAAGAAAAAGTAACCGAAATTAGACGTTTGGATGAAAATGCCAAACAAATTCTAAAAGTGAAGGGTAAAATAGTACAAAAAGCTTATTTTGAATGGAATTGACAAACATCCCTGAGATTTGGGCACGTTTGTTAGTTTCATCTAAACATCTAACTTTTTTGCCAAAAATCGTTCCTAAGTTTTGAGATTTTTTGCTATTTTCATCAAAATATCTGTTAGAAAAAGTAACCGAGATTAGACGTTTGGATGAAAATGCCAAACATATTCTAAAAATAAAGGGTAAAATAGTACAAAAAAAAGTTATTTTGAATGGAACCGACAAACATGCTAAAACCACATAAACAATTTTAGCAATTTACTCTAAAAATTTTGCGAAATTAATACAAAACTAGATCGCTCCGACCGGAGATGTAACCTGCTCCATCCTTTTCTTTCGTTCAAGCCTGCGATCCCCTTTCTTCAACCTCTTAGGGTTTTCTTCTGACGAATTACTTGTATAGCGTTACAGTATTGCACCAATACAACTTACAACTATTCACAGGTATTATTATGTTCGATTATATCATGTATTGACGATTTGAAGTGATTCCAATTGACAGATTAGTCTATTACTTTTATTACTTTGTATTGAGCTTCTTCAGATTGCTAATTTAGGTTTAAATTCCAGAAATGATGCCTAATTTTCTAGATCTGTATACTCAAAACACTAATATGTAGCTTACAAATCTAGATCACACGCAAATTGGGGTTAAAATGTTGCGGTTGAAAGCAATTCGGCCGACGAATGACAAGATCGTGAAGATCCAATTGCATCCGACGCATCCGTGGCTTGTAACTGCCGATGCATCGGATCATGTTTCTGTTTGGAATTGGGAACACCGCCAGGTGATTTGATTATTAGTTGTTTCTGTTATGTAATTTAGGTTTTTTAGTTTTGTTGCTTAATTCAACTGTTTGTTTGTTTTTAGGTGATATATGAGTTGAAAGCTGGAGGTGTTGATGAACGGCGATTGGTTGGTGCTAAGTTGGAGAAGCTTGCAGAGGGCGAATCAGGTTCGTTGGAATAGGATAAATTGATATATATATCTAGTTGAAAATGATTATTCAGCTTAGCTTTAGTTTTGTTTCTGTTCTGTATTTCAATTACTCAAAGCATACGAGCTTCAGAATCATCATGTTACTTGTAAATTGTAATCAGTTCATTGATTTAAGAAGCTAATGTTGGAAGTTATTGGAATCGTATTCGCGTGTAGGTGAATATGGGAGGACCGTATTTACGTGTAGGTTAAACTTAGATTAGTTTCCTAGTTATGAATCTATGATATAATTAGATATGGCAATGTCTTGTGCGCTAAGTTAGGGTTAGCCTATATAAACCGTGTTAGGGTTTGACATTGTAATTAAGTTTGTGAGTAGTTTTGTTGATCTAATAATATTGTGGGAGTTAGCTATAGTTCTACGTTCGTTTGACTGTTTGAGTATCGATTGGGACTTGAGCTGATAGGATGATAGTTTTTGATGTGAGTTGATACAAAATGACTGAAACCTAATTTGACACATATTGTATTTGAAGCGAATAGTGTAACAAGCAGTAACTAATTCCGTCTATTGTAGTCGTGATGCCATTGCCTAAGGAGAGTTTCATATTTGACTTTGTTGCTGGTTATTTGGACACTGCATGATCAAATTAGAGCAATATGTGCATATGCATGTCCTGTTTGTGCTTTTCGGGTATGAATTTATGGGTAAAGAGTTACGAGATTGGCAGGTTGCATGTTTCTTATATTTCTTCTACTAGCTACCAACAATGAAGTGTATCAAGTTACTTAAGGTCACTATTATGAAGAGTATCATCTTGGGCTAGATCAAGAATGATGTTCTTTTCTGATAAACCATGAACACTGAAATGAAGAGTCAGTTCAGTTTAGTTTTCTCTAACATACTTTATACACAATGTATAAATATAAGCAAGCGTTCTAGCAATATCTTGGCTAAGAAAAAGAATCTGTATAAATGTGGCTTCTGGGAAGTTTCTGATGAATAAAATCTACAAAGAGACCCAAAAGAGTGTTAAAGAAGTTTCTATCTAACTAGGTCAAACATTTATATAGAATCATCCCTTGATACAAGGGTGGCTTATAGATAGGATAAAGGGAGTAGTATCCAGTCGTTAATGTGAAGCTTGACACGACTGCTTGTCCTAATGTCTTTAGCTCAATACAATTTCCCAAATGAGTTTAGACATACGCGTAACATTGAGGGTTCATGAAATCATGCATGTAGGGAATAGTGATAACGTTATGTGTGTAGATAATTATCATGCATGTAGTGAATAGTATCCAGTCGTTAATGTGAAGCTTAACACTACTGCTTGTCCTAATGTCTTTGGCAGTAGAAGTTTAAATTCAATGTTTAGCCAAGTAATAAGGGTTATAGATTCTTATGAATAATAGTTAAAAGAGTATTCTAGTTAACTTCTGTTTCAGGGGCTTAACATGTCGTGTTGGGTATTACAGTTGACCTGAAACACTTTCTTTGTCAAAATATGGAACTTTTGTATTAACAATTTGTGTTTTTATTATTTCAATGCTTAATATAACATTTTGAGATTTAGGGTTCGTGCATGATTAAAACGCTTTGGGAGACATTTGACTCATTTGAGTGGTTGCTTTTTTAGCTAATTTTTGTACTGTTAATAGATAAAACCGAACCGAAATCAACGCATGTACTTTTAGATGTTGGTTTTATCATGGGTATGACAAAGTGAAAGTTTATGTTTTATTTGACAGATTCTAAAGGGAAGCCAACAGAAGCCCTACGTGGGGGGAGGTAATAGATCCGTTAATCTAGTCTTCCGTTTATTTGCTGTCTTACTGATATCCTTTACGATTTCTGGAATCTTAAACTAAGCAAAAGAGATGTCTATTTCAGTGTACGGCAGGTTAGCTTTTATGACGATGATGTTAGGTTTTGGCAACTTTGGCGTAACCGTTCTGCTGCTGCTGAACCACCATCAGCAGTCAATCAGTTGACTTCAGCCTTTAATTCTCCTGCTCCGTCAACAAAGGGAAGACATTTTCTTGTCATATGTTGTGAAAATAAGGCCATTTTTCTGGACTTGGTAACGATGCGTGGTCGGGATGTACCAAAGCAGGATCTGGATAACCGCTCACTTATCTGGCAAGTCATAATTACATCTTTAATGTTTTTTTGTATTGTTTAACAAAAAAAAATCGAAGACCTTGTGATTCCTATTGGTGAGATATAGTAACATTTTTGTTTAGCTGTGCAGTATGGAGTTCCTCACGGCGTCAGGAGATGGTCCTCTTGTTGCTTTTGGATCATCAGATGGTGTGATTAGAGTCCTTTCAATGATAACGTGGAAGGTTTGCACATAAGATCATCATTAGTCTGTAATTTGAACTATTTATCAATAAGTACTTGCAGGGTGCATCACATGATAATGCTTTTTGGATGTAGCTTGTAAGAAGGTACATAGGGGGTCACAAAGGGTCCATATCTTGCTTGATGACCTTTATGGCTTCTTCAGGAGAGGTATGTACCGGGTTTTTAATTACACACATTTTACAGTATTTTCTAAAATGTTATTCTCAATTCATGTTTTTTATATGGATACAGGCTCTACTAGTCTCTGGTGGTAGTGATGGTTTACTTGTACTTTGGAGTGCGGACCATGGTCAAGATTCACGAGAACTTGTGCCTAAGCTGAGTTTGAAGGTAACTATGAATGTCATTGTTATTCATGACAAACTTCAGAAACATTTCTGACAATTGGCTTCTTGATGTCGATTGTTACCCTTACATATTCATATTGTTACCCTTATTTCTTCAACAAAGTGTTCTCTTTTCTTCTTTTTTTTCATCGGTCCTGTTCTGCAACCTTATACATGTTTAAAAGGCTAACATCTGAGACACTCTATTGAAGGCACATGATGGCGGTGTTGTGGCGGTTGAGTTATCTAGAGTCAGTGGAAGTGCACCTCAGCTATAACAATAGGTGCAGATAAGACTTTAGCCATTTGGGATACAATGTCATTCAAGGTACCAACTCTTTTTACCTGTGGTTATTCATTTAATCATTGGTTCACTATATGAGCTCTAGCATTTACGCATGGTACAAACTCTTTTTACGTATGATTTTTGCAGGAATTACGGCGTATCAAGCCTGTACCTAAAGTGGCTTGTCACAGTGTGGCATCTTGGTGTCATCCTCGAGCACCAAACCTTGATATATTAACTTGTGTCAAAGATTCACATATATGGTAAGCTATTGTTTTCTTGTATAGTTTTTACTACATTTGTTGATGTTTGAGATTCATACATCAACTCTTTTTATAATCTTCTGCTGCTTTCTAGTTTTAACTTTTAAGTAATTATTTTTTTTCATTAAACTTGCAGGGCGATTGAGCATCCCACTTATTCTGCTCTAACAAGGCCATTATGTGAACTTTCCTCTCTAGTTCCTCCACAAGTTCTCGCACCTCACAAAAAGCTTCGGGTAATTGTTTTCCTGTTGATATTTTCGTGAGAAGCTATACCTTTTAAAGTCTTTCTTTATTTATTCGTACTTATGCTTGCTAATTAGTTAAATAGGGCTGCAAACGAACTTGTTTGTGTTCGTTTGTTACGGAAATATATGTGTTCACGAGCTGTTCATGAACACTTACCGAACGAGATTTTATGTTTGTGTTCTCTTGTTAAGGAAATGAACGTGTTTGTGTTCGTTTGTTAATTTTAGGCAACGAACGCAAAAGGATGTTTATGAACACAAACTAGTGTTCATGAACACATATGGAAACAAACAAGCGTGAAGCGTTCATGAACACAATATATAATACACCGACACTTGATAAATGTTTTTTTGTCGGAATTAGTATTTGAATATAATATAAAAACTAAAAATACTAATGAACTATCGGACATAGACGAACAAGCTACCGAACGTTCACGAACATAAATGAATGAACACAGCCTCTGTACATGTTCATTCATTTAATTAAACAAACGAAATTTCTTGTTCGTGTTTGTTATTAAACAAACGAACTTCCTGCTGAACGGTTCACGAACTGTTCGCTGAACGTTTTGTTCGTCTGCAGCCCTACTAGTTACATATTAAAAAGTTCAAGTTCTGGCATTAAAGTCTTTTGTTACACACATTAGAATTCTGGTCTCATCTGTTAATTTAAAGAGTTAAGTACACGGATGGTCCCTGTGGTTGACTAAAATTTTGGATTTGGTCCCAGCTTTCCAAAAGTACACGATGGTCCCTGTGGTTTGCACTTTGTAACGCATTTAGTCCCCAACTTTTGCCGAAAGGTACATGGATGGTCTCCGTGGTTTGAATGTGTAACGCTTTTAGTCCCTAACTTGGACCTGCTGAAACCTTTAGGTTTGTTAGCTGGGGACTAAATGCGTTACAAAATGCAAACCACAGGGACCATCCATGTACTTTTGGAAAGCTAGGGATCAAATCCAAATATTTTTTTAACCATATGACCATTTGTGTACTTACCTCTAATTTGAATAATAGCAATGATGAATGTTTACTGGAATTTCCTTAGTATTTTGACGGTTTCAAGCTTTACGGGAAAACAATGAATTATTTACGAGGGTTTTATATTTATTTTTGTGTTATTTTGAGTCAGAATGTTTTTTTTATGCTCATGATTGTTTGGTTGCAATGTTAGGTATATTCAATGGTTGCACATCCCTTACAGCCACATATTGTAGCAACCGGAACAAATATAGGCATCATACTAAGTGAATTCGATCCTAGATCTCTTCCGGCTGTGGCTCCTCTACCATCAATACCCGAAAGCCGTGAACATTCAGCTGTATATGTAGTTGAACGGGAACTGAAACTGCTACAGTTTCAATTAAACAATACCGCAAATCCGTCTCTTGGAAGTAATGGATCCTTAACTGAAACAGGAAGATTAAGGGGAGAGTTTACCGAACAACTCAATGTTAAACAGATGAAAAAGCATATTAGTACCCCTGTTCCACATGATTCATATTTCTGTTCTATCCGTCAGCAGTTCTGGAAAGTAAGTGCTTCTTTCAAACATCTCTTCATTAGTGCCAATCTACAACTCATTAGCACAAACTAATCGATACTTCTGTAATTGATCTCGTGGCGCTTTATCAATAATTTGACTAAAGGTTGTGGTTGCGACTAGGGATGAGAATTTTTTCCCAAATACCCATACCAGTTTTAGGTATTCGATACATGTATCTGTACCCAGTTTAATTGATTTCGGTATTCGGTATTTTCGGTATTGGTACGGGTAAAAATGAAACTGGTACCAAATTTGATTAAGAATGAATTTGATATTATGTTATATTTTTGTATTATGGTACTTTTATCGATTTTACCTATCTGGTACTCGTATTGTATTACGATTTGTACCGATTTTACCTTATTGTGGTACCAGTACTTTATTGGTAATCGTACCAATTTTACCTATTTAGTACCCGTAGGAGTGCTTAAAAGATAGAAATTAACATAATGGTACCAAATCGGGTACTGTGTCGAAATACCCATACCGATACCCGTACGGCCGTACCCGTACCGTACCATAATATTCGGTACGGTATTCAGTACCCGGTTTTGTTCAGATTTGGTACCGGACCGGTATTTTTGGTACCAGTACTTGTATTGTACCGATCCCATCCCTAGTTGCAACCCATTTACATATGAAACCAATTTACATATGAATGGGTTGAAACCAACATATGTTTGCATGGGTTCATTCGGGTTATGTTACTGGGTCAAAAAGAAGAAATAGCTTAAAAGTAAACATATCTTATGGGTCAAACTAATGAGTCAAAACTTAAAAATCACCCGAAGTGGATTTTTAATTTGTATAGCATTCTAAAATATTTTTGTGGAAAAATAGTTGGATAATGGAATTAAATAGTTTCTATAATCCAGTTTGACACACTAATTAGTCATAATAACTTACAAATTTGGAAGAAAAATGTTCGGTTTAGCGCAACTTATGTGAGTTGAAAGGTATCAAAGTTATAATACAATGTAAATCAAGAAAAAGGTCTATTACCATCACAAAACAAGAAGCCAGATAGGCATCTGTACCTATTGTATAGTAGTACAACAAATGGTCAAAACTGAGAGTTAAAGCTCACCGGATGCTAAATATCGATACTAAACTCTTTTATCATATTTGGTATATAAGAACAATATTAAGGACACGAGTAGAAATGTTAAATACAAAATACAGCGTGAATGATGACTGGTTAATCTGATGCAGGTATCTTGCAATAGTATGGCCCGATATTCCGTACTTCTCAATCTACAAGGTGAGTGACTGGTCAATTGTCGATTCAGGCACTGCAAGGCTTCTCGCTTGGGATACGTGTCGAGACAGATTCGCACTTCTGGAATCCGCACCACCTCCTAGGATGCCCATATTACCTAAAAACAGTTCGTCAAAAAAAGCCAAGGAGGCTGCCGCCATTGCCGCCGCACAGGCGGCAGCAGCAGCTGCTTCTGCCGCAAGTGTTCAAGTCCGTATTTTGCTCGATGATGGCACATCCAACATATTAATGAGGTCAATTGGTCAACACACTGAACCTGTACGATTACCTTTTTCTTTATTTTCTTTTTCCGTTACTTTTTCAGAAAGCCAAAATATATTTAACGTCTATCATACCAAGATATTTCTATATCAATTTATGGGTGTTCGACGAATCGAATAACGAATTTTCGAATTAATCGAATCAAATGTTTTGCTTTTATTATAACTGAATTCGTGTTCGATTCGAATTTGATTAAATTTTATTTGAATTATTCGATTCAAATTTTATGCCCAATTAGTTCAATTCGTATTAGAAACTTGAATTCGATTCAATTCAAATTCAACCTAAATAATAACTTATTTTACTTTTATTTTTAAAACTACTACAAATTACTTGTTAGGACTTTTATAGTAAGGCCCAAATTTAGAAGGTTTCCCATTTCTGTTAGTGTGTGTATATATTCATGTATATATAAATAGAAAAAATATATGTATAATTAGAATTTGAATTTCAAACCGAAACGAATTGAAAATCATAAATTCGTGTTTGATTTGAATTCGATTACTTGACTCGAATTCGAATCGAACTCTAATATTTGAAAACCGAATTCGAATCGGGTTGAATTTAGAATTTTTCAAATCCGAATCGAATACTGAACACCCCTATGTATCATAATATACTGTGTTTGTTTACAGGTCATTGGATTGCATGGAGGGACGTTACTCGGTATTTCCTACAGAACGTCAAGAAGGGTTAGTCCCGTTGCCGCTACATCTATTTCATCAAACCAGTCAATGCCCTTATCGGGCTTCGGAAGCAGTGGCGTTTCTTCATTCAGCACCATTGACGATCCTTTTTCTTCGCAAAAGAATTCCGCTGAACCACCACCTCACAACTTTCAGCTATATAGGTAACCTGAATATCACTTTTTTTTTTCTTTCAAAATAATTCGATAACACTACGTTTTTTTAACGACATTGAGATTCGTAGTTGGGAGAGCTTTCAACCTGTTGGCGGAATGCTGCCGCAGCCCGAATGGACAGCGTGGGACCAAACCGTTGAGTATTGTGCGTTTGCGTATCCTCAATACATTGCGATATCGTCGTTGAGACCTCAGTATAGATACTTGGGCGATGTGGCAATTCCTCATGCCACTGGTGCAGTATGGCATCGAAGACAGCTGTTTGTGGTCACACCAACAACAATCGAGTAAGTTGCATTTTTATGTTTCTATATATATCATGATATAACCTAGGTCTGTCATTTATGTTTCTATATATATCAGGTGTGTATTCGTGGATGCTGGTGTTGCTCCGATTGATATCGAAACAGAACGGAGAAAAGAAGAGATGAAACAAAAGGAGGCACAGGCAAGAGCGGTTGCAGAGCACGGAGAGCTAGCATTAATTGCGGTTGATACTCCACAATCTGCAGCACAGGAGAAGATATCACTGAGACCGCCAATGCTACAAGTAAATACATTTTAATAATATGTTAAGTATATGTTTGAAGAAATCACGTTGAATATATGTTCTCATTCTCAGGTTGTGCGGTTAGCATCATTCCAACATCCACCTTCTATTCCTCCGTTCTTGACATCGCCTAAACAAACCAGAACCGATGCTGACGACGCGTTACAAAAGTTTGCTGAAGGTAAAAGAGTTGACGAGATAGCAGTTGGTGGTGGAGGGGTGGCGGTTGCAGTCACCCGTTTTCCATCTGAGCAAAAGCGACCTATTGGACCCCTTGTTCTTGTGGGCGTCCGGGATGGTGTTTTATGGTTAATTGATAGGTACCTTGTTTGTGCAAGTCTTAGCAGTTCTGCCATCTGACCTCAAATACTTTTTTTCTACAAATTTTTATTAATAATCGTTTCTTATTATTTGTATCTTTCATAGGTACATGTTTGCTCATGCAATATCCCTTAGCCATCCTGGAATTCGATGCCGCTGTCTTGCCGCCTATGGGGATGCTGTTAGTGCAGTAAAATGGTACATTATGTATTCTCAGTTTTCTCACTAGGCCTGTAAATGAACTGAACGAACCCGAACGTCATTCATTTAACTTTAACCGAACACGAACATATAATCGAACACGTTTTTTTTGTTCGTGTTCGTTTATTAAGAAAATGGGCATGTTCGTGTTCGTTCGTTTAGACCTAAACGAACAGTTTACGAACGTAAATGAACATAAAAAACAAACGTAAACGAACATTAAGAAACAAACTTAAATGAAAATAATTAAACGAACAACAAAGATGAACATAATTAAAGAAACATAAATGAACATAATTTACTAAAACATAAACGAACATGAAGTAATTTTTTATATAAGTTAGTGATTAATCACAATAACTTCTATTGGAAAATCCATTTTTATTACTAGAAAGCCCAATTACCAACTTAGTTATATTTATATAAGTAGTTAGAAAGTTCCTTTTATGTTTAGTATTTATATAAATAATAAATATCATCATTTATGTATCTAAGTTGAAACAAACATTAACGATTAAACATAAAAGAACAAACAAGAAGAAACACAAATGAACGAACATAAACTGACTAACAAAACATGTGTTCTTGTTTGTTCGTTTATTAAATAAATGAACTTCCCGCCGAACAAGTTCACAAACAGTTCATGAACTTTCGGTTCGTTTACAAGCCTATTTCTCACTGTGCTACTATTTGGTTTAAGAGTTTAATCTAGCGTGTATTTTTTTTGTAGGGCAAGTAGACTTGGTAGAGAGCATCATGACGATTTAGCTCAGTTTTTGCTCGGGATGGGTTACGCTACAGAAGCCCTTCATCTACCAGGAATATCTAAGAGGTATGCGCAGTCAAAATGTTATATAATTTATGATAAATTAATAATCGTTATACGCTGAAACAAATGATTATTTTATGTTCAGGTTGGAATTCGATTTGGCGATGAAGAGCAGTGATCTAAAACGAGCTCTTCAGTGTCTTCTGACAATGAGTAACAGCAGGAATATAGGGCAGGACACTGTCGGGCTAAACTTAAACGACATAATGTCGTTAAGTACAACACTAATAATACTAAAAAGGAAGCTATTGTGGATGCTGTTGACGGGGTGGTCAAATTTGCCCAAGAGTTTTTGGACGTTATAGATGCAGCAGATGCAACCGGACAAGCTGAGGTGGCTCGTGAAGCGCTAAAAAGGTTAGCGGCCGCCGGTGCGGTGAAGGGAGCTTTACAGGGTCATCAGTTACGGGGACTCGCTTTACGCCTTGCTAATCATGGAGAATTGACCCGACTTGGCGTATGCTTCTAATTATCTACTAGTTATTTGCTTATGAGTGAGCAAGTTGACTCAATTTATATATAGCCACCGGCAAAAAGACAACACAAGAACCTTAAAACTTTGACAAAAAGACAAAAGGACCCTAAACTATAGAAATTTTTCAAAAAACTTTATAAATTGTCATTTTCACCCTTAACTTTTCTAATTTTCTAAAAAATTATAAACGTTTTGACATTTTAATGTACGCCCCGGTATAAATTCACGTTTCAACGAGATATAAATTCACGTTTCGACATAAATTTTTTTCCGGAAACGAGTCTGATCAAATATAATACGTTTTTATGCTTATTTTCGTGTAAGTTTTCAGTTGGTCTACATTTTGATGTAAACTATGTTCGGAAACGAGTCGGGTAAAGTATAATACGTTTTCGTTCGACGGTATAAATTCGAGTTATTTCACGTTTTGAAGCCGCTAAGTCTTAATGCAAAGGAAAGGGTGGTGTAGTGGTTAGGTGGAACCCTCACTAAACGAACCAACTCGGGTTCGATTCCGTTTCTATGGGAACCGTTATGCTTTAGATCAGATTCGTCGAAACACGTGATTTCATATGGTTAACGTATCACATAACGTGCTGCCAGCTATAAACAACTAAGGCGTCACGGTGCGGCCTATGACAACAATCTAGTTAGGCTTAATTTTTTATCTGTGTATCCCAGGGGTTGGTGAACAATTTGATATCGGTGGGCTTTGGAAGGGAGGCAGCATTTGCAGCTGCCGTTTTGGGAGATAACGCGCTTATGGAGAAATCTTGGCAGGATACCGGAATGCTAGCGGAAGCCGTGCTTCATGCCCATGTACGTCTCGACTTGGTTTTCTTTTCTTTTTTCTATTCATAAAAAAAAACTAACGGGTCTTGTTTTTGCAGGCACACGGGCGGACCACGCTCCGGACTTTAGTTCAGGCCTGGAACAAAATGCTACAAAAGGAGATGGAACACGGGCCGACAACTAAAACCGATGCAGCAAGTGCGTTTTTGGCGTCTCTCGAGGAACCAAAACTCACGAGCCTTGCAGATGCAGCAAAGAAACCACCGATTGAAATTTTACCCCCCGGAATGCCATCTATTGATGCTCCTCTTCCTGGAATTCAGAAAAAAACAATGCCTACGTTACAAGGCTCTCTCCCGCAACCGCCCAAACCTTTGCAGTTAGAAGGACCACCCTCCGATTCACCACCCACCGCCGAGTCGGGTGCTGTGCCGCCTGCTGAATCTGGGGTTCCACCACCCGCAGCGGAATCCGAGGCTCCACCACCCACAGCGGAGTCTGTGGTTCCACCGGTCGCATCGGAGTCTGAGGTTCCGCCACTAGCAGCTGAATCGGGGGCTACAGTTCCACCTACTGCTGAATCTGAAGCATCACCAACGGAAGCTACCCCAGACTCAGGAGCAACTCTATCGTCAGATTCGGGATCGGGTGCTGCTACGATAGAGTCAAGTGCATCTGGTGTACCTTTAGAAAGTCAAACGCCGGTCAACTCAACCTCGCGGATCCAGTTAGTGTGACAAATGAACGATCTTTGAACTCTTTAAATAGTACACCACCTCCAACAGTGGCGCCTGCTCAAAAACCACAAGTTCCAAGTGGTGTCCGTGAGGAACTACCGATGATCGACTGGACTTGATTCATCTCTTCTCGTATGTTGTTATATACAGGTTGATAATTCATTTTCCATTTATTTTTTGAATAACGAGTTGGCTGTTTTCCATTGTTAGAAAGACACATTTTTGCTTGTTTTGTTTGGCAAATGGTGGTGTTCATATTTTCAGAAGAGTGTATTGTCCTTGTTCTACACCATACTATCAGGAATTTAAAATATTTCTAAGTAGATAATTCTCGCTGATTTGGTTTTGGAATATGTTTAATATTCCGAAAGTGTTCTATGACTTGATATTGATAACTGATATTATCGATTTAAATAAAATATTCGGCGGAACACAACACAGGTCTATTAAATTTTCTTGTAACTTCTCCCCTTGAGGTGCACACAAAACCTGAACCCATACCCGAGCTCAAAAAAACCTGGTCCCGGGTATTGGCAACCCGAACCTACCCTATGGGTATGGACCAGGTACAGTATAGTGAATTCTTATATGATTCTGATACATATACTTTGACTATCCAACTATGTGTATGTATTTGCAGAGAATAAGCTTATTGTGCTGATAATGTAATGAACTAATAAGAACCACCGGTGAAACTGCATTTTGCGACGGTGCAGACTGCATGTCACAACCGCACCTACTTGCGACGGTCATCTTCTCCGGCGATTCAAAAATGGATTGTTGGCTACCTTTGTTTTTAATTTGAAATGCAAATTGGGGTTAATGAATTGCAGCTGGTGCTAGAGTTTATTCTAATGATAATAACTTACAGCTAGAGGCAACTACTCAGTTTCATAAATTCTTTCGATAGGTACACATAATTGCTTCGGTAATTATAATAAATACATTTTTTTCTAGATCTAATTACTTGAATGTAGTAATTCGTTGCAAAACTGGATATAATCTTTATGGGGTGTTTGGATAAAGGGATTGGTAATGATGGGACCCACCTTTAATAGTTTTAAAGTTTTATAATTTTCTATATTAGTTTTTCCCAGGGCAATTTTAATCATTTAATTAAAACCTTAACAGAATAACTAGATGGGGTTAACAGATGTGGACTGAAATAGTTACGACAGTAAAAACCACAGGGACTGAAATGACCAATTTAAACTAATAGACTGAAATGGTGATTTTTGACAAACCATAGGGTCGAAAAAACGTAATTAACTCTATAAGTTTTGATAATAACACAATGTATAGAAATCTTAGTAAAAAATGTAAGGACCAAAACCCCACTTGAAAGACAAAATTCTCACAACCTTTAACACAATACAAAGAAACTCAGTAAACGTGAAATTTTTTATTTTATTTTTATATAATAATATCATATTCATATTACCAGGTGGTTTTTTTATTCTGGATATCATTTATCTCACACAATTTAGGTTGCCAGTCTTCAAAACTTTCACATCACAATGCTTAAGTGTTGTGTTACAAAACTTACTTCTATTGCAATCTTCTTAATTATGTTCTAGGAAACAAATCGCTTCAATCGAGATTCGACAACAGAGTAAAGCGGTTTAAGTGGCGCTACACTATCAGCCTAAATCCAAGAGTGGTTTATCTAATAATAAATAATTTTTGTGATCAAATCATTAAATAAACATACAGTATTCAATTCTCTAGCCTTGATAAGAAACACAATAACCCATTATTAAAACCCAAAGAATCTTACACCATGAAAGCAAAAACTTGGTTGCAGGTTATAAACAAACCTATCATAAATAATGATTAAAGAACCCAATCTTAGCTGGAATGTACACTACAACATAGCTATAACACACACAAAAAAGTGTTCGTATAAGCCTGCTAAGTAACCGTGGTTGATGTAAAATACGTATATGGATTCTTTTTATTTTATTGTAGTCTGAACGTACATATTCTAACTTTAAAAAATGTATCATCTTGTTAGCGAACCCCTCCATCTAAGAGTTAATTTGTGAAAGTGATGGTTATATTTGATATTTCTAGATGGTTCAACCATACATAGAATGCAATTTAAGGATTGGATCAAGATCCTAGAATAACCTCTAATTTTTTTGAATTCTATATTAAATGGATATGTGGATTTGCTTAAACCTCTTATTGAACAAATTGAAATATAAATGTAAAACAAATTAGTAACCTGAAATATTACTAATGTCATGATATTAAAAACAACTTACTTCACCGCATTAAACATATTTTTTCCCTTGGTGGTTATCTACCTTACTTTAACAATAACTAAAAGAATAAATATAAATAAAAGCTCTTTGATTAAGGTATACTGAAACATAAAAGTAGAAATTGGTACCTAGGACTTCACAAGAGTAAAGATCTTGGTGTTCGGATTTACATTGGGACGAAAGGAGAGCGGATGGTTGCTTAGCCCTATGAAAGTAGAGGTTTTACAGATGCGATAATCTCTCTTTGATCAACTCCATACATAATCAATTGATTGAATCAACAACAATTAATATTCAGATAAAAAAAACCCAAAACTAAATGATTTATAGAACAAATCAGAGTGAGAGGATTTTTTATAATCAACTAAGAAGAGAACATTTGAAAAAAAATAGACCTAATATTCAGATCGAAACGAATAAAAATACAATACCAGAAAACAATTAATACAAAGTAAGAGAAAAAATCTGACTAATATCTTTATATAGGAATCATACCTTGACCGAAACGACATTTGTGTGTCGCCACAGTAAAAAGATCCAATACGCAGCATCATCGGGTTCGCAGCAAAACCCTAGCCGCCGCAGAACCAACTTCTACATCATCAGGTGGGTTTGCAGCAGATCCCGAATGCTAAAAATACAGCATCAAAGTTAAAAAAATCATAACCTTAAGATTAGGAATGCAGCTGAATCAAAACAGATTATTGAAAAACCCTAAAATCATAACCTTAAGATTGGCAGAAGCGGTTGCCAACGGAGGTGGCCAGAGAGAGATAAACGAGAGGGTGTAGATGAGGGGCGGAGATGATGAACGGGATGTCTCGATGAAACCCTAGGAGCGTCTGAAGTTGGCTTACTTGTGAAGCCGGGTTATAACCTTATATATGGGAACAATTTTGACCCGTTTTGTAATATGGATCGTCCATAGGATTGCATCATAGGGAATGAGAAGAGTTTTGGCGGGAAATGAAATTTAGAGGCCCGGGATATGTGTCTCCTAAGTATGAACTTTATTAGATGTATAGATTCTATTTAAATATTATTAACATTCAATTATTTTACTATTAACAAAACATTAAAGATACCTTAAAAACGATATTTATATATTTAACAGCATAATCTAACAACATTACAATTTTTTTACAAGTACTACTAACCAAACTTATATTCTTACAAAGTGCTACTAACCAAAATTAACAAGTTATTTGGTCTCTAAAGTTTTCAATCTCTTCAAATACGGGCAGTCTTTTTGATCTACTAGGGGCCCATACATTCATCAACTTTTCAAGCCCATTAACAAAGTCATCATCTAGGTCCAGCCCAGATAGGCCCGGCAAAAACTCGGGTGTTGGCAACAAAGTTTCCATCTCCATCAACAGTTCTTGGGCCATGTTTCTTGCCCTAATGTCGTTGGAGCCCGGAATCTCACCATTGAGGACCTGTTGAAGGACCAAACATGCTTCGGTGTATCGGGCCTGTTTGATCAGGCAAAGGGCCAAATTGTTGGCCTTAGTTGCATCAGGGTCAATCATTTGGGCTTTCTTGTAGATTACCTCTGCTGTCATGAAGTTGGATTTTTGCATGTAGGCCCAGCCCAAGTTGCCCAAAATTCTAGAAGTTTCTTGCCTAACGGAGACATGAATCTTCTTGCCGTGAGATCTAGCGGTTTTTGTTGGTTTACCGTTAAACACTTGTCCTTTATAAATCAGTCTAAGCTTATGCCTTAATAAGGATATTTGAGCATCCACTTTCCCACATTTCTGTTCAATATATATATCCAACCACGTTAATATTGAAAAACCGAATAACCGAACCATAAATGTAAAAGTCCAACAGAATTAACTAACGTATCGAGGACCCGATGATTAAGCTAACTGCACAACTGAGTTGTGTGGTTCAGTTATAGTTATATATGTTAATATGTATAAATAATTGAACTGCTCTAAAACACACTATTTATGTGTATAAACAATTGAACTGCTCTAAAACACAATATTTATATATTCTGTACTTTAGATAATTAATATTTTGTTAAGAAAATTTTGATATAACTCTTGTTAAGAAAAATATATCACTTGATTTCATTTTCTTCTTTGTAAATTAACAATGAAGGTTTTTTTTATATTATTATTTGACTATTGATTTTATTAATTGAAATGAATTGACCTACACCAGAATTGGCAGTTAATAATTTGTTAACCGACGTTAACCGAATTAACCTAAATCAACTTCCCATATAACTAAAACCATGAACCATTTGTATTCGAAAATGGCCAATTATAAAACTCTTAAAAGTTGAAATATTAGTTATAGGTTTGCTTTCGGATTATAACCAAACTGTATCGGTTTATGCTCATCCCTGCTACGACATGCTACAAGAGTAATATAGCTGTAGGGGTGTGAGAATAGTGACATCATTAATATATTATGAATGCAAAGCATGCATATGTAAGACAAGAGTAACACAACTTTTATAAGTGCATGGTGCATGGATGTGATGTGACTATTATGTGCATGTGAGAGTGTACCTTGTACAAATCCATGAGAAGATTATCAATGGATTGTTGTGAAGTTCTAGGGCATAGGCTCCTAAATGACTTGATTGCTTCAATGGCTTCTTCACTTCTATCCAATTGCCTCATTGCAACTGCCATGTCTTTTAAGGCACTGTCCACTCTATCTCCTTCATTTATTGCCTTCCAAAACCACACTATTGCACCCTCTGGATCCTTTTCAACAAGCTGCATGAATTCAACTTCATTTCTTTTAATTAATTCTTTCAAAAAAAGTTTAAATATAAGCCAAGATATAATATATTGGTAGAAGTAGAACCCAAGGATATTGTAAATAATCTTGTGTTTTATGTGAGTGATTTTAGAACCTGAGTTTGTGTTTGTTTTTAGACCGGCTTTTGAGGAAAAAAAAAACTGTTTCGTAAAGCCGGTCTAGAAAATATAGCTCGTAGGTCATAACAATATATGGTTCGTTGGGTCCGTTGACCGTCTAGCTAGAGCCACTTTCTATAAGTAACAGTATTTAATCGTTTATTGTTATCTTAAAGTCTGACACCAAAATATAGCTGGTAGTTTAACTTTTTCTTTTTTTACAAAGTCGAATTTCTTTTAATTCTATCGTTTGTGGGCCTCAAAACCAAGACCTCCAATCTTAGGTGTTTTTAAAGGTTAATTTGTATTTACAATGGGTCACTGACCTTATTGGTAGTTGTTACATTAGTTAAATGAACATGTAAAAAAAATACGATTCCCAGATATTATAAAAAAATCATTAAAGTGTACATTTATTTTAATACAAAAATTTATGAAAATAAATACAACCATATAAAGAAAAATACCTGAATATGTTTAGCTTTTACATAAGGACCATCACCAGAAGGGACTCTAACGCTAATATTAATCTGGTCTTCTTTTGTTCTTGAACTCACTTCCATACTCTCTCTCTATAAACCCCCCCTCTCTCTCTCTATATATATATCTCTCTCTCTGCAATGTATATATCTATGATAATATATAGGGTGAAGACAATGAAAATAACAAATGAACCTGGACATATGTATGTCCACCTAAACTTGTAGCTTTTTGGCTTTCATTTTTCTATATATATTTTTTAACAAATTATCAGAAAAAATAGGTAGTATACATATGTTAATAATCTATTTGTTTTCTATAAAACTAGCAAATAAATACTTCATACCTATCAAACATTTTGTTTTTTGTATTTCGGGTGTCAAAATAATATAACAGCTATTAATTTAAAAAAAAATCCAAGTTATTATATTTCCACGACCGTTATTTAGATATTGTGCTTTTAAGTTGAAATTGTATAACACCAATGAGATGGTGGTCTATTGGCAAATATAGAGTCTTTAAACACAATGAGCACGAGCACCTTTGGTCACTTAAAGAGCAAGAGGAAGTGTAAGTTATGAATGTTTGTTTTATTAAAATGTTGTACTTTTTTAGTTTTTCATTTTAGGTATGGTTTTTTTTTGTAATAATTGCTGTATGTTTTTTTTATCATTTGAGGTGTGTTTTTTTATTAAATGTTTTATTTTAGGTTTTTTTTAATCCAAATTTTAATTTATTTATTTAATATTATTTAAATACATACAAAACATAAAAAATATTATTTATTATAAAAGAGTGAAATAGAATACAGCTTAAATAAAAGTAAAAGTAGATGATAGTGATATGGAAGTTGAGGTTTGAAATGGTTTGATGTTGAAAAAAAATTAGGTTGATTGAAAATCTTACGTGAAATATTTAGATTAAAGTTTTTAATGGTTTAAAATTTTTAGGGGTGCCATGGATGCCACTGTGGCAAGTGATCTGCACCACAAACTAGGGATGAGTGTAGTACTGGTATTGTATCGAACTGGTACCGGAAATATCGGTACCGAAATTCATTAAAATTGGGTAACGGTACTGAAATATTCCGTATGGTATTGGACCGGTACGGTATCCGTATTTGAAGGTAAAATTCGTTATTTTACCGGTACCGATATCAAAAATGCCAAAAAGTAAGTACCGATATCGAAAAAATTCGGTATGATAAATTCGGTTTCGTACAGTACCGATACATAGTACTAAATGCCCATCCCTATCACATAGACTGATGTGGGCTCTCATATATTTAATTAAAGAATTTTTTTATTATTTTGAAAGGCGGCATTCATACACAAAGAGCTGGCACTAGCAGCTACTAACACCAGCAAGAATACAATTTATAGGTTTAACTGGAAAAAAAGTTTATCTGTATTTATTTGCAATATTTTAATATATATATATATATATATTCATATTTTTTAAGTTGAATGAATAAAAAACAGAAACAAGTCTCCATACATCCACTTTGTCCCAAACTATGGATACTAGATACTGGATAGAGCTCGAGTGATTAAACATACGTTTACTAATTAGTTTTCTTGTTATGATTTAATGTAAATATTTTAATGAAGCTAAGAATCTTAACATCACAATACTCCTCGACACAATATTTAACATGTTAAGGTTCGTAGTAAACTGGTTAAGGTTATAAACATGTCATTATATTAATGACACGTTAGAAAAATATGTCTGAACGTTTCAACATGTCCGACGTGTTTATTACACACAAAACATGCTTAACTAATTTGTATTAAATGAGTTAATAGATTGTATGATATTTTATAAACGTGTCTAAACGGGTCTTCTTGTCCAACTTGTTTATTTTTATACATAATACATTTTTATATATTTTGTACATAAATATTATTTAATTATTTATCATTAGCTCTTATATAATAATAATTAAATAGATATAAATTTAATATCTTAAAAAAATAGTATGCTCGTTTAATCTAGTCAAACTTAATAAGGCTGGTAAGGATGGGCAAATGATAAGTGATAACACACCGCTGTGAGTGTTCTATCAAGCGTGATGGAGGCCAAACCTATGACGTTCATTGCGTAGTGATAGGAGAATATGTGTGTTTGACTTTTGTGTGGAGGCGTGAGTGGAGAATCTGTGTATGTTTGACTTTGTTGTTGAGATATTAAATTGTGATTGGGAATGATGAGTGATGACCATTACAAGTGTGATAGAGTAAAAAAAGATGAAATATGATGGAGTAAAATGTCAAATGATGATTAGATGTGATATATGATGAAGTATAATAAAATGATCACCCTTTCATGCTAAATAAGTTTGGACACGAGCTCACATATTAAAGGAACATCACTCGAGCTTGAATTAAAGTGGTTGTAGATCAAATTAAGCCACATGAAGCAAGCTTTTTTAAATCTAAATTCGAACGAACTCTAAACCACGAGCTATCAAGCTGGAGGTTGAAATGGTTATAAATCACATGTTATATACTCAAATATAATATTAACTCATGAGATCATGTTTCAAAAACGAACACGTATCCCAGTAGGGGTAATATATACACGTGCCCCTCACCTCTTCTGACTTCTATCCGAAACTATCAATCCCTTTCTTTGAATTTTCTTTTTCCAAATTGTTTTATCTAATATAATTATCATCGCCAATAAGGTACTGGTAAAGTGGTTAGGGAAATACTTGGTGTTTCTTGTGACTCAAGTTCGACTATTACTCTCCCTATTATTTTATGTGGCATCCAGGTGAAGGGCGAATACGGGTGGCGCCGGTTCGTCTTAGATGGGAGGTGAGGTTTTACTGATTATTCCATTGTCGTGCCTTTGGACGGGTGGAGGCCAGTCAGGTTTCCACACATCTGGGAGAGCCAAGAGGTTAGCGACGGTCGAGTAGTCGACAGCTTTCGGTTTTGTGTTGTGATCTTCATTGCAAAATTATAAGTAAAAATCTACTTTAAACAAAAGCTTTTGGTGCCTTGCTAGTTGTCGTCATGGGTCCACCACAACGCCCGGTATCATGATGGTTGACACGTCATTCCTTGCTGTTCAAAAAATATAATTATCATCAATATGAGAAAAAGTTAAAATCAATTTTTATAAAGTAAGTATTAAGAGAAAACACATCAATAGTGAGAAAAAGTTAAAATCATTTTTTATAAAGTAAGTATTAAGAGAAAACACAAAGGTAAGACTCGTGTGACTTTTCTTTTGCATTTTAATTATTAAATATATAATTTATCAAATTCTTAGATACAACTGATTTTGCAACTTTTTGTTTTGACCATAAGGTTTCATGTTTTTGAATTTGATCACCAAAGTCTCTTAGCCACACTAATTTTTTTTTTTTTTAAGTTGATATTTTTCATTTGCACCCCACATCTTTAGGTTTGTTAATTTTTTCCTTTTTTTAACATATTTACATTAAAACCTATGAATTTTAACTTTAATAAGGTTATCATTTTGAATTTTTAATTAATTTTCTGTTACGTGAGTTATTTTTATCACGTTTCGACGAGCGTTTTCGTAAAGTTATTTTTAAACCAACTGGTTGTTTTAAACATTATTTAAACCGTTTGGTTTTTTATACCGCCCGATGCTTATTTCTAAATACACCATTGTAACGCGTTTTTTTTATTTACGTTTAAACCGACGCGCTGTAATGCGTGAGCGTCGTGTTTATCTTTATATTGTGTTTTGGTATAAATTTTGTTCGGCTAACATGATTTTCATATACGTAACTTTTCTATGACTTTCGAATATACCGTCACCAAGTGGTTTTTGTATCGTCACGTTTGGATTTGCTTATTCTTATCTATGTTTTAAACTCGCTGCGAAGCGCGGGTGATAACCCACTAGTTTAATTTAATATAGCAACTTACTTAAACTTGTTAAATTAAATAATATATCTTATTTAAAAGAAAACCTGGTGTTAGTTTTTAGTAAATTAAATACATATCTTATTTAAAAGAAAACCTAGTGTTAGTTTAAATTAATATTTCCGGTATCATTAACTAGCAATATTTAAGTGTTTTATGGTGTTGTACTTTATGTATGGGGTTTTCCGGAAAAAGTTGAAATTTCACTTCTAACCCAAAGGTTTTCACCTTTTGCAATTTAATTCCAACATTTTTTTATTCAACTTTGGCCCCTATACTTTCAACTTTCGCAAGTTTTCATTTCTGTTTCATTCCAAATTTTTTGAGTTAACACGCCTCAAGGTGCGTGTGGGATTCAACATTTTTGTAACACCCCGACCGATGACAGAAACATTGAGGTGATACGAAATTGTTCATAAGCTCATAATCAACTAAAGTTTCAATATTTTAATAAAAACCAAATGAAATAACCATCAAAAGAAAACAAATAGTTCAAACAAGACAAATGTTTCAAACTAAAATTTTACTAAGACCCAACTCCTATGTGATTCAACGCTTGGGGGGAGCATACTTAGCTTTTGCACATGAAAGATATTTCACAGCAGAGACAAAGAACAAATATCAACGCTTAAAAACTTCATGCACTAGTCCTTGAAACATGTTAAGATAAAAAGGGTCAACTAGGAATAGCTGGTGAACATACTTAGCTTTTGCACATGAAAGATATGTTAAGCAATTAGCATGCCAAATGTTTGTTTAAAACTATCTTGTGATAACTTTGTTTTAAGTATGTATATTGGAAATGGCTATGCCCAAAATGACATGTTTAAACTTAATGTAACCGTTATAAAAAAAAGAACATGGATAAGAATGCTTCGACTTCAACTTACTTGATTGAGTCTTCTAATATTTGGCATGATCGTCTTAGTCATGTTATAATCCAATGCGTCATTTGATTAAATTATGTTACATACCAACTTTTGACATTTATTCAAAATCAAAATGTAAAACACATGCTGAAACCAAACTAATAAGATCATCGTTTAAGTCGGTTGAAAGAATAATCAAACCTATTGATTTGATTCACTTGATGTGTATGATTTACTGGGTGCGCTTTCTTCCTTTGGCTGTGTATTTGTATAATAAATACTTTGTACCAAAATTGAGCTCAAATGATCCCATTTGAGGCATTTTATGATTGAAACCACCCATCCTAACAAGGTACCTTCAGGATGCATCTAGGAACGCCATTGTCGAGGCCCAAATGCTTAAACAAGATGCATTGCTAAACCTTATAGAACGCAATATCTTAAAAGCCAAAATCCGAATGAAAATTGTGGTAGATAAGCATCACTGTGACCTCCAATTCCACACGGATGACTAAGTGTACATCAAATTTCAACCCTGTCATCAAGGGTTGATTCATTTACAACGCCACCATAAACTTGTGCATCGCTACTTCGGTCCCTATAAAACTCTTTCTAAAGTTGGCAAGATGGCATACAAGTTAGACATACCAAAAAGGGCTAGAAACCACCATGTATTCCATGCTTCTTTATTAAGAAAGTGTAAAGAGAATTCCGAACGAGCAAATAACTCTTCTACACATGTTTAAAAAGACTTAGGTGGGAAGGGGAAGGTCTTGGGTTCAAGTCCCACAGACGACAATGGATTAAAGAAATTAGCAGTTAAAAAAAATCCAAAAGCTAGCGTCAATTAGCAAACACAATATAAGCAGAGCCAACAAGATTTAACCCACACAAAAACCTTAAAAAACAGTTCCACAAGAATGTCCAATCATAACAATACTCATGTAACGAAGGAGCTAACTTTTTGCCGGATACAAAATGAGCCTACTAAATTTAGCCGGTATTTTTCTCGGTTTGCTAAAGTTTAGTTAGACAGAGAAGCATGTTGGTTAAAATTTAGCCGACTCTTTTTTGATCCAGCTAAAATCTAGCTAATTGTTACACGTGTTATGTTATTGTTAGTATTTTTGGACCCATTGTAAATTTTAAAGATTTTTGTGTCGGAAAATCTAGCATGCTTCACTAATATGACCTTTTTTGGTCTACTTTTTTTTTTTGGATTTGTCCAGTTTTTTAGGTGCAAAAACTCTACGTCTACTTTGGTAAAAAAAAAAAAAAAACCCTTAAATTTACTTAGCTATGTTGGTGATTACCTCAAAGTTTTATCTATAAGTCTACCATTTAAAAAATACCTCTTACCAGGAATCCTCTAGGTGCTTTCTTTTTTTTTATATTCATCTTTTCATCGCTGGGTAAGAAAATTTGTAGTTTTAGGGTTTAGAGTAAGGATTCACTAAAGTTATGCCATTGAATGTGAGGGTGATGGGACAAAGTACATGTCCTCTAAAGTCTAAAGAGCGGTTTCACCACAAAAGGTAAATCTTTTCCTTCTTCTAGCTCTAAATTTTAATTTGATGTTTTAACACTTTAACCTAAGTCAACTCTGGCTCACACAGTCAAACAAAGATTCTTGTTCTTTCAAACTATAGGGTTCGTGCATATGAGATTAACTTATTAGTTTTATTTATTTTTTTTAACGGCCGATAGATTAATTTTTGTCTTAGACAAAGTTTATTCTCTCCAGTTCTAGAACATAAACTAAAAAAAATCCACTTCAATTTAAAATAAAGAGGTGATTCCTTTAGTTTCTCTTGTATTTAGTAAATATTTTAATGTAGATGAAACTCTAATATTAGATTTATATATAAGATCAAATGAGAATGGTTTTATCATTAGAAGTTATTTCGTTTATGATTTTGTGCGTTGTCAGAATCTTATAACTTTAATAACTTCTAGACAAAAATAAGACATTTTTTAAGTGATGTTTTTTAAGGTGTGACATGACACCTGCCCAACCAATCCCTCATTTCTCTCTCTTTGTCTACTCACACAATACAAAAACACATATTTACTTCTTCTCTCTCTCTCTCCTACATCACACTCGCATAATCTTATTTCCTCTATTTTTTCTTATTTTTTCCCACATACATCACCACACTCTCTTTCCTTCATTAACACCATATTTCGTCAACATCATTTTCTCTCTCCTTAAAAACATCAAAAAATGCATCTATTGTGGATACTCTTACATCTTATAACTTTAATTTATAAGTTCTTTAATCAACTTAAAAGTAATATGAACATCCAATTATATTCAACAATAAGCCATTTTGTTTTATAAAGAAGGGAAAATGAACACAATTAATCATTTTCATTAAACCCTAGTGTACTGGATCAAAAGTTAAACCATCTTTGTCACATGACACATAGGATGGAGCCTCTCTCCTGCACGTTGGAAGGTTAACGGGCGGCCCTCCAGGCACTCCTTTCTCCTCCTTTCTCATATTCCTCGTCCTTGTATAGCCGTCAGAAATGATTAATTGCTCTCTTTCCTCACGCAGATCTGTTGGTCTTAAAAGTATGGTTATAAAAATCCTGACCAAGCGCTGATTAATCACAATTACTCCTGATTATTTCAATTAATTCTGATTAATCCCCGCTTAATTACTAGTACCCACCACATCGTCTGGCTAGCGGTCACCACATGATTTTGCTTAAAAGATTTAATGGCCAAAATGATAAGTGATACAAAAGTATAATTAAAAAAAAAGCTGCAAAAAATAAGAAGCTCAAGTGTCCATGAAACCCTATGTAATCTGTCAGAAGTTGTAACGCCAAAAGAAAGCATAGACTTTCCATTTTCCAACCCTTTTCACCCATTCACAACTCTCTCTCCCCGGGCCCTATTCAGCCATTCTCTCTCCCTCTCTTTATATATACAATATATATGTGTGTATACATATGTAACTATATCATCCAAAACTTACCTTCATGAACTCTCATCCTACTTGTTCAGAAACTTTCACCTTTGGTATGGTTCTCATCTTTCTTCTTCATTTGTTCATGTTTAAGATACATTATGTGACATATGTTTTGCTTAAAAGTTAACATTGATTTAGCAGGAAACACACAAATGGTGATGGAGATGGTGTTTCTGAAACTACAAAACCAATGCACAAGACATAACAATAATAACAAAAACTGCACCCATGAAGTCATTTTCCTGTTTATTTTGTTCAAAAAAGTTTCAAAGCTCACAAGCTTTGGGTGGTCATCAAAATGCTCACAAAAAAGAAAGAACAGCAGCAAGAAAGGCTAAAAGGGCAGCATCTAAAGCTTCATTACTACAACAACCTTCATTGTTGTTTGCACCTTCAAATGGGATTCTTGATCCATCTTTCTACATCAATGCTCATGCAGTCAACTCTTGTCAATTTACAAGTCAACAGTATTTCTATAATCAAGGATATGGTCAACAGCATAGTTTGTTTGTGTATGAAGGTTCATTAGAATCATTACAATATCTTAAGAACCATAAGAGAAATTGTGTTGTGGATAAAGATTCACAAAAGCTTGATCTTTCACTTCATTTATGAGTGGAGATCAAAAGTTTCATAGAGTAGATTGTCGGTTTTGTTTGGTTTATGTTGTAGAAGATTAAAGGGCAAACATGTGTGACAACATCTAAGACTTGTAAGATTTTGAGGATATATTTAATATCTAATATATACGGAATTATGGGTAGTGGACTTAAATGTTGGACTTATAGAATGCAAAAGGTGATTTCCTCTTATAAAGTGATTTTAAATCCTTACAATTAGGGTGAGCAATTTACGGTTTCGAACCGCCAGAACTGTGAAACCGAACCAGAATCGTAAGATCCGAAACATATTGATGTATTTCGGGTCCGGTCGGTTCCGGTTCTTAAATTTGGGAGAAAACGATTCCCAGTTCGGTTCTGGTTATTATCGACGGTTTCGTTTAAAGAACCGCTAGAACCGGTTTAGGTTTAAACTTTAAATAAGATATTAAAAATCCTATTAATTTATTTAAACTTTAAATATTATATTTAAAAATGTTTTTAGGATTAAAGAATATAAAAATAGTTTTTTCATAATGTTTGGATAGAGTTTTTGATGGTTAACTAAAAGTTTTTTAACTTAACTTTTGTTTTTTACGCTGTATACTTTCGTTTCATGGTTTGAAAATTTTATTGTTGGTACTTTTACTTTGATTGGTTTGAATTTTAGATGTTGCAACTCTTAGCAATATGTTTTAAACGGTTTGATTGTTTTTTATTTTGTTGTTAGTTTTAGGATTAATTGACAACCGGTTCCAGCGAGAACCGTTTACGCGGGAACCGTTTAATCCGGTTCTGAACCGAACCGGAACCATTAAAACACAGTTCGGTTCCGGTTCTTATATTTAGTATTAAACGGTTCCGGTTCGATTCCGATTCGGTTCGGTCCGGTTCTGAACCGTTGCACACCCTACTTACAATTGTAGTTGACTAGTATAGTGTGATTTTAGATTCCTACATGTGTGTTAACTAGTATGGTGTGATTTTAGATTCCTACAGGTGTAGTGGGCTGTAAATGAACTGAACGTTCAGTGGATAGTTCTGAACTGTTTGGCGGGAAGTTCTTTTTTGTTTGTCATTTAATACACAAACGAACATGAACAAGAAATTTCCGTTCGATTAGTTAAATAAACGAACATAAATAGAGGTCTCGTTCATTCAATTATGTTCGTGAACGTTCAGTAATGTGTTCGTGAATGTGTTCGCGAACATTCGTTCATTTGCGTTCGTTTATGTTCGTTGTTTGTGTTCTAGTTAAGGATTTTTGTACTTTCATATATTTTATATAAACTTTTTATATTTTTAATTTATATATATATTTTATTACCCTAACAATTAAATTAGGAAACTGTATTTCCACCTTGTTTATGCACTATTCCCCTTTCCTTTCTCATTATTTACATTGACGAATACGATCGAACGCAGTTCCACCATTAGGGTTCAAGTTCCAGTGCTACCCTCTCCATCATCCACCTTTAGCCTTCGTCGCGTTCGCCAAATTCATTTGTGTTCGTGAACACGTTCATTTCCTTATGAACGAACACCGAACATAAAAGCTTGTTCATAAGTGTTTATGAACACATCTATTTTCTTAACGAACGAACACGATCAAGGCCTTGTTCGTGTTCGTTTAAAACCCTATGTGTATACTATTTAGGTGATATTTAAAAGTAAATATATTGTTGTTTAAAAAAAAGAAAGAAAAGTGACAATTAAGCTTCCCTTAATTAGCTTGATTAAATGAAGTTACAATGTTTGTGCAACGAACAGATTTTCGAATATATAAGCACACATGCTATGTTGTTATCGAGTATAATTATCAAACGAACAACTAACCATAACACAATAGTAATGGGTGGTTTTAATTCGAATTAAAACTGTTGATCTGGAAAAAAAAAAGTTATATTTACCATAAAATATATAGCTGCAAAAAGTTCTTGGAATTCATTATTCTTGTAAATAGCATCTTTGTATGAAAAAGAGAATGCTATTATGTTATACTCATTAAGTTAGAAAAAAAGATGAGCAAAAATAATGAGAATTGGACTATTGGTAAATGTAGATTCAGCCCATTAAAGTATCGGGCCTATATGACTTATTTCTGTTCAAAAGCTTATTTATGGTCGAATCAAATAGCAGCCAGACTCGCATGCCGGTGTCTACATGTGACTAAAAAAACCTTCTTGACCATATTTTACTGAGTAAATTGCACAAAACATCCTTTATGTTTCTCAAACTTGCAGGTTCCAGCCTTAATGTTTAAAAGTTGCTAAAAACAGCCTTTAAGTTTTTTTTGTTGCGGGTTCAATCCTTTACAGCTAACCACGTTATTTTCTTCAGTTAAGTTCCCTCACATGCATAACATGTGAGGGTATATTCGTTATTTTGGTTGATCTTCCACCCACGTCAATTATAAGAAAAATAATATTTAAGGTTTAACCTATTTAAAAAAATTCTAACCGCAGGGACTAATGTGCAATAAAACCAAACTTTTAAAAATCAAACACCTTCTTTCCCGGTCTTCTTCTCCGGCGACTTCGCCGGATTCCGGCGAACCCGGAATTAATATAGGAATCTTGTTAAGCTAGCCCACTAAGCTGTAAAGATTAACACAGATTTTGATCATGCCAATCAAACTCTTCAGCATTATCATCAGTTGGAAGAATCGGCGCCTTATTCGCATCAGACGGAAACGACAAACGACTCTTCAACCCTAGATACCTCTCACGGAACTCCGATGTCGTTAAATCAGAGAACTTCGTAACACCGTGTTCAGTAGTCGGATCCAGTAACTGGTGACGCTTAGGACACCGCAAGTTAGACTTAAACACTATCAAACGGTAATCGTGCTCCTCTGTAGTCGCGTACGTTTTACCAAACTTTGTTTAAACTAGGTTAAAACTTAAATATCTTTTTTGTTATAATTGAAGTGGGTAGAAGATCAACCAAAATGACGAATACACCTCACATGTTATGCATGTAAGGGAACTTAACTGAAGAAAATAACGTGGTTAGCTGTAAAGGATTGAACCCGCAACAAAAATAAACTTAAAGGCTGTTTTTAGCAACTTTTAAACATTAAGGCTGGAACCTGCAAGTCTAAGGAAACATAAAGGATGTTTTGTGCAATTTACTCTATTTTACTAGTATATAAGTTTTATAAGCTCAAAAAAAATATTTAAGTAGTGTATGTTTTTAAAAAGCTGTATATATTTGTATAACTTTAATTTGCATGTGTTTAAATGGTTAACTTTTGAAAAATGAAAAATATCAAAATTCTTCAAGGGGTAGATTATGGTTAATTTTGTGTGATTTAAAGATTGAACAGGGGTAGAGTAAACATTCACCTTTCAAAAAAATCAATGAAAATGATAATAGATAACAATTTTCAAAAGCAGATGCAATCGCACCAGGAACTCCGGTATTAGTTTCCAGTTCTTTATTGATTCGACCTCGATGATCCCTTAAGCCATGGTTTGTGATACATATCTAATCCCGTTGTATATTTAAGATTTGAAATGCTAATTTTAGAGATCAGATATGTACCATTAGGAAGTAAGATGTAATCTGTTCATTGATGACAATGATGTTGATTAGTTCTGTAAGTATATAATGGAAACGTGTAAAAGTGTACCTGGTAAGCCAACAACCGCAGTAGCGATAGATGTAAACGACGTGATTGCCAACTTGGTCTGGTTCCAGGGTGTATGTTAGTGATGATAGTTCCGAGTTCGTAAGGGTGAAAAACTCGTGATTATGGACAAAGAGGAGGTCGAGATTGTTGTGGGATGTTATGATCAGCGTCTAACCCAAAACCTTCTCTAGTCATCTCCTAAAATACACCCAATGGGAAACCTCATTAGTTAATAAGGGTAATACGATCCATTAACAATTACCAATTAATCTTAATAAGGTTTAATAATTATTATTTTGATCCATATAATGTTAATGGTAATGATAATGATGGCTATTTGATTAAATACATAATAAGTATATTTAATCATACAAGTGAATCTAATTCATGTTGGTATATACCAACATACATTCATTTGGATTTCCAAAATGAGCCTCATATAATTGTTTTAGTGAGTCTAAAAGAAGCCGAAACAATTGCTCTTTCAATCTTGAAGCATGTTATGGAAGAAAAGATGAGTTTTAGCCATGCTTAAAACCATTAGATATTTTACCTCTCATGATGTTGCATGATGGTGGATGAAACAAGCAATTTGTCTTGGTTTTGGGTTTAGGTAACCCCTAATAATGTTGATATTGCAAAGGTGACTTACTTCACACTTATACAACCTTGCTGAGGTTGAGCTTGTTATATTACTCTCTATGGGCCTATATGTTTACAAATCCGAGGACCAAAAACGAAAATTTTACTTCGTTTGGGGCCACCAAATGATTGAACCGCCCTGTTGAGGCCATTTAAACCGTTTAACTTAACCGTTTAAAATTTTAGTCACCCACTTTGTACCATTTGATGCTTTGGTTTACCATATTTGAAACCGTACTAAGTTGTTAATGCCTAAAGTTTTTGTCAAAACCGAAACATTATACCATTATTATTATTATTATTATTATTATTATTATTATTATTATTATTGTTATTATTGTTATTATTATTATTTGTTATTGTTGTTATTATTATTATTATTATTTCGCCCCGCTTGCGGTATGCGCATATAATGTATATATGTGCGAGCGCTCGGGGGGACAAAAGTGAAAGTGCACTAATTTTAACGTTATTTTACTAATTTTGTAAAAATAATGTTAAAAGAGGGAGATAGTTAATCATGCATCATGTGGTGGCGTTGATAGCTGAAAGACAAAGGAGTACAAGCACTAATTGGCATTTGTCTTAATTGCCAAGTGTTATGTGCCTTATGTCCAAAGCTTGATGAAAAACTACTATCGAGCCGTGGGTCTCACTGGAATTGGATCTCCATTTCTACGGAGTAGAGGTAAGGCTTTCTACATCTTACCTTTCTTAGACCATAACTTAGCTTTGCTATTGGTGGGATTTACTGAGTAGTAGTAGTATAGTATTTATTATTATTATTATTATTATATATTATTATTATTATTATTATTATTATTATTATTATTATTATTATATTATTTGGTTTAGAAAAACACAGGCAAGCAATATTAATAGAAGGTGAGGTAATTGGCTGGCAAGCTCGTGTCTATGGAATATCTCACCCTTTTTAAACAACAAATGCACATGGACACGTGGCTTCTCTTCTTACGCCCCCACGCTATCCTATTCCCACTCATTATTGTTCTTACTTCTATAATTCACATTCTGTCACACTTATATTATCATTATCTTTTGTTTCCAAGTTATACAAAAAATATTACTATAAGTAATTGCTCCTATCGATTAAAATTCGGTCTTAATACCACTCACTTGAGTTCATGGTATATCTAATCATCATCGTATGTAAGGGTAATTTTGTTGAAATATAATCAAGTTTTCTATTTGTTCAAATTAAGTCATTAAATTTTCTTTTGTCTCTTTAAGTTTATTGTAGTTTTACTTGTTGTTTTATACGTACTAAATCTGAGAAGTTTACAAAGACACAATTTTAGACAAAATATAACACAATGCTGAGAAATATAACTCAATGTCGAAGAAAAACACACAATAAGTTGCTTAAAGACAAACAAAATGCAAATACAGAAAAGACATAATACTAATTAAAAGACACAATGATATAAGCAAAAATTCTAAAATTTACAAACTATAAATCCAAACGTGAAAACCTAAAACCTAAAAAATTGATACTCTTCTTATGACTATTTACTTTTAGAAGAGTTTGTATTTGATTGTTGATATCATATGTCATGTTTCATCAAATTTATTTAACCTTTGATGTGATACGAATTATATAAAATAATGACACGGAATTTTGAACTAACAAAATCAAAAAATGAAATTAATATCCTAAAATTTATCAAATTTCGTTTTTAGTTTAACTTTTTAATCATAAATTTATATATTTTAGTGTTTAAAATTAAAAAAAAATATTCATAAATATGTATTTGAATTTTTTTAAACTATATTTAGGATCCGCGCTTTGTGGCGCCATTGTTAAACCAAACAAAAAAGTAGACGTAAGGATGTTGAACCACGCACACGCATTGTAGCGCGTTAACTCTAAAAAATTAGATCAAAGCGTAAAACATTGATTATAATAGCTAAGTCAACTTAGGACCCGTGCGTTGCGACGACATTGTTAAACCTCAAAAAAATACACAGAAAAACGTTAAACCACACGTAAAACATATAGACCGAAACGTTACACGTGTCAACTCGCAAAAATTAGACATAAAAACCTTGCACATGTCAACTAGCAAAATATAGACCGAAACGTAAACATTATCGTAAAAAACGTGTTTCAACTTGCAAAAATTAGACCAAAACGTAAATATAGATGAGAATAACTAAGTCGACATAGGACATGCGCATTGCTACGGAATCATTAAACCAAGAAAAAAAACGTAAAAACGTTGAACCATACGTGTTAACTCGCAAAATTTAGATATAAATGTAAAAATATTATAAAAATAAAATGAATAACTAAGTTGAAACGATAATAAACCAACGTAAGAATGAAATAAAAAAAGTACAAACAAAAAAGCTTAAGATTTAAAAAATAAACTTATAAAATTAAGGGATATGATGTGTAAAAACATAAAAGTTGAGGGATTAAGATAAGTATAAAATTGAAGAGTAACATGCTCTACAAAACATTTTTACAAATTAATATATGAAATCCACCAAACATATATAATATCCACATAGGCATAAAAATAGAAAAATATAAGAGAGAGAAAAATGGTAACATAGTGACTTTGTATTTACACTCTTTAATAATTAATCCGCCTTCTCTAAATTACTCTTAACAAATATTTACAAATGTATATCAAATGATTTTTTATGAATAAGTAAAATTTATAACTATTTTTCTTTCCAATTTTTATTTATTACTCTTAACAAATATTTACAAATGTATATCAAATGATTTTTTATGCATAACTAAAATTTATAACTATTTTTCTGTCCAAATTTTATTTATACTATCAAATTACTTATTTCTTGTTTTCTCTAAATTTAAACATATTTATTTGAAACAAATTTAAAGTGTTTTTAACGTTTTTGCATTGGTGTTCGGTGTTGTAACAACCACCCCTATCCATTGGCGGAGCTTCTTGGAGGCCACTCCGACCCTCATTAATTTGTCGTTGGTAATGTTAATTGTATTAAAAATTTCTGAATTTTTAGTGTAAAGTATCGGAACACTGATTAGAATTTTGAGAGTCCGGCCCCCACTGATGTTTCGATCAAGCTCCGCCACTGCCCTATCCATCAATGCAACCATAAACCACGGCCATCTACTACCATAAACCTCCACCATCTACTATCATGTACCACCATATGTTCATATGTACACCAATACACACACAACCCAAATACATACACACATTAAAAAGAAACTTTCACTAAAAAAATTGAAACCTTTATGTTGCAATCTTAAACAAACACATAAAATTGAAGCCCACAAGTCTGAATGAATGTGTACTAGATCAAAGGACATAAAGACTAGGTCTCAAAAAGTAAAAGTTAGAACCATAGAACATAAAAGTAGAATGAGAGAATGCACACTAGATCTCAAATCACGATGAACATAAATTTATCTCAAAACTTTATGAACATACACTAGATCTCAATAATAAAAAAAAACTTGGAAAATGTCGAAGAGCACACACTAGATCTCAAAAACCAAAGCTAGAGAGAGATGGCACGTTTACAACGATAGTGTAATTGGGGTTTCACTACATCGTGACGCAAGAGGACATGTGGGAGTGTAAGATTACATGGTTGGTGGTGTGAATGCGATAAAGAGATCGTGGTAGCATTGGCGGAGCTACATTGAGATAAACGGTGTCATCCGACAGTAACATATAGAACTTGTAATAAGAAAATTTCAGGCGACACCAATGTTTTTTTATGATTGACACCATTGGTTATTAAAAAAATTGACATGGAAAACTACATATATATATCTTTCTATACTAATAAATGAAAATCTTTTTTGGACACGTGTTATTTTCTGGTGTTTCTCATCTTATTTATCTCTTACTTATTTTAAATATTTATTTTATAAAATAATTTGTTTTTGTGTTGCACAAATCACACGAGATATTATTCATAAAGTAGGATTACTCTTATCCGTTTTTTTTTCAATTTATTCAAAATTTTCCATTTTTCAATTTACCTTATCTTTTTTTTTAGTTTAAAAAAAATCGTCATCTTCACTTTAAAACAAACTATATACTATTTTATTCTCTAAAATTTATAAAGATGTATTAAAAATAATCTATTAACTTCATAAAATTATAACATTTGTTTTTATCATGATCATAGTAAATAATAACAATAATTTTTTTTAAAAATTAAATAAGAATAAATATTTGTTTTTCTATAAATAATTCTAAACAAAAATTTAGATAAGAATAAATGTTTGTTTTTATTATGAGTAGATATATACTTTGGATTGTGATTGAAATTATAGTAAATCAGGAATCAAAGGTTCACGTTTAATATATACTTAATAACTGTATTATTTTTTCATTAGAATTAAATAATTATTCTAGGTCGGGCATATGCTTCTATCATATTGTAACTGTTTTTAGACGCATCGCTATAACAATGTAAAATGTTATAACAAGTAAATAATACATCAATGTTTATTTTTAAAAGATAAATCTTGATGACAATTTATGTTAACATATGACATTATATTTTATTCAACAGGTGCAATATACGAGTTTTTTTAAGATATATATTGTTTTATTATTTGTTATATAAAATTATATTTGTACAAATATACAAAAAAAATTAAAAATGCTTTATCTTATAAGACTTTATAGTTTAGTAACTAAGCCCATGTTTTATTAATTAACCAACTAAAGGCCCACGTTTTACTAATTAACCAACCAAAGGCCTATTTTTATTTACCCATAACCCAGTAAGGCAATAACCAAATCACCCAATTATTTAACCTAAACTAAATAATTTTTTTTTAAAAGACCACTTTAAAATTGAAAACTTAAGAGACGAACTCAACCACCCAAAGTCAATTCTGTTGTGACTCATGAGGCCAATTGAGTGAAGCTGTGACTGAAAAATATCCGACCCGAAATTTGACAATGGGTTATAAATCTCACCATCGAAAAAATTCGACACCATAGAAAAAATTTCAGTTAGGTATTGCTCAGGCAAGTGCTTTTAAAGTGCTCTTTGACTTGGCTTATATCATAGTTTCATAGTAGTAATTTGACCTCATGTGGTACAATATATGGAAAAGACAATATGTATGTTGTTTGTGACCTTGCGTTTATTTCAGGGAAACAGCATTTGTGGATATCATACTATGCACTTGTTTTTTTTTTAACGGCCAACAGAATTAGTCCCGAGCACTTTCGGGGCACTCACTAGACCAAACGGAGTCCGCCACTTCATAGATTTATAAACATGCATAAACATTTAGTGCATAAAACATTGATGATATATTTACGGGAGTAGTAGCTGCTGGACACAAACATTGAACATGGTGTGTGTAAGTTTACAACAAATACCATATCCAACATTTAGATTCAACTTTCATAAGAAGTATTTGAAGCTTTAAGCTGAACATACAGTAGTTGGAACCTCCTTTTAAAATGTTAATCTAGCGTAAAGACCCAATTAAACATATTGTGCGCATATAATGTAAGATATGTGTGGGCCCTTGTGGGGCAAAAGTGAAATTGCATTAATTTTAACGTTATATTACTAATTTCGTGAAAATAACATTAAAAGTGGCGGATGGTTAATCAAGCATCATATGGTAGCGTTTTTTTTTTCGAACGGCCAACTAAATCACAAGATAAGCATCCTGGAATGCCCTCAATCGAGCAAATGCATCCACTCCTCCATAACGATCAGAGTTGGATGCATACCCGAGCCACCAAGCCACCAGTTCTGGGGAAAACCCACCACCCGAAGGCCCACTGCGGTAAAACCCGGTTCGGCTCAGTTTCGAACTGGCGACCTCCAGAGAGGCCTAGTTCTAAACTTCATTGCCACCACCAATGTCCTTCAAAGTAATGCTAGTAGAAGTTGAACTTGAGACCTTAAGGAGAGAAACCAAGTGACTAACCACTAGACCAATTTATTAGGACAAAAGGGTGGCGTTGATAGCCAAAAGACAAAAGGGTGCATGCCCTAATTGGCCTTTGTCCCGATTGCTGAGTGATATGTGCATTATGTCCAAGGCTTGATACAAAACTACTATCAAGCGGGGGGTCTCACTGGAAGCAGTCTCTCTATTCCTACAAGATAAGGTTGTCTACATCTTACCCTCTTCAGACTCTGCCTTAGTTTTGCTATTAGTGGAATTTAGTGAGTATGATGGTGATAATTTTAAAAATATACGTTCTTATGTATTCTAATTGATTAAATGTTCAACATAGTTCCTTCTTTTTGGATCTTAGCTCATGATAGCTAATCTGTTCTCCACATATCAACGTTCATATCATACAATCTGGGACCAATAGTAAGTTAGTAACATGTTATGTTTATTTGTTAAATCAAGGTAATATGAGCCATCAGTTAGCTGTTATTTTGGCTGATTTAGACATATGACATGGATGCTTGATAACGTGGCAGATATATACACGGCCACGTGGCATCTATTGCTTGAATTATTATTATTATATGTGTATGTAATACAAAACAAAAATGATCACACCAAACAAAACAATGTACACCCATGTCGTGTGGGTCACTTTAAAGAGGATATGTGTGATGTTCTACTATAGAAGGATTGAAGAAAATTGTTAAGACACTATTATTAAGATAATGTAACACTAGTCTAACAATGAAAGCGAATCGGCCTTTCTTCGTACCTTTGATCTTGCAACCTCTTTCCTTACCCGGTCAAATAAATGTGATGCTAAGCTTGTAATAGCGGGCAAACTAAGTAAATATGGTGAGTTATTCCTTAAGCTCAGCAGAGTAGTGCTGATACGTCACTTATTACTGAGGGACTACATTCAATCGTTTCCCTTTTAAATGATGGATTTTTTGGGTTTTTGTAGCGTGGTATGTCGATAACTAGCAACGGATCTGGTATGTCTGTGAATAGTTGACGGTGATACATGTTTTCTTAGTCGTGTCATATCAAGTTTTCGTTTGTTTGAAAGTAGTCATTAAGCTAATGAAGGTAGATTTTTACATCCTCAAACTCAAATTTAAACTAAAGAGGTTAATGTATATTTCAAATGCTACCTTAGGTGATCATGGGGATTTCTTTGGCAGAATATTGGTGTAACATTTGAGATGGTGTATGGGTAGCCACCCCTAGCACATTCCTTATCTTAATGATTATTGTCTTGGCAGAATATTATTTTTTCTATTTGTTTTTATTTTCATAATCTATTAGTTGTAAAATGGCATATTTAAATTCTTAAACTATTGATTTTAACACTCATTATATGAAACAGAAAGATGGTGATATAGAGTTGCATGGTTGAGTTATTTATTTGGAATATTGGATTTAAATAACCTTAACTTTCACCACTAATTGGCTGATAGCATTCCTAATTTTCAACCTGTATCTAGTGGCGAAGCTTGAGATTTCCTACCGGGGGGTCGAAAACGTATATACCTAAAAAAATATAAAACCGGGCATCGAAAACGTATATACCTAAAAAATTCTATACGAAACTACATACCGGGCACTATTGCACGAAAAGTTCGGGGGACCGGACGCCCCAACCCCCCCTCCCCCGGCCCCACTATGCTGCGCCCCTGTCTGTATCACAACTTTCAACTTGTTTTCCTTTGACACTCCCATACTAATTGAATCCTAACCCAGTTAGCTGACATCAAATGCCATATCAGCAAAAATGTCATGTCAGATGGCACATCAGCAAAAGGTGCCATGTCAAATGCCACGTCCCCCACTATGTTGTGCCCCTGCCTGTATCACAACTTTCAACTTATTTTCCTTTGACACTCCCATACTAATTGAACCCTAACCCAATTAGTGGACATCATATGCCACGTTAGCAAAAATGCCATGTCAGATGGCACATCAGCAAAAAATGCCATGTCAAATGTCACGTCGGCAAAAATTGCCACATCAGATGCCACCTCAGCAAAAATGCCACGTAAGATGTCACATCAACAAAACAACTAATAAGGGTTCAGTTAATTTGAGAGTAACAGAGAAAAATAAGTTGGAAGTAATGTAGTAGAATTCGTAAGTTCTAAGTCTTATGATGAAACTTGGAGTAACTAAAATCCAATATCCTTATTTATTTAGATTGGCTCGTTAATCAAGTAAGGTAACATTAAAAAATAATAGTGATTTTACGTTTGTTAATTGTTGAATTGTATCAAATAAAGCAACGTAAAGTTAAATATGTCGTTATCATATATTGTAAAAGTTTGCTAAGTTGAAAACAAAATACACGTTGCCATTATGTATCTAGCACATCCTATTAAATCACATTACCCTCTTACAAATATATTCAACCAGCATTTATGTCATTTATTTTACACAAACAACTAGAAAGTTTCCTTTTACCAACTAGTGGATCTGTCGGTGACAATCACTGATACAGAAATAAAAATAAAATTAAAAACTAATCTTTAACATTGATAGACATGATCTCTAGTAACGGATGTAGAACTTTTTTTTCTCCCAATATCACCATATTTTATTAGTTTTATGTATATTATTTGTTTTGTTGGTTTTTTGTTTGAGTGGCTAAATTTTATTAAAAAAAAACTGACAACTAGCAAGCAACTAACCGGGACGAATTAAAACAATTACAAGAACAAAAAAAATCTATGAGCAACCATACCAACTAACGCTACACAGCAAGAACCACACAAACAAACTATGAAAAGATCCAAAAAGAAAATCCATGTGTAACATCTACTGAACCCACGAGGCCGAAAGCTCGAAACATCGCACCTGATAAGAACACACTTCCCGCTTCCACCAACTACTACACATTTGCTTATAAAACTATTTCAAAACACGTCAATCGGTTTTTCAAGAATTACGTTAATTCCTTCTATTTTTTAACCTGTCATTTTTTAACCTGTCGCCCTTGCTTCTTAGGTACATCATGTCATACATTTCATCAAAGAAATACTAATAGCAACCCTATCGATACATCATGTCATACATTTCATCAAATATTATTAATATTATTAGTCCCCTTTTAACTTTTTCATGTTTACACATTAGAACTTACGAAAGTATTTATATAATATTTATAAGTTTTTTTTTCCATTAATGGACTATTCAAGAGAATAGACTATATTCAATAAGAAAAAAAAAATAAAAGTACCCTATTTTTTAGGTTTGAACACAAAATCTACTAATATAATGTGTTAGTTACTAACCACCTAACTAAGGTAGTGCTTGCATTATATTATTAAAGTTAAATTTTTTTATTAGCGTTTTTTCATGGTTATAAAATCTCGACTAGACACCGGTTAATCTCAATTAATTTTCGATTAATTACAATTAATCCTGATTATACACGATATTAATTGCTAGTTCCTACTCCATCAGTCGATAGAGATTTCTACAACCATGGTTTTTTTTCCAGAAATATTATGTGCCAATCAAAATATGATTATACATGACACGATTTGTATAACGTCTGCTTTTAACATTGTCACAATATTATGTCCATCACAAGTTTGTATTGTTATACATATAGTACATATTTTGATATTCTATACGATCTTATAATACATAATAATTGTAAACATAAAAATTAAGATACGAGATCCAAAAATCATAAATTTTACATGCATTACAGCATTATTTAAATTAGGTTTTGCCAAACATTTTTTTCGAACAATTAGTGAACCCTATATGCAACCAATCCAATAAATGTGTTAGATTTGGTTTAATACCGAGTATATTTTAATTCAACAACTTTTATAGCTTAAGTCCCACCCCTAATTTTTTAGAGAAAAGAAAAGGTATATGTACGTAATTGTATCTAGGAATATTTAGTATTAAAACATTTTTTTCAATACTCTTTTTAGGTAGTTATGTGTCTAATAAATATTAAATGTATACAGAAAATAGCTTTAAACAATTGGTATTAAATTAAAGGATGTTAGATTTAAATAACCATAACTTTAATTAACTGATAACACTCCCAACTTTCGATTTGTACACCAGCACTCCCAACTTTCAATTTATTGGTCGATAACACTCCCTAACTGACTAAACCCTAACCCAGTTAGCTGATGTCAACTGCCACAGAGTTGCCATGTCATCGAAAAATGATATGTCATCTGTCACGTCATCAAAAAAAGCCACATCAGCTGCCACGTCATATGCCATGTCAACAAAAAGGGACACACCAGCAAAAACTAACTTGGTTAGGGTTCAGTCAGTTAGGGAGTGTTATCGGTCAATAAGTTGAAAGTTGGGAGTGCTGGTGTACAAATCGAAAGTTAGGATTGTTGTCAACCAATTGGTAAAAGTTGAGATTATTTAAATCAATATCCCTTAAATTAATGATGTTTATATATTGACGACCTTCATTTATGGAGAATAAAGATAGAAGGATGTATGTGACCTATTTCTTAATTTAATTTCCTTCAATGTTATTGATATCGTTGATTACGTAAGTATTATATCAAATCCCATCAATCGAATTCGTTATGAAAATTCTTAAGTTTGTTAAGACATAGTATACTTTTAAGATAAGATAATGTGAAATTTTATTTTTGAGGATCTATTCAAATTGATTGAGAGACTTGGTACGAGTCTTTAGAGATGGACCTAAAAACTTTTATTATTGGTGTCATAATATTTAAGTTTTATTAATACTATTAACTTGACCGGCTTTCAAAAGGTCTTGTTATAGAAATAGATACAATTATAATCACACGGCTTCAAAATCATTCTCACTACTCTTTCCGTTAGGCTTACCTTATCATCTTTAAAATATATACGATACATACACTAGAAAAATTTTCGATATTACGTAACCGTCAACACCAGTCATGAAAGCCTATATCTGCCCTAGCGATTGCAACTCTTATTAATATTTATTAGTGTATTTAGGAAAGGATCTAAGAATCTTTATTACCGAGATCATAATCTTTCGGTTTTATAATTTCTGTCAACTCATACCAATTTTATTACAAACTCGGGTCATCATAATACATACAACTATAATCACCCATACAATTTTCAAATTACGAAAGTCTAAAACAACTTCAAAATCACCCTACATCTCTTTCCTTTAGCCTTACATTGTCACCTTCAAAATATATACGATGTAAATCGAACGTCATATACACACGCTAGAACAATTTTCGATATCACTTAACAGACTACTAACCGTCAACACCAGTCATGAAAACCTATATCCGCCCTAGCAATGACAACTCATCTTGTTTGAACCTTATACATGATTAACAAAATACACACTAATCATTTCAATTCACATGATTTTTTATACTCTTCTTAATTTATTTATTTATGTTATTTTTTAAAGTTATTTCCATAAACACAAGTGAGGTAACCCAACCATGGTTAGTAGAATTAACCTAACCCCAAGTTAGTTATTAGTTATTTCATGAGAACACGTTAATATATTCATGATGGAGTTGTGGCTTTTTTTTACCATCTCCCTATTTAAACAACTCCATCACTCACCCCTAATCTTTGTTCATTTGATCCTCCATTACTCCCCCCCCCCCCCCTCTCGATGGCGGTCGGTTTCAGATATTTTGCACTCATTCTGTTACTGATCTGTATACATTCTGTATTCGTCAATGCCGAAATAAGGTAACCTCACACAATGCAGAATCATTCAGTTTGTTTTTCGTCAATCGTTCGTTTAGAAACTGATATTTTTATCGAATGGTGTGATGTGAGACGGAATTTATGTGTTGAATTTGATTAGTTGAAGTGTTTGTGTTTACAGAGAAAATGAGAAAATTGAGTTGCAGAGCTTGATTGAGAACTCAACAATGGTGGAAAGGTTAGTTGAGATTAGTTTATTATGAGTCTACTGTTTTATTATTGAGATATGTGAAATTGCTTACTGAATTTGACTAAGAACACCCGTAGTAGGCGCGATTTTTTGCTTTTTTTCCCTCAATCACGCCTAATCACGCCCCCACCCCCACCCCCATGAGCGCTATTGGGCGCTATTTTGCAAAAAAAAGCCCCCTAGCGTGATTTCATTCAGGCCCAACAAGAAATCCTTTGGCCAATCACATGCAGTTATTCCTATTCTTGCCCAATAGCATTTTTTTATGTTTTATTTTATGAAATTGTTTACCACCTCTTTTTAATATAATGCCCACACCCTGACTACACCCATTTTAGAAAACGTCCCATTGCTGACTGGGCTGCCACATGGCGCAAAATGCCCAAGGGTGGGTTGTTGACGACTACACATGGTCTAATAACAATTGTGTAAGCGAATGAGTCAAGCTGTCTGTAAGCTACTCGGGATTAGCTCGTTGAAAACTTGAATTGAGCCTCGCTTACACGAGCTTGAGCTTTTGTTGAGGCTCGTCCTGAGCTTCACATATCAAGTTCGGGCTCACGAGTCTAAACCAGCTTTTTATTTTTATAATTATCATTTAATACTATAAATACATATTTATACAACATTTGTTATATATTAATTACCAACTTGCTTATGCAATGTTATTTGTATCCTAAGCTTAATTTGATGTACCTATTTTTTGTTATTTTTTTCTTTATTTTTAACCCTTATACTTTTCATGTTTTACAAATTTGTTACAAGTAATTTTCATTTTTAGTCCCAACACTTTTTTACTTTTAACGTTGGCCATCTATGCGTTTCATCTTTTATAATTTTTTTTTCACGTTTCAGTCTAAATTATGCGAGTTAACACATTGCAACGTGTGTGTGGTTCAATGGTTTTACGTCTACTTTTCCGTTTAACGGGTCCTGTCGCAATGCACGGTTCCCAGATTGACTTAGTTATTCTTTTCTATGTTTTACATTTCGGTCTAATTTTTGCGCATTAACACGCCGCAACAAGTGTGCTTGGTTCAATGTTTTTGCGTCTAATTTCGTTCGGTTTTATTTTTTGTTTTTTATTTCTTTTGTTTTACGAGCTTTTTTTGTGTTGATGGTCGATAATGATGACTTAGCATTGGTGCTACTTGGCACAGTTGTACTTCCTTTACATAGAGCAGACGGGGCTTAATACCAGTTTATTAATATATACCAATTTATGATAAAAATAATTAAGTAATATATATTATCCTTAATATAAATTTATAATAATAAATATCTATGTAAATTGTAAACATTGACAATGACAATATAAAAGTGAGCCGAGTTAAACCGAGCTCGGAATTTAGAAATAAAACTCTAAATAAGCCGATATCGAACCTAACCTCTCTCAAAGTTAAACGAGCCTGTATGAGCTCGGGCTTGACTAGACTTGTAGTCAAATCAATTGCTTTGATTGTTATGGGGTAGTTAGATGCGTCAAACAAACCGAATAGATGAGATATCGTGATTCATATCAAAATTAGACTATTGTTGAATGTTTCCGTTTGAGTTCATCTTGAAATGTAATTTAAGGATTAAATTTTGAATTAAACAATTTTCAGGAAAAATGAAGAAATTGCTATTGAAAAGAACGATAGAGCTGTTGATGAGAATCCGGAAATGGTTGCTTCCATGGTTGACATGTGAGTCTATTCTCTTACTTATTTGCTGCACAAATTCATGTGTTTTAACTGACAATCAACGGTTTTAAATTTAATATTATATTATTAAAAGAATAATATCTATGAAAAGGATCACATGATCTCTGAACACTAACAAAACAATACCATCATCTTGTTTCATGTTGCGTGTTATCTTATCTTAGACATCTTTTGTAAATAAAGTAATAATGGATATATTTTTAAAACACCATATACATTTGGATTCTAGACTTGCATAGTTGTTCAATCAGTTTTTTATATGATATAATATTTTCTCTATCTATATCTATACGAGCAGTATAATATTATACGGCTTAATATTTGTCATGTCAGATTATACCGTATAACGTTATACGACCTCGTATACAAGGTGTGAAATTAAGATTCTGCGATGTGTCTTTATTAGGACCCTTTTTTATTTGTTTCTTTATTAATTATATATAGTTACTTAATTTTCAGTCTTCAATTGACAAGTCTTGATCCTTGAGGTGTGTGTGATTAGAGGTGTTCATGGTTTAGTTAGATCGGTTTTGATATAATTTTTTTCGAAATGTTGACTGGCGCATCCAATGACAAACCAAAGGTCAGGTTGGGTGGGTTGGCCGGTGGGTTTGACGGTTAACAACTTGATTTTGACAGTTTGAACCGATTTTTACTTTTTGCAAAATTATTAGTTTGTGTTAAAATTTTAAAATAATACGATCATAATGCATGTGTATAACTATAATTCCAATTGATTCAAAGTTTCAAACCAGATAAAAATGTGTAAAACTAGCAAATCGCCAAAACTGAAGCATGATCAAATTATTTGGATTTCAAACTAACCAAACACATATGAGTATTGGTCATGCTTCGGTTTTGGCGATTTGGTTACTAAAAGAAAAACAATTTTACTTGTAAATTTTATAGAGATTAGTGAACTAAAGGTTAAAATTTTGCGAATATATCAATTAAAGCATACCAAACACATGAGTATTTGTCACCTAATGGGTCTACACAAAATTGGTTAGCAATTGCTAAAATAAGGTTTCATATGCACATTGGGTGGTCCTTCATTTTAAAGCCTATGTATTGCATTACAATTTTAGTTAATACTTTATTTTCACCTTTATGGATAAGTTACAACTAATATAAACCATTTGTCATGTTTCTTTTTGGTATTTTATGTCTTATAAATGGTTAAAAGTTTAAATCTAATCGTAAACACAAAACCAAGAAGAATTCGTTACATATTTCGAGCTCTAAAACAACAGTTTAGATCCAAGAGTCTTGTCAAGGTGTTTGACCTGTTAAAGTACTTTCCTCTAGATCTTATGAGTCTCGTAACATCATACATATATATATCCAAATTTAGGTTACACCTATATCTAGCCTTTTAGGTCCGCTCTAATCTTCTCTTAACTCTTGAATCAGTTTCGTATTAAAACAAATTTATAAAAACTAGACTTAAATTATATTTTATGTTCTTTAAGTTTATCTGATTTCTAATAAAACCGATATTTGTAATAAGAAAATGAATATATTCCTATATAATCTACCCATGTTCTTATGGTGTTGCATGTCTTCACTATTTTACTAGCATCTTTAAGCACCAGCGTGACCACATGTCACATGACAATGCTGGTTATCCGCTCAAATCAAGCATTTAATATATATTGTATATAAAATCTTTTCTGTATTTTTCTATATGGTCCCTATTAATATTATCATACTTTAATCAAGAATCACATTTCCTTTTGTCGGTCAACCTTTTCATTAACAGTTAGATGTATCTAAAGATTTTTTTTATTCTTAAACTAAATTATACATGTTTATTCTTAAACTAATTTATGCATGTTTATTCTTAAATTAAATAATGATATTCGTAAACTAAATTATACATGTTTATTCTTAAACTAAATTATATACATGTAATAACTTTCCACTGTGTCCAACCTATTAAAAAGTTTCTGATTTGTTTGCTTTTTTCAGTAGAGGTGTTTAATATTTGGTTTTAATAAATGGAAAACCGAACCGAAAGAAACCGTTTAAAATTGAACTGAAATAATTATTCAGTTTTAGGTTTGGTTGCGCAAACTAAGACAAAATTGGATTTTTGGTTTTTAAATAAAAAAATCTGAATTTGATTTAAACCAAATAAACCGAATAACAAATAATGGTTATTTAAGTAATGTTGTTTCGCTAATCTACTTAGAGTATTAATTATAACACCATTTTTGGCATTTTGTTAACATCATTTTTTAATCTAAATAAAACATATTGTATTCATATAATGGAATATACTACATATATATCATTATCTTTATCATCATACTCACTTATTAGTAAATCCTACCAATAGCAAATCTAAGGTACAGTCTAGGAGGGTAAGATATAGACATCCTTACCTCAACCTCATAGGAATAGAGATGTTGTTTCCAGTGAGACCCCCGACTCCATAGTAGTTTTGCATCAAGCCTTAGATATAAAGCGTATAACTCTCGGCAAAAAGGGCTGATTAATGCATGTACCCCCTTATCTTTTGGTTATCAACGCCACTACATGATGCATGAGTAACCGTCCCCTGCTTTTAATGTTATTTTTCACGAAATTAGTAAAACAACGTTAAAATTAATGAAATTTCACTTTTACCCCCTTAGGACCCATGCGCATATATATATATATATATATATATATATTATGTGCATACCGAAAGCCGAAGTAATACATATATATGTTTTGTCTAAATCAAATCACCAAATATAGTTTATCTATCCTACTATTCTCATGAACAATATCATATTCTTTATACACATTATACCCTCAAATGACAAATCACCTAGCATGCATGGTACATTAAATTTGATTGCAAAATGGCACAGCTCAAACCGCTCCCACAAAATGGACCCTTTTGGCCGTTTGGGGTTTGGATCCGGTCTAAGTCCAGAAAAAAATACTAGATCCGGTCAGACATTCACATCACTTGTTAATATGTTAATAACCGACAACCACCGTGTCCTTATTTAATGATTTAAATGCTACACTTCCCCACCGTCGTGGGTCATTTATTGGCACCTACAATTCATTTTTCCGTATTATATTGTTTCACATTGACCCACTTTCTTTAATTAAACTTTTTACCTACGGTGTGAATTGTGTCACGTTGTGGATTCATAAATTAATGAGTTAACTGTTAATTTTGTTTCTTCCGTTTGTTCACTTTTGTCATTTCAGTCCAATTTTAAAAAAACGCATCAGTTTCCTCCTTGACATACTGGAAACGTGCCACTTTAGTCCAAAAATTAAAACACAGTTAAGTCAGACAGGTTTAATGAAGGGTATTATTGTCTTTTCATTTGTCATACATAAATTAAGGTGAAAATAAAAGATATATGAATTGACTATAATACCTTTCATTAAACATGTTTGACTTAACTGTATTTTAATTTTTGGACTGAAGTGACATGTTTTCAGTATGTCAGGGAGGAAACCGGTGCATTTTTTAAAATTGGATTGAAATGGCAAAAGAGAATAAACTACAGGGACGAAAATGACATTTAACTCTATATTCTTTGTTTAATCAAAACATGGTTTGAACCTGCAACTTGCGTACATTTAAAATTTTGTAACCAGAACATAACTCGGTTAACACAATTGTCTACATGTGTCAAATGAGATGACGGGTAACATTCAAGTTGTAAATATGTTAATAGGTTGTAAAATGGGTTAAGTGAGTCATAAAAGAGGGGTAAAACATGTCAACCCGAACACGACCCGGTTAATTATTAAGCATGTAAACCCGAACACGACCCGTTTGATTAAAAGATCAACCCGAACACGGCTCGTTTAATTAAACAGGTCAACCTGAACACAACCAGGTTAATTAAGCATGTCAACCGGAACACGACACATTTAATTAATCAGGTCAACCCGAACACGGCTCGTTTAATTAAACAGGTCAATCTGAACACGATCCGTTTAATTAAACATGTCGTTTAATTAAACAGGTCAACCAGAACACGACCTGTTTAATTAAACATGTCAATTTCAACACAACCCGTTTAATTAAACATATTAACCTGAACATGACTCGTATAATTGAATTATAAATACGGTCTTATTTAAACATGTTACATATTACAACCCGAAAGCTAATTAATTTGTATCTAAAAAGATAATTTAGGTGTCTTCTTAATAATCCACTAGACATAATCATATATTTTTTTCACAAAGGATGTCTTAAAAATATATATAAATGATGGTAATTATCTAGATCTACGGTGATTAAGATTTGAAATAAATTATCTGATTATAGTAAATTTTTAACGTTATTTTGGTATAAACTTTTAAATAATCAGAATATATATCAAATATATTGAATGTTTTTAAAAATTTCAGGAGCATCCGGAACAGTACAGAAAGAAGGAAATTAGGATTTTTGTCATGTGGGACCGGAAATCCAATCGACGATTGCTGGCGGTGTGACCGAAACTGGCGACGCAACCGCAAGCGCCTAGCAGATTGTGCTATTGGATTCGGACGTAACGCCATCGGTGGTCGTGACGGACGTTACTACGTTGTTACAGACCCCAACGACGATGACCCGGTAAACCCAAGACCCGGAACCCTAAGACATGCAGTCATTCAAGACGAACCTCTATGGATCATTTTCAAGAGAGACATGGTTATAACACTAAAACAAGAACTACTAATGAATAGTTTCAAAACAATCGATGCTCGTGGTGTCAACGTTCATATCTCGAACGGGGCATGCATCACGATTCAGTATATTACGAATGTGATCATTCATGGTTTGCATGTTCACGATTGCAAGCCAACGGGAAATGCCATGGTTCGAAGCTCACCGTCCCACTATGGATGGAGAACCATGGCGGATGGTGATGCGATTTCTATCTTTGGATCGAGCCATATTTGGGTTGATCATAATTCGCTTTCTAATTGCGCTGACGGGCTCGTTGACGCCATCATGGGCTCAACCGCGATCACCATTTCTAACAATTACTTCACCCACCACAATGAGGTACTTCTAACTCCTACTTTTGTTGAATAAAACCTTGTCCAAAGTTGTTGACGGGCCGTACTATTAGTCCATTAGTCGGACCGGTTTAAAAAATAAGATAAACTGATAAAGTCCTATAGAACTATTTGTAACAAAATATTAATACTTATAAAATACTATATAGAACTATTTATAACAAAATATTAAAATTATTTATTTTTTAGTGTGGAAGAAAAACATAAATAAACTTTGAAAATCCGTTTCAATCAGTCGGCACATAGCCACATAACCTATCAGTCCAAATGAAGGTGGTTCAAGACTACTCAACCGAACCAGTTGCGCACCTATGATAGTCCGACTGACCAGTCCGATTTGGGCCAACAAGTTATGGTATGGACCAGGTGAACCAGTCTGATTATGAAAATCCTGAAAAAAAATGAAAAACCAAACCATAACCGTCATGGGCCTTCTTAGTGGCCCGGTGTTGCTCTGGCCCCCACTGACTTTTCGATCGTAATATTAATTTTACCGAAAATTTCCCAAAATAAATTGTAGTGTAAAAAAATGGATTTTTAAGAGTCCGTCCCAATTGATTTTTCGTTCAAGCTCCGCCACTGAGAACTTCACAAATACTGACTACGGGTCCTAGGTTTTATTTTCGGTCCATATCACTCCGGTTCAAATCATGTTTTTTCTGTCCAGTTTGGGACCAAACTGGTTTTAAACTAACTGTACCAAACTGGTTTAAACCAAGATTAAGGTTCGGTTTTTGGCTCATTAATTTCTAACTTTTGGTCCTAGACCAGGCCCAATTCTCACCCCTAGACTCCAAACCTACAACTCTATGAACTTTAATTCCCTTAAAATATGTATTAATTCTACTTAATTATTATTGATTAAACAGGTTATGTTATTGGGTCATAGTGACACCTATCATAGGGACAAGATTATGCAAGTGACCATTGCATATAATCATTTTGGTGAAGGTCTAGTTCAAAGAATGCCAAGGTATGTATACAACAAAACCCGTTTCACTAATTCAGATAAATGCGTTAAACAGGTCATATTTGGGTTACACAATTTTAAATGTGTCTGGGTTATAGACTTATAGTTAATGTTATTAACACAACAAAAATATACGTGTCGTGTTTTGGGCTTGTAGGTGTAGGCACGGGTATTTCCACGTTGTAAATAACGACTACACGCACTGGGAAATGTATGCTATCGGTGGCAGTGCGGATCCGACTATTAACAGCCAAGGAAACCGATACCTTGCCCCTGTTAACCCGTTTGCTAAAGAAGTGACTCATAGAGTAACATCGGGACGATGGAGACACTGGAATTGGAGATCAGAAGGTGACTTAATGTTAAATGGTGCATTCTTTACACCATCTGGTAATGGTGCGGGAGCCAGTTATGCGCGTGCGTCGAGCCTAAGTGCTAAACCGTCATCGGTTGTGGCCTCACTCACTTCAGGAGCCGGTGCACTTGACTGTCGAAAAGGCAAAGTCGCGTGTTAAATAAATAAATAAATTTTAAAAAAAGGGTAAATTAATATCTCATTATTTTAGTTTTGAGAAATGAATTGAAATCGGGTTTTATTCGGTCTTGGAACGAAATACTTGAGAAGTGTATATTGTCTTCTGTTTCGTTCGCTCGTTTGCTTGCCTTGAGCGCGATCAAGTCACCTGGGAACGGGAGTTTGAGTGTTCTCCTGCTGCTATGTAATTACTGTTTGCGCAAGGTTAACGTTGTTTTGTAACGAGTTGATTAAAGTCTTGATAATCACTCGGTTCGGTTATTAATTATTATGATCTTGTCTCTGTATTCTTGTCAAATAAAAGATTGTCAATAAATTTAGGCAATTTGTTAATGATTCAAATATGTTGTTTGTGCAATGTTATCATGTATCCTACCAAATATTATCACATATAACCGAGTAGTGTCATCAAATGGGAGGGTTGGGGATTTGATAACGGTTTAAAAGTTAAAACTATTGGAATTTGGTCTTAAACTATAATACAACCCCTTGGGCGCATTGCTACAGGGGCGTAAGACCGTGCCAAATAGCACCAATGGCACACCACCGCCAACGACGACCAACACTAAAGTTGTGGCGTATTAATGTGAAGAAATAAGACCAAAACATAAACCATAGGAAAGAATAGCTAAGTCTATCTAGGACCCGCGTGTTGTGATGAACCTGTCGAACGGGAAAAAATAGACGTAAAAACGTTGAACACACGCACGTTGCGCCGTGTTAACCTGCAAAACGTAATACGAAACGTAAAACGTTGACTCATGCACGCACGTTGCACTGTGTTAACCCGCAAAATTTAGAACATTACGTACAACGAAATTTGTGATGAAAAGTATAGGGAATCAAAGTTGAAAGTAAAAAAGCCGTGAGATTAAACTGCAAAAGATGAAAAGTTTTTGTTAAAAGAAAAAAAAAAACATTTTTTTAAAACATTCTAAGGCTAAAGTACAAGACCATTGTATAGAAAAACTGCAAATTAATGCTATGTAAATTTAACTTATGATATATGTCTTATAATTATTTAGTATGGGTCAGATGTATTAAGTTAGGCTTAATCTTAATGGGCCAGATTTAATGGATTAGTAAATCAAGAAGTTTCAGCCCAAAATTCAACTTTTATTTTATTTTAAATTTGAAAGTTTAAATTAGAATTTGTGTCTTGCACGTAAACTTGCAATGCAAGGAATAAATAAGTATAAATAGGTAACCAAGGTTATTTTCCCAGTTTAACAAAATCGAAAATCATACACTTTTGATATTTGCTTACCAATTGTTTTCCAACAAATGGTGTTACCCAAAATCGAAAAAGAGATCATCGGTGATCTCCGACGCCTCAATTTGGAACAACCGGTTGTTCCACTTCCCTGGGGTGTCCCGAAAATCAACCAGGCGGTCCAGGCAACGTTTAAGTTTGATGATGGCGATGAAGAAAGCGAGGAAGTTCAACATGGCTATATTAACTCTATGTTGAAATATGTTCAACTAGATTCAGAGAAGCATATGGAAATTGAAAGTGGTCTAGCAGGACTAAAGATTGATGATGATAGACTTTTCTAAAAGGATGGTAGAAGATTAACAAAGCAACAAGCAAAGAATTTGAGAAGAAAAATAAGGACAAATGCAAAGAAAGTTCAAGAATCAAAAGGTTGCCCCTATTATAAGAAGCCAACAAGGATTAGAGATGTTGAAGATCTTAATCTCGTCGAAAACATCCAAGAAACCGCAAAAGGACGCAAAGCGGTTATTTAAGCGGCTCTTCATCAAGGGTCGCGACGTTTCAATAGTGGTTCTTATGTATAAGTCTTGTATGGCGTCGGATTTTGTCGGTTTAGGATCCCATGTTCATCATCGAAAATGTTGTTCAAACATAACACATGCATCTATCTGTGTTAATAACATTAGCTATAAACATGACTTGTTGAACCAGTTTTTCTAAATGAGTTGGCTTTTCAAGTTTTTTTGGTTTCAATTTATTGTACACCCTTTTGTGTGAAAGTGGCAAAACAAGCCGGTCGAGTTACATTACTCGCAATGTTATGAAAGCGGAAATTTTGTTTAATGCTCGTTTATCTAATAAATGGATGAATATGATAAAAAAAAACTAATTTAGTTTAACAAACGAAAATGACATTTAAATTTTTTTTGTTCATTAGTATATATCCATTTATTTGTTCGTTTAACGAACGCTTGTCTAGTTCGAGTTGTCTAACCGCCGATGAGCAATTTTTGCAAAGAAGTAAAACTCTTTTTTATCCTACCGCCTATGCCCTCTTGAAACCATTCAAATTTGGATTCTATGCCTTCCAACATTTTTTTAAAACAACGTTTCAACATCCGAAATCTTGATCGAGACGTAGCCGCATCGTATTTTGGGTTATCAACGAAATAACCTTCCATTAGGACCTTAAGAGCTTTTTCACGATCACGTGACACGTATTTATTTTCAATGTTGTTGTGTCCTCAATTTCAGCTTGGCAACAATATCCACGAAAAAATCTAGGCTACTATCATCGACAAATCAACTATGATGAACCGGAAGGTACAAATTGCGATCCGTATTGTGGTGTAAGAAGATTTGGATGAATATTTAGGTGTAGAAAATGTAGATGAAAGAGAGAATTTGAGATAGAAATCATGAATAAGGTATATATAGGTTTTATTTATTTATTTTGATTTTTGGATGCTAGTCAAAATTTTGAAATCACCTGTTGCCTCAAAAGCCACTCCCGCACCAAGACCCACCCAGCACTACCCGCATTGATGGCAGCAGCTACTCGGCACCCACCCAAAACCCGCAACCCCTACCCGCCGACACCCCTAACGACCAAAAGAACGTACGTCGTCATTAAATACCAACATTTACTATCATTGAATATCCTCTCAATCATAAGCTATACTTGCATCACACTAGAGTTGGGTCACAGGAACTCAGGAAGATATCAACGAGGCCAACGACCAAATTGAATAAAATCAAATATCTCACTGTGAAACTATGTATTTACTTCTATATCTATTACTCTATTAGTTAGAAGCCATAAAAATGTAACCTCAAATATAAAATGGGTCAGGGATTTACAACATTTATCTACATTAAAAAAGCTATTATAAGTTATGTTGCTTGAAGCAAGCGAGTGTTAATATAGTTATTTGTACTTTTCCATTATTCTTCTAGCTTCTTCAAGAGTTTCCTCATCGGTTGAAGCGGTGCTGCTGGTGGTGTCGCTGCCGCCTGTTGTAGGGCCGTCATCCTTATTGAAGGCGATAAAGGCCGAGTAAATTAGCCCCATTGTTGCCTGTTTCATAAAATATAAAAAAAATTACTTGCCATCTTCACCAATAGCACAACAAATTGTAGATATAAAACCAAGGATATGCTGCATGATAGTTCTTTGTTATATAAATTGGAACTGTTAAAAAATAAAAGATATCAAAGATTGCGGGATCAGTCAAGCATCATCTCCCAAGAATAGCAGGGTCAAAGACAGCTAGTAATCAGCTGTAAATCCAGCCGTAAACCAAGCTGTCTACTATATTTAGATTACATATTTTGTGCTATAAATTGTATACCTTTCTGTGTAATGAGATATACAAAAAAATACACATCAATTCAGTGTTCTATGAATCAACTTTCTAACATGGTATCAGAGCAGTGTCGTTCTTGACCTGTTCATCATTTACCTTGCTCACCCAAACCAATCATCCTCTCAACCAAGCTGCCATGGCCGAAGCCGGTAACTTGGGAGAAGATCTATCAATTCAAATCGCCAATCTGCTCAAGAATGGCCTCAACCCACAAAACCGAAACCCGAAACTGTCCGATAACCTTCAAATAAACCTCAAGCTCAACAGCCAGAATTATGCTCTATGGACCCGGATGATGAGGGTAGCCATAGGCGGTAAATCAAAAGCCTTTCTAAACCATTTATCAACCAATCCACCAAACCAAACCAGCGAAGAATATGAACAATGGGAACAAGACGACCTAGTCGTCTTCTCATGGCTCATACAAAACATCGAACCAACCCTAGCCAGCAATCTAACCGAATTTCCGACAGCAAAATTGCTGTGGGATGCCCTGGCTATAACATATAGCAGTGGGCGCGACAAGCTCCAAACCTTCAACCTACATGTCAAGGCGAATGAAATCAAACAGAACAATCTCTCCCTAGAAGAATTGTGGATTATACTCCAAGGAGTATGGGGAGAAATTGATCGGATTGACCCAAACCCTATGACCTGCCAAACCGATATCCAAGCATATCACAAAATCAGGACGGAACAGAAATTGTTTCAGTTTCTAAACGCTCTCAACCGGAAATATGACCCTATAAAGAGGGAAATACTCCGGTTAGAACCCCTTCCAACCGTAGAAACTGCATACGCTACTGTCCGCAAGGAGGCCGCTCACCAGAACATTCTGGGAACACCTCTCAATGACACACAGGGTATCACAGTGGGTCTAATGGCCTCTAAAATTGACGGATTAGGGCTTGCATCAAAGGGCTACCGACGGGCCGATGGAAAAAGAATCGAAACAAGTAACAAAGACGACAAAACTCACCTCAAGTGTGATCATTGCGGCATGACGAAACATACCCGGGAACAATGTTTCAAACTCGTCGGGTATCCCGAATGGTGGTCTGATGGTCAGAAGAGAGGCACAAAGACTACAGAAAAAGGGAAGTCATCTAGCACCGGCAACCGAGATGTCACCAGAGATGAAAGCCGGAGCAGATCGGGTTTCGGCGGAATGGCCAAAGCAGATGAAGAAGAAGATACTGCAACAGGTAAAGGGTTTGGGGCGCAACCCTCAAACCCTCGGTTATACACAAGTGATAAAGAGACAAATATTGCACATATAGTCCCTGAAAATAAGGGAAATGTCAATATGGCCCACGAACATCAAAAACAAAAACTATGGATTTTTTATTGTGGCGCGACCGATACAATGACTTATGAGCTATCGGATATTATTTCAACAACCAAACCAAAAAAAACACATATTCAAACGGCAAACGGAGGAATAATGGATGTAAAATCGGGAGGGACTATTGAGATTTCACCCACAATAAAAATCTCTAATTGTCTTTATGTTCCCTCGTTATCACATAAGCTGCTTTCTATCAGCCATGTCACAAAAGAACTCAACTGTATTGTCCTAATGTACCCTACGTTTTGTATTTTACAGGATATCAGGACGGGAGTGATCATTGGGCGTGGCACTGAAAGTCAAGGGTTGTACTATGTGGATGAGGTGACTCAAAGTGGTGATGTGATGTTGACTCATGGGACATCGGAACGAGAAGCTTGGCTATGGCACCGAAGGTTAGGTCATCCTTCTACAAGTTATTTGCATATTTTATTTCCAAAACTATTTCCAGTTAATTCTATGTCACATTGTGAAACATGCGTTTTAGCAAAGAGCCACAGAAAAACTTTTAAACCCAATAATACTAAGGCTGCTTTGCCATTTTCATTAATCCATTCTGACGTATGGGGTCCTGCCCCAGTTCTTGGGGGCAAAACCTTCGTTACTTTGTGATGTTCGTTGATGATTGTACCCGAATGACCTGGGTTTATTTTTTGAAAAACAAATCCAAAGTCTTTGAAAAGTTCACTATGTTTTATGCCATGATCCAAACCCAATTTCAAACAAACATCCAAATATTCCGATCCGATAATGGCGGTGAGTTTGTTAATACCTCGTTTAAATCCTTTTTCCAAGACAAGGGAATAATCCACCAAACTACATGCCCAAACACCCCAGAACAAAACGGTGTCGCCGAAAGGAAAAATCGCATTTTGCTGGAAATGACACGAGCTTTCCTAATTGAATCCCAGGTCCCGAAATATTTTTGGCCTGAAGCCCTTGCTACTGCTACCTATCTTCTCAACCGACTCCCAACAAAAATCCTAAAACTTAACACTCCGTTACACACTCTTTCAAAATTCTTCAAACTACCATCAGTTCTTACTCTTCAACCACGAATCTTTGGATGTACTGCCTTTGTTCACATACCTAAATCAGATCGAACCAAACTTGACCCTTGTGCTGAAAAATGTGTCTTTGTTGGGTATGGAATGAATCAAAAAGGATACAGATGTTATAATCCAAAAACACGTCATATGTTCACCACAATAAACTGTGACTTTCTTGAAACCGAGTATTACTACAATTCCCAACTCAGTGGTCAGGGGAGAAGGAATGCTTAGACACACTAAGTTGGTTGAAATATGTTCCCTATGTACCAACTACAGAGTCACCAGAGTCCAATTTCAGTGCCACTGACGGTCCTAATGTTCCTCCTAACCTGGTGTCCGAGGTAAGTAATACTCAACCTATTCAGTCTGGTGGTATTTTTGAAGTTTCTAATGACTCCGAGGATACCAATACTTCTAATCATGAAACTGCCACAGAACAAACTGAAAATTTGCAGGCAGATGAATCCAGACAAGAAGAACCACCATCAAGATATGTGTTACCCCCTAGAACAAACAGAGGGGTTCCTCCGAAACGGTATTCTCCTGAAAAAGAACCAAGAAGATCTAGTTATCCTATAGCTAGTGTGGCTAACGGAAATTTCACTAAGGAAGCCAAAGCATATATCTCATCCGTTTACTCCGAAGAAACTCCTACAAATGTGGATCAAGCCTTAAAATCTAAACATTGGAAGAAAGCAATGAAAACAGAAATGGAAGCCCTAACCAAGAACAATACTTGGGAAAAGTGTACTCTCCCGTTGGGAAAGAAATCCTGGGGTGTCGTTGGGTCTATACGGTTAAGTATAAACCAGATGATACAATTGAAAGATATAAAGCCCGACTGGTAGCAAAAGGGTATACCCAGACACATGGGATTGACTATGCTGAAACATTCTCCCAGGTTGCAAAAATGAACACAATTAGGGTTCTTTTTTCGATAGCTGCAAATGAAGGGTGGCCACTTCAACAGTTTGATGTAAAAAATGCCTTTTTACATGGGGACCTAGATGAAGAGGTATTTATGGATGCTCCTCCAGGATTCACAAAAGATTTCAAAACTGGAGAAGTTTGCCGTCTGAAGAAGTCCCTTTATGGTTTGAAGCAATCTCCCCGGCTTGGTTTGGCAGATTTACGATAGCTATGAAAAAGTTTGGATATAAACAGAGTAATGCCGATCATACTTTGTTTCTCAAAAAAAGAGGAAAATTCGTAACCTGCCTAATTATCTATGTAGATGATATGATCATTACAGGGAACGATAAAGAAGAAATGGCAAAACTAAAAGAAAACTTGTTTGCTGAGTTTGAAATGAAAGATTTGGGCAGGCTTAAGTATTTCCTCAGAATTGAAGTACTAAGGTCAAAACAAGGAATTTTCATTAGTCAGAAGAAGTATGTCTTAGACCAGTTGGCAGAAATAGGAATGATCGATTGCAAACCAGCAGATACTCCTATGAGTGTAAACCAAAAGCTTTATATGGAAGAAGGAGCAAAATTAGCAAATAAAGAAAGATACCAACGGCTGGTGGGAAAACTAATATATCTCTCACATACTCGTCCAGACATCGCCTATGCTGTAGGGGTAGTAAGTCAGTTCATGCACCAACCTCAACAGTCACATATGGAAGCAGTTTGGAGAATTATTAGATATCTCAAAGGAACAGTAGGTCACGGAGTCCTGTTTCAATCACATGGACACCTAAATGTTCAAATCTATACCGATGCAGACTGGGCAGGAGATAAGAGAAATCGGAGGTCAACAACAGGCTACTTCACTTTAGTCGGCGGGAATCTTGTTACTTGGAGAAGTAAGAAACAAAAGGTGGTTGCTCTTTCAAGTGCAGAAGCTGAATTTAGAGGTATAGCTCGAGGTCTAACAGAAGCCATGTGGATACGAAGACTCTTAGCTGAAATTGGTTTTCCGTCAAAAGAAACAAGTAAGATTATGTGTGATAATAAAGCTGCAATTCAGATTTCAGAAAACCCAGTACAACATGATCGAACTAAACACGTGGAAGTTGATAGGAACTTCATCAAAGAAAAATTGGAAGATGGTACGATTGAACTACCATTCGTTCGATCAAAGGATCAGCTTGCTAACATTCTAACAAAAGCAGTTAACGGGAAAATTTTCAGCGATTGTTTGAGCAAGTTGAATTTTGGAAATCCGACTATTCAACTTGAGGGGGAGTGTTAAAAAATAAAATATATCAAAGATTGCAGGATCAGTCAAGCATCATCTCCCAAGAATAGCAGGGTCAAAGACAGCTAGTAATCAGCTGTAAATCCAGCCTAAACCAAGCTGTCTACTATATTTAGATTACATATTTTGTGCTATAAATTGTATACCTTTCTGTGTAATGAGATATACAAAAAAATACACATCAATTCAGTGTTCTATGAATCAACTTTCTAACAGGAACAACTTCAGCTCTCAGATGTAACATAACTGATGAATACATGGTTTTGGTTTTATATTTTTGAAAAAACGTTTTTTCGGTTTGGTTTTGGTTACGAACATCCATAATACCGAGTTAACAGAATAAGATATTGTTTATCTTTTTGCTATTGGATGATGTTTTATGTGAATGTTTGGTTTTGATGTTGGAATCTTTTAACTAATGATGAAGTCCAAAAGTTCAAGCCCATGTATGTACTAGATTTGTTGAAATCTTTCATTTTTGTCAAAGCCCAAAAGTGTATTAAACCTGGCCCAATTAAGATAAGCCCAAAAATGAAACCCAGTGATCAACTGGATACTGAGCCATTTCGTATAATTAAAGGATATAAAAACCGAAAAAAATTGATGATCAAGTAAGGAAGTGCAAAATGGGCAGGCTACGTAACGGGTCAAAACTAGGGATAGAACTCAGTACCAACCGGTACCGAAAATCTCAAAAAATTGGTACCGGTACCGAAAATACCCAGTACGGACCTGTATTTAAAGGTAAAAACCGGTACCGATCCGGTACCGAAAATCAAGTCGGTTCGGGAAATTCGGTACCGGTACCGGTACCCAGTACCATTTGCTTATCCCTAGTGAAAACAGTTTTGGTTCAAAGCAGGAAACTTTTTAAAACAGGCTACGTTGACCAAAACACATTTCATAAATTATTAATTTCATTACATTTTGTTAGTGTCAAATGAATGCAAATATATCTTATTATCAATGATTAATAAAAAAAGATGAATAAAATGACTATGGAGACTTTATGCATTTGGAAAAAACTTTTAGCGGCTTTCAACCGTAACGTTCTTTAGAGATAAAACATAACCCGAATTAACCTCTTTATAAGTAATGAGCGAAAATTGCCACATATATCAACTAACTAGTGAAACTAAGCTTACAGAATCTATGGGTACAAACATACCAGAGAATGACTTGACTAAAGAAAGTACAACGGCTGCCCCGACTACAGCCACAGAAATCCGAGCAATCGGTCTTGGAACGGACTCCTAAAACGCGCGATAAAAACAATAAGTATAACTCACGAAAAGTAGAAACTAAAATAAATAAATGGGTTTGATACCGATGACATGTAAATGAAGAGAAGATAACTTACTGGCACTAAAGTGGTCCCTGCTTCAACTCCATCCTTTCCAACCTTATAACTATTTGAAGCACTTTATCCACAACACATTGTCATAGAAGTTAGCACAAGACCGAGAGATCACATGAGAAACATAACACTCCAGTTGCAAAAATCGATTCTAAATGTATTTAAAGTCTAAAAGGTGGATGACATGAAACTAACTCATGAATCCTAAATGAAAAAAAGCACATGCGTTCAGTTCTACCGTCTACGTATGACAACACCTAAAATAAGGGATAAGTTGATGCAAACTTCAAACTTTATGGTACAAATTCGGTCTACAAACTTCGAATTTCAACTAAAAATTGAGTGACTAACATCGAAATTGCTCATAAGATGTCATATGTAGTTCTGTACCATATAGTAACAATGAATCGAAGTCCTTTAATTATGTAGTTCTAAACTAAAGCACAACAAAACTCCTTAACTCCCTCAATTCTACACTCTTGGTTATAAAACCGCTAGGCGCTCTGAGTTTTTCAGATATAATTTAGGGTATGTTGAGCATGTTTGGCAAAATCAGTGGAGTACCTTCTAGCTTTAAGCTTTTAAGAAAAAACTCCTAATCATAAAAAGTTTTGTTTGGTTGAAGGAGCTTGAAGCTTTCATGTTAGAAGCTTGAAGCTTTTGGTTAAACGCTATTACTAGTAGCGTTTAGAAGAGCTACAAGCTTTTAGGGAAAAATGACTATTTTAACCTCTAAAGATAATAAACTTTTTAATGTATCAACTTTTAATGTCCATTTTGGTAATTTTATACATTTATTAAAAGCTCCAGCTACTCTGCCAAATACTTAAATATTCTAAAAAACTACAGCTACCAACTACCATCTACAGCTACCAGCTTTCAGCCTCCAGCCACCAGCTTCCAGCCACCAACTACTTTTGCCAAACATACCCTAGCTTTTATTAGCTTTAAGAGTTTCTAGCTTTAAGCTTTTAAGAAAAAACTCATACTCGATAAAAAGTCTTGTTTGGTTGAAGGAACTTGAAGTTTTTAGGTTAGGAGCTGGAATCTTTTGGTGGAACGCTTCTACTAGTAACGTTCAAAAGGAGCTACAAGCTTTTAGGGGAAAAAAAAACTAATTTAACCTTTAAAGATAATAAACTTTTTAATGCACCAACTTTTTAATGTCTATTTTGGTCATTTTATACATTTTATTAAAAGCTACAGCTACTCCGCCAAACACCTAAATATTCTAAAAAGCTACAACTACAACTAACCAGCTAACAGCTTCCAGGCACCAGCCACCAGCTTTCAACCATTAACTACCAACTACTTTTGCCAAACATACCTTTAGAAGTTTGAGAGAGTAGCTGGAGCTTTTGATAAAATGTATAAAATAACTAAAATGGACATAACTAAAAAAACATAATACTAAAATAGAGATTAAAATAATCATTTTTTCGTAAAAGTTTGTAGCTCCTTCTAAACGCTACTAGTAGGAGCGTTCAACCAAAAGCTTCAAGCTCCTTTAACCAAACAAAATTTTTTATTGAATAGAAGTTTTTTCTTAAAAGTTTAAAGCTAGAAGCTCATAAAAGTTCTTAAAAACTTTATGCCAAACATACCCTTAAAAGACTCAAGTTCAGCTAGCTTAGATGTATATAAGTCAAGAAGACTAAGTCAATGTTAGTTTAACATTTTAGCTTGTTAAGATAAAATGGTAATATGTATATACTGAGTCTGAATATCGTATAAAACGGTTTATTTGTTCAAAGAATACGGGATCATACTAGCATCCATTTGGAATATCTACGGACTAGAAAAGCGCGTGTCAAATACGTGAATTTAATGATTAAGCAATTGAAAAAAATAGCAAAGGGGTATTATAGTCTTTTTCTCAAATGAACTATTTCCCCTTTTATTTTCAAACGGCTATAATTTTTTTCATATATTAATATTTTCTATAAAAAAATTGCATAGTATCTTGGTATATAATTAGAAAAAAATACTGATAGCTTGTAATTTTCTTTTGTGATATGATAGATTATATATATTAATAATTACTTCCGAAATCACAAATTTCTCTCACCAAAGTTTATACAATACCCACTCCCTCACCCGGTTGTTCATGAGACGAAACGAGTGAAGCGGCTCACTTAAAACTGAACCTCGGATCAAATGAGCATTTTCTGAGTAATGAATATTCCGAGCGAGCGTCGAGCAATTTTAACAATTGTGTCGCCTGATTTAAAATTTGCGAAGAGAGATAGTGATAATGTTGGGTCTCGAGTTTTTATGTCTTTAAAAGCATGCACATTTCATTGCATGATATCTTTTTATGAATAATAATGTTGTAGCGGAAGAGGTGATGATCATATTGCACGAACAATGGCGCTGAGAGCAGGAGACTGTCGACTTAGGGAAACAGCATGAGACATTAAGACGATGAGTAGACTTTCGTTAGTGGTTTAGAGTTTTACTTTTAGATTTGATGTTAATTTTTTATTGCTGTGATTGGCTAGTACGTATAAAGATAGTTGTAAATTTGTATATAGTAGACAAAAATCTAATAAAGTGGTAATATATAAATCTATAAATTTAATTTATATTTGTGTATATATGTATTTGTGTATATCTGTATTGTGTGTATACTTTATATAGGTGTATGCATATGTATATGTTTATGCTCTATATAGGTGTATGCATATGTATATGTTTATGTATATATATTCTAATTAAAAATTAAAATTTAACCGAGCAGAGCGGCTCGTTTATAACCGAGCCTCAAATCGAACGTGTATTTTCTGAGCAATTTCTAAGTAAGCGACGAGCGGTTTTGAACGTCCGCATCCTTTTATTGGTTTTAGTAAACTCTAAGACTAGACATGTAGTTACGAGAGAACCAATATTATAAGGGATTAATGTTGGTACAAACTTGAGACCTCAATACCTTAAATTCACTAGGTCTCCAAGATCTTGGCCATTTAGATAAATTATGCAATGAGTTGAGTTTCCATAGCTAATGGACTTATGAGTCTTAGCAGGGAATCAAATACACATGAATGATGATGGTAAAGGGCACACACATGACCTATGTCATTAATGAGTAAAGTTTTGGCATCTTTTCAAGAAAATGATTCCATAACACATCACATGGTACTTTAGCCTTCCTTTAGCCTTGAAATTTGTTAAATCTGTCTTATTTTAACTCTAAAATCATCACATGCTCCTTCAACTTCAAGTTTGAGGGATGCTTCCTTTTAGTCAAATTTAACAGGTTAAAAATTAGTTGGCTTGCTTATAAAAATATGTCGGTCACATGATTTATTAGTAGTTCTTTGAAATAATATCTTTTAATAAAAAAAAGTTGATATATCAATATTTCAATCAACTTTTTTTAACGACAAATTTGATCACTAACGTACCACTAAAGTATGATTGTGTCACGAGCGAAACATCAATATTTCAATCAACTAATATTGAACCGCACTTACTATTATATAACTGTTCCTATTCACAAATCGCTTTATTTTATACGTTTTAGTATGATAGAATATTTAATCTAAAAGTTATTGACATTTCATTTTATTTGATTAGTAAGATAGGGGAAGGTTAATGTAAGAAGAAAAAGAAAAAAGGGCACAATTGTAAAATATTAAATAGTGTATTACTACTCTCATTAATTATGTTATCTCTTATTTTATCATTACACATTTCAAAAGTTATCCTGCATATATGAGTTAAATGCTTGGTTGGTCCCTGTGGTTTGCAAATATTGCAGATTTGGTCCTAGTGGTTCACTAATTACACACTTGGTCCCAGTAGTTGTGATTTTTGCACTCGGGTGGTCCTTATCACTAACTCATGTTAAATTTCTTAGTTAAATTGATGTTAAATGACCAAGTTACCCTTAACAATTAAAAAAATTAAAGTAAAGAACTTAAAAACCAAACCTGCAACTCTCTCTCTCTCCTTAACTCTCCCATCTCTCTCTCTCTCTTCTCGGCTCTCTCACTTTCTCTCCTCAGCTCTCTCACTTCTCTTTCTCTCTCTCTCTCTCAAAGCACCAAAACTATATCGCCAGAAAAACGTGGAGGTCGGCGGGCTGAAGATTATGGCGGGGGTGGGTTGAAGATGGCGGGGTGCTGGTGGGTTTATGGTGGAGGCAAAGGTGGTGGGTTGAGGGTGACGGTGGTGTTGGTGGTGGTGGGTTTACGGTGGAGGCAAATGTGGTGGAGTGAAGGTGACGGTGGAGGCGAAGGTTGCGATGAAGGAGGAAGTCGGCGGTGGTCAGCGTTGCAGGTGACACGATGGTGAATGGTGGTGGTGGGGTGTGACGTGAGCAGCGGCGAAAATGGATATAGATGGTGGCGGAGGTGGATATTTTGATAGTGGCGGAGGTGGAGATGGATGGTGGAGGTGGTGGATATGGACGGTGGGTTGTTATGGGGAAGATGAATGTGGCATCTTTTTTTTAATTTTTTAAATTGTTCAAGGGTTGGTGTTGGCAGCGGAGTTTGGGGTGGTATTGTGGTGGAGGCGTTGGTGTGGGTTGAAGGTGGTGGTCGGTTGAATGTGATTGTGACGGTGGAGGTAGTGGTGGTCGGTTGACGGTGGAGGTGGTGGTGATGGGTTGAAGGTGGCGGTGGCTGTGGAGGTGGTGTTGATGGAGGTGTTCTTTTTATTTTTACAACGCCTCCTTCAACCCATCACCACCACCTCCACCTTCAACCTATCACCACCACCTCCACCTTCAACCCATCACCACCACTTCCACCGTCAACCGACCACCACTACCTCCACCGTCACAATCACATTCAACCGACCACCACCTTCAACCCACCACCAACGCCTCCACCACAATACCACCCCAAACTCCGCTGCCAACACCAACCCTTGAACAATTTAAAAAATTAAAAAAAAGATGCCACATTCATCTTCCCCATAACAACCCACCGTCACCACCTCCACCATCCATCTCCACCTCCGCCACTATCAAAATATCCACCTCCGCCACCATCCATATCCATTTTCGCCGCTGCTCACGTCATACCCCACCATCACCATTCACCACCGTGTCACCTGCAACGCTGACCACCGCCGACTTCCTCCTTCATCGCAACCTTCGCCTCCACCGTCACCTTCACTCCACCACATTTGCCTCCACCGTAAACCCACCACCACCAACACCACCGTCACCCTCAACCCACCACCTTTGCCTCCACCATAAACCCACCAGCACCCCGCCATCTTCAACCCACCCCCGCCATAATCTTCAGCCCGCCGACCTCCACGTTTTTCTGGCGATATAGTTTTGGTGCTTTGAGAGAGAGAGAGAGAAAGAGAAGTGAGAGAGCTGAGGAGAGAAAGTGAGAGAGCCGAGAAGAGAGAGAGAGAGATGGGAGAGTTAAGGAGAGAGAGAGAGTTGCAGGTTTGGTTTTTAAGTTCTTTACTTTAATTTTTTTAATTGTTAAGGGTAACTTGGTCATTTAACATCAATTTAACTAAGAAATTTAACATGAGTTAGTGATAAGGACCACCCGAGTGCAAAAATCACAACTACTGGGACCAAGTGTGTAATTAGTGAACCACTAGGACCAAATCTGCAATATTTGCAAACCACAGGGACCAACCAAGCATTTAACTCATATATGCAGGATAACTTTTGAAATGTGTAATGATAAAATAAGAGATAACATAATTAATGAGAGTAGTGATAACTATTTAATATTTTACAATTGTGCCCTTTTTTCTTTTTCTTCTTACATTAACCTTCCCCTATCTTACTAATCAAATAAAATGAACAAAATTCAACTTGATCATCTCCATCTACAAAATTCAACTTCAAATCAACATATATAACCTATAAACACAAGCATTAAACAAAATCATTAAGTTCCATTACACATTACATAGCAACTTTTATGGTTTTTTAATTATTAAAATACTTTTACATTTATTATCAGACCCCGTCTGGAGTCAACACATCGATTTCCAATTTTTCTGCATATCTTGTAGCTTGCTACACAATAAAAAAACAAAATACAAATGTTAATGCATAAACTATAAAAGTATAAGTGGGTTATAAATGTAATAAAAACTTACTATGTAACTCTCTCTCTCTCTCTCTCTCTATATATATATATATATATATATAAATCCTTAAAATCTATAATATATATATATATATCAAGTATTTAATAAAAATAATTCGAGTAAAACTGAGCGATCGACGAACGAGCGGACCTTTGCTCATGCTTGGCTCGTTTTCAAATCGAACGGAGCCGAGCGGCTCATTTACAAACTGAGCAGGAATCAAACGAGCATTTTTCGGGCATTTTTCGAGCGATCATTAATCGTCGAACAGTTTGGACAGCCCTAATGATACATGTGTTGTTACTCTTTAGACATAATTTTCATTAGTCTATCTATGTGTAATATTTATATATATAATATATATATATATATATATATTTATATATATATATATATATATATATAGAGAGAGAGAGAGAGGGGATTAGGATCAAGGGAAAACTCCACCGAGTTGTGAGAACTTAGAGAACTCGACATTTCCGTGCGATTTTGGACCCCATTTTTTTCACACCTATATATCAAAATATTATATTAAACTGCCGTAAAAAAACAAAATAAAAACTTCCAAGTGGTGTTTTTCGCCCCCTTACGGTGGCTGTAAAAAGGTGATGACATAAGCATTACATCATCTTTTACATCATTTACGACTGCCGTAAATGAAAAAAATTGGATAACATCAGAAGCTGTGTCATCTCAATTGTCTTTAAGCGAAACTAAAGCACCACGAAATCAGGTTGCTTCACTAGAAGAGGAATTCAACAAACCAATGGAAAATAAGAAAAATTGTCAAAGTTCACGAGCTCAAAGTTTCCGGATTTTGAAAGCTCACTATCCGCACTTCTGAGTGGTGGAGCAAATGATATAGATGGGCAACTCAATGACAATGAAAGTTTAATCTAGGATGTGAGTTGGTTAAGACTTACAATGTAGTGTTTGATTAGTTACTTTTGTGATGTTTAGGATTATTCTACTATACTATTTACTTGTATGTTTGATTGTTTACTTTTTATAATAATAAATATAGTATCAAAGACTATGTTCCAGCCTAAAAATACACACTAAAAACGAATCATAGCATCAAAGATTACTTTTTAGTCACAAAAGTAGCATATTAGTGATGTGGTATGACGACTTAGATTGAGGACTGATTTTTTGTGTATGGGAGACCGAATGGCAGTCCATGTTGGTGTCATACAATTGGGACTGAAATTTAGTTACTAAAGGAAGTATCTAGAACTAAGTAAAATCAGGACTGAAATTTAGTTACTAATGGAGGTATCCAGGACTAAATAATTAGGATTGACTCGGGACGGCCAAAATAAGTCCCTGATAACCGTTAGGGACTAATCCAGGAGTATCAGAGACTAATTTTTCAGTCCCCGATGACGATCTTTTTTGTAATGTCGCAACGTGCATGTGTGGTGTAATGTTCTTACACCTCTTCCCATTTAATGGTTCCGTCGCAACGTGCGAGTGCTAGATCGACTTAGTTATTGTTTTCTATATTCTACGTTTCGCGTGCACGGTTTAACTTTTTACGTCTACTTTTCGTCCGGTTTTATTTTTTCGTATTTTATCCGAACATTTTTTTATTAATGATCGCTGACGATGGTGTGTTATTAATGCTACTTGACACAATTTTACGCCCCAACAGCTTAGCTTGTACTAGTTCAAATATAAATTTTAAATAATGTACAACTCATAGAGCATGATGTACAATTCTACCTTGAGAATCTATGTTAAACATCCTTCCTCCACAATTCAAATATATGGCGCAACTATCAACACGCAAACCCTCAAATTCTCAATATACAATTCACCATTGAAGAAAACCAAGCAAAGCCCACGATCCCCCCACATGACACTTATCTTTCTCATCGTTCCCAATATCTCAACACAAGGTCAATCACTTGTACATCACGCATCACCACTTGTACCTTCACACTCACCTCTTCGGATACCCAGTTGGTACACAAAAACAATACCAAAAAGAACCCAACAAGATCGCAAACATCAAGAAACTGCAGAACCCCGAGGCGCAACCACAATAATGGAGCCCATTTTGAAGATGAATTTAGGGTTTACATTAAATTACTATTCCCAATTTCTATGTGTTTCGTTTTCATGCTTCCCTTTGAAGCGATTTTTTTCTAATTAATCGGGGAAATCGAGCCCCAACGCACACAATTTTGCAGATGCCGATGTTAGGCCACAAACACAAATGTTGTTATCACCTGTTTCTGTTATTGTTATCGGTTCTTGTTTTTGTTGCTACCGATGCTTCTTCTAACGATGAAGCTCGTCTTCTTCTTTCATGGTTTCCATCTCATACTTCCTTCTCTAACTGGAGTTATTCCGATCAAAACCCTTGTAGCTGGGCTTACGTCACCTGTTCGTCAGAACATTTTGTTACTGAAATCAATATCCAGAGTGTCGAATTGGCAATCCCGTTTCCGTCAAACCTTTCGTCGCTTAAATTCCTTGATACCCTTATCATTTCCGGTGCGAATTTGACTGGAAAGATACCGGATGAGATTGGGGAAATTAGTGCACTCCAGGTGTTCGACGTAAGTTCCAACAGTCTTGAAGGAAATATTCCGGTGTCAATTGGTAAGCTTTTGAACTTGCAAGATCTAGTACTGAACTCCAATCAACTTACTGGAATGATTCCACCACAGATTGGTAACTGTTCAATGTTGAAAAATCTTGTTTTGTTTGATAATTTTTTAACTGGAAGTGTTCCTGTTGAGCTTGGGAATTTGCAGATCTTGGAGGTTATTAGGGTTGGTGGGAATAAAGATTTGTCTGGGAAGATCCCTTTTGAGTTGGGTAACTGTAAAAGTTTACAAATTTTGGGTCTTGCAGTTACAAAAGTTTCTGGGTCAATTCCTGTATCTTTGGGTGGGTTAACAAAGCTGCAAACTTTATCTGTTTATACAACTTTGCTTACTGGTGAAATCCCTAAGGAGATTGGGAACTGTTCTGAGCTTACTGATTTGTATTTGTATGAGAATGATCTGTCGGGTTCGATTCCGTCTGAGTTGGGTAATCTGCAGAAGTTGGAGAAGATGTTGTTGTGGCAGAACAATCTTGTGGGGTCAATTCCATTAGAGATTGGTAACTGTAAGAGTTTGAAAACTATTGATCTTTCTTTAAACTTTTTATCCGGTGAAATCCCGTCTTCGTTCGGGAATCTGGTTGATCTTCAAGAGTTGATGTTGAGTAACAACAATCTGTCGGGGTCAATCCGCCTGTTCTTTCGAATTGTAGTGGTTTAATCCAGTTGCAGCTGGATCGAAACGGGTTAACGAGCTCGATCCCGGATGAGCTTGGGACGTTGCAGGATTTGTCGGTGTTCTTCGCATGGCAGAACAAACTCGAAGGAGTTATACCGTCAACAATCGCAGGTATGACGAGTTTACAGTCTCTTGATTTATCTCATAACTTTCTCACTGGTAGTTTACCTTCGGGTTTGTTCGAATTGAAGAACCTAACGAAAGTTCTCTTGATTTCGAATTCCATTTCGGGTTCGATCCCTTCGTCGATTGGGAACTGTAGTTCGTTGATTAGATTAAGGCTTGTAGATAACAAAATTAGTGGTCAAATTCCGAAAGAAATTGGGTTTCTTGAAGATCTTGATTTTCTCGATATATCGGAAAACGGTCTCACAGGCGTACTCCCGGATGAAATCGGGAATTGCACGCGTCTTCAAATGTTAAATCTTAGCAATAACACTCTTTCAGGCACTTTACCTAGCTCATTAGCTTCTTTAACCACCCTTCAAGCTTTAGATCTTTCAAACAACCGATTTTCGGGTCAAATTCCCGACACTTTAGGGCAATTAGCTTTCATTAACCGACTTTCGATTAGTGGTAATCTGTTTTCTGGATCGATTCCTACATCGCTTGCCCATTGCTCAAATCTACAGTTTCTCGATCTTAGTAATAACCGGCTTTCCGGTAACATTCCAGTTGAGCTGATGAGCTTGGTTGCATTAGACATCTCGTTAAATTTAAGTTGGAACTCGTTAAACGGTACAATCCCACGTGAAATTTCCTCGTTAAACAAGCTTTCGGCACTAGATCTTTCACATAACATGCTGACCGGAGACTTAATGGCACTTTCTGGGCTCGTGAATCTCGTGTCGTTAAACGTTTCGTACAATAATTTCACCGGTTTTCTCCCTGACAACAAGCTTTTCCGCCAGTTATCGGCCCAAGAATTGGCGGGAAACGAAGGGTTATGCCCTTTAGGACACAAGTCTTGTTTCCTAGGTCAAACTGGTCAAACGGGAATGTCGAACAAAAGGGGTATTAAACAGTCGAAGAAACTTACAATTGCTATCGCGTTATTAGCAACAGCAGCTGTGGCCCTAGTAATTCTCGGTTTAATAGCTGTTTACCGTGTTCCGAAGGAGAAACCGCAAGATACCGATTCTGAAACCGGTAATTGGAGTTCGTCGAATTGGAAATTCACACCTTTTCAAAAGCTTAATTTTACGATTGATCAAATATTAAGATGTCTAATAGAAACTAACGTGATCGGAAAAGGGTGTTCGGGTGTGGTTTATCGAGCGAATCTCGATCACGGTGAGGTGATTGCCGTCAAAAAACTATGGCCAACAACAATTTCAACTCCATATTGTGAAAAAGATCGTGCACCCTCGAGTACGGTTCGTGATTCTTTCTCGACAGAAGTCAAAACCCTCGGTTTAATCCGACACAAAAACATCATTCGGTTTCTAGGTTGTTGTTGGAACCGACACACGAGACTGCTTATGTATGATTACATGCCTAATGGAAGTTTAGGCAGTGTTCTTCATGGGAACAGTGGCTGCTGTTTGGAATGGAATTTAAGGTATCAAATAATTTTGGGTTCGGCCAAGGGTTGGCGTATTTACACCATGATTGTGTACCGCCGATTGTTCATAGGGATATTAAGGCGAATAATATTCTTATTGGGCTTGATTTTGAACCGTATATTGCTGATTTTGGCCTTGCGAAACTTGCTGATGATAGAGATTTTGCTCGATCTTCAAGCACTGTTGCTGGTTCCTTTGGTTACATCGCGCCAGGTTAGATCTATGATGTTCAAAATCGTTTTTTTTTTGGGGTTAATAGCTTTAAAAAGGTTGGTCAATGTTAATATATTTGCTTAAAACGAGTCAAAGTTGGTTACTTTATTTGTGAAAGTTTTAAATACACAAGGGTCTTAACGTGTGACGGTACGCGAGTGAAAAAATAACGTGCATAATCATGAAAAGAACTTGCGTAATTAGGGTCAACCCAACCCCATGCGTAATTATGCAAATAACATGCGTAGTTAGGGTTTAACCCAACCCATGTGTAATTATGTATTATAACGTGCTTATTTTAAAAATGAACATGCGGAATTCACTCACGCACTGTCACACGTTAAGGGGCTATTGTACCTTAACCTTCCCCTACTTTTTTTGTGGTTAAACTTTTTAAGTTATTTCAAATTTCGGGTTGCTTTGTGGTTAAACTTTTTTAGTTATTTCAAATTTTGGGTTGCAAATGGGTTGAGTTTGTATGGAGTTTTTAAGGGTCAAATGCATATATGAATATGAAAACATATAACGGGTCAAGTTCGAGTTTTTAAGAACTTTACTCGAGTTCAAGTTCTTATTGAGCTTTCAAGCCCTATGTATGAGTCAACCGCAAAGCGAATGGGTCATCAGCACGTTTTCACTTTTTGTCCACTTTACTCTTTCTTGTATCTTACCGGATTCACATTTTGTCACATAAACGGGTTAAAATGTTTTACACATCTCGTACTAATGGTTAATGCAGAAATCGGGTACATGATGAAAGTAACGGAAAAGAGTGACGTATACAGCTTTGGTGTGGTTATGCTAGAAGTATTAACGGGTAAGCAGCCAATCGACCCAACCATAGAAGACGGGCTGCACATCGTGGATTGGGTTAGACAGAAACGAGGCGCGGTTGAAGTGCTGGACTCTAGCCTTCAGGCCCGGCCCGACACCGAGCTTGAGGAGATGATGCAAACCCTAGGTGTGGCTTTACTTTGCGTTGCACCGGCGCCTGATGATCGGCCTTCCATGAAAGATGTTGAAGCAATGTTGAAAGAAATACGGCTCGATAGAGAAGAGGGTTTAAAACCCGAGCCCAAAATGAAAGGGTCGTGTGCGGGTGTTAATGGAGAAGAAACCCGTAAGGCGAGTGAAGGCCCGTCAACCGACGCGATGAAGTGCTTGTACATTCAAAGCAATAACTCGAGTTTTTCTGCTTCGTCGCTGTTGTACTCTTCGTAGTCAAATGCCGGTAAAAGTGGAGTCCAGTAGATGGTATTAGATGTTTAATTTAAGATTTGATTGTAAAGTTTTTAATTAGATGTTTGTTTTTGCCATGATTTTGGAGGGAAAATAAATGAATTTGAAAGCTTGTTAAAAAACAAAAACAAAAACGTTTGTAAACATGCTTAACCGGGCCTGGCCCAAAACAAATCTAGAAAAGCCTGGTCCTTGTTCACTGAATATAGCCCTCATTAAGCCCAGTTGGATCCAACTAGGCCCAATACATTTTCAAGCCCAATTAGTTCTCATAGAGAAAATCTCTTAAAAAAACAATTCTCTATACTAGCTCATGGTAATATCGTTTTGGTGTGAGTGACTAATTGGTATATGATAGCTAGGAAACTCTATTTCCACCTTGTTTATGCATTATTTTCTTTTCTTTTCTCATTATTTACATTGACAAACACGGTCGATATCTGTTCCATAACTAGAGTTTCAAGTTCCAGTGCTACTTGGAAAAAAGAAATGCAAGAAAAAACTAAACTGTGGCATGTGGTTAGAGTGTTTGTGTTGAGATTAGCAACTCGGGTTTGATTTCTAGCACTTGCTCTTATAAAGAGTTTTTTCTTTTGTTTTGTTTTTTTGCACAAAAGGAAAATCTAAGTAAAATTTTGTTGTCTCTAGGGATCAAATCTAGGACATTGATTTTTAAACTACCAATGTAATCAAGCGAGCTAGGTATCTATCTACTTTTTTTTTTAATAGGGGACATTTATTTCATTGGAACAAGGACCAACTAGCAAGAAACTAGAGGACCAAAAGGCATACAACACAGAACGAGCAAAAAACAGAAACCAAACAAGAGGAAACCAAAACTGCTCAAGTAGCTTCATCTAGACCGACGACCTTTGCCTTGTTTTTTAGCCAAAGGAAGCCAAGGGACTTGACTTCTCCTACAACACCCACCGTCGCTTTTTTTACTATTAAAATCCATATTACTTCGTGACTTCTAGATAACCCAACACGTCAAGAGGATAATAAATTGAATCACACGCTTTCCAGTCTTCTACATCTTCAAGGACTCATATAAGTGCAACATATCCTAAGCACTGAAGGCATATATAGGCGGTAGGCGACACCAAGAAGCAATACGCATCCACATTTTTGGCTTGTTTAGCCTTTTGTGTTTTTTACCCTTTATAGGGAGAATAAGGTTTAATCCTTAAGATATGTAACTATTTAAGGGGAAAAATAGTTAGTTTTAAAAATTTTGTGAACAAACGATTTTTTTTTATCTTGCATTATTTATTCTAATTGATAATGAAGTGTCATTTGTAAATAACAAACAACACTTGATGTTGGGTCAAACGATATGGACCAATAAACCATCATGAAACTAGTTCATAAAAAAATGCTATATTCGTTAGTTTAAAATTACAGTAAATCATCCAAAGTCAATTGTTGTGATATAAAAAATGTGGCTGGTTGCAATTATTTTAAACTGTGCTCTGTTTACTTTGTTTTTATTTGTGTTAATGAGAATATACTTGTTATTTTTTTAGTTTAGTGTTGATGACAATATTAGTTATTTCCTTTTGTTTTCATTACTAGGTAGTATTAGAGCATGCGCTTCGCGGAAGGTGCTGACGAAGATTTATATGATATAATATATCATACATGCTTTAATCTAAACAACGATGAAAATAAGCAATTAACATGGTTTAGTAAACAAGTCTAGAGTTTTAAGTTAGATTTAACTATAATAAGGTAAATAAAAAATAATTAAATGTTACCTGGTATATTGAAGGGTTAATATACACTATGTAGACTTTTATTTAAACGACGATAAAAATAAACAAGCAACACGATTAAATAAATATGTTAAGATTTAAAAAGTTAGCTTTAATTATAATAGGTTTCATAAATAATAATTAAAACAACAAAAAAACTTCTAAGTAAGATTAAAGAATAAATATTTGTTTAAAAAAATTAACTTTATTATACTTCAAGGGTCGTATGATAACTCTATTAAAGTTTGAGGGTCAAAACGTAAATCATTTTTAGGAAAATATTTATTATTAAACTTGCGTATATAAATCTATTAAAATTCAGGAGTATTAATGTAAATCAGCTATCTAAAAAAGCACTAATCGTGTTTGTGAGTCGTATGATAACTCTGTTAGAGTTAAGGGTTAGAAACGTAAATCAACTAAAGAAAAAAAAAACAATAACATAGTATCCCATAAAATAAAAAATATTAAAGTAAAATGGACCAATTAAAAATTATACTATTCACATTGGCAAATGATATTATAACCTCCTCGTTACTGGGACGTAAAGTCGTGTTAAGTGGTAAACAAACGACGATTAAAAGCGGGAAAAATCATTAAAAAACGTGAATTTATACCGCCACATGTAAAAAGCAGAAAAAGACAAATGAGAATTTATACCACGACTTGGCGTAAAACATAGATAAACTCAAACTTATGCCAACACGTATTATAAAGCCGAGAAGGTCAAAGCCATATTTTCTAAAGTTGGGACAAAATTAACAACTTTGAAAGTTGAGGGTATAAAAATATAGGTTTAACTTAAAAAAGAAAGCCGGCTAAAAGTGAAAAGGTTCAAATGAGACCAACATCCAACCAAAATAGTTACTATACACGAAAATTGGTATTGAGATGACTGATTTGTTCAAATATGCTGCAAAATAACTAAATAAATAAGCTACAGAAATAAACAACTCTTTAACATAGAGTTAAGTATTATTTTGGTAAATGGTAATGTCAACTTTATCCAAACCATAATAAGACCGAATCCAAACGCTCATTAGTTATATGTTTTCTTGTAGATTGCAAGAGTTTAAATCTTGTTTGTTTTTGTATAAAATCTAAAGAGTAAGTTACAACTTTTGTTCTTTATATATATACTAAATTGCAGACGGTGTTTTTTGGCACAAAACTTGATGAGGTCTGTACTTGGTATTTCAAAATTCAGCACGTTATGTCCTTTGCCTAACTCAGTTATTGTTTTGCTTAAATCTGGTCACCCAAAGGTATTTTAGTCCTTTGACCCCTTTATTTATTATTATTTTAAAAAATAAACAAAATATTTTAAAAATTATTATTATTATTTTGAGTAAATTTCCGTTTTGCTCCCTGTGTAATAGTCGTTTTAATGGTTTTGCCCCAAACCTTTAAAAATAGCCATTTTACTCCCTGATGTTTTGATTTTGTCTCCAGTTTGCTCCAAGGCGCTGATTCAGTTAAAACATTAAGTTGAAAGTAAGGGTATTTCAGTAACTTTATATATGAGTTTTAATTACCTATTACTAATTACTAATTCCTAAAAGAGTTAACTAATAAAAATAAAAAATTAAAATCATTGCTATTTATTCATATATGTACAGACATATCAAACATCACCCACTTTTTATCATCATCATCAGCTCTCACCTTCAATCATCACCCACAACCACCATTACCGCCACCATAATCCGCCGCCACCACTACCACCACAACTCTCTCTCTCTCACATACACTCCAATCTGATTATATTTTTTCTCTCTCTATCCCCTCTCTCTCTCTCTCTACACTCTCTCTGTCTTCTTCATCACCAACAACCACCGCGTGCAGCACCCCCACCCGACCACCACCTTGAACCTGCTCCATTAGAGGGGAGATCAGCGGATTGATGGACAAATCGTTGGTAAGCGGAGGCGGAGTGATGGACGGAAGTCACCGCCGCCGGAGAAACCTTTGGTGTGTCGGTCTTTCCTTTGCTGTGCCAGATCTACATATATATACCCCTACACGCCGCCGTCGTGGATCTAGATGAACAGATCTAGACCAGATCCGAAGATAACCAGAACTGAAAATCACCTCTTGCAACTCCGGCCACCGAAAAAGAGAAGCCAAGCAACGAGAGGGCAAATCAGCGATCAGTTAGGGCAAATCGACTGGTGGTTGTTTAGCGTGCTGCAAACGGTCTACGGTTTGGATATGATGGTGGCGGCGGCGGTTGTTGGTTGTGGTGGTGTAAGAGGTTGGAGGATGACAATGGAAATTGTTGTGGTGGTAGTCTGGTAGAAGTGATGGGCTCAGCGGTCTTGCCGCTTCTCAACGTGATGGCCTTTGCAGTAGCATTCGGATTAGGCTCTGTATTGCTTGGAAGGCCCCCCTGTTGTCTCTCAGACAACATCTGGGCAATCTGGCCAACTTGGTTCTCAATGGTCTGCATGGAAGTCTTTTGGCTTCTCAACTCACTCTCGTGCCTCGTGAAACGACCGTCATAATCCTTGTAATGCTTCTCATTCTCGAACTTTATTGGAATTCTGACCGGCTATGAGCTGACTGAACATGTTCTTCACACTAGGCTCGCTAGTGTGAGACGTCGGCTGAGGTCGAGGCTGACCATACGCTCCTGGCGCTGTGGGACGTGGAGCAAATCCGGGTGGATGCTGAGTAGACGCATCTGGCCTCCAACTGAAATTTGGGTGATTCTTCCACCCCGGATTATAGGTATTGCTGTAGGGATTATTCTCTGAGGACGGTATTGGTTTCCCATGAAATCTACATGCTCGTGTGACATCTCTCCCGTTGGAAAATCGCCTACATGATATGCTCCCCAACTCAAAGAACCACTTGAGTGTATCTCCATCACGCGATCAAATTTCGAAGATAAGGCATCCATACGTGCTGTCATGGCAGTGAAGTCGTCCACGTGATGAACTCCCTGTCGAGAACTCTTCCCTCTCGGTGGCTGCTGTGTACGATTCTTCGCGGCACATTTCTCTAAACTCTCAAATGCCTCGGTGGCATTTTTCGTGCCAATGTCTCCGCCCGAATATGTATCGACCATCATCTGCCCCAGACCATCTAAACCATGGTAGAAGACCTGACATTGTTGCCACTTGGGCAACTCGTGGTGTGGGACCTTTCGCATAAGCTCTTTAAACCGCACCCACGCCTCGTAAACGGACTCATCCTCATCCTGACGAAAGTTGAGAATCTCTCAACCGAACAGTTTTCTCTGGAGGGAAATAGCTCTGGAGGAACTTCTCAGTTAATTGATTCCATGTAGTGATAGATCCAGCTGGAAGCGAGAGAAGCCACTCTTTGGCTCCATCACGTAAAGAAAATGGAAAGAGCCGAAGGCGTATCACATTCGGTGATGCGTCACGAATCGTGAACGTGGCACAAACCTCCAGAAAACCCGCAATATGGACACTAGGATCCTCGTGATCCTTGCCATAAAACTGCACCGCATTCTGCAACTTTGATATGGTGCCAGATTTGATCTCGAAATTATTATTATTAATCGTCGATGCATTGATGCTCGCAGGTAAACCCTCAAGTGACGGCTTTCCTATCTCATTTAAGATCCTCGTTTCCTCCTCGTCCGCCATTTCTACACGAACCTCGTAGAATGTGTCGTCTCCACTCGCGTCTACCTCGATCGTAGCGGCTAGCGTGCGGGACCGCTCCCACAGTCTCCGATGAAGATTCCGTTCCGGCTCCGATGAAGGCTCAACGATTTCAGCAACGGGGGTTGAGGATATACACGACCTGTAGGGAAAAAGAAGGAGCACAATGCACTAAATACACAAAAATAAAAACAACTAGCAAATAATTATTTTTTTTTCTTTTTCAAATAATCATGCAAAACAATTAAAACCAAATAGACAAAAACTCTATACACTTTTCACAATGGCTAAATAAGTAACTCGAACCGTTCTCAAGAAGACCGCATCCCCGGCAACGGCGCCAAAAACTTGATGTGCGTGAATTATATATATATTTTAATTGGATTTTTCTTCACACAAATTTAGTTTTAAAAATGATTTTCACCTAAAAACTAACTACACACACAAAGGGCAAGTGTACCTATCGGGAGGTAATATAATTTGTCGATAAGAACCGGATATCAATCCGTGGACGCGGTGTCTTGATACTAAACTTTTGCTACTTTAAAGCCTTTTCAATCAAAGAGTTGGTTTTGCTCCTAATTTATCGTGCAAAATAATAAACTACTATTAAACTAAAGAATAACAATATCTAAGAAAGGGTTGCCTAAACTAAGTATCCACAAACAAACATGTGACAACTAAGGGAAGGATCAATGGTGATGCAAGCTCTAAGTTAACTAAGTCTCCAGTCAAGGTTTCCTAGTTTAATAAACCTTAGGAAAACTAAAATGAAATAATCACTCTAATCACCTAAGAATTGTTATTTGAAGCTCACTTGCTTAGTTAATGTTAACCTTTAAACAAGAGTTATTTGTTTGTCAAAACTCCTAACTCTAAAAGTTTGGGAAAACTACCATTAACAACATAACAATCACCCTAACTTGCTTTCAAGTAAGTAGCACCATCATCACATTCTTGACAAAGACCACAAGCATGGTCATGCTAGATAACAATATTGGCCAAAAATCACCAATCTAACACAAACACAACTACAGAATCCAAGTAAACATTTTTATGATTTTTCCAAATCTAAATGCAAGAATTCCTACACATGTTCAAATCATCATTCAAGCCATGTTAACAATTACCATTCCTAGTTTCATGTTATGGACCATACTAACAAGTTACTAAGATTCAATAATCATAATCTTTACATGGGCTTTCCAACACAACATGTAAATACTTATGACCAAACATTCAAGAACAAGAACTTTAAGCATGTATAAGAACTCCAAGAACAAGATTCAAGCACTATTATGAAGATTAGCAAAAACAATCACCACATCAACTTCCATGATTATCACATATTCATAAGCTTTAAGTAGTTTAGACAACACCAAATGTTTAGCCTACAAGGCTCATGGTAACCAAATCAAACATACAAAGACAATAATTTTTCATAGTAAATGACTTAACCTAATGCGCTTAAGCTATGCTAATGTGTCTTTGTGACACAATTGGTTATGCCGTCTTCGTTAAGCGTATAGCCTTTAAACTGGTCTAGCCGGTCGATCACTTTTTGGACCCCAACCTCGCTTTTTCTTCAAACCACCACCGTAACCTGATTTTTGTTTAGCCTTACAGTTCAGGCTTTTAGGCCCCGCGAACCCAAACTGAAGGCCGTCGCAGAGCAGTTTCAAGTTGTCGTTTCGCAGGCCCATTCTAACAACTCCTCAAAAACACCCGAAAACAAGCCATAAACGAAGACCCGGACACGCACAAAGAGAGTCGGCATCCAAAACGAAGAAATCTCACCTTGGTGTCCCCGGCGCCATGCGCCAGAACCCCCTGTATCTGGCGCGATGCACGACAGAGACCAGGGACAGATGGGGCGAGAAGTGGCAAGCCTACACTTGTGACGAGGCTGACCTAGCCCTAGGTGTTGGCTGTCGCGCCACGCGAGAGGAAACCAGGAGTATGGCGCGATGCGCGGGAGATGCTAAAATTGAGTATAAGAGGGCAAGCGTGGGAATGAAGTTTCTGCTTAAAATAGATCTCAAAAATCGATAACTTACTCTTTCTAATCTTTGTCCAAGTTCCAAACACCCCCTAAACCCCTAAACCTGCCCAAAGCACTGCCTCGTTGTAAGTATTTTAACCCTAATCACTGATTCGATAGCATGTCCCATTGATCTAAACCCCAGCAACGTATGCCAAAGTGCTGTCTGTATATAAGGTTATACTTTGTAAACTACGTTGGGGTTTTGTTTCGTGATGTATCGTTAAAGTTTCAGTTGGGTTATTGCACCGACACGTGTTGCATTGTAACGTTATCAGGAACTCAGAAATAGCACCAGGAAGCTCTAAGATAACAACCTTAAAACCACAAAGTGAGTCATTCTTTCTTTTTATCAAATGCTTTTACAAAACCCTAAATATTTTATCAGTTGTATTTACAATTATTAAGTTTTTGTAATCTGCAATTACTGCCGGTATGTGGAGTTTTATATACACTACTAGTACAACGTTACTATTGGACGAAAGTTAGCCAGTAGTAATATGACCACAGTCATTGGAACTGCCATCGTGACAAATACTGATTGAGTTTTTATTAGATAAAAACAATATAATCGCCCTTCATACTGTAAAATATAATAATGTGTCTTTTTACAAAACTTATATGAACTCACCAGTATTTTTAACTAACAAATGTTTTTAAACGCGTTTCAGGTAACTTACTGTGAAAGTCATAGAATCCCGCTATGGAACACTGAAGGCTTAAATATAGTGGCTATGATTACCTGAATAAAAGAACTTATGTTTTTGTCAATTAGGATTTATCCCTATAAAACATTATAATGGAATATGGGTTTTATCCCATTTGTTTAATATTAAATTTTGGTGTTTTATAAACTCTGAAATATTTCCTAACTACGATCCTGATAATAAATTCCGCTGCCAATTTAATAAACACCGATACCACTAACATCTTGCTTCACGGCTCGCCGCCCGGGGTGTGGTCGGGGGTCGTGACAGAAGGTGGTATAAGAGCCACTGGTTTAAGCTATTTAGGTGTTCTTTTAATACCTAAACTTAAACATTAAAGTTAGGAAATTATGTGAAATAATTTATGTGCTATATATGTGAAAATAAATTTCAATATATAATATGATTTCTATATTATTTTAACAATTTCAGAGTCTGCAGTATGAGTGATAAAGGTGTGTCCAATACTTTTCTCCATATGGCTGATTCAGAGATGGACGAAGGGCCATCCGAAGCTGTATCAGGATACGAAGCAGAAACTGAAGGATCTTTTGTTTTTCAAGCTAAATCAGCTAAACCTTTCCACACAAGAAAAGGGGTTGGTTTAATAAAGCAAAAAGGGGGAAAAGAAGGAAAAAGAAAAACCAGGAAACAACTATAGCCCTACCAAAAGGACCAGTTCAAATAATTGTTACCAGACCATGTGGGAAGAATTGGACCAAAGACAAGCAAACTGTTATATTTTCCAACCTGCAGAAAACCAGCTAAACATGAACCTATTCATAAACCCTAAACCACAGTTGCCACTATTTCAACCAGAGTAACCAATAAACCAATACCAATTTACCAGAACCTAACCCAATAAGACCCACAACCAATACCAGCATTTAACCCAGAGGAAATCCCCAGGTTACCAGCACCAGACGCCATGGAGCAATGGTGGACGAATGATTGGGCATTCCAGAATCTGATAAATGATCCCTATTACCCACCTATTGAACCAGAGCCTGTGGTGTTCCCTTCCGATGTATAACGAACCACTACCTGCGGTGTTCCCGCTGATGAACCCCGAAAACGTAGCCAACTTCGTCATTGTGACGAAGAACTCATAGATGAAGGAAACATGATTCGTGCCATAGTGGAAAATCTCGCTGGAAGTACGACGAGAGGGATTTCCACTTCTGAAAAGCATCAAACCCAATATAATACGATATATTATACTTTGATAATATAATATATATATATATAGGATTCGGTTCAAGAGAGAACCGATCCTAGTTACGAGAACCATGAGAACTCCTATCATCCAATAGCATATTTACACATCACCCATAACCAAATTAAACTAAAAGGGTATTTTAGTCTTTTACTTTCCATGTCACATTTTTTTCTTTGTCTTCTATTTAAAAGTCAATCATGTCACATTTTTCTCTTTCTTCTATTTAAAATTTAACATGAGACATCTATTGAGATCGTGATTTTTGGATAAGTTCGTTTGGGAAGATCCTCAAATTTCGTAAACCTGAAATTGGGGTGTCGGGGGCGTAAAAAAATGTTTGGACGTAAAAAAAATTGTAAAAATAAAATACTTTGTTTGGCGTAAAATATTTTTGGTTTTTTGTAAAAAAAATTTAAACCCGTAAAAAAATTGTTTTTTTTTAAAAAAAAATTGTTTAAAGTTTAAACCCTCGCGTAAAAAAAGTTTAAAACCGGCGCGTAAAAAAATTTAATACCGCGCGTATTTTTTTTTTATACCGGCGTAAAAAAAAGTTTAAAACCGGCACGTAAAAAAAGTTTAAAGCCGTTGTGTAAAAAAAGTTGAAAACCGCGCGTAAAAAAAGTTTGAAAACCGGCGCATAAAAAAAGTTTAAAACTGGTGCGTAAAAAGTTTAAACGCGCGTAAAAAAGTTTCTAAAACGGCGCATAAAAAAAGTTTAAACCCGCGCATAAAAAAGTTTAAAACCGCGCATAAAAAAAGTTTGAAACCGCGCATAAAGCAAGTTTAAAACCGGCGCGCAAAGAGAATTTTAAACCGGCACGTTAAAAAAGTCTAAACCGCGCGTAAAAAAAGTTTAAACCGGCGCATAAGAAAAGTTCTAAACCGACGCGTAAAAAAAATTTAAAATCGACGCTAAAAAAGTTTATCACCGGCGTGTAAAAAAAGTTTAAAACCGCGGGTAAAAAATTAAAAACGGCGCGTAAAAAAGTTTGAACCCGCGCATAAAAATGTTTAAAAACAGCGCGCAAAAAAAGTTTGAACCCTACGTAAAATAATTTTCTTACTGCATGATTCAAAAATAAAGTTAATTAAGTCACATTAATTAAAGCATAATAATTACAACTTTAATTACCAACATTTTAACATATAAAGATATAGCGTATGATAACTACAAGTAACGAAATAAGACGACGCCGGGCAAAAAACATTGATACCAGTATCTATATTCGTTTTTGTAGTATTTGATCGATGTAAAACACTTGTCAATGTTCTCTACCGTAACAAACCTAACCGATAACGTAACGTAACAGTCCGAATCTTTACATACCAAACCCCCTCCTCTCTCTCAAGCATCTTTGTATCTCCGGTCCTGAAAATCATCCAGAAAACCAGTGGAAAAATGGCGGATAAAGGCAAAGCAATGGCCGACGGTTCTTCGGCGAGGAAACGGAACGGCGACGGCGACGTTAGGTTTAGTAAACGGAAAAGGGAAACCCCAGGTCACCTGGAATTTGTCGACGATGATCGTGAAGCCGAGGAGAGCGGGTCTGGCGACGATGACGAGATAAACAGTACGTATTCTTCCGATCATTGTCATTGTTTGAATATTTGTTGTTCAGGTTGTTTTTCTCGGGTTGGGCTGTTCGGGTTTTCAAAGCTAAAAATATTATCCAATAACCAAACCATTATAGGTTCGGGTTTCGGGTAAGTATAATTTTATTGGCTCCAAATTTCAACTTCTCTAGAAAGACGAATGTAAAACACATTTGATTTCAATAAAGAGTAAAAGATCAAACCTTTAGCAAAGGTGAAATTGGATTGAAAATTGAAAGTCCTATGGAATTCGATTACGAAACTTGATTACAAGGTTGGAACAGGTCTTGGGTCTGATACTATGATCATCGATATAGTTTTAAATAAGTCGATGTATATAAATATAATATAGTATATGATCAATATTAATGTATATTATTATGAAGGATATCGATTATACAAATATATAAAGTGGGGAATGACTTCAAGGTAGTATTCATCTGGAGTTGAATATGAGCTTGAAAGTTGTTCGGGCTTTTCAGGTTAACCCGAATCACCAAAATATATCCATTAACCAAACCATTAAAAGTCAATCGGGTTCGGGTTTGGGTAATTCGGGGATGATAGTTTCCCGAGTCGGGTAGCATCGGGTCGGGTTCGAGTTTCGGATAAAATGAACACCCCTAGTTCGGTTATCGTTTATGCCACACGGCAAAACGAAATCAAACCCTAACTTTCGGTTAATCAGTTGATAATCCTTAAATGAGCCTTCTTGAATTGTTTGGTTTGGTTAGTTCAGTTATTTTCATTTTAATATGTGATGTTAGATATGCTAAATGTTTTGATGAAACCTATGTTAGTTTTGAACTAAATAAGAGTTTTTGACTTCAGATGCATTTATAATGTTGAGATTTCTTTTGTTTTTCATTTTACAGGTATATAAGTGAAGACCACCACCGGTAAGACTATTTCTCTTGAAGTTAAAGGCTCAGACACAATCGGCAATGTGAAAGTCCAGATCCAGGCTAAAGAAGATATCCCTTTTGACCAGCAGGAACTCGTTTTGCATGAAATGGTTCTTAATAACATGCAAATCCTTGCTAACCTGTGCATCAAGAAGGATTTAACTCTCACTCTTATGTCCAAGTTATCTGCATTCATACACATAAGCGTTACAACTCTCCATGGGAGACCCATTATCCATTCTCTCAAAGTCAAACCCTCGGACACCATCAGTGATGTCAAACACAAGGTGTGTTGTTCTGAAGACATTCTGATCTTCAATAAAAATGCCCTTGAAGATAGCGGTACGCTTGCTGACTTCCACATCTTCAACGGGTCCACCCTCAAACTCATTCGTAAATCACGAGGATTCATGAAAATATTTGTGGATGCGTTTAAGGGAAAGACCATCTCTTTGTCAGTCGAACCCACAGACACCATTGCCAATGCGAAGTCGATGATTCAGTATAAGGAATGTATTCTTGTTCATGAGCAAGCGTTGGTTTTCAACCAAATGGTTCTCGATGACAGTGGTACTCTTTTCGACTTCCACATCAACAATAACTCGACCCTTAGAGTTATGCGCAAGTCAAAGGGTTTGTAAAGACCATTCAAATATTCATCAAGACTCCTACCGGAGAAACGCTTGCACAGGAAGTCAACTCCTCGGACACCATCGCAAGCATAAAAGCCAAAATCCAGGATAAGGTGTGTATCCCCTGTGACGAACAGGCGTTGATTTTCGATGATGTTGTTCTCGACAACATCAATACACTAGCTGAGTTTCATATCTGTAAGGAATCCACTATCACGCCCATGCGTATATCAAGGGGATTTATGCGCTTATATATCTGACACCTGACCGGAAAGATCACTACTCTCGAAGTGAAACCTTCAACACCATCCAGGATGTGAAATCCAAGATATATGATACGGATGGTATTCCCGAATACCAGCAGCGCCTCATCCTTAAGGATAAACAGTTGGAGGATGGCCCTACTCTCTCCGACTACAATATCCCCAATGATACCACCGTTTATCTTGTTTTAAGATTACGAGCCTAGATCAGACCAGCATATCTTATGATCTCTTATTATACTAACAGATGATGCATTATGTCTTTTGATCTGATTGTGATACTAACAAATGATGCATTATGTCTCTTGATGGTTTTTTTTTTTGTAACAGTGTTAAAAAAGCTACATGTGATAAAAGAAGAAATGATGTATCCTTAAAAGTTATATTGTTAAAACGAATCAGGAATATGGTAAAATTACTTAAAAAAAAACCTTATGCCATATGTAAAATAATAATTGAATTTAACAAATTTTAGGTTGATAAATTAGAATTGTATACGACCACTTGCCTTTCTAAGCGTCACCAATGTGTTGGATAAGGTTTCCCTTTTAAGAGGTGAATATTTAAGTCTTATTATTTGAAAGTCATACTTCATGAGTAGAGTTAGAAAATATGTGAATTGCTGTTCTAAAAATATGAGTAGAGTTAGAAAATATGTGAGCCCAAACTGGATGCGGCCACAAACCGATATGGATCGGGTTCAAAACAAGTTTGGCCCAAAAAAACCAGTTTGATCCGGTTCAAAATATGTTGGGCCCAAATCGGTTCTAGACGAAACCAGTTAGACACATAGAATGCGCAAATCTTTGCCACTCTGCCAGCCGGCCCAAACCAATTTTGGCCAAACCAGTTTGTGTGTGACAGCAGGCCAGGTCAGGAACCGGGTTCATCGATTCAAGACCGGTTTTTTTACACTTCTAGTTGAGACCAAGATTTGTCTACCGGACCGGCCCAATAGTGTTTGACCCGTCGGATCCTAAAACCCAACCGGAGACTTAAAAGCTAGAAGCTTCGGGTTTCCACAAAACCCTAAACCCTAAATCGAATCTGAATTTCTTCTGGATCCTTCTCTTTCACCATTATAATATCATTTCTCTGCAGTCTCCACTCTCAACCCATTTCAACCACCGCACTCTCTCCATTCAATCCTCCACATCACCGCCGCCGTCATGTACCGTCTCGCCGCCAATCTCGCCAACAAATCACGGTCAGTATCTCAACATTCCGTTAAACATCAACAATCTCATCAGTAAACTCATCAATTGAACTAATTTTTGTTGTTTGTTGATTGATTGTTCAGGATCGCAAGAAACAGTGCTCAGCAGGTAGATAATCGGATAATTGTGTTGTTGTTTATGTGATTTTAGTGTGTGTGATTGGTTAGTGATTGTGAATCTGGTGTGGTTTGTGGTTCAGATTCGGAACTATGCTGCGAAAGATATTAGATTTGGAGTGGATGCTAGGGCTTTGATGCTTAGAGGTGTTGAAGAGCTTGCTGATGCTGTTAAAGTTACCATGGGTCCTAAGGTTGTTTTCTTTTTTTTTTGAAATTTTTTGTTTTTGGTTGTTGAAAGTTGTACCTTTTAGGGTTGAAGTTGTTGATTCTTGAAGGAATAGATCATATTAGAAGTTTAGTTATTGACTTATTGCTGTTTTGTGTGAATATATGATTTCAACATTTGAATCTTCTTTGCATATATTGATATGAAATTATGAATGCTGTTGCAATTTTCATGATCTTGGTGTTAGGATAAAGGAGTTAATCTTTTGATTTTCTATGTTCTCTTTAGTCTGCAGAAATTTAGGGGCTTTTACTTTTGATTTGTTACAACCAAAGACTAGCTTTTATAACCCTCTAGATATATCACATATTCACATTAAAGCTGCACATGTGGTACAGGCAGATATGTAGTTTGTGTAATGTAATCTAATTCTGTTACAAACTCCCTTATTTTTCTTTATATTGTAATGTGGGTAGGAATAATTGTTATATCCTTATTCGTTTTAATGAAATCTATAGACACTAGCTAATATTCATAGTTGGCTTTTAAAGGGACGTAACGTGGTCATAGAACAAAGCTACGGAGCTCCTAAAGTGACAAAGGATGGTGTCACCGTGGCGAAAAGTATCGAGTTTAAAGACAGGGTGAAGAATGTTGGTGCTAGTCTTGTGAAGCAGGTTGCTAATGCCACCAACGATGTTGCCGGTGATGGTGAGTTTCACTTTTTCTATTTCTTTTACGTTAAAGTTGAATCATGACTTTAAAGCTGACTGCTGACATGATTGTTATGTTTTTAGGTACCACCTGTGCAACAGTTCTCACCCGTGCCATATATTCCGAAGGGTGCAAGTCAGTTGCAGCGGGAATGAACGCCATGGATCTTAGACGTGGGATCACCATGGCCGTTGATTCTGTTGTCACAAACTTGAAGAGTAGGGCTAGGATGATCAGTACATCTGAAGAAATTGCACAGGTTTGTTCATTTATTTATTCATTTATTTTTTAATGAATGTGAAAACTAATTTCATTTAACAATTTAATAAGCCATCTTTTTAACTATGTGTTGTTTGGCTCTTTGTTATTAAAAGGTTGGTACAATATCAGCAAACGGAGAACGAGAAATCGGTGAGCTTATTGCCAAGGCTATGGAAAAAGTTGGCAAAGAGGGTGTTATTACCATATCTGTAAGTGACTTACAGTTCTTTCTGTTATTAGTTTAAACGATATAATTGGTTGACTTACGGTTCTTTCTGTTGCAGGACGGTAAAACACTTTACAATGAATTGGAAGTAGTTGAGGGAATGAAGTTGGACCGAGGTTATATATCACCTTACTTCGTCACCAACACAAAGAACCAAAAATGTGTAAGCATTAAAACTCTTTAAACGTTGAAACACTTTCAGTATAATCTTCTACTTGTATAATTTTTTTCGAGTAAACTGCCATTTTGGTCCCTGAGGTTTGGGCAGTTTTGCCACTTTAGTCCAAATCTCAAACTTTTTGCATCTGGGTCCCTGTGGTTTCAGCTTTATTGCCATTTTGGTCCAAAAGTGATATTGTCTTCTAAAATCCTGCTATTTTGTCCTTTTCCTCACAGGAAAAATGGTCATTTTAAGCAGAGTTTGAGGTTTATTTATATATAATGTATATTAATGCTTAAAATGACCATTTTACCTCTGAGGAATAGGACAAAATAGCTGGATTTTAAAAGACAAATATCACTTTTGGACCAAAATGGCAATAAAGCTGAAACCACAGGGACCCAGATGCAAAAGGTTTGAGATTTGTACTAAAGTGGCAAAACTGCCCAAACCCGGGACCAAAATGGCAGTTTACTCATTTTTTTCTGATGTTTTTTTTAATTTCTACAGGAGTTAGACGACCCTTTGATTTTAATACATGAGAAAAAAATCTCCAGCTTAAATGCTATTGTTAAAGTTCTTGAGCTTGCTTTGAAGGTAATAACTTTACGCGAATTCAGATAATAAATACTTGTTTGTAATTTTTGGACATCTTTTTTTATTATTTTATGCATTTCAGAATCAAAGATCACTTCTGATCGTTGCTGAAGATATCGAAAGCGAGGCCTTAGCAACTCTCATTCTTAACAAACTTCGTGCCGGTATCAAGGTATCATATTTTTCTCTCAATTTGTGATCAAATCATGTCTACAAGCGGAAATTTTGACCCATTCGCTAATGAATGAGTTAATTTGAGTCAAATTATCCTTTCAAGTTTCAACGTACTAAAACATATTTTCTTTTTCCAGGTTTGTGCTATCAAAGCCCCTGGATTTGGAGAAAACCGAAAGTCAAATTTGCATGACCTTGCAACTCTTACCGGAGGAGAGGTGATTACATTCGCCAACGTGATACTTGTGTAATTGTATTTTGATGCATAAATAATAATCTCCGTTGGCAAATTTGGTTTAGGTCATCACCGAAGAACTTGGCATGAACCTTGATAAAATGTCACCGGAAATGCTAGGGACTTGCAAAAGGGTAAATTGAATTTTCTATTTCTACCACTACTCTTGCTTATTATCATAAGGAATATGTGATATACTAATTTTTTAAAACGTTTTATGTATCTAGGTTACAATATCAAAGGATGATACAGTTATTCTTGATGGGGCTGGTGATAAGAAAGCCATTGAAGAAAGATGTGAACAGGTTTGTACCCCAACCCAAAGTTATATATATATATGTGTGTGTGTGTGTATATATATATGCCTAACGTGTATTTTGTTACTATTACAGATAAGATCATCAATCGAATTAAGCACTTCTGATTATGATAAGGAGAAGCTTCAAGAGAGATTAGCAAAGCTTTCTGGTGGTGTTGCTGTTTTGAAGGTTTGACCTTTGATTTAATATACTTATATACGTATATATTATCATGACATCAACGACTATATCTTATATTATAAAAATGGACAAACACGTCATGAATTGATCAGATTGGAGGAGCTAGCGAAGCTGAAGTCGGTGAAAAGAAGGATAGAGTTACTGATGCTTTGAATGCCACAAAGGCTGCTGTTGAGGAAGGAATCGTACCAGGTAACTTAAGTTGTACTAGCTAAAATGTAAATAGGTGAATTTTTTATTTTTATCTTTATAATTTAAAACTTATATATATGTCCAGGTGGAGGTGTGGCTCTTTTATATGCTTCAAAGGAGCTTGATAATCTTCAGACAGCGAATTTTGATCAGAAGATTGGTGTTCAGATCATTCAAAATGCTCTCAAGGTATGTTTTCATGCTTTTATTAAGAATCGTCTCTTGTTCTAATTATATCATATGCGAAGGTATTGTTTGCCGACTATATTTTATTACGCTTTTCTATCTGAAGGCACCCGTGCACACGATTGCCAGCAATGCCGGTGTCGAAGGTGCTGTTATCGTTGGAAAGCTTTTGGAGCAGGATAACCCCGACCTCGGTTATGATGCCGCTAAAGGTCTCTCTCTCTCTCTCTCTCTCTCATTCCCTTCACACACACACACGCGTAACATGGTCTGATACGCTATTATCTTGATGCTTACAGTTATTATCTTGCGAACAGGTCAATTCGTAGACATGGTCAAGGAAGGAATCATCGATCCCCTGAAAGTTATCAGGACTGCATTGACAGACGCCGCAAGGTAAATTTACTTTTACGCCCTTGATACGAAGCATACATTTTTTATATTCAAAATTCAAAAACTGACTTTGTTTCACTGCTGTTTTCAGTGTGTCATCCTTATTAACCACAACTGAAGCTGTGATTGTTGAACTACCGAAAGAAGAGAAGGAATCACCAGCAATGCCTCCAGGCATGGGTGACTATTGAAGGCGATAATAGTAACTCGCTTAATTTTTCTATATATTATGAGAATTTTCAAACTGTACAAGGGATCGTAATAGTACTTTTGATAGTTGTTGGTCGACTGGTTTGAGCTATTAGGGTTTTCTTTCGCTTGAGCTATTAGGTTTTCTTTCGCTTCACGGATGGACAATCGTCGTGTAATTTAGAGGGTCGGGTTTTGACTTGAGATTTCGCTATTGGTTCAGTATGGTGACACATTATTTGGTAATAAACTTGATGCCATATAAATTGGTTTATGTCAACTTTCTTGATTGCGCATTTAGGGCTTAAAAACCGGGCGAGATAGGAAAATGTTAAGAGGCCAACCTTGGCATTGTGTTCGGGTTTTTTAATTGGGTTTCAGGTTATTCGGTTTTTGTTAAAGAGACAACATACCTGTAACCTGATCTAAATAAGATATTGGTTAATCGCTTTTGGGTTTATTTTTGTCGGGTTATACGGATTTTAACATCCAAGATGAAATGCATACTTTACAAGTTAACATGATTCTTTTTAATAAAAAACACAAAATATCAAATAACATGATTACATAGAAGTCTGGATTATATATAAAGGGTTAACCTGATTAACGTTTTTCAACCAACCCAATTATTGACTCGAATACTACTTTCGGGTTCCATCTTGTTTGGGTTTTGGTTAATTGGGTCGGTTTTTCTGGTTTATGTTAAAAACCGACATCATAGACATTTTCCTGATTTGTCTAAACATTTTATAATAAGTCACATGAATTAAAATAGAAGCAAGCATGTAATTCATTATAGTTATATATGACTTAATTTTCTAACACATCCAGGGTACATGGTTGTTGGCCCAGACGGTTCAAACAATCGTATCAACAAACAAGAACACGAGATATTGGGGGGACAAACCCGCGACTCTTTCTATTCAATCAAACAAACATACGAACTTACAAAGAAAATGGACAAATAAAAACAATAACCTAGACTCCTATTTATAGTTTTACTAAACTTGCTCTCCAAGACATTAAACCTTTCCTAAACCTATTACAATATAATTATCTAAAATAAACCAAACTTTAAAAAAACTAACTAATGCAATCTGTTTTTTCGTGTTCTTTGTCAATTTGGTCATTCACATTGATAATGTATATAACTGTTGGGTTTCGAAAACATGTCGTACACTCGAGCTTAATTTGGTTTCTGCTTTTTTCGAGCGTTATTTGGAGGTATTTTTGTCTTTTTGGGGAGGTATTTTTGTCCTTTTGAAGCTAGATGGGCAAGTAAATCGGTACATTTAGACCTTTGAAATAAATTTTTTCTTCTAGATTAGTTTACTATCTTATTAGGATGGAGGGGGTGGTTTACCTGAAACCCACACCCAACTCCTTCCTCGTCCGAGTTCCCAACCTGGAAAATATACTCAACCCAAATACTCGGGGGAGTTGTAGTGGCTTGGTACTCGGGTTTGCGTGGAAGTACCTGGGACCACCCAAGTAAAGCACCCCACCACCTTTATAAGGTCTTAGCTATGGGCGTTCAATGAATCGGATTTCAAATATTCAAATTAACAAAATTTAGTTATTCGAATTTTTGAATTTTTAAAGCTAGATTCTATTTCGAACTCATTCGGATAATTCGATTCGAATTCGCATGCGATTAGAAATTCCATATATATAAATTCAACCAAAAAAAGTTGGTTAAACTTAATATTCTATAAACTTGAAATTTTTCAACACAATAAAAAACATCCAAAATATTGAAGTGACACCCCTAGTCCCCCTTGGACTATGCGTACCTCATAAGTTATGATGTGTGTTTAGTTTAAACACTTTGTTAATGAGTAATGCTTTTTTATTAACAACACTTTTTTTAGACTTAAATCCCATATAAATTTGCATTTATAAGGATTTGAAACCCATATTACTTTTATAGGAGACAAACATCATACTACTAAACTACTAAATGAGTATGAATATTTTCTAGTAATTTCCTACCTTTAATAATCGATGTTCTATATTACGAAATATATATAAATAATATGTACTATCTAATAAATACTTTTTATTGGGTTTTGCAAAATAGTTGTGCAAGGTATAATCTTTTAGAAATAGTTGGGGTATCATCTTTATTAGACCAACCTTGCTTTTCTTACTATATATGGTGACAAACTCCTGACTCGAATCACCAACACACAATGCTAGTAGACAAGCTATGAAGCTAAATAACTAGTTTGGGCATAATGCATTATTTTCCTGTCTTCAACTACTTTAAATAGCATACACGATTTTTGGGTTCGTGACGTATTCTAGTTCGTATCAAGTTTAGCTCGACAACACGACATGTTTAAATTCATATGTATGTATGTATTATGTTTAGTCCATATTCGTGATTGGCTCCAAAGGCGAGGTCCCACCTAAACCGTGAATACTTGTTATCGGAAGAAGTCCTAAGAATTAATGGTATTTCATTTAGTGGTTGGGTTTCGGCTCAAACCGAACCAAAATCATAACTATTCGTTTTTTTTTGTTTTTTTTCCCTTTTTAAAAACGTCCGCTTTTGGTTTTTTAGGTTTTCGGTTTTCACAATGATTTCAATTTTTCCGAGTTCGTAATTTGGGTTTGAAGTATTTGGTCCTAAATATATTGGCAGTGAATACCTTGTGAGTTAGTGTTTAAATAATAAAAATACATGCTATCAGAAGAAGTCCTAAGAAATAGTGGTATTTTTTAAGTGTTTGATTTTTTTTGGCCCTAAATAAATTGGCCCAAGATAATGAATTTGGAAATAATTATTTTTTTTGATAGCAAATGAATAATATTACACCTTTAGGCGTAACTTTTCAGTAACAAACATTCAAATAACACGATTAACGTTAAAAGAAAGAAGGGTATATGTCACAGAATAGTAACCAAGTTTTAAATGTGTTCTAATTAGGTCACTCGTATCATTTCTATCCCAATTAGATAACTTAACATTCAAATCGAGCCATGTCCTTTTTTCCATGTGTTAAGAAAAAAATGGAGCATAAGATGCCGGGGTCGGATTATTTTAATATTTGAAATTATATTTATTAAAAATAAAAACACTTTAATTACATTAAAAAATAAAAAAACAAGTTACAGTCCACGTCATCACTCGACGTCAGCATCAAACAAAAGGGAAAAAAGAAACAAAAATCCACATCACCACGGTTACCTATAAAATAGATGAAAAAACCCTTTTTAATGAAAAACGAATGTTGAGTGACCTGATTGGAACACTTTTGAAACTTGAGTGACCTAATCGGAACACTTTTAAAACTTGGTTACTATTCTACAAAGTTACCCAAAGAAAGAACTACATTCAAAGAAAAATTGTTCCAACAAATCATAATATCGGTTTTTTGGTTTTTTTCGATTTTCAGAAAATGCAAAACCGAATTCTATACAAAACCAGTTAATTTGGTTTCGATTCGGTTAATCTTTGTTCACCTCTAAATTTACACCACACAAAAACATGTTACAAAATAATAATTTTTTTAATTTTTTTAACATTAACTATTTCCATTAAAATACCAAAATAACAAATTACAAGTGGCAGGCACAAACTTCGACTTCGACTCGACGCAACCCTGTTTTGAATTGCAAAGTTGAGAGACTGCTTTTTTTCTCCGTTTCCCATCCGATGTAACATTCGGAATCTCCTTTTGCTTTTCATTTTCACCTTTCTTCTTTTATATGTTGGACAAAATTACCCTTAAGAGAATATATTGTTAAAGAGTTTAACCAACAGTCTCCGAGTCTGCCACAATGCTAAGACAACTGCTGGCGTATGTGGTCGCCGCATAGGGCGATCCCTTCAAAGGGAATCGAGTCAGCTTGCCAGTGTGGGGACTGGCATGCACCAACATGTACATCGGCTCTCATGTGCTAGGCAGCATCTCTAAAGGCGACAACAATACAATGTTTTACCGACCCTACCTTAACTCGCCCGCTTTTGTCATCCATCCGGTTGCTCTCTATGCTATGATGCTAGTAGGCATCACATCTTTGACTTCATCATTCATCATGTTGTATTTCATCATACATGGTGTACCAAGGAGCCGAATATGTTCCTTTGTTGACATTGTCGCAGCGGCTATAGCCCCCTTGTGCGTTTGTGGTTATGTTCTTGTCGGTTATGCTCACTGTGATGCCTGGAGCGACTTTGTTTTGTACACGCGGATGCTGTGGTGGTTGCTGGTTGCGTCGGCTGTGGGTGTTTCGGTAACCCTTGGTGTGAAGTGTCTTCACTCTTTAGGTGTTGTGTATGGAGAGGTGATATTAGAAGACAACAAAGGGTTGTTGTTTTTCAGATATAATTTGAATTATTATGTTACTTTATGACTTCACTCATGCACTTTGTATTCATTTTGGTCTAACAGATTTTTGTGATGATTCGACAAAAAAACTTAAGTAAGCCACATCGATTGTACTTGGAAAAACCTAGTTAGTTTAGTTGGTTGGCGATATTAAAGCTATCGAGCAAATAGTTGGTTAAAGTTAACCTCACAGTTTTCCTTTGAAGATATAACAGAACTGTAACTAGAGGTGTGCGTAGGTCAGTTTGGGTCGGTTTTACCACACAACTTAACTCAAACCAAAGTTGTCGGTTATGGGAAATAGCAACTAAACGGGTCGATAAAACAGAGAAACAATATCATACATGTTCTTTTCTAAAACAAATACATAACGTAACATTTATCTCAAACCGAGAATAATATCATAGTTTTATGGAAAACACAAACAACCAAAAACAAGTTCTTTGAGAGTTGAAAGCATTTTCACATGTAAAGTCCCTCTGGTACCCCTTCTTTCTTCTTGAACATAACCTTGTCCTTTGCCTTCTTAAAGTCAGCATGTGTCACCTGATTTTTTCCACAACATATATATTAATTACCAAATTTTTAAAAGAAGTAGAAAATAAATATATGTTACTGACCTTCATTCTGCGCTCTCGTAAAGCAAGTAATCCAGCCTCGGTACATATAGCCTTGATATCAGCGCCAGAGAACTCGTCTTTGGTCATAACAAATTCTTCCAAGTTGACATCATCTGCCAACGTCATTCTTGATGTATGTATCTGGATTACCAAAATCAGTAAAGCACGAAATCACAGTATCTGTAAAGTTGATGTTTAGAGTCAACTAGGGCTGTAATCGAGCCGATCTAGGCTGAGCTCGAGCTCAAACTTTCACGAGCTCTACTCGGCTCGATTATTTTTTTTCAAGCTGAAAGTCGAGCTTGAGCTCGCAAAAACTTCGAAGCAGCTCATTAATTAACTTTTTTACAAATATTGGTAACAAAAAATAAATAAACATATTTCTAAAAAAATAAACATATATATAACACATACATATGAGCCATCAAGTCGAGCACCCTGGCTCGAGCTCGGCTCAATTACAAAACAAGCTAGCTCGGCTAGGCTTGAAAACAAAACGAGCTTTTTTCGAGCGAGCCTCGAGTCGCAAGCTTTTTTGAACACCCCTAGGGTCGTCTGAGATTGTGTTTTATCTCAAAGGGGCGAAATAAGAAAATAACCAAACGGGAAAGGATTTAAACGGGTTAAAAGCCATCCAAACTCATTTGTACCGCTTGCAAAATTCTAAATTGTTATTTTGTTCGGAGATAAAGATTTAAATCATCTGCTTATCGGTTTTGTAATCATGATTAACACATTTAAGCAATCATAAAAAACTGAATATTGGACAAACGGTGATTGTCTAGACCATAACAGGAGATAACAATAGGGGTATTATTACTTTATTAGTATGAGACGGTTCGTTCTGTCTTGGGTTAGGTTAGACCAGTAAACACTTGTTCCAACTTTTTATAAACCAATAACGTATCAACTGTGATTGCAAAACAATAGGAATTAAAATTAACCGACATTTTTATTTCAAACCATTTGACTAATTAAGAGACTGCATGCACTTAATAGAGACTCTTGGCGATTTCAACCGAGCTTGACCGTTCCCTTTTTAGTTAAAAGTTTGTCGACCCATTCGTAACTAAATGGGTCAAAACTCAAAAACTGCGACCTCCAGAATCAACTTAAATAAATCGGTCCACAAACCCTCTTTACTACCTATATCAATGTCATTGCATATCTTTATAATTGTACCTGAAAAATGCGTCTCCTGGTTTTGATGTCAGGAAGTGGAAATTCTATCTTCCTATCAATTCGACCTGGTCGAAGCAGAGCAGGGTCAAGACTCTCGATTTTGTTTGTGGCCAGGATCACTTTCACATCACCTCTTGAATCAAAACCATCCAACTGGTTCAGTAATTCCAACATAGTTCGCTGAATTTCAGCGTTCACCTCCAGAGTGTGCATCGTACCTGTATGATTTTCACGCTCAGTCCCCATTTTCACGGAAGATTAAATAAGGACATATCAAGAGTAAACTGCCATTTTGGTCCCTGTGGCCATTTTCCATAGTCAATTTAACTTTGCCATTTTGGTCCCTGTGGTTTCGTTTTTGCCATTTTGGTCCAAAAGTTAAATTTGGCCAGATTTCTAGAAGAAAAACCTGGTTTTTTGTCCTTTTTTGAAAGGGTAATTTGGTCATTTTAAGCATTAATTAATATATATATATATTAAATAAAGAAAAAAAATCAAAACACCTCTCTCTCTCTATAAAAGTCTCTGCACTCTCTCTCTCTAAAACACACCTCTGACTCTCTCTCTCTCCCTCCCCTTTCTCCTCTATAACACCACCGCCACAACACCCCCCACCACCGGACCACCACCACTGTGAACTCCACCACCGCCAGCGACCAACCAGTGCCACGTAACCACCACACGACCACCACCTTGCACCAGCTCCACCGAATGACCGCCACCTTTGAAACCCTAGGCAGCCGTCACCTCTCGAATCGAACAGAAATGTGATGCTATTACTTCAAATTGATAAAGGACTTCTGTTCTATGAATTGAAACAAGTCAAAAGCATACAAAAATGGTACTGATTGTGTGGAGAATGGTAGGAAAAAACGAGGTCAGAGTCCACCTTTTTGCCGGCGAAGTTTGCTTCATCACAGGAGTGATTTTAGTGGTAAGCTTAAGGGTTACTTCAGATCTGTAATCTGAATCTTTGGTTGTCACCATCATCTGTAGATCCTCGTTCCTTAATCTTAATCATGATGGTGGTGTTTTGATTTAGAGAGAGAAAGGGAGGGAGATTAAAGAGAGGGTGGTGACAGATTTGATGGTGTGGCGGTAGATCTGACGACAGTTATGATAGATCTGACAGTAGTGGTGGTTAGAGGAGATAACTCTGCCGGTAGTGGTTGTAAAAAAGGGTGGCTGTGGATGGCATGTTTAGAGAGAGAGGGTGGCGATGGTGGCTGTGGTGGTGGGCCGGTGGGGGTTTGTTGAAGAGAGATAGTTGATTGAGACTGAGATGGTGAAGTAGAACCAGAAGGTTTGTGTTTGGGAGAGTTTGGTGTGTCTGGTTGTTCTGTTTTGATCGCCATTGATGTGGGTTTGAAGGTGCAATGGGATGAAGATGAGAGAGAGAGAGAGAGAGAGAGAAAGAGAGAGACAGAGGGGTGTTAGAGAGAGAGAGGGTACAGTTTTGAGAAATTTTATTATATATATATACACACACACAACACACATATATATATATATATATAATGCTTAAAATGACCAAATCACCCTTTCAGAAAAGGACAAAAAACCAGGTTTTTCTTCTAGAAATCTGGTCAAATTTAATTTTGGACCAAAATGGCAAAAAAACGAAACCACAGGGACCAAAATGGCAAAAGGTTTGAAATTTGGACTAAAGTGGCAAAATTGGCCAAACCTCAGGGACCAAAATGGCAGTTTACTCACATATCAAATAGCACAACACTTATCAACCTATAAGTGAGTAGATGAGTCAAAATTTGCATCTTAAATTTAGAAATTTAAATCGCTTTGAGCATACCTCTTTGTACCTACAGCGTCAATTTCATCAATGAAAACGATAGATGGAGAAAGATCGTCTGCAACTCTAAAGAGTTCTCTAACCAATTTAGGACCATCTCCAAGGTACTTTTGAATCAGTTCACTTCCAACAACACGCAGGAAAGTTGCTGATGTAGAGTTTGCCACTGCCTAAAAACCAGAAACATAGAAGTATAAACAAATTAAAAAAATCGGCAACAGATTACAGAGATCATAGTTGTTGTTTTCTTAGAAGCCAAGTGTAGTAAAATAAGATTCAATAACTATATACAACTGTAATTAAAATGTCGAACAAAAAAGATAACCTATAGTTCATTGATAAGTATCCTTCTTATAAATACCAAGAATCAGTCACCAACCCGAAGTGGCGACGTTAATAAAAAGAAATCACATAAGCGTAGAGGAAAAAAATATTATTAAACAAAATAAAGAACAGAATTAGCAGCGTAGATCATAATATCATAAGACAAGTTTTAACAGATGTATACCTTTGCAAGCAGAGTCTTCCCTGTTCCAGGTTCTCCATACAATATAACCCCTTTAGGAGGTTTGATTCCAATGTCTTCATATAGTTCAGGGTGAGTCAAGGGGAGTTCTACTGCCTCCTTTATTTCTTGAATTTGAGCATCTAGACCACCAATATCAGCATATGATTCCAATGGAGCCTTCTCGACCTTCATGACAGACACCATGGGGTCCACATCATCTTGTAGCAGCCCAACAACAGAAAGAACCTGAAAATGCAAGATTACAGTCAACCACTCAACTAGATTACAAATTCTTTTTTTATATTCATGAAAAGTACTCAAAATCGGAACAACCAATTCACCACTCTTAAGGTTGTCTTACAGTCAATTACTAAACTATACCACTCAAATGCAAGAATACAGAAAGCACAACAGGAACAAAGTCTTTCACCATAGTAGCAAATACATGCATATTACAAAAGAGATCATAATACAAGAAATGAATCCACCCACAAGATTTGGATATGAGTATAAGTTTGCCTCTCTTACAGGTTTCTGTTTAATATGTGACCAAGTGAGGCGCACCGTGTACAAAACGCGCACTTGAGGCTAAAACCCCAACAATAAAGTGGCATGAGGCGCACACTTCTTGTACATGAACGTTTTGTGTATCAAGATGTCGTACATAACTACATATACTTAATAGGTTGTACTAAGTTATGTATATACTAAACCATACACAAAGCTTATTTATAGCTAAATTTCAGATAGGTGATGCTAAAAACCTATTAATGTATAAACAAATTGTGCGTCGTGTACAAAAAGAGGTGCACTTTGCACCTCAGCTCCGGTTTCTGTACACGGTACTCCTCACCCGATCAGAGCCGAGAGACCCTGTGCCACACTTTTTAAAACCAAGCACTCAAGGCGCAAAGGCCTCGTCTAGGTGCAAGCCACAAAAGCCATCATTTTGAACGAGCTTTCAAAGGCATCTTAAGTAATTCTTAACAATCAGACAATAAATTTCAAAAAATTAAAACATGAAACTAACCCTAATTATTTCATCTAAACTTAAACTTTAACATTATCAACTCAAAGCCAATCTTAATTACTAAAACACGAGTCAATTTAAATCAAATCAACACAATTAACTAACACAAATTATACCTTATTATGCATCAAAATAGCACATCCAGGCTCCAACTGATCCTTATCAACAAACGACAATATCCCTACATAATACTCTGGTCCAATCGACGACGAAACAATCGCATGATTCTCATCAATCAACTCCTCCAAATTCCCAACGCTCATCGGAGATCCACGCAGATCATCAACCTTACTCCTATCCTCCTCCGTCTTCTCCTCTTGAGGCTTCAACCTCTCCTGATTCGCCACAAACTCTTCCTCCATTAACAAGTAATCCTTGATTCCGTTCGAGCTTTAACAACCGCAACCATGCACTTCGAGTGCGGCGTCACCGTCGGTACTAGCCGCAGCCTCCGGACCTTTTTTGCTTGCGTTGTTCCGGCCGACGCGTGCCGGTGGTGCTGCTGGTTCGAATTTTTTCTCCTTTTTGTTCGCCATCTTTCCCGATCGCCGGAGTTGTTTTGCGGCTGAATCCCCCGGTTTCTTGACCCATTGGTGATGGTGAAGATGAAAGTACAGAGATTTGTGAGTTAGGGTTTGAGCTTTTGAAGGTTTTCAGTGTCTTTCTGTGCAAGAAATTTAAAGTGAGTATTTGTAGATCGATAGAAACCAGATGTTGAATATTGGGGGGTTTTATCGACCCGGATTGCTAAGCCCCTTAGATTCGGTTGTGGGCTTACAAAAGTTCGTTTATAAAGGTGTACAAAGCCCAGATCGGTCCAAACTGGTTCAGTTTATATACTGGCCCGGTTTTTAATAGTTTGTCTCAAAACAGTTTGGTCCAAATCGGTTCGGGTTAAGAACAACCTGAACCGGTTTTACCGTTTTAGGGTTGAAAACAAATGCACCCAAACCGATTTTGGTCGGGTTCAAAATCGGTTTTAGCGGTTAAACCGGTTTTTTTAATCAAATTTTTTAACTGGGCTCAAATCGGTTCGGGCTAAAACCGATACTTAACACAAAAATCCCAAATTTGTACCAAACCGTCGGATCAGGTTGGACCCAAAGTGTTTCTTTTTTACATCTTTGATTTCCCTTCGAAATAGTTAATACAAATTACTTATTTAATATAATACAATTATCACCAAGTAGTGTGAATAGTGATTTGAGTTTTTTTTTTTTGCCTGTCTTTTTATCTTTTGTATACTTTTACAATTTTACCCCTTAAATTTCAACATTGTACTTACAACCCCCAAAACTTTCTAAAAACTTTATGATCGAGTTTTACGTATTATTTTTATGTATATGTGTGTGTAAATTCAAGTAGATTTATGTTTCTACATAATTTTTTCCAGTAATGAGTCAGGTTAAATGTAATACGTTTTCGTGCTTATTTTGATGTACGTTTTCAGTTGGTATATATTTTGACGTAATTTTTTTATGGAACACTGCGGCAATACACGAGGCAATTTAGTTTTCCAACAAATTATTGATTCTCATGGCAGGCCCACTTGGCGGCCACCTATAAAAGCCCATTAATGAAAGAAAAATGCACCCATCTTTCCCTAGTCATCGACTTCAGCAGAACTTAGGTAACCAAAATTATCATAGTCTCAAAATGGAAAGTAAATAGAATGCATATAGTTTAGGCCGGGTCAATAGCCAACCCGCAAATTATTTATTATAACCAAATAGAATGTATTACACGCATACACCATAGCTAATGACAAACATCCTTACAAGAGCAACAATATCCCTATAGGTTGAAACATACAAATCTAGTTCACAAATTAAGCAACAATAACCATACACTCTTGAAACACAAATAAGCTTAGATATATCATGCTTACTACAACCATTTTCAAGGAAGTGGAACTGCACCACCATCATTTCCAGCACCACCCACCTCCAAGTCCATTAGTGTTACCAATGCCAACTCCTAGGCCAGCTCCTACGCCAACACCAATGCCACCCCCGCCAATGGGTTGTGCATTATTGACCTAACCCTGCAAAGCCACCTAGTCCACCAAAAGCAAACATATTCTTTTGGTCAGTGAGACCAACAACCCCCCTTTGTTGGTCTCACTGGGAATGTCTCTAGCAGTAGTAGTTTGTGCTACTACTGCTAGAACAACGACCAGTAACAAGAAACACGATTTGTCCGTATCTCTTTTATGCTTTATTTTTTATCTACTTAGCTACAAGTGTATGTGTTGATGCGAGAATATGGAATGTGGGAATGCCCTTTTAAACTAACATTGGGTAGTTGGGAACAGTTGAGTGAAGTAAATGACCTTATTTTCTAAGGCCATCTAGTTGGTTGGAAAAGCAATACACTAGTAGAAAACTAGTATTTGGGACCATATTTTCTGTCGTAATTCGTAAACCAACCGCAAATGGCCTTTTTACAACCAAAATGTGATTACAAAAAACCTCCATGTTAATCCAATGGATGCAAATCTTGAGACCGCTTTGCAACCACATTTTTACACTAGTTTGCGAATAAATCTAAACGGCCGCAAAGCTTGTGGCTGGTTTACTGCTGAATCATGTTGGTCGCTAATTATGCGACCGTTCAAATTCAGTTGCAAACCAATCGCAAAATTTCCAGTTTTTCTAATAGTAGTAATATGTCACTCATAAACCATCATTCATAGATTTTCTTTTGTGTTTGGAACATCAATCCGGCCTTTTTATTATCGAAACATATTCATTTTAGTGAACAACGTAATTTCTTAAAGATAGTGTTTCTTTAAATTTGTTGTTAATAATTAGTTTGTGTAAGCCCATGACATTATAACCTAGTGGTATCTTGGAGGTGAGATAAGGCTTAGGACTATTAAGTTCTGGGTTTGATTCCCACAAGGGTTTTTTCTCATATTTATTGAGTTTTCTCCTGAATTAGTATACATATATTATTGCCTAGTGGAGATGGATATGATCAGGTGATTTTGCTGGTGGCACGATGATACTCCAGCGATCCAAATTTTTAGTTAAAAAAAAGTTTGAGTAGAAAAAATGGTGTATTTATTTGAGAACCAATAGTGAAGAATGCATGAGTGGCGTAAAGATGAAGGTAGAGCATGCACTTATTGTGGTCATGCATATGATCTCATCCTCACTACTATATCAAACACCATCAATTCAAATATATGCACATTAATGAGAGTAAGAGAGAGGTGGATCCATGTATTCACCAAAGAAAACGAGTTATAGATCACAGGATTTAACTGGGTTGGTTATTTCTAACTTTAATATTAAAAAAAAGGATATGATTTTCACTAGCCAATCATGCAAATTCCATTAGAGCTTGTTAAAACACTTGTAGCTACTTTATAATTTTATTATTTGCCACGTTTATCTTTCATATGTATAGATAGATTCATTGTTGAATATATTACTATGGAACTATAAATTTTCTATGGCTAATAAATAATTTTGGTTACAAAGAATTATCAAAAATTGCAATTTTAATCTTAGAGAAACACAAAAACTATAAATGAAAATGCAAATTTTTTTTGAAAGGTTAATACACACTTACCTCCAAAGAAGCTATGCTTCTTATCACTGGGCTATAACTCAAATGGCGAAAAATGCAAATTAATTTAATCAAGCAAATGCACACACTCTCTAGGTCATTTCATCAGGGTATCTGCAATGCAAGGGGTCATGAACCCATGCCATATCACCTACCCGAGAAACTGCTCTCAAAAACTCTAAGAAAATTGGCTTTTGGGATGCTCTCAAAGTCTCTTATAATTCATTAAAAATTTGCCGGTAAGGCATATTTATTGATGGATATAATCAACAATCACTTGCCTAAATAAATTTGCGGGTCTTATACGTAATTGTGTAATAGTTATGGATTTGTAAATAGGTCCACGGTCGTTGTGTCAAACTTGTAAACTAGTAACCAAATTTGTATGGTTGTCCTTCCATGAAGTGACGCGTCAATTAGTATAGTCGGATATATAGCCGACGCATGTAAGCGATCAAAGGGTTACGAACTTTAAAACCCTAATTAATCAAATGTCAGTTTCTAGTAATTCTTGATCTTTATTCATCCTTGTTTTATCTCCACAAAAGTGGCAAAAATGGTCTAACCATAGGACCCTTACTAAACTTAAGTTTAATTTAAAATATTCTAACTTTTTTTTTAATGTTTTTGCTATTTTTTCTGTCCTGAAAATGAGTCTTTTATTTTATTTTCTTTTACCACAAAAATTGTGTAGGGATGGCCATTTTTTTAGCTCTTGAATTCCTGTTCAATATATATAAAACCTGCCACCAAAAAAGATAGAAATAAAATCAAATAGAAATATCAAAATCCAGCTAAAACTTTAACGAAAATGGCAGGAGTTGCGGCAGCAAGGTTCCAAAGCGTGCGCACCATGGTTCGCGCCGCAAGCTGTTTTAGGGTCTTGGGCAACAACCCTACACTCACCCAGGTCACCATTTATGTTTGTTGTTAGGTATCAAAAGTAAGGGTCTAGTGCATATGATATAGTGAACGTTTGGCCGTTTAGATTCCAAATATTTGAAATGAATAGATCAATGAGATATCAATAAAATTGAACAAAATATATATGGAACATTTGGTATTTTGGTGCCTAGACGGTTGGTGAACCAAAAGAAGGTGAAAGGGGTTCGTGAATTTATTTTATTTATTTATTTTTTGTGAAGAAATAAAGTTGTATTTTAAAAAGATTTGAAAAAAAAGTCATTCGGCTCTTAAATTTGAATATGCAGTAGCCTAACACAAGAAAGTCAGCCGTTTAAAAGAAAGACCGCAAATATTACGCTTAGTCAAATAATCAAGACCAAATATGCCTTAAATTTCAAAAGAAGTGAGTGGGAGTAAAATATAATTATTACCATAATTCTATGAAATTCACTTTATTTTGTATAATCTTAAAATTTGCGTTTTAAGTATTGGAATTATTAAAATATTGAACAGAATAAACTGCAATTTTACCCTCTGATATTGGGTCCGTAAACACCATTGTTTCCTATTTTCGAAATAAAATTGCTGCCTTCCCCTCATCTATGGGTTTGTTACAAGGGTTTGTTATTGACTTGGTTAAGTAACCAAATACGAAATTAGCATAATACCCTCAATTTACCAAGGGAAGATATTGACCGTTACCTTTCCTGTTTTGAATTTAACGCGTTAGCACCCGGGGTCCAAGATCGATTAACTTGGCCATAGACAGGGTGGGGTGGGGTGTAAGGCGACAATTTTTTGAAAATAGAGGTAACGATGTCAGCGAGCCCAAACACCAGAGGGTAAAATTGCAGTTTACTCTATAGAATACTTAATTTACTTTTGAATACAGAAGTAAAGCTGCTTATAGTGAGGTGGCGCCCGTCCCACCTCACCATTTAACGCCCGCTAACCCATTGTGCCTAGGCGCGTTGAGCCCCCATCTCTGTTAAAATACTAACACTCCATCATCTCTAATGTCCCTTTTTTTAAGCCAACCACAACCAACCATTTATCCATATTTTTTATTCTGTTTTTATTTTTTTAATTTGGTTTACTTAAACCAATACACCCTTTTGAGGATTTAGTTAGTCAAAGCCCTAACGCCCACATGGCCGTGATATGATAAAAACAACTTGCATGTTTAAGTTATTCCATTACGCATGCTCTAAAATTTTGCATTCTCTGGTTTATTAGTTTGTATCATTATATCTTCATTTTCGCTTCTCCAATGCATTTTTTTATACCAACTGCTTATTAAAATTGTTTAATTATTTACACATCATGCTTTAATAACGATAAAAGATTGTTTCGAGAGTATCTGATATTACTTTTCCAAGCCTTAAATCATATTACTTGTAAGCAAATTATAATTTATAAATTAAAAAATATATTAAATCTATTCAAACATTTGAAATTTAAATAGGTGCGATTTTTTAAGCCTCCCACATCACCAGATACAGTTAAACAAGATATCGATGAGCTAAAAGAAAAAGCAGCTGCGGTGAGCATTCTCTCTTGTTAATATTATATACAAGGATGCATGCTAGATACTTACTAATAAAACATGGAAAATGAATACTTTGTGCTAAATGTATCCCTCTTCACTTTTACTAAATGCATCTCCTATCAATTAAGTCTCTACACAGGTAGTATGAAATGGCAAACGTATTTATATGGGTTGTATAAAAGAATAGTACATCTTATACGGCACGTATAGAATGACAACATATGCCAGATCTTATACAAGTTGTATAGGCATATTTTTTAAAGTCAAATCAACAAGGGTTCCATTAAGTAATAGAGGTACATTTAGTGAAACTCATAATGAATACCTAGGTTAGCAAAAGTATTAAGAATGGTTAATAAAATGTGACTGGATTAAAAAAAACAAAGATACATATTACCCAATCATAAATACCATTTGTGCACTTCTTTTTGTTAGACAACAATCGTACCTAGTGAAGTCACACTAATAGTTTATCTATTCACAAAGTATTGGGAGTGTGGTATATAGGCACATCATAACTTTATCCTAACGGATAGAGAGGTTGCTTTCGGGAGACCCACACCTCCAAAAACTCTATCCGCACATACAAAGTAGGTTAGATACATAAAATTTTTCACAACAATTGTTTCATTAAATTTGTTGTGTATAAATAAAGGTGGCGAGTCAATGCAAAGAAGCTGCCGGAAGGAGACCATTCTGAGAAGGCAACAAAATCAGCAACAGAAGCATGGAATGCCACCAAGGATGCTGCAACAAAAGTGCAGAGGACGGTGACCGGAGAAGCTGAAGCATCTGCAGCCACCGTTAAAGAAAATTTTGAAATTGCCAAAAAAAGCATGAACACCAAAAAATAAACTTAAAATTTTTACTTCTTGATGGTGTCTGTAAGTACCTTGTTTATATGTATATCATATATTCATCAAAATTGTTTAGTTCCATTTGTAATATATAACATCCATTGATACCTTATGACAGTTATAAATAAAAAAATATTAACAACTAACAGTTATATATAGTATCAATATTTTAGGTAGCATTTGATATATAGAAATCAGAGGCAGAATGGAATAGACTATTGTGAGGAAATGATAAAAAATGTGTTTGAGTTGGTCAAATAATGGAATCCCCATTACAAATTTATATAAGGCATTTCATTCCTTCTAAAAACCTCAAATTCATTCCATCCACCCCTTTGTCTTTTTTTTTTCATTCGATTCCCCCTCTTACCCTTCATCATCACCACCACCGACAACCCCACCACCCAATCCACCACCCGTCGCAACCCACCACCGCCGACCGCCGCCACCGATCACTGACCATTTAAGTCCTGAAAAACCGATATCAAGTGAAAATCAATAGTTTGGCGGAATCAAACTATTGAACAAATCAAGAACACGAAGAATACTAGCAAACTTGTGTACGTTAACTATTAATCTGGAAAGAAAAAGGTCTGATACAAGTCTTAACACCTAAACTTGCTAATCTTTAACACTCTCTAATACATGGCTCTATGTGAAACGACTCAATGGAATGGCTCACTCTGAATGTCTAATCCTATACTAATGATAAAACATCCTTATGTAGTCTAAGGCCTAGAATTCGGCCCAAATGGCCTAGCCCATCGCAAACCCATATGTTTGTGATGTTAAGCCTAAAACTTGTAAACATATATTTGATACATCAGCCTAACATATTTAGACCCTTCAATCTCCCCCTAGGTGATGCTATCATATGATCTTCGTAACTCTGATGTGGCACTATGATCACCACTTCCGACATACAACATTTTTATCGAAATTTGCAGTTGTTGTAGTGTTGGTGTTTGTTGAGGTTCTTCATTTCTAAACTCTCAAATACTCTTGAAAAAATAAATTTATAGAATTTTCAGGATGTTACATACACGCCACGCAATGCCGATTTTATTCCTTCTTCTTTTCCTTTCCTACCTACCAAACAACACAAAGTGGTAGACCCAAAATATTTTTCCCTAGGATGGGCTAGTATTTTTATTTTTTTTGGAATTCTGATATCTATTAACATGAAATTGGAACATTTTGTCTGGGTCAGTTCACATAATCAATTACATATAAAGTAAAAGAAATCACCTTTTTATTAATCAAGAAATTTTAAAATGGATTTAAAGAAGATAATTTGGATGACATAATGGTGGGGGTGGGGGTTGTAACTAGCAAGTCTAAAAAATGTATAAAGCGCTTAGTAGGTTTGCAAATGAGTCAAGGCGTTTCTGGGCTAGATAACATTGACCCCTTAAATGCTTGAAACGAATTAAATTCGAGCCAAAATTGGATCTTATCTAACAAACAAGATCGAAACTAAGTTGGTTAGTATCGCCAACATAAAAGAGCCTAGTATGCATATATAAAAAGCAAACAAGGCCCCTACCTTGGGCTCTTATGGGACCATCAAGTGGAATTCTTTTAACCTCGTAAGTTAGAACCCAATTGCTGTATACCCGTTTGAAAACGATTAGTATTTTTGCCCCAACAGTTTTAAGCGGAACCGGTTTTGTTCTAAAATCTCCGAACATGATTCTAACAAATTGTTTTTTCTTAACATAAACCGGTTTCTAGTGTAGTGGTTATGAACCGGTTACCGGTTTTTTTGTGAACTTCTACGCCTCTACCTAACTTCGCCCGGTTGTGAGATAGATGTTACGACCCAAATAAGCCTTTTATGCCAATCGGGCTTTCACTGGGCCAAGAGTCTTGTGGCCCAAAATACTTGTGAAGCTATTTTTACCTGTTAGTTTGTTATTTTCTTTATTGGACAAAGTTTTCTTGTTATCAACATGTGTAGAGGTTCTTGTTATTCAATAATCAATACTGCTTTATATATATACAATGAGTGTTGGAAACCCACGAAGCCAACCAATAACATAAGCTTATTATATTTAATTCAAACCAAAAATATACAAGTGTTTATATAATCTTATAGTATATACTTAAGTCAAAGCAAAAATATACAAGTGTTTATGCAGTTTTATAGTCTTCTACTTAAAATTGGCACCGTATTTAGACCCTCTAATTTTGGGTTTATAATCTTTTTTTTGCTAGTGTATTTAAAATACTTCAAAAAAATTGAACTTGTACAAAACCTATTATATATGTTAAAATTCTCATCAGAAGATTTTTTCTTGGGAAATATATGTTACTTATATGAGTTGAATTCGATTATTTCTATATTATGTGTTACGGGTTAACTAAACACATTGCCACATCATCGTCATGTCACTACCACTATTATTAAGAACTTAACCATTAACTAAATACTCGTTAAACAATGTGTTATGCATTAACTAAATATCCGATACCAAAACTAAAAAAATAAAAGAAAGGTGGCGTGTGATTCGTCCCCACATCCATAGGCCCCGCCACCATCCCCTTCTTCCCTTTAACATCACCAACACATTAAAATTTCTCTATTTACGACGGCCGTTAACGAGCCGGTACGTGTACCCAACGTTAACTGATGAGGTGACACCGTTAACAAGCCGCTCGTAAACGGACAACCGCTAGTCCAAAAGATAACTAAATTTAATTTTAGAATAATAAGGAAAAAGCGATTAATATGCGTATAGTAATAAAGACAGGGTTGGAGGGCAACATCGCCGGCTGATCCCCTTCTAATCTTCTTCCTGCTTCCCGCATGCCTACCACGTTACATCTATAAAAATAATAATAATAAATAATAATCTATACTGTATAATAAGAAACCACTATAGGACATTGTCATCATATTAGACCATGTGTTATAGATAATTATTATTTTAGTTTAATTTATTATAATTAATTATAGATAACTCTTTATTAAATATTATTTAGTTTAATATCTTTTTGATAATTATTATTTAGTTTAATCTCTTTTAATTAATTATAGATAACTCTCCTACTAAATATTATTTTGTTTAATATCTTCTACTTAACTATAATAATTATTATTTATTTTAAATTTAATGTATACTTCTCATTTATAACTCTAATAAACTTTAAACTTTTACCATAGTATATATAATGCTAGACATAAAATCGAAAAACATTTTGGATAACATCAATAACTTAAGACATAATATAATTATATGTATAATATACACTTTATAATAAAATAATACCAAACAAAATTAAAAATATAAATTCATTGATTTTACTAACAAAGTATTTTTTAAATTAGATTTATTACGGGTTTTTTTAAATATAATTTATTTTTATCACTCAAATGACTGCTTATTTGTTTCTTGAATAACATATTGACCGCCGTATCTTCTTTTCAATAATCATCTCCGCAATCACCGTATCGCGTACCGAGTATATCCATTATTTTTTTAAATATAATTTTCTTATCATTTGGTACATAAAATCAGTTTTATTCAAGCCGTGTAATACACGAGGGTTTTTTAAGATATAACTTTTTTATTATTTAGTAAACAATACTACATTTATCAACCACGTGTAATACACGTGGTTCTAAAGATATAACTTTTTTCATTATTTGGTATATAAAATTACATTTATTCAACCCGAAAATATGGTTCCTATATAATTTTTTAATATATAAAATTACATTTATACAACGCGTGCAATAAAGAAGGTTTTTAAGATATATTGTTTTATTATTTAGTATATAAAATTCATTTATTCAACCCATGTAATACACGGGGTTATAACTTAGTAATAATAATAATCTATATCTATCTTTACTATATAATAAAAGAAACCTGATTTGGAACACATGTCATTCAATGAGAGCATCAATAATTTTTAGATAAATTTCAAATTGAAAAGATTTAAATATTATCTTAGAATTTTATCTTGATTGTAAATCTAAAATCTAAAATGTGTTTTAAATCTAATCTATAATTTACGGATTTAATTTTAATTTGAAATTATTAAACAAAAACCCATAAAATTAGTAACCATTTAATCAATTAAATGTATTTTTAGAAAAAAAAACCCATTAAGTATTTTCTTCACCAAACCTATTATGTTTTTTTTTCGATTAAAATATTAAATTTAATATTAAAGTAACCTTTATATTTTTGTTTTCAGTAAACCTCTTACGTTTCTTTTTTTAATGTAAAATATAAATTTTTTTTTATAATATAAAATGTAAAATTTATATTAAAGTCACCTTTATATTTCTTTCAACAAACCTCTTATGCTTTCAGTTTTCTTTTTATGAATATAAAATATTAAATTTAATTAATATTAAAGCATTACATAGAACAAATGACTGAGGGCTATTGTTTGTGAAAATTAAAGTTTTATCAAGAATAGAAAAAATTATTAAGATAAGTTTATCATGCCAAATAAGTAATAATTTATTCCTCTTTAATCAAATGAGAATTTTATTTTAAATTAAGTTAAATATTCTAGATATATGTGTTTTAAAACAAGTAAACTCTTAACATACATAATTTTTCCTACTGTAACTAAGATGTATAGGTCTGTGAAGACACATTCGAATGTCATAACTTTTTTTTTAATTAAGATTTACTTAGTTGTCGTATAGTGTCTCATGTCTTTATTGTCGAAATGTTTATGGTTGTTACTGGAGATGAAGATGGAGACTCATGGTGGGTTTTGTGGGTTTTTAAATACATATTAAAAAAGGATCTAAAAAGACTAAAATACTGAAGAAACCCTAGATAACTAGACCAGAGTCAAAGTATATCTATGGAATGGGCTCTGCATAAAAGGGTTAACCCTCCGTTTGGTTTCACGATAGATGATGAATAGAACAATATTCCGGCTAATCCTGCAAAACAGAACACCGTTAGCTCGCCACGGGGAGAAGAGGGTTCTCTCCGTGACCACCCTCCGGCGTGAGAATAAGTACAGGTAGTCGGAAGTAAGTATTGTAAGTGAGAGAGTAGTTGAGAGTGAATACCTTTCCTTGAACTCCAAGTTACTTATTTATAGCCGGTGTTTGGCGCCAAAAAGAGAGATTTTTAACTTTAACGGAATCTTTTGTTATTACGTTAACGTTTGTTGGCAATCTGTTAGTGCACACGGATCGTGAGCTCATTAGCGGTTGAGAGGCGCCACGTTTCAACATCAGATCACTACATCTTATAAATGTGAGCATGCCATCACCGTGATCTTCCTCAGCCGTCCAGATGCTGCCATGTGGCAATCGGTTATAACCGAAAAGATGCTTGCACGATTGGGTGTTAATGGCTTCTAGAAGGTTTCACAGCTGTAATCCATCTATTATTCGCCCCGTGTACATTCTGTTACAACAGAAAAGATTCCCTTTCCTTCTGCACCAAGTTAAGGATTTTGCTAAGGAAAAGTTTCGGGATTTACTGTTTCCTTGCGCAAGAAGCGCAAGTTAGTTAACTGATCTTCCTTCTTTTCCTTGCTGCTTAGCGCAACGTTTGGTGGATGCTTGCTTTGATATAAATATCTGCGCAAGGTTTGCGCATGGAGCATTATCAAACAAGAATGTTCAAGGTAACTTTGAACCTTGCGCGAGCCCGCGCAAGTAGTTAAATGAGTATTATCAACAAGATGTTCAAGTTAACTTTGAACCTTGCGCGAGCCCGCGCAAGGTAGTTAAATGAAGTATTATCAAACAAGAATGTTCAAGGTTAACTTTGAACCTTGCACTAGCCCGCGCAAGGTAGTTAAATGAAGCATTTATCAAACAAGAATGTTAAAGGTTAACTTTGAACCTTGCGCGAGCCCGCGCAAGGTAGTTAATGAAGCATTATCAACAAGAAGTTCAAGGTTAACTTTGAACCTTGCGCAAGCCCGCGCAAGGTAGTTAAATGAAGCATTTATCCAAAGAGAGTGTTCAAAGTTAACTTTGAACCTTGCGCGAGCCCGCGCACGGTAGTTAAATGACGCTTTCCTCTCTTGGATATTTGGCGCAGAATTCTAATAAATCTTATTTTGGCAAAGAAGTTTGCGCGCAGTTTTCTTAAAAGTTATTAATGGGTATGGTTTCCTTGATTGGCGCAAGGTTTTTGGGACCATACCCCTTCAAGTCCCCCCAGTCCAGTGTTCTCCTATGTAAGAATAAAAAGTAGGCGGAGCACTGGACTTAAGATAAATGTGTTGCGTAGGTAAGGACTAGCTTTTTGTTGCTTTATGCATCTTGATGACGTGTCGTAAGTGAATTTTGAAAAAGTATTTGAATTTCAAATATGCTTAGACACGTGTCACTTATCTGGATGGTGTAGTTGGTGACGACACACGTTATTGAGACGTGGTGGTACTGTTGACAGGATGTCAAGGGTACATGTCTTACCGTATTCAATGCTTTTTAGCGACACTCGCGCGTGTGGGGCGGTTACTGTTCCCCACTCGCCCCTGCGGTTACTTGGGTATACGTGACGGTCGCAAAAGTCGCTGCAGTCAAATCGTGCATTAATTGCAGTTAGTATATAAAGGGATAAACGATCCATTTGCTTCCTCACCCAATTATAACTTGAGAGAAATTTGTGTTCAAAAATTCCGGCGACCTTCAAAGTTTTCTACGTTTTCTTCAAAGTTCGAGTTATGGCCACCGGTGCAAGTTCTGCTGAGATGTCGTCGTCAAGATTGCCACCGCTAAAGTGGTTGAAGAAAGATTTTGATAATCTTGCCACCAGTTTCCTTTTCGCTCCGTCCTGGAAAGCGTTTTTTCCGGAGGCGAATGCCAAGGCGGCTGATGCGCCGGCCGTCTACATTACATTATTTTTCGACTATTTTGCCGAATGGAACTTCCGGCTGCCGGTGACCCATTTCTTGCTGCAAATTCTTGGATTTTACAAGATTCACATTTCTAGTTGAGCCCGATGGGAATGGTGAGGATCCGGCATTTTGAGTTCATTTGCGATCATGCAGATCGTGCCGTCGGTCGAGAAGTTTAGAGTTTTCTACCAGCTGCGCTGCTCGTTGGGTTTTTATTCGTTCCAACAGCGTGTGCAAGCCAAATGATTGTTGTTGGTGCCGCCGAAGTCTTACCACAACTGGAAGCAGAAGTTCTTCTTTATCAAGGCGGCGGTGATCCCGATGAATATGACATTCCGGGGCAGTGATAAGATCGAGCTGGAGACCCTTCCCATACCTACCGACGAGGTATGGTATCAAGATATTAAAGATGTGCCCAATATTGTTTTACCGGAGAGGGCCCTCATCGCTGCCGGGATGAGTATTTTCTGGAAGAAGGAACGCCGAGAAAAACCGGTGTATACAGAAGATGGAACCGGTATGTGTTAACTTCTTAGCAATATCTTTCAATAGATATGTATTGATGCAAAAATGTTTATGTAGCTGCGCCTCTCTACTTGGTCTCTTTCAAGAGAGAGAAAGGAAAAATGGCCGTCGTGCCTATTGCTGATGGTGAGGACACTTGGTTCTCACAAATCTTGGGGAACTTTGAGTTGCCCAAGCAGGAGGATCTGGAGGCGCAACCATGTTCGAAGACTGGTAATTAAGTCCATACAAAGCCTAAGTTGATATTGCAATATAACTTAATGGCGCAACCTTTACTCAATATGATTGATTATGTAAGTGATTTGCTAAACTTGGGCGTAGGCCCTGATTCGAGGAAGAAGAAGAAACCAACTGCTGCTGCAGCTGTTGCGCCTCCCCCTTTCAACCCAAAGCAAAAAACCAAGCCATCAGCTGCTGCGAAAGCTGAGGGCAAGAAAGGTACACTTCCCGTATCTGACTCTTGGTGCAATTATGTGGTGGTGTCGGACTCACTGGAGGGTCTTGCGCCTGTAGGTTTGAAGAAACCGAAGCCAGAACCCGTTGACACCTCATCTCTTCCTGCTGCGAACCCAATGATCTTTTGGAAATACCTTCTAGCTCGGAAGAGGCGTTGAAGCGTACTAAGAAGAGGAAGGATGCGGAGACTAAAACTCCTGCGCCAACCAAAGTTGCGCGCCCGCGCATTGGTAAGAAGGGCAATCTGGATGCCTTTGCAAAGAAGTTCTCACCTGGTACGTTTAGTTTGTTGCGCATTTCTGTCATAAAAGTTGCGCAGAATCTGATACTTGGTATTTGTTGATATGCTTTGCAGAGAAAATGGTGAAGGCTGCGCCGACCACCTCATCTGCTATACCATCACCGCGCAGGCCTGAGAATGTTGAGGGAGATGCGATGCAAGAAACTCCTGTTCCTGAAGCCGGCCCCATCGTCCCAGAACATATTAAGAAAGTGGTTCCAGAAGAAGAGCCCAAAAATTTTGATACTGAGAATCCTGTTGGCGAGCAGGTTAAAGATACGGCTACAGATGTTGGGGAACCGTCAAGGTTGATATCCAAGGGAGCCGGACCTTCAACACAAAGCGAAGGCTTTGTGTTTGTTGAGGATTCGGAGGGGGAATTGTCACACCCCGACCCGCAGCGGAAAAGGTGATCGGGGCAGATTGGGTTATCATCAAAGCTCATGACATTTATTATAACGTTTCATATTTATTATTACAATTTAAAGGGAAACATACAATCATAATTACATCATGTCCTACACATCATTCTAGCCTTCATTATTTTCTTCTAAGGCATTTCCTATGTTTTCCTTGCTTCATCATGTTCACCTGTATCATGTGTAAAAATGGTTTTTGGATCAACAAAAAGTTGGCGAGTGAATCCTATGAAAACATTTGAACAAGTTTATTGAATTGATTATAAAATAAGGTGCATAACCACATATGAGTAAATATAGATGTAAACATATTCACAAAACACTTAATATCAGATAATGCATACACATACAATAATAAATTGTTTTGAGGCACGCGTTGCTCAACCCGTCTCTCACGAGGAACTGATGGGCCTGATGAATGAGTTTTAAGGCACGCGTTGTTCTACGAACTGATGGGCCTAATGAATGATTTGCATACAACTTGACAATATGTAATACATAACTACAAACAATATTTACATTCTAAGTTTAAATCATAATATGGTATGGCACGAGTTTAAATAAACGAATTAATTTTAGTGACACATGACACACCCCAAAACGTGTAATTAAAAAGGGGAGTTGTAAGATTCACTCACATTGGGTGCGTTCGGTTGATGATGTTGAATGCGCACGAAGTTTGATTTAACCACGAGTGAAACTAACCTAGATAATAACATAATGGTTCGGTAAATAAGCGGATTTTATTAATCAATTTTAGTAGGATTATTGGATATATTTTTGTGAGTTTAAGGCTATTTTCTAACTTTAAAAATGTTATTTTTAAGTATTTTTAATTTAAATAAATAAATAAAAGTAATAAAAAAAATGTTTATTTTTGACTGTTGACCATTGACTTGTTTGACCGTTGACTTGTTGACTTGTTGACCGGTTCGGTCGTGTATGTGATATGTGCTGGGTGAGACTCGAACCGGTGACCTCCCGTACGCGTGCACGCAGCTCTACCAACTGAGCTACGTGTCTAACCCGAAATATTTCTGTTTTTAATTATATTTATATACTAATTAGATTAATCCGAAAATCATTTATTTAAAAACGATTTAATTGCATGGAACTTCTCATAACCGCCTGACAATGCCTCTGATCCTTTGGCAAGAATACTTATATATAGGAAGTACCAGCGGCGTATCCACCATATTCTTGTCAAATTTTCATTGGTTTTATCAGTAAGTTATGATTGGTTCTATGATGTGACTCTAGAACATAAATAAACACCACAACCAATGTCTGAGTCCTAATTCTGATAGTATACATGTTTGATTGGTGACATAATCCCATTTCTTTAAATGACGAGATGATATAAATGCTAGATCAGTGAGTATAAAACGAACTTCAACCAAGAAATTACTAATCCTACATGGAACTTATCATAACCGCCTGACAATGCCTCTGATCCTTTAGCAAGAATACTTATATATAGGAAGTACCAGCGGCGCATCCACCATATTTTTGGCAAATTTTCATTGGTTTTATCAGTAAGTTATGATTGGTTCTATGATGTGACTCTAGAACATAAATAAACACAACAACCAATATCTGAGTCCCAAAATTTGATAGCATACATGTTTGAATGGTGACAGTTCCTCTCTTGTTTGTTGTGATGGAGAGGTTAGTCTATGTAGAAATGGAACACAATCCAATTTCTTTAGATGATGATATGATATGAATGTTAAATCAGTGAATGTAACACAAATTTCAACCAAGACAATACTAAATCCTACATGGAACTTCTCATAACCGCCTGATAATGTCTCTGATCCTTTGACAAGAATACTTATATATAGGAAGTACCAGCGGCGTATCCACCATATTCTCGTCAAATTTTCATTGGTTTTATCAGTAAGTTATGATTAGTTCTATGTGACTCTAATACATAAATAAACACACAAACCAAAACTTGAGTCTTAATTCTGATAATATACATGTTTGAATGATGACAATACCTCTCTCGTTTGTTATGATGGAGAGGTTAGTCTATGTAGAAATGGAACACAATCCAATTTCTTTAAAAAATGAGATGATATGAATGCTAAATCAGTGAGTATAACACAAACTTCAACCAGAACAATACTAAATCCTACATGGAACTTCTCATAACCGCCTGATAATGCCTCTGATCCTTTGGCAAGAATACTTATATATAGGAAGTACCAGCGGCGTATCCACCATATTCTTGTAAAATTTTCATTGGCTTTATCCGCAAGTTATGATTAGTTCTATGTGACTCTAATACATAAATAAACACAATCAACCAAAGCTTGAGTCTTACTTCTGATTGTATACATGTTTGAATGGTGACAGTACCTCTCTCGTTTGTTATGATGGAGAGGTTAGTCCTTGTGGAAGTGAGACATAGCTCAACTTCTTTAAATGATGAAATTGAAATACATTGAAATGTATGATGAACAAACTTCGACCAAGACATTACTAAATCCTACATGGAACTTCTCATAACCGCCTGATAATGCCTCTGATCCTTTGACAAGAATACTTATATATAGGAAGTACCAGCGGCGTATCCACCATATTCTTGTCAAATTTTCATTGACTTTATCCGCAAGTTATGATTAGTTCTATGTGACTCTAAAACAAACTCAACAATCAAAACTTGAGTCTTAATTCTGATAGTATACATGTTTGAATGATGACAATACCTCTCTCGTTTGTTATGATGGAGAGGTTAGTCTATGTAGAAATGGAACACAATCCAATTTATTTAAATGATGAGATGCTATAAATGCTAAATCAGTGAGTACAAAACAAACTTCAATCAAGACAATACTAAATTTTACATGGAACTTCTCATAACCGCCAGATAATGCCTCTGATCCTTTGGCAAGAATACTTATATATAGGAAGTACCAGCGGCGTATCCACCATATTTTTGTAAAATTTTCATTGGCTTTATCCGCAAGTTATGATTAGTTCTATGTGACTCTAATACATAAATAAACACAATCAACCAAAGCTTGAGTCTTACTTCTGATTGTATACATGTTTGAATGATGACAGTACCTCTCTCGTTTGTTATGATGGAGAGGTTAGTCCTTGTGGAAGTGAGACATAGCTCAACTTCTTTAAATGATGAAATTGAAATACATTGAAATGTATGATGAACAAACTTCGACCAAGACATTACTAAATCCTACATGGAACTTCTCATAACCGCCTGATAATGCCTCTGATCCTTTGACAAGAATACTTATATATAGGAAGTACCAGCGGCGTATCCACCATATTCTTGTCAAATTTTCATTGACTTTATCCGCAAGTTATGATTAGTTCTATGTGACTCTAAAACAACACAACAATCAAAACTTGAGTCTTAATTCTGATAGTATACATGTTTGAATGATGACAATACCTCTCTCGTTTGTTATGATGGAGAGGTTAGTCTATGTAGAAATGGAACACAATCCAATTTATTTAAATGATGAGATGCTATAAATGCTAAATCAGTGAGTACAAAACAAACTTCAATCAAGACAATACTAAATTTTACATGGAACTTCTCATAACCGCCAGATAATGCCTCTAATCCTTTGGCAAGAATACTTATATATAGGAAGTACCAGCGGCGTATCCACCATATTCTTGTAAAATTTTCATTGGCTTTATCCGCAAGTTATGATTAGTTATATGTGACTCTAATACATAAATAAACACAATCAAACAAAGCTTGAGATAACATAAAGAAAAACATAAAAACTAAACGGTTGGAGTTAAATCTTGATTTTTGGTGAAGGGGACCAGTTGGGTGGTTTCGTTTGGGTCGTCATTATCTTCAACAGGATTGGCGTTGATGTTGAAAACTCTTCCTCTTGCTGGTGGCCTAGCGATTAGGTTTCCTTGATTTGCTTGGTTAACTGGGTTTGCTTGAGCTTGGGCGTTTATGATGTTAACCAATCGAGGGCATGTGTTTCTAAAGTGGGTAGGGTCGCCACAATTGAAACAAGTTCGAACATATGGGAACATGGGGTATTGGGGTTGTTGATAGGTTTGGATCATGTTTTGAGTAGGGGAGAGATTTGGTTTTTAGAGGTGCGGAAGCCTTGCTCAAATGACCATAGCGTCCACAATTCGCACATAGTCGACAAGGTAAGGTAGATGGATGGTGATAAAAATAAGTGTTACATCGAGGGTGAGGTCCAAGGTATGGTTTCTTATTTGGGTAAGTTGAGTTGGGTGCTACTTGAGTGATTGGGATAGCTTGGATGGGTAGGGCTTGTGAAATTGGTTGATTACGTTGGGTGACAGCGAAAAGTTGCCCATCTCGTTTTCTCTTTAAAATGGGTTGAGAGGGGGATTCAGTTTGGGTGGAGTTGGAGGTTTCAGTCGATGCTTTATCCTTCTTCTTCTTCTCCTTGAAGTCTTTGTTCCGTATGTGGTTCTCGGTGAGCTCTGTAGCTAACTCCATTGCGGCTTCCAAGGTTACAGGTGTGGTACTTATTACAGTCTTGATTTTTTACGGAAGACCTCGAATGTAGTGCTCGATCAAACGGTAGAGGGGAGTGAACAAGTTGGGAACCATTTGATTTAACTCAAGGAATCTTTTGTTGTATGTGGTGTGGTCGCCTTCCTTTTGCTTCAACGAATTGAACTCATCTTCTAATTTCTTGATTTCGCTCATTGGGAAAAACCGTCTGGTCATGATTTCTTCAATTCATCCCAAGTTAAAGTCATAGCATCTTCAACACCTCGTTTGGCCTTCTCTGTATTCCACCAAGTAAGTGCTATTCAAATAAACGACCAGTAGCATATCGCACTTTGCGATCATCGGGGCAATCGCAATTTAGAAAAGTGTTCTCCATTTCTTCAAACCAATGGAGGAGAGCGGTGACACCTTCAGTCCCTTCGTATTTTGGAGGGTCGCAGGATTTGAAATGCTTGTAGGTGCATTTAGTGGTATTTGGGGGAGGGTTGATAACATTTTGATCTTCTTGGTTGACAGGATTAGCGGTAAGGCTTGTTGATTTGAACTACAATGTTGGGTATTACGACAGCCATTTGTTGAGCGATTAGGGCAGCCATGCGCTCGCGGCTTTTCCTGCTCTCATCTTCCTACGAGCGAGGCTAGAAGACATCTACAAGGAATACATATCAAGAGTATGAGTTGGATGTTTTTGGGATCATGGGTCGTATTTAGGAATGAACATTCATAAAATAAATATAACATAATAAATCTACTACATCCATAGGATGTCTTGGGCTTTGCTCGTAATTGGGCATTGCATGCCGCCATACTTCACCTTCGTAATCATGTGGGCCCCCATGAATACCGGGTTTTTCATATGGTTCACATGTGTTAGCCTGGTTACGTACACTAAAACCCGGAGAAAATCGAGAAATATGTAACGTATGATATTCGGAATGTGTCCAGGTGTGGACACGGTGACACCTCAAAGTGGGGTTAGTTCGAACGACGTTTGGTGTGGCATGCTTTGGCCTAATAGGTCCTTTGTACTCTCATCGTTAGTCCCCAGGTAGGCAAACTGGTCCGTTATATTGGATTTATACGAATGCCAACCTAGACAGGACGTTCCGACTACCGGTACTTGTACCCTTACAGTTACTACATGCCCGTCGCAGAACTCACTTTGATGAGATTTGAAAAATAAAAATGCGACAAAATCTTTGAATAACGAAAGTATGAAGATGATTTGAATATGTGAACATTGAAATATGTATGATGAATGTGTATGTAAGTATGTATGTTTGACTGTAAGTATAAACAAATATGAAACAAATAAATATCATAAGTTTGCATGTAACCACATAAACAATTAAAATCTAGCCAACTATAGTATAGGCTCTAAGGGTCTAATAACCTATCCTATATCCCTATAGTCATGGCTCTGATACCAATCTGTCACACCCCGACCCGAAGCGGAAAAGGTGATCCGGGCATGATTGGGTTATCATCAAAGCTCATGACATTTATTATAACGTTTCATATTTATTATTACAATTTAAAGGGAAACATACAATTATAATTAGATCATGTCCTACACATCATTCTAGCCTTCATTATTTTCTTCTAAGGCATTTCCTATGTTTTCCTTGCTTCATCCTGTTCACCTGTATCATGTGTAAAAATGGTTTTTGGATCAACAAAAAGTTGGCGAGTGAATCCTATGAAAACATTTGAACAAGTTTATTGAATTGATTATAAAATAAGGTGCATAACCACATATGAGTAAATATAGATGTAAACATATTCACAAAACACTTAATATCAGATAATGCACACACATACAATAATAAATTGTTTTGAGGCACGCGTTGCTCAACCCGTCTCTGACGAGGAACTGATGGGCCTAATGAATGAGTTTTAAGGCACGCGTTGTTCTACGAACTGATGGGCCTAATGAATGATTTGCATACAACTTGACAATATGTAATACATAACTACAAACAATATTAACATTCTAAGGTTAAATTATAATATGGTATGGCACGAGTTTAAATAACGAATTAATTTTAGTGACACATGACACACCCCAAAACGTGTAATTAAAAAAGGGAGTTGTAAGATTCACTCACATTGGGTGCGTTCGGTTGATGATGTTGAATGCGCACGAAGTTTGATTTAACCACGAGTGAAACTAACCTAGATAATAACATAATGGTTCGGTAAATAAGCGGATTTTATTAATCAATTTTAGTAGGATTATTGGATATATTTTTGTGAGTTTAAGGCTATTTTCTAACTTTAAAAATGTTATTTTTAAGTATTTTTAATTTAAATAAATAAATAAAAGTAATAAAAAAAGTGTTTATTTTTAATGTTGACCATTGACTTGTTGACTTGTTGACCGGTTCGGTCGTGTATGTGATATGCGCTGGGTGAGACTCGAACCGGTGACCTCCCGTACGCGTGCACGCAGCTCTACCAACTGAGCTACGTGTCTAACCCGAAATATTTCTGTTTTTAATTATATTTATATACTAATTAGATTAATTCGAAAATCATTTATTTAAAAACGATTTAATTGCATGACTCGGTGCTCGCACAGGTCTCGAACCCGGTACCTGTGGTTTAGTTTGACACACAGTCCACCGCTGGACTGTGTGTCTAACTTGGTAAATAATCTGGTTTTTATTATACTTATAAACAAACTGGATAAATTCATTTTTGTCCTTATATAAAAAGTTTGATAATTGCCAGAGCCGGTGCGGTAGTCTGGACTCGAACCCGTGACGTATGATTTAAACACGCACACAGTCCACCACTGGACTGTGTGTCTATCTTGGTTATTATTCCGGTTTTCATTAAACTTAAAATCTATTTGCGAGTGAATCCGGTTCAGTTTTAAAAAGGAACATTTTTATTAAGGCGAGTGTGCGTGTGACAAGAATCGAACTCGGGACGTATGCGTGTTTATTTGCACACAGTCCACCGCTGGACTGTGTGTCTAACCCGAGATATAACTTGATTTAAATTATATATATATATATTACTGAAAACTTCATCTTCTTCGTTAAGCTTAATCCAGAACCAATGTCCGACTGGTTCGACGATTTAATCAAGTTCTTTAGTGTGTTGTGATTAATTACATATGGGATTAATAAAAAGAATGAGAGAGATTAGGTATAAGATATACCGACAGAGATCCCCTGTTTCGCCGGCGAGTTTCCGATTACCGCAGGTTATTCCAGCGACGTGTGTCTTGCGGCAGAGGGTCTTCAGGAAGCTTGAGGTGAGTGTGGGTGGCTTCGGTATGAGCTCTAGGTGTTCTGTTTTTAGAGTAAGGCACAGAGGTGAAGGGGTTCGGTTTTCCGGCGAGTTGCAGAAAGTTTCCGGCGAGTGAAATTACGTCGAGAATGGGTGTGATTGTGAGCGAAAAGGCTATCAGAGGTTAGAGGGTGCATTTATAGGAAAGAATCGAGATGCATGTGGTCTGATTTCAGTCTTGATTCGTCGGTCAATAAGTTTTCCGGTCGGTTATGACTGATGTCGCGGACTGGACATCGGTTATAACCGATGTAATAGTTAATGCTTCGGTTAAATCAGAAGAAACCGTCCAATCTCGGCGAAATCGTCGGGATTTCCGACGACTGCGATTTGGGCGCGTTAGTTTGAATTCGAGATTTATGTTATGTATTAATTGTTTTCAATAATGAACAAGAAACACAAGTGGCGGAGTGGTTGAGCGCGTGTGAGTTAAAGCTTTGTTGATAACTGGTTGACCCGGGTTCGAAACCCGGCTTCAGCCTTTTATTTTTATTTCATTATTTTTAATACTTTTTCAAATGTAACTTTTATATTCTAATATATTTATTAATTATGTATCATTTAAAATTAATTTGGGCATTAAATACGCAACGAAATTTTTAACTGATTGTTCGGTTAATAAACGGAGCGGGTTTGGTAAATCCGGTTTTTGACGGATGTTACAGGAATCGCCTATTCGCCCAGAGGAGACGCCTGGGGACTATTATTATCGCTCTTATTCTGAGAGACGGGCCTCTACGATTCATCAACTCGTGTGGAAGGTTAAGCAGGGCGATGTTTTTACTGATTGGCACTCCTGTAGGGAGTGGTATAAAGGCATCTTCCCGCCGCGGAGGTGAAGCGCCAGGAGGAAAAAGACCATGAAGCTACTTACGAGTCATATCTGCAAGAGTCTGCCCTTGCCTCGTCCACCATAAATAGAATTGTGCGCGAATGGTGTAGTATGAACAAGGAGTGAGACGAGGTTGAGCTTGAGAAAGCGAAGGCCAAGCTTGAGAAAGAGAAGACGTTGAAGATGCTTGTTAATTTTGAGGCCGAAAAGGCCCAATTTGAGAAAGAGAAGAAGACTGAAGAATGGGTTGCGCTATCTTGGAAGCGCAAGTGTGAGGCTTCTGCTGCGCAATATGCGGACGAACGCAAGCGCTTTGTGGAGGCTTGCGAGCGTGACAACAAAGAAAAAACTTCTCTGGGCAATGAAATTGAGAAACTCAAAAAAGAGAAAGCTGATGCAGTTGCGGCAGCAGAAGAGGCGCGCTCACATAGAGAAAGGAGTGAGCAGAATGAGGTATCAACCAAAATGACTCTTCTTCTTAAGAATAAAGAAATTGATGATCTAACTGCTATGCTTTTTGACCAGGAGCGGCTGCAAGCTGAGGTTGACAGTTTGAAAAAAGATGTCAACCTTCACCCAACAGAGAAAGCCGAGTTGATCCGCCGTTTGACTGAAGGCGAACAAAAACTTAACGACATGGAGGTCGCTTGCGCTACCGCAGAAAGCTTAACCGAATCCCTCATGAACCAGCTTACCTGGTTGCGGGAGTACGAGATTGTGGAGGTAATATTCACTTTTCTTTATACATGTCTGGTTTGATTGTCGTATCATATACTGATTGTGTTTGTGTACATATCGCAAATGGCATCCTTAACTCTACGGAGTTGGATGAGAGAGTGGCAGAATTAATGATAGCGGCGCGCAATGACAGGCATGCCGAGGGCCATAGAGAATGTACTTTGCACGTGGCCCATGCGCTGAAGACTGAATGGGATACCAGCCGTGCTGCCACGCAGGGGCTAAATACTGCCGCCATTTATTCTGCTGCCAAGGAAAAATATGATCAATTGCAAATTCCGATTATGGACCTTGTGGACACCGCGCTGCAGCAAGACGACTTTGTTGATAAGCTAAAGGAGATCTTTTCTTCAGCAGAGAAGCAGGCGGGAACCAAGTCCATAGAATAGGAAATTTGTAATTTTTACTGTATGATAATTTGTAACGTTGCGCTTCTGCGCAAGTATTGTGAATATAATATATTTCAGTTTTACAATGTTGCATGGAACCAATTACTTGTGTAGGATAGACAAATGAACAATTTCTTTTCTCATGTGTGAGCGTAAGTATTAAATTAGCTTGTGGCTCATGAGTTTGTGTTTTTGTTTATCCAAAGGAATTGCATGCATTTGTAAATGAACATATATAAGACTGTAAGTAGTGGCAAAGTATTTTATTCATACTGACAAAGCGCAAGACTATGGCTGCCACTAAGATTACATAACAAAATAAAGTAAGCAGTCTCGTTACGCAACGCTCAGAAGTTGCTTAGAGGACTGAGATTACATTAACATCGGCGCAGTTGCTAGGCGTTCCAGGTTCGAGGAACGCTGGATCCGTCCATACGCTTCAGAGTGTACGCGCCTTTTTCCAATACTTCATTTATTACGTATGGACCTTCCCATCGCGGGGCTAACTTTCCCGGTTTTTTGGCATTCGACGCTTCATTATCGCGAAGAACAAAGTCACCAGGCAAAAAGGAACAGATGCGCACTCTTTTGTTGTAATACTTTTCAAGCTGGGACTTGTATTTAGCTTCGTGAATCGCTGCATTTTCTCGGCGCTCTTCTAATAAGTCTAGGTCGATGCGCCTTTGTTCTTCGTTATCTTGTTCTTTCCAAAGCTAGCATTCTTGGAGACGGTAACCCAATTTCGGCAGGAATCACAGCTTCCGTGCCGTACACAAGGCTAAAAGGAGTTTCTCCAGTGCTAGTCTTGGGAATAGTTTGGTGTGCCCACAAGATGCTAGGCAATTCGTCAACCCACCCCCGCCGTGCCGTGCCAAGGCGGGCCTTGATACCGTCGACCAACTGTTTGTTTATGCTTTCAACTTGACCATTTGCTTGTGGGTGTGCAACAGAAGGAAAACATGTTGGATTCCCATTTCGGTCATCCATGTTTGCAACTCTTCAGCCATTAAATTTGTACCGTTGTCTGTAATAATGCGCATGGGCAGACCAAAACGGCAAATAATGTATTCCCAAATGAATTTGCGAATTACCATCGCTGTAGTAGAAGCTAAAGGTTTGGCTTCAACCCATTTAGTGAAGTAATCAACCGCAACGATGATAAACTTTACTGCACCGGGCGCATCTAGAAATGGTCCCACTAAATCAATGGCCCATTGTTGAAATGGCCAAGTGTTGTGACGGGTACCAAAGGATTCTTTGGGCGCAACGTTTTAGGGGCATGCCTTTGGCAGGACATGCACTTGCGCAAGATCTCTACCGCGTCAACGTACATTCCGGGCCAATAATACCCTGCGCTTTTTATTTTGGCTACGACCATGCGCGGCCCAGAATGTATGCCACATAGTCCCTCATGAATCTCCCTGATCAGGTATTGCGCGTCATGTTTGTCAACACAGCGGAGCGAAGGACCCATGTAAGAGCGTTGGTACAGAATACCTTCAATCATTTCATAATTGAGGGCTTTGCATCGTAACTTTCGTGCTTGCGCTCTATCTTCTGGTAAAGAACCATGCAACAGATACATCTATAGGAGTCATCCATGATGGATCTCCTACTTCGACCATTGTCACTTGCCTGAGAGGGACTGATGGATTACTTAAAACCTCGATGCGAACTTCTTTTGCCAAATGCTTGAAACTAGTTGCAGCAAGTTTACTTAGAGCGTCAGCATGTTTGTTTTCTGCTTCGCTTGACGTGTGTGATTTTAAATTGTTGGAACTGTGCTATAAGAGCCTTGGCTTGCGCCAAGTATAGAGCCATGATATCTCCCTTTGCATCGTACGTTCCAACTACTTGCTCAGCAACTAATAATGAATCAACATGGGCTTCTAAATTTGTTGCGCCCATTTTGATAGCGAGGCGTAAGCCTGCTAGGAAAGCTTCATATTCGGCCTCGTTGTTGGTGCTTTTAAAATCCAACCGAATTGCATATGTGAATTCTGCTCCCTCTGGACTCATTAATCGAAGACCTGCTCCAGCCCCATCACTGTTTGATGCGCCATCTGTAAACAATGTCCAGGCTCTGTTGTCGATGACTGGGACTGGGTTTTGGATTGCTTGGCATTCTTCAAGCTTATCAGCAGGATTTTCAGCGATGAAATCTGCCAAAACTTGGCCTTTGATAGCTGGTCTAGGTTTATAATAGATGTTATAACCTCCCAATTCTATTGCCCATTTCGCAAGTCCTCCAGAAACGTCTGGTTTGGCCAGGACTTGGCCAATGTGAAAGTTTGTTAAAACTGTAATAACATGTCCAGAAAAGTATCTTCGTAGCCTGCGCGAAGCATGGACCAATGCTAAAACTAATTTCTCCATGATTGAATACCTTGTCTCTGGATCGTTCAACATCTTGCTGATATAATAAATTGGAGACTGGTCCCCTTCGCGTTCTACCAACAAGACAACACCTATTGCTACCTCAGATGCAACAAGATATAAGACCATGGGTTCTTTTTCTCGAGGAGCAGTAAGTGTGGGGAGTTGAACTAAACAATCTTTCATCTGCTGGAAAGCTTAATCAGCTTCAGGAGTCCATGCGAACTCTTTGCTCTTCGTACAATTGCGCAAGGTTCGAATAAATGGATAAGATTTTGCAGCATGATTGGCGAGGAAGCGGTTTAGCGCAGTTAACCTTCCAGCCAAACGTTGCATCTCTTTGATGGTAGTAGGAGAAGACATTTTTTGTATTGTATCGACCTTTTCGGGATTAACTTTGAAACCGTCTTTGGTGACGATGAAACCCAAAAATTTGCCCTCCTCCATGCCGAAGGAGCATTCGCTGGGATTTAACTTTAGATTTACCTCGCGCAGAGAATTAAAAGTTCTTTGGATGTTGTCTAGCATAGTGTCTTTCTGAATTACTCATAATGACCAAATCATCAATGTAGACTTCCACAGTTTTCCCATTGTCATCTCCAAACACTGTATCCATCAATCTTTGATAAGTAGCTCCCGCATTGCGGAGACCAAAAGGCATCTTGGTATAACAAAAAATGCCCTTCTCCGTGCGAAAAGCGGTTTTATCTTCGTCTTCTTTTTTCATCAAGACTTGATGATAACCTTTATAACAATCTAGAAAACATTTCCAGGGAAAGGAAGCTAATGAGTCAACATTTTTGTCAATCTCAGGAAGAGAATAACAATCTTTTGGACACGCCTTGTTTAGATCTTTAAAATCTACGCACATCCGCCATCCGCCATTATGTTTCTTTACCATGTGTTAACCAGAAAAACAAACGACGTTTGTTTTAAAGGTTGAACTTGTAGCAAAACATGAACATAAAGGTTGGTTTTTGCCGATTTCATAGTGAAAGGTAAGGAGTGCAATTTGGGTATAACATAAAGGTCGATTTTTGTAATTTAGTCTATTAATAGTGGTAAAAAAAATTTAAGTTTCTATGGGTATAACATAAAGGTTGATGGGACACTCATGGTGGGTTTTGTGGGTTTTTTAAATATATATTAAAAAAGGATCTAAAAAGACTAAAATACCCTCACATATGTTAACCAGAAAAACAAACGGCGTTTGTTTTAAAGGTTGAACCTGTAGCAAAACATGAACATAAAGGTTGGTTTTTGTCGATTTCATAGTGAAAGGTACGGAGTGCAGTTTGGGTATAACATAAAGGTTGATTTTTGTAATTTAGTATATTAGTAGTGGTAAAAAAATTTAAGTTTCTATCACAAATCCTAAAACAAATAACAAATCATATTATTATGAACGACTATACAAACTTCAATATTTATTTCGTATTTGGTTTGCATATTACTCTATATTATATATACTAAGATCATATTATCAACATATTTTTTTATTTCACATTATAATTATATTCACCCCGTATATTAAACGGGGCAATAACCTAGTAATATTAATAATATAAATATATTATTATTATTATTATTATTGAATAAGACGAAACTAGGATTTCTGATAACAGTTCATAGACTCTAACTGATAATAACAATAACATTAATAGATGGATGTTATAAAAGTTTGAGATTTTTAGTAATGGCAAAAGGTAACAAACATAAACCAAACAAACTATGTATAAGTACCTATAACTTTAATATATTTATAAAAGTTTGAGATTTTTAGAGTGGATGAGTAAAAAAAACAACTATAATATAAATTTAAAGACAAAAGCATATAAGTAAATTCGATTATTAGTATTAGTATTAGAGATGGTAATGGGTCGGGTTCCGGTCGGGTATAAGTAATCCCATACTCATACTCGGTTGTAAAATTGTGTCCCATACCCGACCCAATACCCGTTGGGTATTTGTCGGGTAATTACCCGTTGGGTACCGGGTATACCCGCGGGTATCGGGTATACCCATTAGTTGTAAAAAGATATATGTTCGGATTTCCAAATACATATTTTGCTATTATAAATTTAAAATATATATTACATGCATATAAGTTTTATCATAAATTTATAATAACTTTATAATACTTATACACCTATGTGTATATAATTCATAACATACAAAATATAAATATTGTTATCAAATACATATACTAAACGAAAATTTATTTTTTCACATTATAAGCATACTAAAATAAATCATTAATAGATAAGGGTTAATGAAAATAAAAATATACATTAAAAACCCGGTTATATGATCGGGTATATATTCGGGTAAACGGGTATGTGGTTTCGGGTTATCGGGTCAGGTATCACCTAATCCCATACCCGACCCATACCCACGAAAATTTTTAAAACTAAACCCATACCCTGGTATCACCAATTGTTCACACGTAAGAATTTATTCTCACATATGTACACGCCTAAGTTTGTCTTGAGTTTGTTTATCAACTTATCCTCAGTGACGAAGCTTAAAATTTTCGACCGGTGGTCGAAAACGTATATACCTAAAAAACTGTATAAAATCGGGGGTCGAAAATGTATATTTCCAAAAAAATTTATAAGAAAACTACATACTCTCCACTACTGAGTGAAAAGTTCGAGAAGTCTACCGCCCCTCTCACCCACTAGAAGTTACGCCCCTGCTTACACTCGAACTCTTTTAGTCACAACTCAATTTAATTTTTTGATAAACCGATCCCAAGTAATTTATACACCTATGATCCATGATCCTGCACTCCTAGCATCGACAAATGGGTTATCCATTGCAACATTTTCGATGATATAAATAACTTTTAATGTCACCGCTTTGTCGTATAAAAATTCTACACATATATATTATATAAATACTTTATTTCATTTACTAGTCAGCTTTAGTTTAAATATTTTGTAGTATAGTAAAATTTGTCATGGTTGAAAATGGTTGCACGTGAACTTAAGTGGATCTAAGCATGTATGCTTACGTGGATATTATTTATTGGATGATAAAAGTCTTGTAACGGCGGTGACGCTATTTGAACTCTGGAATTGGAGATTGATCGGACGGATGAAATTGCACGATGAGTTGCATCAGAGGTGAGAGAATTGAGAAAGGACACGTGGCGAGAGGAGAAGAGAGGCACCGTTTGAAAAAGAATCCAGACAAAGAAACAAACCCTACCACACTCCTTATCTCCTCTTGTTTGTCCTCTCTTCCAAGCTAACCTCTTCCTCAAAATAAATATATGCTTACTTCATATATAAATTATGTATAATGTATAATAATAGAACTAATTACTATTATTAGTATATTAATATAAATTTATTTATTTAAATAGTAAGACAAAATGTATTAAAATATGTTAATGATTTGTCCTTGCAAGCCCTATAGGAATTTATATGATTAATGTTTCATTTGGTATGTCATTTCATATTAGAGTTTTTTAGTTTCTTCATACTTCAACACCATTAATCCTTTCTCTATGAAAGTATACTTTGGCTATGGTTTGTGAGTTAATAGATTGAAACATTATTTCTACATAGAACCATTAATTAAATGGTACACTATTCATTTTTTGATTGATGGTGGTTCTCATGGATTAAACAACGATTATCACGACCCTCCTATTTGATAATTTTAAGACAAAAATAAATTAAAAAAATAAAGGGACTAGTGGTTTGGTTCATGACCACACCCTTAGGGTAGTGGTTTTGAATGATGGATTAAAGATAGATGGCATGATGTCTATGTGGAGGGTCATGACCACACCCTATAGGTGGTGGTCTATTTACAAACACAAAACCTTTAAATATTTGGGTTTGAAACAGTGGCGGAGCTAGCCTAAAAATTCAAGGGTATTCCATTTTTTTATTAGGGGTATCCTTTGTATAAAATATAAAAACTTTACACTACGTAGACGGAGTTGAAGAGTATTTTTACATTAACGAAGACGAAGTTGAGGGATGGCCTGGACTATCCCTCCTTGTACATCACCTGCGCCCTTGGTTTCAAAATGTTAAGTTCAAGTCTCGTAGACGGAAAAGATTAAATGAAATTTACTGTTAAAAAATAAAACAATAGTTAGAGATGTTCAACAAGATGGGGCACATAGTGACAACAAATAGTGGTTTTCCTCATCATGCTCAATAGCACATTTTAATCTTTTATTTTATTTATTGTTTAAGGTTTAGGGATGTTTGATTTGTTGCAATATGATTAGACCATGAGTAATAGGGAAGTATAGGGGTGTGAAGTGATTTGATAATGCCCTTAACATTATCTTTGTGGGCTTTATATAGGCATGAAGAGAATGGGCATTTCTAGTATAATGCCCAATGGGGATAACAAATTTAGAAAGTAATGATGGAATGAGGCATAAAGGAACGGGTTGTAACATCCGTAAAAAAAAACCGGATTTACCAAACCCGCTCCGTTTATTAACCGAACAATCAGTTAAAAATTTCGTTGCGTATTTAATGCCCAAATTATTTTTAAACGATACATAATTAATAAGTATATTGGAATATATAATTTACATTTGAAAAAGTATTAAAAATAATGAAATAAAAATAAATCAATGCTGCCGGGTTTCGAACCCGGGTCAGCCAGCGAATTCAGCAATGACTTAACACACACACGCTCAACCACTGCGCCACTTGTGTTTCTTATTCATTATTAGAAACAATTAATACATAACCTAAATCTCAAATTCAAAACCGACGCGCCCAATCGTAGTCGTCGGAAATCCCGGCGATTTCGCCGAGATTGGACGGTTTCTTCTGTTTTAACCGAAGCCTTAACTATTACATCGGTTATAACCGACGTCTGAACCCGCGACGCAAGTCATAACATCCGGAAAACTTATTGACCGACGAATCAAGACGGAAAACGGACCAAATTCGTCAATGTTCTGCCCTATAAATACCCCCTCTAACCTCTGTTAGCTTTTTCGCTCACAATCACACTCTTTCCCGACGTAATTTCACTCGCCGGAGAATTTCTGCAACTCGCCGGAAAACCGAACCTTTTCACCTCTGTGCATCACTCTAAAAACTAAACACCCAGAGCTCATACCGAAGCCACCCACACTCATCTCAAGCTCCCTGAAGACCCTCTGCCACAGGACACACGTCGCCGGAATAACTTGCTATCACCGGAGTTTCGCCGGCGAAACAGAGGAGCCACTGTTCGGTATATCTTACATTTAATCTCTCGTTCTTTTTATTTATCGCACATGTAATTAATCACAACACACTAAGGAACATGATTAAAATCGTTGAACCAGTCAGACACCGATTCTGGTTAAGTCCAACGAAGAAGACGAAGTTTCAGTATTGTATATGTTTAATTAAAATCAAGATATATCTCGGGTTAGACACACAGTCCAGCTGTGGACTGTGTGCAAATAAAACACGCTTACGTCCCGAGTTCGATTCTTGTCCCACGCACACTCGCCTTAATAAAAATGTTCTTTTTTTTAACCGAACCGGATTCACTGCAATAGATGTTAAGTTTAATAAAAACTGGAATAATAACCAAGATAGACACACAGTCCAGTGGTGGACTGTGTGAACGTTTAAATCACATGTCACGAGTTCGAGTCCAGACTACCGCATTGGTCCGGACAATTATCAAACTTTTTATATAAGGCAGAAATGAAATTATTTAGTTTGTATATAAGTGTAATAAAAAATTAGATTATTTAACAAGTTAGACACACAGTCCACTGTAACATCCGTCCAAAAACGGATTTACCAAACCCGCTCCGTTTATCAACCGAACAGTCAGTCAAATTTTTTCGTTGCGAATTAAATGCCCAAAATAATTTTAAACGATCCGTAATCACTTATTATGCGGGATATATATTTAGTTTTTGAAAAACTGATAAAAATAACAAAATAAAAATGTTTTAATCATGCCGGGTTTCGAACTCGGGTCTCTACCGGTTCAACCAAACACTTAACTCACACACCGTAAACCACTCCGCCACTTTGATTTTCTGTTAAGTAAATGGATTTATTATATCAAATATTGATGTGCGGAATTCAAACTCAGTCAACTCGCGCCCCAAACAGCTGTCGTCGGAAATTCCGACGACTTCGCCCATAAATTACGCAATCGCTCAATTTAACCAATTAGTTGACTCCAGCGACAGCTAGCCAACGTCTGGAAACCGCGTCATCATCCAAAATCGCCGGAGAACAGTTGACTTCGAATATAGACCGAATTCAGACCCCATTCATCTCGTTGCTACCCTATAAATACACCCACAACTCGCCAGAAGTTTTTCACACTCAAATCGCACCCTTTCTCGGCGAAAAATCACTCGCCGGAGATTCTTGATACTTCGCCGGAAAAACGTATCAGTAATCTCTGAGCTTACTGAACCCCCTAAACCTCCACCGAAGTCACCCACAACCTTTTCAAGCCTTCGGAAGACTCTCTGCTGCAAGATACTTGTCGCCGGAAAAAGACTTCTGTCGCCGGAGTTCTGCCGGAAAACAGAGTAAACTCAGTCGGTACCCTTCACGCCTAATTCCTTTCCTTTTTACTTTTATCTCGTTTGTAAATGATCATTTAACGCTAAAAGAAACATGAATCAACTTTCTGAACCAGTCCGTCGTCACTTCCGGTTAAAACCGGTGAAGAAGACGAAGTTTAGTAATGGTTAAGTATAATTAAATTCAAGTTATTAACCGGGTTAGACACACAGTCCAGCGGTGGACTGTGTGCACTTTTAACGATAAGGTCACGAGTTCGATTCCGGTTTCACACACGCCGCCTCGATAAAAATCCTTTTTTTTTTTTTACAAACTGAACCGGAGTCGCCTGGAGTATATGTTAAGTATATTGATAACCGGGTTACAACCAAGTGTGACACACAGTCCAGCGGTGGAGTGTGTGTCCGCTAACCCACAGGTCCCGGGTTCGAGACCTGTGGAGCGCACCGGTTATTGAGATTAAATTCGTTTTTAATAATAAATGATTTCTGTTAATTCTAATTAATATATATATATAATTAAAATCGGATATATAACGGGTTAGACACGTAGCTCAGTTGGTAGAGCTGCGTGCACGCGTACGGGAGGTCTCGGGTTCGAGCCTCACCCGGCGCACAACAATATGCTATAAACCGGTCAACGATAGTCAAAGTCAACGGTCAACGTGTACTGTAGCAATAAAATAAAATATTTTTTTATTATTTTTATTTAATTATTTTAATTAAAAATCAATTATAAATACTTAAAAATAACATTTTTAAGGTTAGAAAATAGCCTCCAACTCACAAAAATACACCCAACAATCCTACTAAAATAGATTAATAAAACCCGTTTACTTACCGAACCATTATGCGATTTATCTAGGTTTAATCTCACTTGTGGTTAAAACCACTTCGCGTGCAATCAACGTCATCAACCGAACGCACCCAATGTGAGTGAATCTTACAATCTCCCCTTTTAAATTACACGTTTTGGGGTGTGTCATGTGTTATGAAATAATTAATTTATTTATTTAAACTTGTGCCATACCACATCGTGACTTAAACTTAGATTGATTTATTGTTGTGATTTACTTATATTCCGTTTGTCAAAATACATGAAACTCATACATTAAGCCCATCAGTTCCTCGTGGGAAACGAGTAGAACATCGCGTGTTTCATTTCAAATTCATTATTGTTCATGTGTGTTGTGTTATTCATATTATCATGTTTATGCAATTCATTCATCAGGCCCCTCAGTTCCTCGTAAGAGACGAGTTGAGCATCGCGTGCCTTTAATTGTTCCATTATTATTCATGAGTGTTTCATTTAACATTCTATGATTGCCGATTAAGTTACATCTATTTTTACTCATGTATGGTTGTGCACATATTTCATAATCAATTTAAATAAATTGTTCAAAAGTTTTCCATAGGATTCACTCGCCAACATTATGTTGATCCAAAAACCTTTTTACACATGATACAGGTGAACAGGTTGAAGGAAGAAAAACATAGGATATGCCTTAGAAGAGAACCAAGAAGCTTAGACTGATAGTTAGAAGATGTTGTATAATTTATTTCCATTAAATTGTATTAATGAATATGAAACATATAATAAATGTCATGAGCTTTGATGATAACCCAATTATGCCCCGATCACCTTTTCCGCTGCGGGTCGGGGTGTGACAGATTGGTATCAGAGCCATGACTATAGGGATATAGGATAGGTTATTAGACCCTTGAAACCTATACTATAGTCTGCCTAAATTTAAATTGATTAGGTGGTTACATACAAACTTGTGATATTTATTTGTTTCATATTTGTTTATATTTCAGTCAAACATAGATGCTCATATACATATTCATTATACATATATACATATTCATTATACATATATCGATGTTCATGTATTCAATTTATTTTCATACTCTCAATATCCAAAGATTTTGTGCAATTTTCAATTCTCATCAAAGTAAGTTCTGCGACGGGCATGTAGTAACTGGAAGGGTACAAGTACCGGTAGTCGGAACGTCCTGTCTAGGTTGGCATTCGTATAAATCCAAAATAACGGACCAGTTTGCCTACCTGGGGACTAACGATGAGAGTACGACGGACCTATTAGGCCAAAGCATGCCACACCAAACGTCGTTCGAACTAACCTCACTTTGAGATGTCACCGTGTCTACACCTGGACACATTCCGAACATCACACGTTGTATACATATCTCTCGATTTTCTCCGGGTTTTGTGAACGCAACCAGGCAGAAACCGTGCGAACCATATGAAAAACCGGTATTCATGGGGGCCCACATGATTACACAGGTAAAGTATGGCGGCATGACGGGCCTAACAGCAAGCAAAACCCAAGACATCCTATGGATGTAGTAGATTTATTTTTCTATATTTAATTTATGAACGTTCAATCCCAAACTCGACCCACGATCCCAAAGGCATCCAACTCATACTCTTGACATGTATTCCTTGTAGATGTCTTCTAGCCTCGCTCGTAGGAAAATGAGAGCAGGAAAAGCCCGTGAACGCATGGCTACCCAAATCGCTCAACAAATGGCTGCCGTAATACCCAATATTATAATCCAAGTTCAACAAGCACTTACCAATAATCCCATCAATCAAGCAAACCAAAACATTTTCAACTCTCCCCCAAATACCACTAAATGCACCTACAAGCATTTCAAATCATGCGACCCTCCGAAATACAAAGGGACTGAAGGCGTCACCGCTCTCCTCCATTGGTTTGAAGAAATGGAGAACACATTTCTAAATTGCGATTGCCCTGGCGATCGCAAAGTGCGATATGCTACCGGTCGATTATATGGGATAGCACTTACTTGGTGGAATACAGAGAAGGCCAAACGAGGTGTTGAAGATGCTATGTCCTTAACTTGGAACGAATTGAAGGAAATCATGACCAGACGATTTTGCCCAAGGAGCGAAATCAAGAAGTTAGAAGATGAATTTTACTCATTGAAGCAAATAGAAGGAGACCACATCACCTACAACAAAAGGTTTCTCGAATTACATCAAATGGTTCCCAACATGTTCACTCCCCTCTACCGTTTGATCGAGCACTACATTCATGGTCTTCCGTCAAAGATTCAAGACCCTGTAATAAGTACCAAGCCTGCAACTTTGGAAGCAGCAATGGAGCTAGCAACAGAGCTCACCGAGAACCGAATCCGAAACAAAGACTTCAAGGAGGAGAAGAAAAAGGATAAAGAATCGACTGAAGCCTCCGACTCCACTCAACCCGAATCCCCTTCTCAACCCAATCCTAAGAGAAGAAGAGTCGGGCGACTCTTCGCTGCTACTCAACGAAATCACCCAGCTTTTCACGCCATACCCATCCGAGCTATCCCAATCACCCAAGTGGCACCCAACTCAACTTACCCAAATAAGAAACCATATCTTGGACCTCACCCTCGATGCAACAACTGTTTTTATCACCATCCCCTTACCCTACTTTGTCGTCTATGTGCAACTTGTGGACGCTATGGTCATTTGAGCAATGTTTGTCGCACCTTTCAAGACCAAACCTCTTCCCCTACTCAAAACATGGCCCAAACTTATCATCAACCCCAACACCCCATGTTCCCATATGCTCGAGCTTGCTTCAATTGTGGCGACCCTACCCACCTTAGAAACACATGCCCTGAATTGGTTAACGTTATCAACACTCGAGCCCAATCAAACCCAGTTAACCAAGTAAACCAAGCAAACCCAGCTCCACCGCCAGCAAGAGGAAGAGTCTTCAATATCAACGCCAATCCTGTCGAAGATATTGACGGCCCAAACAAAGATACTCAGCTAGTCTTCTTCGCCGGAGATCCAGATTCAACTCTTATCGTTTAGTTTTTATGTTTTTCCATGTATAGACTGTTAGAGAAATTATTGGATATTATATATATTGTTTTCAGTATATGCAATTTCATAGGCCGCCGCTCCCCATTACCTATGAGCGTGAGCTGTTCCCCATTACCTATGAGCGTGAACCTGGCGTGCCCACCTTTATTGTCATTTTCAGTACATACATACGATCGGCTCCGCTTGATTGAGCCTTGATCGCACATACATTTTTCATTATCAGTATCTTGTGGTTGTTGTGTTTGATATAAAGTCGCATAGAACTAATCATAACACGCGGATAAAGTCAATGAGAATTTGACAAGAATATGGTGGATACGCCGCTGGTACTTCCTATATATAAGTATTCTTGTCAAAAGATCAGAGGCATTATCTGGCGATTATGAGAGGTTCCATGCATAGGCTGTTGTGTGATTGTTGTTTAAGTTTATCATTTTCAGTATATGCAATTTCATAGGCCGCCGCTCCCCATTACCTATGAGCGTGAGCTGTTCCCCATTACCTATGAGCGTGAACCAGGCGTTGCCAACATAAGATCGGCTCCGTTCGATTGAGCCTTGATCTCACATACAATTTCATTCTCAATACATACAATACGATCGGCTCCGTTTGATTGAGCCTTGATCGCACAGACAATTTCATTATCAGTGTGTTGTTGTGTTTGTAGTAGAGTCGCATCGAACTAACCATAACTTGCGGATAAAGTCAATGAAAATTTGACAAGGATATGGTGGATACGCCGCTGGTACTTCCTATATATAAGTATTCTTGTCAAGTGATCGGAGGCATTATCAGGCGGTTATGAGAGGTTCCATGCATAGGCTGTTTGTGTGGTTAAGTTATTCATTTTCAGTACATGCAATACGATCGGCTCCGTTCGATTGAGCCTTGATCACACAGATATATTTCATTTCAGTATTTTATGTTTGATTGGTTGTAGAGTTGTAGGACTAATCATAATTCACTGATAAAACCAATGAAAATTTGACAAGAATATGGTGGATACGCCGCTGGTACTTCCTATATATAAGTATTCTTGCCAAAGGATCAGAGGCATTATCAGGCGGTTATGAGAAGTTCCATGTAGGATTTAGTATTGCCTTGGTTGAAATTATGTTACATTCATATCATCTCACTATTTAAAGAAATTGGATTGTGATCCATTTCTATATAGACTAACCTCTCCATCATAACGAACGAGAGAGGAACTGTCACCATTCAAACATATATGCTATCAGAATGTGGATACAATTGTTAGTTGTTGTGTTTATTTGTGTAGATTGTAGAATTTCTGCCTTAGGATATAACCCTAAGCATATTCAAACTCTTATGCATGATATCATTTTAGCGAATCATTCCTGCTTAACAATATTTATACAGTAGGCAACAAAAAGCGATTCCTGTATTAGGATACTTAACCTTTACAAGGAACGTTACCGCCTCAAACAAAAACCTAAACCCTAATTTTCTTCTAAAAATGTAACCGGCAAACTCAACACCATCATTCTTTTAGCCAATTATATCCCTAATTAAATTTCGGGACGAAATTTCTAAAAAGCAGGGGATACTGTAACATCCGTCCAAAAACGGATTTACCAAACCCGCTCCGTTTATCAACCGAACAGTCAGTCAAATTTTTTCGTTGCGAATTAAATGCCCAAAATAATTTTAAACGATCCGTAATCACTTATTATGCGGGGATATATATTTAGTTTTTGAAAAACTGATAAAAATAACAAAATAAAAATGTTTTAATCATGCCGGGTTTCGAACTCGGGTCTCTACCGGTTCAACCAAACACTTAACTCACACACCGTAAACCACTCCGCCACTTTGATTTTCTGTTAAGTAAATGGATTTATTATATCAAATATTGATGTGCGGAATTCAAACTCAGTCAACTCGCGCCCCAAACAGCTGTCGTCGGAAATTCCGACGACTTCGCCCATAAATTACGCAATCGCTCAATTTAACCAATTAGTTGACTCCAGCGACAGCTAGCCAACGTCTGGAAACCGCGTCATCATCCAAAATCGCCGGAGAACAGTTGACTTCGAATATAGACCGAATTCAGACCCCATTCATCTCGTTGCTACCCTATAAATACACCCACAACTCGCCAGAAGTTTTTCACACTCAAATCGCACCCTTTCTCGGCGAAAAATCACTCGCCGGAGATTCTTGATACTTCGCCGGAAAAACGTATCAGTAATCTCTGAGCTTACTGAACCCCCTAAACCTCCACCGAAGTCACCCACAACCTTTTCAAGCCTTCGGAAGACTCTCTGCTGCAAGATACTTGTCGCCGGAAAAAGACTTCTGTCGCCGGAGTTCTGCCGGAAAACAGAGTAAACTCAGTCGGTACCCTTCACGCCTAATTCCTTTCCTTTTTACTTTTATCTCGTTTGTAAATGATCATTTAACGCTAAAAGAAACATGAATCAACTTTCTGAACCAGTCCGTCGTCACTTCCGGTTAAAACCGGTGAAGAAGACGAAGTTTAGTAATGGTTAAGTATAATTAAATTCAAGTTATTAACCGGGTTAGACACACAGTCCAGCGGTGGACTGTGTGCACTTTTAACGATAAGGTCACGAGTTCGATTCCGGTTTCACACACGCCGCCTCGATAAAAATCCTTTTTTTTTTTTTTACAAACTGAACCGGAGTCGCCTGGAGTATATGTTAAGTATATTGATAACCGGGTTACAACCAAGTGTGACACACAGTCCAGCGGTGGAGTGTGTGTCCGCTAACCCACAGGTCCCGGGTTCGAGACCTGTGGAGCGCACCGGTTATTGAGATTAAATTCGTTTTTAATAATAAATGATTTCTGTTAATTCTAATTAATATATATATATAATTAAAATCGGATATATAACGGGTTAGACACGTAGCTCAGTTGGTAGAGCTGCGTGCACGCGTACGGGAGGTCTCGGGTTCGAGCCTCACCCGGCGCACAACAATATGCTATAAACCGGTCAACGATAGTCAAAGTCAACGGTCAACGTGTACTGTAGCAATAAAATAAAATATTTTTTTATTATTTTTATTTAATTATTTTAATTAAAAATCAATTATAAATACTTAAAAATAACATTTTTAAGGTTAGAAAATAGCCTCCAACTCACAAAAATACACCCAACAATCCTACTAAAATAGATTAATAAAACCCGTTTACTTACCGAACCATTATGCGATTTATCTAGGTTTAATCTCACTTGTGGTTAAAACCACTTCGCGTGCAATCAACGTCATCAACCGAACGCACCCAATGTGAGTGAATCTTACAATCTCCCCTTTTAAATTACACGTTTTGGGGTGTGTCATGTGTTATGAAATAATTAATTTATTTATTTAAACTTGTGCCATACCACATCGTGACTTAAACTTAGATTGATTTATTGTTGTGATTTACTTATATTCCGTTTGTCAAAATACATGAAACTCATACATTAAGCCCATCAGTTCCTCGTGGGAAACGAGTAGAACATCGCGTGTTTCATTTCAAATTCATTATTGTTCATGTGTGTTGTGTTATTCATATTATCATGTTTATGCAATTCATTCATCAGGCCCCTCAGTTCCTCGTAAGAGACGAGTTGAGCATCGCGTGCCTTTAATTGTTCCATTATTATTCATGAGTGTTTCATTTAACATTCTATGATTGCCGATTAAGTTACATCTATTTTTACTCATGTATGGTTGTGCACATATTTCATAATCAATTTAAATAAATTGTTCAAAAGTTTTCCATAGGATTCACTCGCCAACATTATGTTGATCCAAAAACCTTTTTACACATGATACAGGTGAACAGGTTGAAGGAAGAAAAACATAGGATATGCCTTAGAAGAGAACCAAGAAGCTTAGACTGATAGTTAGAAGATGTTGTATAATTTATTTCCATTAAATTGTATTAATGAATATGAAACATATAATAAATGTCATGAGCTTTGATGATAACCCAATTATGCCCCGATCACCTTTTCCGCTGCGGGTCGGGGTGTGACAGATTGGTATCAGAGCCATGACTATAGGGATATAGGATAGGTTATTAGACCCTTGAAACCTATACTATAGTCTGCCTAAATTTAAATTGATTAGGTGGTTACATACAAACTTGTGATATTTATTTGTTTCATATTTGTTTATATTTCAGTCAAACATAGATGCTCATATACATATTCATTATACATATATACATATTCATTATACATATATCGATGTTCATGTATTCAATTTATTTTCATACTCTCAATATCCAAAGATTTTGTGCAATTTTCAATTCTCATCAAAGTAAGTTCTGCGACGGGCATGTAGTAACTGGAAGGGTACAAGTACCGGTAGTCGGAACGTCCTGTCTAGGTTGGCATTCGTATAAATCCAAAATAACGGACCAGTTTGCCTACCTGGGGACTAACGATGAGAGTACGACGGACCTATTAGGCCAAAGCATGCCACACCAAACGTCGTTCGAACTAACCTCACTTTGAGATGTCACCGTGTCTACACCTGGACACATTCCGAACATCACACGTTGTATACATATCTCTCGATTTTCTCCGGGTTTTGTGAACGCAACCAGGCAGAAACCGTGCGAACCATATGAAAAACCGGTATTCATGGGGGCCCACATGATTACACAGGTAAAGTATGGCGGCATGACGGGCCTAACAGCAAGCAAAACCCAAGACATCCTATGGATGTAGTAGATTTATTTTTCTATATTTAATTTATGAACGTTCAATCCCAAACTCGACCCACGATCCCAAAGGCATCCAACTCATACTCTTGACATGTATTCCTTGTAGATGTCTTCTAGCCTCGCTCGTAGGAAAATGAGAGCAGGAAAAGCCCGTGAACGCATGGCTACCCAAATCGCTCAACAAATGGCTGCCGTAATACCCAATATTATAATCCAAGTTCAACAAGCACTTACCAATAATCCCATCAATCAAGCAAACCAAAACATTTTCAACTCTCCCCCAAATACCACTAAATGCACCTACAAGCATTTCAAATCATGCGACCCTCCGAAATACAAAGGGACTGAAGGCGTCACCGCTCTCCTCCATTGGTTTGAAGAAATGGAGAACACATTTCTAAATTGCGATTGCCCTGGCGATCGCAAAGTGCGATATGCTACCGGTCGATTATATGGGATAGCACTTACTTGGTGGAATACAGAGAAGGCCAAACGAGGTGTTGAAGATGCTATGTCCTTAACTTGGAACGAATTGAAGGAAATCATGACCAGACGATTTTGCCCAAGGAGCGAAATCAAGAAGTTAGAAGATGAATTTTACTCATTGAAGCAAATAGAAGGAGACCACATCACCTACAACAAAAGGTTTCTCGAATTACATCAAATGGTTCCCAACATGTTCACTCCCCTCTACCGTTTGATCGAGCACTACATTCATGGTCTTCCGTCAAAGATTCAAGACCCTGTAATAAGTACCAAGCCTGCAACTTTGGAAGCAGCAATGGAGCTAGCAACAGAGCTCACCGAGAACCGAATCCGAAACAAAGACTTCAAGGAGGAGAAGAAAAAGGATAAAGAATCGACTGAAGCCTCCGACTCCACTCAACCCGAATCCCCTTCTCAACCCAATCCTAAGAGAAGAAGAGTCGGGCGACTCTTCGCTGCTACTCAACGAAATCACCCAGCTTTTCACGCCATACCCATCCGAGCTATCCCAATCACCCAAGTGGCACCCAACTCAACTTACCCAAATAAGAAACCATATCTTGGACCTCACCCTCGATGCAACAACTGTTTTTATCACCATCCCCTTACCCTACTTTGTCGTCTATGTGCAACTTGTGGACGCTATGGTCATTTGAGCAATGTTTGTCGCACCTTTCAAGACCAAACCTCTTCCCCTACTCAAAACATGGCCCAAACTTATCATCAACCCCAACACCCCATGTTCCCATATGCTCGAGCTTGCTTCAATTGTGGCGACCCTACCCACCTTAGAAACACATGCCCTGAATTGGTTAACGTTATCAACACTCGAGCCCAATCAAACCCAGTTAACCAAGTAAACCAAGCAAACCCAGCTCCACCGCCAGCAAGAGGAAGAGTCTTCAATATCAACGCCAATCCTGTCGAAGATATTGACGGCCCAAACAAAGATACTCAGCTAGTCTTCTTCGCCGGAGATCCAGATTCAACTCTTATCGTTTAGTTTTTATGTTTTTCCATGTATAGACTGTTAGAGAAATTATTGGATATTATATATATTGTTTTCAGTATATGCAATTTCATAGGCCGCCGCTCCCCATTACCTATGAGCGTGAGCTGTTCCCCATTACCTATGAGCGTGAACCTGGCGTGCCCACCTTTATTGTCATTTTCAGTACATACATACGATCGGCTCCGCTTGATTGAGCCTTGATCGCACATACATTTTTCATTATCAGTATCTTGTGGTTGTTGTGTTTGATATAAAGTCGCATAGAACTAATCATAACACGCGGATAAAGTCAATGAGAATTTGACAAGAATATGGTGGATACGCCGCTGGTACTTCCTATATATAAGTATTCTTGTCAAAAGATCAGAGGCATTATCTGGCGATTATGAGAGGTTCCATGCATAGGCTGTTGTGTGATTGTTGTTTAAGTTTATCATTTTCAGTATATGCAATTTCATAGGCCGCCGCTCCCCATTACCTATGAGCGTGAGCTGTTCCCCATTACCTATGAGCGTGAACCAGGCGTTGCCAACATAAGATCGGCTCCGTTCGATTGAGCCTTGATCTCACATACAATTTCATTCTCAATACATACAATACGATCGGCTCCGTTTGATTGAGCCTTGATCGCACAGACAATTTCATTATCAGTGTGTTGTTGTGTTTGTAGTAGAGTCGCATCGAACTAACCATAACTTGCGGATAAAGTCAATGAAAATTTGACAAGGATATGGTGGATACGCCGCTGGTACTTCCTATATATAAGTATTCTTGTCAAGTGATCGGAGGCATTATCAGGCGGTTATGAGAGGTTCCATGCATAGGCTGTTTGTGTGGTTAAGTTATTCATTTTCAGTACATGCAATACGATCGGCTCCGTTCGATTGAGCCTTGATCACACAGATATATTTCATTTCAGTATTTTATGTTTGATTGGTTGTAGAGTTGTAGGACTAATCATAATTCACTGATAAAACCAATGAAAATTTGACAAGAATATGGTGGATACGCCGCTGGTACTTCCTATATATAAGTATTCTTGCCAAAGGATCAGAGGCATTATCAGGCGGTTATGAGAAGTTCCATGTAGGATTTAGTATTGCCTTGGTTGAAATTATGTTACATTCATATCATCTCACTATTTAAAGAAATTGGATTGTGATCCATTTCTATATAGACTAACCTCTCCATCATAACGAACGAGAGAGGAACTGTCACCATTCAAACATATATGCTATCAGAATGTGGATACAATTGTTAGTTGTTGTGTTTATTTGTGTAGATTGTAGAATTTCTGCCTTAGGATATAACCCTAAGCATATTCAAACTCTTATGCATGATATCATTTTAGCGAATCATTCCTGCTTAACAATATTTATACAGTAGGCAACAAAAAGCGATTCCTGTATTAGGATACTTAACCTTTACAAGGAACGTTACCGCCTCAAACAAAAACCTAAACCCTAATTTTCTTCTAAAAATGTAACCGGCAAACTCAACACCATCATTCTTTTAGCCAATTATATCCCTAATTAAATTTCGGGACGAAATTTCTAAAAAGCAGGGGATACTGTAACATCCGTCCAAAAACGGATTTACCAAACCCGCTCCGTTTATCAACCGAACAGTCAGTCAAATTTTTTCGTTGCGAATTAAATGCCCAAAATAATTTTAAACGATCCGTAATCACTTATTATGCGGGGATATATATTTAGTTTTTGAAAAACTGATAAAAATAACAAAATAAAAATGTTTTAATCATGCCGGGTTTCGAACTCGGGTCTCTACCGGTTCAACCAAACACTTAACTCACACACCGTAAACCACTCCGCCACTTTGATTTTCTGTTAAGTAAATGGATTTATTATATCAAATATTGATGTGCGGAATTCAAACTCAGTCAACTCGCGCCCCAAACAGCTGTCGTCGGAAATTCCGACGACTTCGCCCATAAATTACGCAATCGCTCAATTTAACCAATTAGTTGACTCCAGCGACAGCTAGCCAACGTCTGGAAACCGCGTCATCATCCAAAATCGCCGGAGAACAGTTGACTTCGAATATAGACCGAATTCAGACCCCATTCATCTCGTTGCTACCCTATAAATACACCCACAACTCGCCAGAAGTTTTTCACACTCAAATCGCACCCTTTCTCGGCGAAAAATCACTCGCCGGAGATTCTTGATACTTCGCCGGAAAAACGTATCAGTAATCTCTGAGCTTACTGAACCCCCTAAACCTCCACCGAAGTCACCCACAACCTTTTCAAGCCTTCGGAAGACTCTCTGCTGCAAGATACTTGTCGCCGGAAAAAGACTTCTGTCGCCGGAGTTCTGCCGGAAAACAGAGTAAACTCAGTCGGTACCCTTCACGCCTAATTCCTTTCCTTTTTACTTTTATCTCGTTTGTAAATGATCATTTAACGCTAAAAGAAACATGAATCAACTTTCTGAACCAGTCCGTCGTCACTTCCGGTTAAAACCGGTGAAGAAGACGAAGTTTAGTAATGGTTAAGTATAATTAAATTCAAGTTATTAACCGGGTTAGACACACAGTCCAGCGGTGGACTGTGTGCACTTTTAACGATAAGGTCACGAGTTCGATTCCGGTTTCACACACGCCGCCTCGATAAAAATCCTTTTTTTTTTTTTTACAAACTGAACCGGAGTCGCCTGGAGTATATGTTAAGTATATTGATAACGCGGTTACAACCAAGTGTGACACACAGTCCAGCGGTGGAGTGTGTGTCCGCTAACCCACAGGTCCCGGGTTCGAGACCTGTGGAGCGCACCGGTTATTGAGATTAAATTCGTTTTTAATAATAAATGATTTCTGTTAATTCTAATTAATATATATATATAATTAAAATCGGATATATAACGGGTTAGACACGTAGCTCAGTTGGTAGAGCTGCGTGCACGCGTACGGGAGGTCTCGGGTTCGAGCCTCACCCGGCGCACAACAATATGCTATAAACCGGTCAACGATAGTCAAAGTCAACGGTCAACGTGTACTGTAGCAATAAAATAAAATATTTTTTTATTATTTTTATTTAATTATTTTAATTAAAAATCAATTATAAATACTTAAAAATAACATTTTTAAGGTTAGAAAATAGCCTCCAACTCACAAAAATACACCCAACAATCCTACTAAAATAGATTAATAAAACCCGTTTACTTACCGAACCATTATGCGATTTATCTAGGTTTAATCTCACTTGTGGTTAAAACCACTTCGCGTGCAATCAACGTCATCAACCGAACGCACCCAATGTGAGTGAATCTTACAATCTCCCCTTTTAAATTACACGTTTTGGGGTGTGTCATGTGTTATGAAATAATTAATTTATTTATTTAAACTTGTGCCATACCACATCGTGACTTAAACTTAGATTGATTTATTGTTGTGATTTACTTATATTCCGTTTGTCAAAATACATGAAACTCATACATTAAGCCCATCAGTTCCTCGTGGGAAACGAGTAGAACATCGCGTGTTTCATTTCAAATTCATTATTGTTCATGTGTGTTGTGTTATTCATATTATCATGTTTATGCAATTCATTCATCAGGCCCCTCAGTTCCTCGTAAGAGACGAGTTGAGCATCGCGTGCCTTTAATTGTTCCATTATTATTCATGAGTGTTTCATTTAACATTCTATGATTGCCGATTAAGTTACATCTATTTTTACTCATGTATGGTTGTGCACATATTTCATAATCAATTTAAATAAATTGTTCAAAAGTTTTCCATAGGATTCACTCGCCAACATTATGTTGATCCAAAAACCTTTTTACACATGATACAGGTGAACAGGTTGAAGGAAGAAAAACATAGGATATGCCTTAGAAGAGAACCAAGAAGCTTAGACTGATAGTTAGAAGATGTTGTATAATTTATTTCCATTAAATTGTATTAATGAATATGAAACATATAATAAATGTCATGAGCTTTGATGATAACCCAATTATGCCCCGATCACCTTTTCCGCTGCGGGTCGGGGTGTGACAGTCCAGCGGTGGACTGTGTGTTAACCTAACCCACAGGTCCCGGGTTCGAGACCTGTGGAGAACACCGAGCGAGTCATTAAAATTGTTTTTGAAATAAAGGATTTTCGGATTAATTCAATTAGTGTATAAATATAATTAAAAACAGAAATATTTCGGGTTAGACACATAGCTCAGTTGGTAGAGCTGCGTGCACACGAACGGGAGGTCTCGAGTTCGAGCCTCACCCGGCGCACACAATTACTCAATAAAATCGGTCAACGGTCAACAAGTCAACAGGTCAACAGTCAAAAATCAACAATTTTCTTATTTCTTTTATTTAATTATTTACATTAAAAATACTTAAAAATAACATTTTTAAGGTTAGAAAATAACCTTAAACTCACAAAAATATATCCAACAATCCTACTAAAATTGATTAATAAAATCCGCTTACTTACCGAACCATTATGCCATTATCTAGGTTAGTTTCACTCGTGGTTAAAACCAACTTCGTGCGCATTCAACATCATCAACCGAACGCACCCAATGTGAGTGAATCTTACAACTCCCCTTTTTAATTACACGTTTTGGGGTGTGTCATGTGTCACTAAAATTAACTCGTTTATTTAAACTTGTGCCATACCATATTGTGATCTAAACTTAGATTGTATATATTGTTTGTAGTTATGTATTTCATATTGTCAAGTTATATGCAATTCATTCATTAGGCCCATCAGTTCCTCGTGGGAGACGAGTTGAGCAACGCGTGCCTCAAAACAAATCCATTATTGTTGGTGTGTGCATTATTTAATATTAAATGATTGGTGAATAGGTTTACATCTATTTTTACTCATGTGTGGTTGTGCACTTTATTTTATAATAAATTCAATAAACTTGTTCAAATGTTTTTCATAGGATTCACTCGCCAACTTTTTGTTGATCCAAAAATCATTTTTACACATGATACAGGTGAACAGGATGAAGCAAGGAAAACATAGGAAATGTCTTAGAAGAAAACAATGAAGCCTAGAATGATGTTTAGGACATGATGTAATTATGATTGTATATTTCCCATTAAATTGTATTAATGAATATGAAACGTTATAATAAATGTCATGAGCTTTGATGATAACTCAATCATGCCCCGATCACCTTTTCCGCTGCGGGTCGGGGTGTGACACGGGTTAACCATTACACACTTTTTAATGGACATTATAGGCATTGATGTGGCGAAAAATGCCTCTTAAGGGGCATTAACCATTACGCATGGCCTTAATATATACTTTCCGCTAGAAAAATATTGAACTATTGTTTTGCGAATGTTACTATAAATGATAAGAATGTGGCGAGTCTAATGGATCGATTCTAGCCTCTCTAGCATGTGTGAGTTTAGGGATGACAATCAAACCCGAACCCGATGGGTAAACCCGAAACCCGAGTCATTCGGGACGGGTTTGGGGTCGGATAATCGGGTTTGGGATTAGATTTTATTTTTTTTCGCGGGTTTGGGACGGGTTTGGGATTTGGTGATATACCCGTTTACCCGACCCGATTACCCGATAAAGTATACCCGTTTACCCGATTATATACCCGACACAATTTATTTTATATTTTTAAATATGTATATATATGATACAACCATTTTTTATACATCTAGGTATTTTATTCTGTATAATTATTTCATACATTTTTATACTAATAATGTTTAATATAACTGACTAGTAGTTACCCAATAAATACCCGATGGGTTTTGGGTCAGGTATACCCAACGGGTAATTTTTTTTAAATTAACAGGTTTACCTGGAACCCGCGGGTATACCTGATACCCGATGGGTATTTACCCGCTAGAAACCCGACAGGTTTTGGGACAGCCTTATCTAACCGGGTTCGGGTTTGGGATTACCCAAACCCGACCCATTGCCATCCCTACGTCATTGATATAATATGTTGGGATTCAAGATCGTTCGTAGCCTTGGGACACTCTTAACGGTATTGTATCGATAACCAAATATGTGTGTGTGTGATCTATATTAATGTGTACATGCGGAAATAATATATAGAAAGAAGTTGGTGTGGGGAAAGCATGCGAGGAAAGGGTGGAAGGGAGATGGCCAAAATTGTATCGATATTGCTTTTACAAAATACCAAAATGTGAAACTGTAGTGACATTTGGCGTCCCGGTGATAAATGAGCGGGAAATGAAAGAAAAAACTATAGAAATCATCAAAATTAGTCAAGTACGGTCGTGTATAACATAGCAGGGGTGCTTGGTAAGTTTTTACCATTTACATTTTACAAACAGATAAAAAAAATTGTAGGCATTAATGACACATGTGTAACAAAAATGCCGTTTCAATATTATACATGAGACAATGATATTTTGTAACACATACGTAACAATTGCCTCAATGATTTGATAAGTTTAGAGCAGTCACAATACTTGACTTGACCAATCGACTTCTACACTATCTTACTTAACTTAAGAAAAACATTTCCCCCTCCAACAAAATATAATACTAAATCAAAAGCATTTAACTTATACAATTACACTAAATTTTGTTTCATCTATGGTGGTAGTTTGGTAGACATGCTATCTCAACTCTTGGTCTTTGGATGTTAACAATCGCGTTATGGTGGTGAATAACCGATTGAATCAAGACTCAGATCTTGCAAGAACATCCATTTTATTTTGATTTCCTCCTTAAATCTCATAAAATATATTCACCAATTTATTTTATTTATTTTTATTTTTTACTCATCCATATATCTAATATTATACGCCATCCACTGATTAGGGATGATAAAACAACCTGAGCCTGACGGATATACTCGAAACCAAACATTGAGGACGGGTATACCTGATACCCACGAGTATGAGACTAGATGGGATTGAAAAAAGTGGGATTTTGTGATACATGACCCAATTACTCAAAACTATGTACCCGTTTATCCAAAACATAAACCAAAAACTTTTGACTTTTACATTTGTCTTCCTTTATTGTTTATAAATGTCTCCTAGCAACTTCATTACTTGAAAAATAAAATTTTCTTTTGATATATATTTATATCTTGTTGACATTATTTATATTTATATGCAGCAAAATACAAAAATATTTTGTTAGATTAGTATTATGTATTTATATATACACTTTTAAACACTTAAATTTTTTTTATGGTGACGATGCATTATATCTAGCTTATATAATTTAATATATCGTATTGATTTTAAAAACATAAAATTATAATTGACAGTAATAAATATATGTACATGAAAATCCTAACAAGTATTTAAAAAAAAAGTAACGAGTATAGCCCATGGGTATGCCTGATACCTAACGGGTAATGGCCGCGTATGGAACAAGGATTTAGAACCGGATATAGGACTAGGATTAGCCATACCCTGCTCCACCTATTGTCATCCCTAACACTGATGGAGTAATCCATAGAACAACATGTCAAGATATTGAGCTATGTAACAACACGACCGAAACTCCGGGTTCGCAAATCCAAAATCAAGATTCTTGGATCGTGAAAAGCATCTTTAGAGTCGTTAACTTTGATTATCGCTTCACCACATCCCGGAAAAAGGTGTGGAACCACCTAAAAACTAATAAGTATCCGTCAATGATAATGTGAAAACCATTACCAACAAATAGCTAGCACCACAGAAATGGGGAGAAAGACCTTAATTTGCTTAAAATGCAATACATCTTGCTATAAGAAAGAACCCTTGTTTCTTTCTCAAATGGTTAGACCAATTCCACATTTGTTTAGACAACTTTGTTTTACTAAGTTTTTAAATTTACCTTTTTTACTTTATTTTTATAAAAATGTTGGTTATAGTGATATCTTGGTTAGAAAATAAAAGCTTTGATTAATAAGTTTAGATAAAAAAAATTATTAGTTTCTCACCATCTTTTCTTCAAATGTGTTTAATTTGTTTTTTTTTTTTTTGTATAAAAACACATTTATATTTCTCTTTTCACTTAGGTATTCCAAAAGTTCAAAGTGTAGTAAGATTGAGATAGAGTTGTGGCATTGACCATTGACTTGCTGTTGTGTTAGAGATCATGTAATATTGTGAGTGTCCATTGCACGATTTTGCCATGGCACATTTTTCTTCAGAATTTGAGCATGTTTGAGATGGAATCAGTAAAAACATTCCACAATATATAATAATCTACCAATTTTTTTGTGAAGCTGTCTTTTGAATACTAGTTTGATACTTGATTCTTACCAATACTATACTACATATATGACATGACAAGTACATTTTCCTATTTGTATGTGGTTTAGTTTTAATGTGAAAATCAATTCTATAATTTTAAAATCATTATTATAAATATATAAAATCACTTAAATATGTGAACTGATTTATGTAGTCATCATTGAGAGAGCACTAAGCTTGAGATCGAGTTGTGGCATTGACCATTAACTTGCTGTTTTGTTAGATCGTGTAATATTGTAAGTGTCTAATGCACGGTAATGCATGACTTTACCATGGCATTGACACTGATTTCCATTTTAACACATATGCACATTTTTTGTTCAGACTTTAAGCATGTTTGAAAAGGAACTTGTAAAATCGTTCCACAATATATAACCATGTACCAACTTTTTGTCTTTTGAGCACTTAGTATGATACATGGTTCTTACCAATACTATACTACATGTATGACATGTACATTTGGCTTATGATAGGTACACTTGGCTATTTGGCTATTTGTATGTGGTTTAGTTTTGATGTGAAAATAAATTGTATGAAATTTAAAACCAATTTGTGTAAAAATTCACCATTGAAAAAATATATACATATATATATTATTACACATCAATTTAAATATGAAATTAGAATCCCCCTAGTCATATAACACATTCCTAACAGGAAGAAGTAATTTAGATTTGATCAAGTGACTGTAGGCATAATACACCAACATTATATTTATAGTTTTTTTTTGTCTTTTGACTTAAGTTTAAGTTTACATGATAATACACAAGTGGTTTTCAATAAATCCATGGTGGTCACCTCGATCTCTCTTAAAATTAGTACTTGTGATTGAATGGGTATCAATAAATCCATGGTGGTCCACGTAGGATATTTAAATTTTGAATTTGATCTCTAAGTATAAAAACATACATAAATGGTGTGAAATAATGGAAAGGTTAGTTTTTTTTTCTTTTTTCAATGGTGTGAAACGACCAAATACCCTTACATTATAAAAAAAACCGTACTATAATACCACTCTCTACTCAACTCGATCTCTCACCAAGAAAAATATTAACAAAAGTAAAACAAGGTGTCTATTTTTAAAGAAAAGAATATTGTTTATGGTGTAATTTGTTTTGTATAATCATAGAGTATATATTTAAGACTACTCGGTGTGGTGTGCAAGGGCAATAAGAAAAATCCTGTCACGTGTCCGCCACATAGTCAGTGGGGACTTTGCCCTCTAAAACCCCAAAACTATGGGGTGGTAGCCAAGGGTAAAGGGCATTTTTTTTATCAAATCTTAAAAAAACATAAGATTTAACTCCCAACCAACAATCTCGATCAAACCCCCAATCATAGAGCACCACACCCATGGATATATTGCATGCGGCTTGGACAATGTCGTCCGTCTTGTTGCGGGGTGGTGATTGAGGCATGGAGGGGCTCCCCCTCTCCTTGTCATCACACCGTGCGACCTAAAGTCATTTAATAACGATTAACCACTATGTTTGTTGGATTTTTAATGAGGGCATGTAGCCACGTAACACGAAAGAAGATATAAAACACATCTTACTAAAAATAGATATTTATATAGTCAAAATTTTACTTACGTCTTAAAAAAAATTAAATCCTAACCAAAAATCTCGATCAAACCCCCAGTCAAAGAGCCTCACGCCCGTGGATATACTGCATGGTCTTGGACAACGCTGCCATCTTGTTTTTGGCTGGTGGTTTTTGAGGCGTGGAGGGGCTCTCTAAAACCCCAAAACTATGGGGGTGGTAGCCAAGGGTAAAGGGCATTTTTTTTATTAAATCTTAAAAAAAATCAAAAGATTTAACTCCCAACCAACAATCTCGATCAAAACCCCAATCATAGAGCACCACACCCGTGGATATATTGCATGCGGCTTGGACAATGTCGTCCGTCTTGTTGTTGCGGGGTGGTGATTGAGGCATGGAGGGGCTCCCCCCTCTCCTTGCCATCACACCGTGCGACCTAAAGTCATTTAATAACGATTAACCACTATGTTTGTCGAATTTTTAATAAGGTGCATGTAGCCACGTAACACGGAAGAAGATATAAAACACATCTTTACTAAAAATAGATATTTATATAGTCAAAAATTTACTTACGTCTTAAAAAAATTAAATCCTAACCAAAAATCTCGATCAAACCCCCAATCAAAGAGCCTCACACCCGTGGATATACTGCATGCGGCTTGGACAACGCCGCCCATCTTGTTTTTGGCTGGTGGTTTTGAGCTGAGGGCTTTCCATAGTGATTAATCACTATGTTTGCTGGATTTTTAATGAGGTGCATGTAGCAAATAACAAGAAAAAATATAAACACATCTTTACTAAAATTAGATGTTTATATATGGTCAAAAATTTAGTTAGGCTTTACCCTCACCCCTCTCCACGTCATCACACCATGCAACTAAGGTCATTTAATTTTTATTAACCAGTTGAATTTTAATGGGGTGCATGTAGCCACGTAACAAGGAAGAGATATAAAACAATCTTTACTAAATATAGATGTTTATATATATATATAATAGGAATAATGGATGTTTATATATATGTACTAAAGAAGAAATTAAGGTTTTTTTAATAAAGTCCATTGGTTTACAATATACGAAAAGTTGGGACCACCACCGGTTACTTTTGAAGTTGAGACCATTTCCGCCAATCACTAAAAGTTTGTAGCATTAAAATCCATTATTCCTATTAAATAAGGGTGGGGTTTTGGCTACAAAGTCCAAAATTCCTAAAAATTATAAAAAAGTCTTAAAAACTATCATTTCAGCCATAAAACACACCTAAACCCTCAAATAAAAAAGTGAAGATTACTAAAACATCATTGCCATACGCCGACTCCCAGGGTTTTGATTCAATCGGTTCATTTGATTTCGAACTTCTGATATAACAAGGGTATGATTCAGTCGATCGGCGATTCATCTTCCTGTTCATATGATCTCGGTAGAACTAGCTAAGTGTTTTTTTCTATTACTTGTTATTTGTTAAATTTTTATATGTATTCTAACTAGATGAAACCTTAAGGACGAAAAATGCACTTTACTCTCAATACTAACACCTCCATTATCACTTTCCTACTTTATTCTGAAACTTTCGATACTCGCTCGACGTTCGAAAAATTCTCCGATCAAAAGACCTCGTTGACTTTGGCTCGGTTGAAAAAATGCTTGGTTCGGTTTGTAAAGCACGAACAAAGGTTCAATCGGTTCGACTAATCTCAGCATATGATGCCTCATAACACCACCCCCTCCATGGGGGGGGGGGGGGTTGTAGCATTATCATTGCCTTGGCGAGCGTTAAGTCTTGGATGTATGGGGACTATCTTTTAAGAGCCCATCATAATTTTTCTTATTAATAGGTAAAGGGGCTTTTTGGAGCTTTGTTCCACTCATAGTAGTTAAGGAACGTGTCACATAAGGCTTTATACCACACTATGTAGCCTAAGCGTCCGATTTAATAATTCCTGAGATCTCTTTTTCAAATTATTTTTTTTATCATAACTTTCTGTAGACCACCCGTCTAAATGAAGTTATAATATACCTGATCCCACTAGAATAGAGTACCCATAAATTACAAACAGTTCACACTATAATAACATTGCATATAAAATTTTATGTCTAAAATCTAGGCTTTCATTTTTCTACGTCTCTTTTCTTATTATCATATTCTTTTGGGATATTGGATTTCAATAATCCGAACTTTCACATATTGGCCGATAACACTCTGAACTTTCAGTTTGGACATCAGCACTCCTAATTTTCAACTTATTGGCCGATAACACTCCAAAACCAGTGCCACGTATCTGTCACGTCAGCATTTGGGAGTGCTATTGGTCAATAAGTTGAAAGTCGGGAGTGCTGCTGTCCAAACTGAAAATTTAGAGTGTTATCGGCCAATATGTGAAAGTTCGGATTATTTAAATCCAATATCCCAATTCTTTTTTATTCTATCTTTCTTTCTGTATATCTATGTATGTATAAAAAAGAGAGATGTATAAATATTAAGTCCCACACTATTTATTGAACCAAATTTACCATATAGTGCCAGGCAGCTGCCTGGCACTATTCCCATTTGATGTTTGTTTACCTGTTTGGCACTATTCTCCCATTTGATGTTTGTATATATGGTGCCTGGCACTATTCCCCATTTGATGTTTGTTTACCTGCCTGGCACTATTCCCTCATTTGATGTTTGTATATATGTCCTGGCACTATTCCCCATTTGATGTTTGCAGCTGTCTAACATTATTCCCCCAATTTTGATGTTTGTAGCTGCCTGACACTCCCCATTTGACCAACCGTTTATTAATTCTTTTTACACTTTAAAAATACAGTTTTGTCCCCAGTTTAAAATTACGTTCTTACCCCCTGCTAAAATAAAATTATGCTTTTGTCCCCAACCCAAAATTATGATTTTGCCCTCGACTCAAAATTACGATTTGGCTCTTAGCTCAAAATTACGTTTTCGCCCCATTCAGAAGAAAAATTGCCCCCACCTTAAAATTACTATTTTGCCCTCTCTTCAAAAATAGATCTTTCACCGTTTAAAAAATTATGATTTCGCCCTCAGTTAAAATTTACGCTTTTGCCCTGTCCAAAATATAATTACAGTTTTGGCTCCAACTCAAAATTACGATTATGCCCTCGGTTCAAAATAAAATTACGGTTTCGCCTCCGGCCTAAAATTACGATTGTGCCTTTAGTTCAATTTTATATTACTGTGTTGCCCCAAGTTCAAAATTACGAATTTGCCCCTGCGCAAATTGACAATTTTGCCCTTGGTTTCAATTTACAGTACTGTCATCACTTTAGCTTTTGGCAAATTACGATTTTACCTCAGTCAAAAAATATAACTTTCACTTAGTTAAAAATAACATTGTTGACATTGTTTTAGTTTTTTTAGCAAAACTATAAAAGTGTTTTGTTTTTAATCGGTTGACTCGATTTAATTGTTTTTCACGTCAAAAAACTGGCTAACACTCGCTCATTACTCGACATCGCTCCGCAAGCGCAAACAAGACATCAACTAGTTAAACACATAGTCAAACAATATATTAACCAAAGCTCCAAAATTCATTGGCCAAAAAATTTGAAATTCACAAAAGTAAAAGAAAAAAACAACATGCATGTGGATCCCCATTGCTTGAACCATCCATCCATCCATCCTCCAAACATGTACAATAATAAGTTGCAGAAAGAGAATTGAGCTGCTTACCGTCAACACTCGCAAAAAAAATTAGCCACCGCTTCTTAACCACCATTCACCATTCGACGCATGTCTTGTGCGTACAATCCGGAACCCACAAAGTAGTGGAGAAAACCATACCCTAAACCCAGCCCCTGGTTTTACTTCCGGTTTCTCCCTCTATAATAACAACCAACCAAAGCTGCAAAGAATTTTGAACTTATCTTTATCAACTGCTTCCTTCTATCATTTCATCATTGTTTCAAACTTTTTCTCACTTCAACCCAATAATCTTTGCTCTTGTTTCTATTTTTCCGGTGATCTTTATTTCATATATGAAGTGGGTTGGCTTGAATTATTTATGTTTTTGTGTTGGTGTTGTAGGTTAAAATAATATTATTTTATATAAATATAAGCAAGTTGGAGGGTTTGTACTTTGTAGATTTGTTGATCTTAAACTTAACTTACTCCAGATGTTTTATGTTGTTTTTTGAATAATAGAAGTTTTATAGATTTTTTTTTTGTTTTTTTCAAATGTATCCAAAAGAAGAGAAAGTTTTTGGGGTGGATGATCAGCAGCAGAACAACAACAAAAGTAGTGGGTTTGATGATGCATTGGGTACAAATATGATGACTAGTGGTGATGATCAAAGAGGGATGTGGGAGATTGATGTGAGAGCACAGCAGCAGAATCTGCTTCATGAAATGAATGATCCATCAATGTTTTATGATGATCAGTTTCCTCTGATTCCTGATTTTCCATGCATGTCGTCTTCGTCGTCATCGTCGTCGAATCCAGCGCCCTGCGAAGCCAATTTCGTCGACGGCGACGTCTTCGACGTCGTCGGTGTCGTCGTCGATGTCTTCGGCCGCTTCGTGGGCGGTTTTGAAGTCGGAGTATGTTACGGAGGAGGAAGGTAATGGGAATGAGGAGGAGAGGGTAGGGGAGGTTAGTGGTGATAAGGGGAGGAGTGAAGGGGTGGTGGCGGTGTCAACGGCGGCGGCAACGACGGAGACAGTGGCTGGGGGGAGTGGTTTGGTGGGTGGGAGTGGGACTATTGATTGCATGGATGTAATGGAGAATTTTGGGTATATGGATCTGATTGATGGGAATGAGTTATGGGATCCGTTTTCGATTTTCGAGCAAACCCCGCCCGATTTGCAACCGGAGAGTGAGGTGGTGCAAGAGAGTGAGATGAAAGATGGTGGTGGTGGTGGTGACACTGGCGGTGGCGGTGGAGGGTTGGATGAACTTGGGGCGATGTTTTTCGATTGGTTGAAATCGAACAAAAATTCGATATCCGCTGAAGATATGAGAAACATTAAGCTCAAGAAATCGACGGTTGAATGTGCTTCAAAAAGATTAGGATCTTCAAAAGAAGGAAAAAAACAATTACTCAAGTTAATTCTCGAGTGGGTGCAACAGCACCAACTCCATAGAAAAAACAGTGGTAGCGGTGAAGGCGGTGAATTACTCACGGCCACCACTAATCCCACCAGTCATTATAACCCTTTACACCAGTTCCAAGGGTTACAGTCGCAGACATCTGTGCCTGCGGCTGTAGCTCCACCACCTTTTAACTGCAATACGTGGGTTCCACCTGGTGAGATCAACAATGCATTCCCACCACCGTGGATCCCGCCTTGTCCGCCCTACATGGCGGATCAGGCGGGAAATGGGATGACTATGGTGGTGCCGTCAGTGCAGCCACCGTCGACGTTTTCTTATTTGGGTGGGGATTACGCTTCGGGTTTGAATAGTCAGTTGCACCCGTATAATAATACGGGTTATACGGCTTCTGCTGACTACCAAGGTCTTGAATCCGCACCCTCATGGAACCCGTCACAGATTACCATGGCAGCATCACCTTACAATAATCAGTTTCATGACGTGGGCTATGCTCCACCGCTTATGCCTCTAGCTCCTTGTTACCCTGATCAGTACCCGTTTAACCCGGCTGTTTACGCGGCTGGTGTGGTGATGATCAGCAGTTAATGAGGTTAGGTTCGTCCGCGACTAAAGAAGCTCGAAAGAAACGAATGGCGAGGCAACGGCGGACTTACTTCCACCACCATCACCACTCGAGAGAAAACCAAAATAGTCATCAAAACCAAGTGGCAAACACTGATCACCAATCACACCCAATGCTGGTTGATGATGATTGTTCCGGAAAATCGCATGGAGGGAACTGGTTGTACTGGCCCTCACCGCCGTCTCCCAACACCGTCCCGTTACCGCCTATGGACGCACCACAGCGGGCGTCCTCTCGGCCTGTTCCATCCTGTGACCGTTTGTCGAAACAAACTTCCTGCGACAAACGTCAGGTGCGCGAAATTGAAGTTACTTTAGTTATTTAGTTTGTTGAATTTGTTGGTGAAAATTGATTATCGATTGTTTTTGTTTAATTTGATCATTAGGAATTAAAGACTGAGAAGAATTTGAAGTTTTTGCTTCAGAAAGTTTAAAGCAAAGTGATGTTGGAAGTCTTGGGAGGATTGTGCTACCTAAAGTATGACTTATGATAATTTTATTTATAAATTTAAACACAGTTTTATTAAATTTTGTGTAATTTAACCTTGATTGAATTCAACTTACCAGAAAGATGCCGAGAGTCATCTCCCTGATCTCGACTCAAGGGACGGAGTTTCAATCGCTATGGAGGATATCGGGACTTCTCAAGTGTGGAACATGCGATATAGGTATAAAAATTGCTAGTAAATGTAACTTCTATTTGTGTTTTAGTGATCTTGATGGCAATAAATTTCTTTATGCATCCAAGTGAAATAAATGTTACTCATGTTTAGTAAATAAGAACTTGAGATACCAAAAAATCGAGCTTAAACAAGTTACAATTTGTGGAGCATCAAATTAATTAAGTTCCTTTTCGAATTGTGGAGTCTCAGGTTTTGGCCAAACAACAAAAGTCGGATGTACCTTCTTGAGAACACAGGTTAGCTTCTCGTTTACAACTTTGCGCTCGTATTGGAATGATTCGTTATGATTTATTTATAAATTTTTTTTCTCTAGATTGTAATGAAAACATATATAAATGATCAAAAGCTCCTTGTAATTCTTTTTAATAGTAAGGGATAATGACATGTCATAGCTATGTCTTTTTCACATATACAAGGATAAAAAAAATGTTTCATTATATGCAACATTTTTGTAGATGTCTCACACCATAGTAATTTGAACTTGTGAAATTTGTATCACTATGGTAATATTCAAGGAAGCGGAAACACACACAAAAAAAAAAAAAAAAACATGTTGCATATAAATTGATACATTTGTGAAAGTATGTTGTCATTACATGCCGTTATCCCAATCGGTTGAAAAAAGAAGCCACTATTCGTATTGAGTTATAGAATTGTAATCTTGATATATGATGGGTACCGGATACAAAATCAATCATATATTACATAACAGTAATATTAACCCACATTTAATTGCGGTCACAACCGTAGTGTTTGGAGAACCAATGATATTGTTATAATGATAACTGAAAACAACTATGGTTAACAAGATATCCATGTGTATGTTGATTTTAATCTTATATAAATAATCTTTATGATTAAACAGGTGATTTCGTGAAAGCAAATGGGCTCCAAGAAGGCGATTTCATAGTGATATACTCGGATGTCAAGTGCGGAAAATACGTATGGATTTATTATCTTATGTTTCTTCTTCATATATTATGCTAGTTACTTTGGAATGGTCTAGTTAGACGAAACATTTTGTTACAGATTATATTCTATTCATTCTCTTGCTTGTAATTATGATCATTATGCAGTTGATTAGGGGAGTAAAGGTACGACAACCCGCCACTGGAAAATCCGAGGGCAAAAAACCCGTCAAGCGAAGCTACCGAAGCCTCTCTCAATCCGCTAGAAGCTCTCCTTCATCGCCAGCAAAAATAGCCGCGATTTAAAAACCGCTAACAACATTGTAATATCATCATATGGACCATAAATCTTCAGCCTTTTGCGGTTAATATGATCCACTGACCAATATATCAGCTTATAAAGCTGATGAGTGATGCTGTTTTTCCATGTGTAAGATTGAAGGGTTTCAGTCTTGATGTGTTTTTTTAAGGTTTGTTTGCTAGAGGTCGCTTTCTGTGATATCTAGTTGATTGTCGTTATGTGTAACTTCATGATAACTACATATTTTGTATTTGGATGAGTATGTATAGTTTTGATCATAAGATGTGGTTTGTAATATCCAAGGTTGATCATGTCCCCCCTTGACCATGGGTGGAGTAACTTGGTTCATTCTATGGCACATATGCAAGTTTGTTCCGCCTTAATTTGTTGTTTCAATGTAATTTGTCGATCGGTTATAATCCGGATATTACTTTGAAACATGATGGCGTTTAAACGAGTTTAATGTATCAATAGTTCCGGTTACTCGTAACCTAGTGATCTACTGGTATAGGTGTCTAATTAAGTATCGAGGGGTAGGTCAGTTCTTCGTTGAGAACATATAGTTTTTATTGTTGCATCCGCAAGACGTTTTTCGGCAATGATAATTGTGAAGTCAAGTGAAGATTGAAGACTTGGTGTATTTTGTATTGTAAAAAAGAAAAACACATAAAAGTGTTGTGAATGAAAAGTTAATTCATAATTCAAAAGATGAGGAAAGAGGTAGAGCATAAATATTCTACAAGTCTAGTGAAGTTAATTTTTTTATTGTAGATTTTTCCACCACTAAATGTAACTCTTGAATCCATCACTGAATTATTATTTTCTTTTATTATATGTGTGCTTTACTATTCAACCAAAGCTTAACAACTATAACAAAATCATAGATGACATACTTTAAGAGTGACATGAAAATTACCATATGTTAATGAAATCACAGCCAGAAATTTTAGGAGCATTTATTTAAAAAAGAGTTAATTACGTTTTTCGTCCACGTGTTTTGTCAAAAATCACTATTTCAGTCTATTAGTTTAAAATTTGTCATTTCAGTTCTTGTGGTTTCACTTTCATAACAATTTCAATCCATTGGTTTGTCAAAAATGACTATTTCAGTACATTAGTTTGCAATAAAGTGTCAGAATAATTGGATGGAATTAACGAATATGGATTGAAATAGTTACGAAAGTGAAACCACAGGGACTGAAATGACAATTTTTAAACTAATGGACTGAAATAGGGAGAGATAAATCCGAAAGACCCTTAAATGCCATATAGATATCTAATTACAACCGCTTTTTCATAATTACGTCCACAATATATATATTTTGTTTTTCTATTCGTTAAAAGGTTTTTATATTTTTTAAAAGGTGGTTACAAATACTAGATAATGTATGGGGTGATTTTATTTTCAATTTATTATTATCCACTTTTTTAAGGGATTTATTATCCACTTGAAACTTTGAAAGCATGTAGCTCCTTCCTTAGTCCTTACTTTCGTTTCAAGTAGATCACCGTATACGGCTAAGTACAAAAAGGTATTCAAAACCTTTTAGCATATCACATCATTGGTTTATTCCACTCTTCCTTATTCTTATCTTTATTTCATAAATATGTAAAAATAAATAGAATATTAGTATCTTGTTCGAACTCGTTAACCAATTTAAACTAACTCGAAATTGTAATTTTGTAAGTACTTAAAAGCATATACAATACTGAAAACAAGAATTCTTTTCTAAACGCACCTAAATCTCTTAATTATCTGAAATTTTGTTTCCGATCTTTAGAAATATTGGCGTTACTAAATCATCTTTGTATTATTATTATTATTATTATTATTATTATTATTATTATTATTATTATTATTATTATTATTATTATTATTATTATTATTATTATTATTATTATTATTATTATTATTATTATTTATGTAACAAATCATACACAATAATGTTTCTTAATACCAACTATATTATACGGAGCCGTCTTCAGGATCCTTTGTGGTGTCTTCAGTAACCCCCCACTCCACCCTCGCTATAAACACCTGTAGGGTAAACTCTATATAGGTATGCAATAATAGCTAAGAATTCATGTGATTAGTGGCAGATTTAACGTATTCTGAGGGGTTGCACCCGCTACCCCTTAACGTTTCTAGCAAAGTGCATTTTTTTTTCTTTTTTTCTTTTACGTTTTTGTATAACGTTACCTTGAAATTAAATTATGTTACTCCACAAAATTTAAAAAGTTGAACACCCTTATCCTTTCAAAGTTTCATTAAAAGCTCACCACTTAATTTATACATTAAAAACCCAATTAAAATGATAGATTAAAGCCTAAATACTAGTTAGAATTGATTTTTAAAGGGAAAAAAGAACTGAACATGAACACGGGGACCACAACAGGCGACACCACACACCTCCACTATCACTAGGGGTGCAAACAAGCCAAGCCGATCCCGAGCTCGAGCTTGGCTCGTTTATTATTTATTAATTAATAAATAAAAATATTATAAAAAATAGACTCATTTAGGCTCGCGAGCTCGGTAAGTGAAGCTCAGACTCGTTTACTAAACAAACTTATTTTTAGGTTCGGGCTCGGCTTGTAAACAAGTTTAAATAAGCTCGGCTTTGCTCCTTTAGTAGACAACTTTAAATAAAGGGTAAATGTTAATATATATTACACTAGGGCTCGATGATCCTAACGAGCATGGCAGGCTCGAGGTCGGGCTCGATAAATAAATGAGCTTTGTTTTAGGCTCAAACTTGGCTCGATCTTGATAAAGTAAAAGAAGAGGATGTAATGGCTCGATTTTAAGCATTCAAAACCCAAAGATGATACATTTATTAGGTATGTGTTTAACATTATTTCTTATCGTGTTTTTTTCCGTTTACATTGTATGGAGGGCGGTAAAAAAATTAAACATTACCTCTATAATTTAGTATAGAAATGCTGGTCTAGATTCTTCACTACATATGATTAAGCACACTTCAAGTAAATGTGATATCCAAATGACGATAGTTTGTTTTTTATTTCATTGAAAAAAAAACTAAAAGCATCTCATGAAAAAAAAAACCCATTGAAATATTCCATGACAGAACTAAAAGCATCTCGTGAAATAAAAAAAAACAACCCATTGAAATATTCCCAGGGGCGGATCCAGCATATAACAAGGGGTAACCCTCGCTACGGCTTGGCGCTCCGGCGGTAGTGTAAAATTAGTGTAAATTTTGGATAAATTTGACGTTTTTTTCGATTCGTTACGGTATTTTTATAAAACGTTACCGCTTGGCGGATTTTCTAGATTCGCCTTTGAATATTCCATGAAAAAACTAAAAGCATCTCATGAAATAAAATAACAACCCATTGAAATATTCATGAAAAAAACTAAAAAGCATCTCATGAAATAAAAAAAACAACCCATTGAAATATTCATGAGAAAAATGCTAGTTGGAATAATTGAACTTCTACAAGTCATCCGAATGCTAAAATTAGCAAGCGAGAAAAAGGAAAGAAAACAAAACACCCACAAAAACGGAATTCTGGGTTTGAAAACAAATGAAGCAAATTACGTGATGGTTTCTATTTATAGAAATAAAATGGTAAACACAAGACGTCATCCAAACCCAAGACCAAGGTGAAAACAGTTTCCAATTTTACACATGATGTATCGGGATATGGTATTTTAACATCTCATTTTTAATTTAATTTGAACGCACTCTGTATCTCAGGTATAGCTCTACGCGTGACGCATAACATTCACAAAACCAAAGACAGACAAGTATGTATAAGACGTCAATTAAACTCTTATACGATACGCATTGGGCTATACATGGGCTAGGCGAAGCAATCCATACACCATGTACACGTGGCATATAGCGATGTGACAAACTTATAACATTGAACATTGGAGACTTCATACCACCTAGTACTCTATACATTATGTATAGCACTATAGATACACCATGTATGGGGCTTTGACAGACAACCCTGGCACCTATACGTCTTACCTTGGAAATTGTTACCTTGTACTCTATACGACTCGTATTGTGCTATACAAGGCCTATATGGGTCAAATTATAATTCAAGATTTAGGCTCGATATGATTTGACGTGACGTGACGCGACGTAAGAGTCTTTCAAATTAATATTCGTTATTGACGTCTTCTTTCATCTCGATTCTTCCTTTTCATATTCATTCTTAATTTCTTCATACTTAAATTCATTCACCCAACGATCAAGATCACAGTTCATCTCATTCGGTTGTTTTTTAAGTCAATTTTATTGGTTAGCGATGTCATTTTGGACAACAACTACGTTTTTGGCGGATATTTAAATTAGTCATGAGTGCTAGAAAGGAATATAGTATGACACTAATACACTTTGTTGTTGTTTTGTTACAAAATACTTATAATATTGTTTTAGGAGGGGTGTGATGTTCAATCTTCCGATAAGACAGAGCTACGATCCCTAACCGGTGGTCATATCGTTTTGTCATAATTTGACTAACCATTTTATCATAGTTAAGCTAGAGGGAGATTATTCGATGCCTGTACCAAATGGTATGGTGAGTTTAATCACAGATGGAATAGATTGGGAGGTTATGTACGCGTACTGTGTAGGGTGCTAGTAGGTAGTAACAGTGGCGGAACCAGAACTTTTCAACTGGGGGTCGTAATAGAATTTGACGTGGAAGCATCTAACCGACGACCCTATGAATTAATCTATTGTTTCTTTAGCCATTTGAGATGTTTTTATGTCCGCGTCAGAAATTTTTTACATTCGCTAAAGATATCAATAATTCAAGTTATTAATTATTGAACTTGTGATTTGTTTCTGTTAATGTAATTTAACACATTTGATCCCCCTTATGCTTGGTGTGAGGATTTTTCAGTTTTTCTCTTTATGAAGGCAATAGAAATTTCATAAGAGTCTTTTTTTTTTACCTAATTAACTTTATAGAAGTATCCCTTTATTATTGAAAAACAATAGTATCTACTTATATATTCTTTTAATTTCTTTGTTAATAAAATTTATTGTTTAGAATTGACACTCGTTCATTCTACTTATAGGGGACCAAAGGGGCAACAATGAGTGACAACTGTGACAAAATATGATTTTTTTTAAAAAATTAAGACAAAATATGAAATTTTAACTTATTACAACGATTAACTATGGAATTTTTTGAAAATAGAATGATTATATGCAATAAGAAATTAACACAACAAACGTTTTTTTTTGTTACATATAGGATTGTTTTTATCATCTATTTATTGATACAACAAATATTCTTTAGTTTTTATCATGATAAATAAACTATAACCACAAGTAATTGCTTTGTTGTATTACAAACATATTAAAGCGTATTAATATCTCTAGGTATATTTCATTAATTGATTAAAAAAATCATAGCCTTGTAATAATAACATAATTTCTACTTATAAAAAAAAATAGTGACACGTTTCACATAGTGATAAACTACATAAATTAAGGACCACAATATCATCATCCAAGTTGTGTACTTGTGTGGTAGGATGAGACATACAAGGAGAGGAGCATAATAAACCAAGTAGTAACATGTAACACTCTTTAACATTCTTATTCTTATACATGTTAGCTATTAAAGTGACATGAAGCTTGAAAATAAGATAAACAAATCGAATCAATGATAACCGTTACTCCTTCAGGTTGATCATATGTAGAAAAAATAACAAACACGTTTATGTAAAATTAATGTCATAGATGAAATGCATGTTTCATATGTTGATGAAACACCATATCAATTTTTTGGATACTTGACTTTTTATATTGTCACACCACAATGTAGGTGAACACGAAAGATATACGCATAACTCGTTTAATATAAACATAATCCATAGAATCACTAGGAAAATACAAGCCAATGCACTATACATAATATACCTAAGTACTTGATCATGATGAAATATGCCACTTGGTGGAACTGAGATAGATAAGGTTGTGTCGCACATAGTAGATGGACGATCATCAAGGCATCCAAGACAGTTGGCATCTCCATAACCATGTAATGTAGCGTTGGTCCAGCTGACCAACGTGAAATGTGTTACAAGGTTTGAATTGAATAACGCAATGTGAAAAGATGATATTAAAACATAAAGTAAATACTTGGTAAGAGGAAAAACTACAAGTTCATTTAGAAGTGGAAGTTTGCAACTAGAAAGAGAAAGCATACCAAGATCATATAATCATATGAACTATGAAGTGATCTGCTGTGTACACAAATTTGGCCCAAAATAATCAAATGAAACTATGGGCCTAGTTTGACCATGGAGACTCGAGAGTAGCACAGCACTTGGCCCATGACTTGTGAGAAGCCCATTTAGAAGAACTATAGGCCTATGGCTATGATAAAAATAATGGTCCATTTCATCTATTAAACTGCTGAGGCCCACAAGAAACTAAAATTGGCCTGTAATTATCAAAGGAAGAGAGTCCACTAAGAGGGTAAGGTAAGACCGAGATTTCGCGGGTATTGACCTGGGTTTAGTCGTTTAGAGGTGTAGGGCGGTTAATTTCCCTTTTACTTTAACCGGTTACTTTAATCGGTTATCACTTTAATTGGCTTGGTTAATCATTCTAACCGGTTCGGTGACGGTTAATAACCGTTTTATGGTTAATTAACCGGTTTTTTTTTGTTTTTTTTCTGGTTAATTGGTCTACCGGTTAATAATCAGTTCCTATACTAAATATCTATAAATGGTTAGTAACTGACGGTTAAAATTAACCACTAATCGGTTAATGTTCTACTAGTTAATAACCGATTCCAATTAATTAACCGGTTTATTTGCCCCCCTCTACCTGAGTGGTTGAGTCCAATTCAGATTGTAGCAGTGCTCCGTTTAGGCTATAGCCCAAATTTAATATATAAAAGTTATAACTTAATTTTTGATATATATATATATATATATATATATATATATATATATATATATATAAAGTATATTGTATAATTGGGCTTAACGTACATTGGGTACGCTGGGTGATTTCGCATGTTGGAAATTTTGATGAAGTCACATGTTGTACAAAACAAACAATTTCGCATGTTTAGTTAAGGCACCAAAATTGCATGTTGTATTTTTGAAATCACAAAAATCGCATGTTGATAAAGCCCATCCTACGCAATGTACGTTAAACCCAATTGTACGTTAACCTCTCCCTATATATATATATATAATAAATTAATTTTCTAGTTTATAATTCTACATGTGTTAAAAAAGATTATTATTTTTATTTTATATATATCGATGTGTAAAAAATACATTAAAAAGGAATAAACGAGTTGGCTCTAGATTTTTACGAGTTGGACAACTCAACAAATAAGCTTGTTAAAGTAAACGAGTCGAGCTGAGTTGGCTCGATTAACTTCAACCCCAAGCTCAACGTGACTTGGCTCATAACCTCAATTTGTTTACGGTGGGGCCAAGATAATGTAAATTAGTCGAACCACTTTTAACGTGATTCAGTTTGAGTTGAGATAAAAAAAATACAAACAAACTAAATAGCGGTCTAAAAACACTTTATCAAATCAAAAATAAATGTTATTGTAGAATGATAAAAGGAGACAAGCATGGTGAGTTTACGGTACAAAGTGTGCGGTGAAATCAAAGTTAAATGACCATAAACTTAAATTTAAAGTACGAGTTTAACTAAACTCGCAAGTCTAAACAAACATATCGTTATATAAATACAATAATTTTTCTTTGATATAACTAATACATAACTACAACTTATTTTAAATTACTTTTTAATATAACTAAACAAACATTATGTTATACATATATAATTGATATAATTATAAATATCTATAAAAACATACATATTGTATTCATATAAATATAAAATAATTAATTAATGAAGGAGTTGAGCCGACCTCAAATCTGAAAATTTACTCATAATTTGAGCTTAAGCTCTCACAAATTAAACGAGTTCGACCTGTTACACCCCTAATCAAAATTAACACCCAACTAGACTCGTTTACACCCTTATCAAAACGAACATCCAGCAAAACAAAAGTAATAATTAATTGCATTCTTTAACAATAAAAAAAATAATCACTTTCCCACCAAATTTGGACCACCAAAGTATTGTTGGTGTGATCTAACTCGTGACTCATGAGTTAACTCAAAGGAGATGATGTGGGATAATATTATCCAAACAAAGGATATGTGTGTGCACGTGGCATTACATAATTGGTTGAATCTATTGAAACAACTTCCAATCACTCATATCATCCAAGAAAAAGATACGAAAATGACACCCTTTTTTAATCAACTAAAAAAGCCTCTGAATTTCAGTTAGTTGCTTGCTTGTTCTTCATCAAACAAATTTCATCCCTTTGCAGATATAATGGCAAGCTGCAGCATGGCATCTGCTGCTGTTGGATTTGTGGTGGCACCAAATGTGACATCTAACACAACCACAGTTAAGTGTAACATGGTTATGTTTACTTCCAAGAAGAGTTCCAGGAGTTCAAGGTTGGTTGTTAAGGCTGCCGATGAGGCGGCAGCGGCACCGCCTGCGGCAGCCGCTGAACCTGCGGAACCTGCCAAAGAAGCTGCACCTAAACCGCCTCCGATTGGACCCAAGAGAGGAGCTAAGGTAATTGCATAAGAACAATTTGATTTTGAACCTACACTAGATATTAGCTCTAGAGGTGGTCGTTAATGGTTTCGACCCGTTTAACTATGAATGGGTCGGTTTGGGCTATGTTTCACCCTTAAAGGGTCAAACCGGTAAAATAGAGAAACAAATATAAAAAATGTGTATTTAGAGGCATTAAATATTCAAAATCATTTAATCGAAAAATTAGATTATTAGACCATCTGTAATGGTTAATGACCGTAAGGGGCATTTTCCGCCACATCAGCATCATAACACCCTTTAAAAAATGCACCCGGACAATGGCCATATACATTTTAAAATCATAACGGACACATTAATATTTTTATAATCGGGATGGCTATAAGGCATATACACACCCTCTAGATTTGAATGATTTTAAAGTCTATACGCCGTGTAAGAGTAATCACCAAGGCCTATAGGGCCATCTAAAGGTGATCACCCATGCTTACACGGCCGTATACATGTGAAACGACCAATGTGACCGGGAAGGGTGTACATTCAGTAAAAACCCTTTAAATTAAAATTATTTTTTTGGACCAAAATGTTTAAACTTATCTCCGTATGTGTGTGTATATAAAGTAATCATTTTGACCCGTTACCCAACCTGCTTGACCCTGGCAATTCATCACGTCAACCTATCTTTATAGTATGAGTGTACAATTAAGGAATGAAGGGTTAGTTTAATTCTAAGTAGTTTTTTAACAATATCTATGCAGGTGAGAATTCTAAGGAAGGAATCCTACTGGTACAAAGGTGTAGGATCAGTTGTGACCGTTGATCAGGTAAAGCTAAAACATACAGTACGAGAGTGTATTAGTGTTGGGGTGTCGATATTTACAAATTTTATATGTATTGCAGGATCCCAAGACTCGTTATCCAGTTGTCGTGCGGTTCAACAAAGTCAATTACGCAAATGTGTCAACAAACAACTATGCATTGGATGAGATCCAAGAAGTTTAATTGTTCACGTTGCCATTGTAGAATTACATAAATTCCTTCCATTACAATCTTTTGCTCATTTTTTTTCTGATGAATTTGTAAAAATAGTTTGATGAGTTCTTGAGTGCCTAAATTTGATCTAATATCCAAAACAAATACCTGGCATTCAATATGCTGCACGGTGGATTAAGGTTTAGTACCGAGGCTGACCTAAGATCATGTGGGGGGTGGGGGGGGGGGGGGTACTCAAGCTAACATTTATTATAAGAGGTGTAAACGAGCTGAGACCAATGAAGCTCGAGCTGTTTTGAGCTCTATTTATAAAACTCAGGCTTGGCTCCTGTGTAAATTTACAATCTTGAATCATTTATTATTTATTAATTATTTAATTACTTTACACACACACACACATCTATATATATAAAACATAATATATCTTATTAAGTTATTTTTATCATAATAATATATAAAATAGTATTTATCAATGTACTTTATATTATATTATATTATTACTATCGTGATGTGATATTTACATATATGTTAGGTCTCTTTAAGATCAGGATCCTAATCAAATCGGTATATGAATGGGTCAGAGCTTGAGCTTTAACTTCTTTAAGCTAAGCTTGTTGCACCCCAAAAGGTCCTCATTATAGTATATTAGTTTAAATATGGTCCTGTAATTTTATTAGTAGGGACCAAAAAAATTCAGCTTTGCTACAATTTGATGTAATTATTTCGGCCCTGACCTACTATAATCCAACCCATTTTTACCTGGCCCTTTTTCAGGACGATATTCCGAGATTCAACACATATATAATTTTATTTTCATTAGAATCCACCGTAAACATATGATAGGAAAGAAATAACGTTATCAGAATGTTAGTATGATGATATAGGTTCTACAGAATTAATAACGTAATCTGTCACCTGCTATACAAAACGGCACAAGTAGTTGATATTGATATCTCATTCATTTGACAAGGCCATTGCGTGTATGTATTTTCATAACTGTCATCATCTCCGCTTTCCGAAAGGTTGAAGTTCTGCAAATAAACCATAAAAAATGAATGGGATTTCTACTTGAATTCAACTCTGGCTATAAACATATGAACTTTTATAAAACTGAATGTTTCAATAAAGTAAAGTGGAGCAACAAACAAAACCTGAATGTTCTGAATATTAACAGAAATTGGTATAGCAGGTGACAACCTAGAAAATCAAAAGGAGTCAAATCAAATAATCAATATAAAAGTAATAGTACATTTTAGCACTTGGAGGTGGCAAGATGGATAGATCAAGTGGTTTGGTCAAAATACGTCGTGCTAGGTTGGGTTGACCTGAAAAACTTATTTGTCCATTTTTTATTAATTGATAAACAAATGATATCAACAACAAAAACTAATACAATAACTATGAATGGAACAATTCATGAAGTTGTATACATTAAAAATATGTTTGGAACACCGTTTGACGGGTTCTCGTTTTAGCTAAATAATTCTTTCATTTGATCCATTATAGATTAAAAATAAATTAAATCAACTCATTCATAAGCCATTGCCACCACTAATTAGGGTATTGCTAAAAATGTGTCAAACCTCCATAAATATAGATAAACAGATGATTTTCATAGGACTCTTCCATCCATGCCATCAAGAAGACCAGACCACATTCCTTTAACCGGAGGTAACTGTGCTACAAAAGCATTCCAAGGTGGGTATCCCACACCACTCCCACGAACACGCCCATCCAACCGTAGAGATAAATACCTTCAAATTAAGAAATTCTTGACGTTTTAACATTCAATTTTCTAAATCAGGTTAAAACTTATGGGCATTACCTAGTCAAAAAACAAAGTTCGTTTGAAGATGTATTTAGGGGCTGTTTGGCAACTTCTAAATGGTTAAGTGCTGAACCAGTAAGACGTTTGAACCACTAAGTGCTGAACTAGTAAGAGGTCTGAACTATTAAGAGCTAGTATAATGTTTAATCGTTCAGAGGCAAATGTCTGACTAATTCAGATTAGAGGTCTTAACCATTCAGACTCAGTATAATGCTTAACCATTCAGAGGCAAATGTCTGAACCATTCAGACATTTGCTCGTGAAACAAACAGTCTGAACCATTAAGTGTTGAACCAGTAAGAGGTGTGAACCATTAAGAGCCTCATTAAGAGGTAAACAAACAGCTTAGACAAATAAATAATATTCAGTTGTCTTACTAAGTGATTGATACATAGGGAAATGGCAAATAAAAGAGAAAATCGCTTACACCGGAGATTCAGGTGATACATTGGCAAGTTTCTTCTGCTCATCTAGCCACCTGGCATAAGAAAATGAGTCAGAACATGTCTAGCTTTCTTATTTCTTTTAGAGTAAAATGCCATTTTCATCCTTGAGGTTTGACCAGTTTTGCGACTTTCGTCTAAAGGTTTGTTTTTCCGCATCGGGATCCAAAAGGTTTGAAATCTTGCCATTTTCATTCGCTCGTTAATTCCATCCATTTTTCTCTGTTAAGTCAGGGGTATTTTTCGTCTTTTTTGTTAACTTAAAGGGCAATTTGGTCTTTTTCAGAGGTATTCGGTCTTTTTACATAAAGTGAAAAAGACCAAATTGCCCTTTAAGTTAACAAAAAAGACAGAAATACCCCTGACTTAATGGGAAAAAATGGATGGAGTTAACGGGCCAGATGAAAACGGCAAGATTTCAAACCTTTTGGATTCCGATGCGGAAAAACAAACCTTTGGACGAAAGTTGCAAAACTGGCCAAACCTCAGGGACTTTCTTTTATTTAATAGTAGTTTGCATTCTTTCTACCACTGGTTAAGGCAGTAGTAAAGCATGTCTTATGTGCAATTTATAAATAGATATAGAAAGAAAGAAAAGCAGGTAAATTTAGTCACATACTCAGACCATTCTGGTGTAAGAACAGGTACAAGCTGCCAAAGCCGTCTTCTTTTATTTGTCAACTCCTTCATTTCTTCAGTTTCATCAAGCTCAAAACTTGGCACGTTTCCATCAGTACAAAAAGGCACCGCAAGCACCCCTCTTTCAATAAGTTGTTCAGTAAACGTCTCACTAAGTTCAAAAGCCTCTTTTATAAAAGACGCGGGTCCAGCAAGGATCACAAGGCGTGCAAGTCCTCTAAATTCACTAACAGTGATGATCTTCTTTTCATCTACACGCAGTTTCAGGTTTGATAGGTTTTCTTCTCGTGAGAGCTTGGCCATTTGGGCATTTTTAATCTTGTTTTCCCTGTAATAAAGGAATGCAAACAGAGCTGCAGCTCCTATGTCTATTCCAAGGCCTTTGGCTATATCGGTAACTGCATCTGCTCGTGATGGGTTAGCCAGAGCAGCGATAAGTTGTGTAATGGCTATTAGTCCACCGAGTGACGCTTGTGCGATGAAAGCAAGGTAGAAAAACATCCTCACGGATCTAAAAGGTGTGAGTACTTCACTCCTAATCCTGGCTGAAGAACTGAAGACCAAACAGAATATACAAATTATTCGCTTGTCAAAAAGTTTTATGTCGATTTATGATCCTAGTTCATTAACCTAGTGGAATAAGTAATAAACATGTTGTTTATTCTGCAACATGATGACGGTTTCACCTCTTCTCACAAGATCAAATCAAAGGCCTAAATTCATAGCTTCACATATCTGATATTTGCAACTGTGAATGCATTGTATCTAAGCTAGGAGTATTCAGTATTCATATCAGGCTCGAAAAACTTGAAATTTGATCCGAGTTCAAGTTTCATTTTCGAAATGAACTTGAATTTTATTCAAATTCAAATATTTGACTTTCGAATTTGTGATTTTCGATTCGATTCGAATTCATGTTATGCATATAACTATTTTATTTTTTATAAATACATAATTAGTTACATATAATCCAGCTTTAAACTTCATAATTCGAATAACTCGATTCGATTATCTCTGAGTAATGCCAAAATTCTGTTCATTTAACTATGCTAATCTAGACATGAAAAATGAACGGCTATAGGGCATGTTTGGTAAAGCTTATTTACACCTCCTTATGACTTATTGACTTTTAGAAAAAGCTAATAAGGAGATAAGCTCCTCAAAAAGTCACAAAATCCTGACTTATCTCCTTATTAGCTTTTTCTAGAAGTCAATAAGTCATAAGGAAGCTTTGCCAAACATGCCCATAGAAGTATCAAACTCACACACGATCTTCAACATCCTAAAGGATAAACTCTAACAATCGATCATAATATTCATGACATTCGAAGCATAATAACTGAATTTGAATAGTATCAAACTAATAAACCCTAAAATCCGGTAAAATCTGACCTAAGGCATATCATATTCTCAATTTCTCATCATACAGGTATACGAAACAGTGAAACAAACAATTACGTGATTTCCGAAGAAGACGACGGTTTAGCTGTCGAGCAAGTGACTATCAAACGACCTCTTTCTCCGTTCCTGATTGTAGCCGTACGACCGGTGGTTGTGGCGGTGAAGACGGAGGTCAATTTACGGCCGTCGATGTGGAAAGAAAACCCTAAGCATTTGAAATTTTGACGGAAGTTAGTGGAACCTGTGGTGGCTATGGCGAGTTGCGCCACCGTAGACATGGTTGTGGCTCGCTCAGTGAGTCGCCGGAGAAGAGCAGGTGGTTGTTGTTACAGTTGTAACTGCTACCGTACCACCACTAGTGGTGGTTTGATTTTTTTATTTGTTTTTAAATATTATTATTTTGCTTCTTTTTTTTGTTTGGGTGATTGGTGTAAGGCCACGGGTAAGTTTTGAGACCAGATCAATGCAAAATATTGAACTCTTTATTAGCATAGTTTCTTTAAAAAAATAAGTTAAAGAGTTTCTAAATTGAACCCCTTATTGGACTGGTTTTGGTGAAATGATGCCTAGCGACACCTTATTGATGCAGGCGTTAGACACCGCTACGGGGGTGTCAAAGTGGGGCGTCAGGTGGAGCTTCATCAAGGGTAACCAACGTGAAGGGGAATGAGAGATAGCGTCCACCAAGTGCACTTTTGAAGAGCGTATTTAGTTAAAATGTTTATTGTGTACGTGACACTGACATGACATGAACTTTTGTATTTTTTATCAAAACCAGTACACATAGTCTTCAAACATTTCAAATATATGGTTCGGTAGACTATTAGTTTATCACTGAGTATAAGTGTGGTATATTCAAATTAATTTCGGTTAATAAAAACAATTTTATAATCACTCAAATTAAATATTAGAAATAATTTTATTTTATAAAAACACATGATAAAACTATAATTGAAATATCATTTAAAAAAATTATAGATTTGATGTCCATTTGAAACAATTAATTTGATTATTTATATACAGATAACTATAACATAACCATCAAAATTGGTTATAAAAAATCATAATCAAACACTTCAGAAAAAGTTATGTGAACAATTCATATATATGTATTAATTCCTAACACACCAAGGAACAGTAATGTTTTTTGTATTTTATTTGACCACAAAACTTTTTCAAAATTCTTTATTTTGGTCATATTAGGAAAAATAACATCTACGTTTTTGTCTTTTTCTGGTTTTGTTATTTTATATATATTTTTGGTTTTCTTTAATTTCTTTACAAAGTAAACTCTATAGTTCTTCGGTTTTGTAATAAAACTTTGATTTTTATAACTTTTATAACTTTGCCATATAAGTTAAACAAGTTTAGTTTTTTTTAGTTTTTGTTTTGTGTTTTTTCGTGGATTTGATCGTTGCTCGGTTGCTTCTTAGCACGATGTTTGGTGGTCACATTTGGTCCCTTAGGTTTTCTCTTTTAACGATCGGTTACTATTTAGCACGGTGTTTGATAGTCACATTTGGTCCCTTGGTTTTTTAACACATCAACTTTCTAATACATGTTGGTATAAATTCGAATTTGTTTACTTTTTACGTCACATGGTGTTAAAAATTTGTGTTTTTATTCTACGTTTTTCCTGGTTTTAGTCATCGTTGGGTTGCTACTTAGCACGGTTTTAACGCACGCAACGTTTGTAGCACGGTTTTACCTAAATATTATTATGATTATGTAAAGTTTTATGATGAAAATATCTTGATAGGATATACTATATCATATTATATATAAAGTTTTATTTACCAACATATATATAGATGAATACAAGTATATAAATAAATTTATAAAATAAATAATAAGCGAGCCAAAATCAAACTTAAATAACTACTCACGAGCCAAACTTAAAGCTTAAAACAAGCCAAATTTGAACTCTCAACGGGTTAAATGAGCCTAGCTCGTTTACACCCTCTAGTTATGTTATTCGGTTTTTCTAGTGGAGAGCTTGAGGTCTAGCACGTTTACACCCCTAGTTATGTTATTCAGTTTTTCTAATCTCTACTCTGCACATGAGATGTCATTAGCAATTTAGCATACTACTCATCCTTTTAATCCAGTTATGTCACAAGATCAACAGGCTTATATCAAAATTAGTCAAGTTTGGCCAACAAAATAACAAAAAGAAAAAAAATATATATCTTTTTTTTGTGTGCATCACAACAATTGAGCAACTAAGCTTGTGCATTAAAACAGTTGAGCAATATCGAGTTAGGTGTTTTTCGCATCAGCCAGCAAAGCTTCAAGTTCCCCATTCCTATGTAAATTGACAGTATCTGCGCCAAATCATAAATCAACATTATACAATCAAATTTGACATATACCAGACTCAACATCCAAAAGCAATTTACTTTCAGGGAAACGGGACGAAAGTTAACCCAAGTGTATTTAATTAATCATACAACCTCCTAAACCGCTTTATCTAACGATTAGACCATCACAGTAATAACAATATTAGTGAAGGAAAAGGGTCAAACGAGTAGAAAGTCACCTAACGTGTTACTTTAATATACAACCTCCAAAATCACTTTATTTAGAAGTTTTACTGTGATTGTAAAAAAACAATTTTAAAATCATATTATATATAATGCATTAATTAAAATATATATATATATAAAAGGTAAGAAACTATATCCCCTCGACCCACCTGACCCGCTTATTTTGCAACATTATTTTCCCACGTTTATGGATGAAAAACATGTTTGCATAATCAAGCAGAAGGATGGCCAAAGAGAATGAAAACAAAAGAAATTGTTATACAGAAGAATGAGCTAAAAGGAACTGGTTAAGAAGGTACCTGTACAACCACCTATGTGCTTGCCCCCTGTTAACAAAGAACGATAGAAATTAACAAATTAATAAATTAATCAGAAATTATATAAGAATGCTGCTGCAAACCAAATTTATTTCTATTTTCTATTTCATAATTTCTTCTTTATTGTTGTTATTATTGTAAAAGATGATGGAAGGTCAGCACTTTCAGCAACAGTCACACTATTGAGTGTGACTTACGACCCGTTTGAGATTAAAAAAAACACAACTCAACTAGGCCCACTTATACTAAATGGGTTGAAATTACATTCTATATCATGCCCATTGGATGCTTATGATTAGAAATTTATGCGGTACGCGGCTAACTGCTTATGATCAAGATCAGTTCAGTTCAAATTATACCATGCTAAGTTATCAAGTCAAAAAATATATGACATTCTTAATGCATAGTCTACATACCAATAAAAACATTTGGAACGGTATGTTGTCCAGTTAGCTGTTCAAGAACTCTCTGTACCTGTGGTCCTTGTGCACCTGAAATTTAAAAAAAATAAAAAATAAAAGGAGACCTTATTGAGTATTTCCAAACCTTAACAGCCTATTCACATATGTCGCAGCTTTAACTACATATATAAAGTGCAAGTGTGCAACTAGTAGTAAAAAAGTATGTATATTGATTTTAACTCCATATCCTAACATGATGACGGTTAGACAAAGAGAGAAATGGAATTCGTTAAGTTCTCTCTAAAGAACAGGATTTGTTTCTTAAAAATGTGGTTATGTAGACTCCTGATAATGAGCATATGACATGTGGGGTTGTTCAAAAGAACTTTTGACTACAGGTTCAAATAATTTTTAGGGGGGTGGCACAGTGGTTAGTGCCTTATTTCCCAGGCAACGGTCTCAACTCTGAACTCTCATGTTCAAATCAGCTTTCGCTGGTTTCTGCATTTGACCTCTTAAAGTCCACTTGCGGCCGGTGGTTAGGAGGGTATGGGTGGGATCCCATGAGTTTTCCAGTGACAGATATCCCATCAAACATAATGGAGTGTTTTGCCAAAATATCGGAAATTTTCCTTTGTATTTGGTTTATGGTGTTTTCATGAGATGGATTTGGTAAATGGGTGGTCCGCTACAGCCACCAGCAGATTCTGAAATCTTCGATCCAATCTGCTGCCCGCAAGCAGACTCAATCAAATCGCCGAGCAAAAGCACCACTTTGCAGCTGGACTCAGCCTCTGATGACTCATGTCCATCAACAGAAACCGTCAAGCCGTGAAGCAGCAGGTCTATGAACCATGTGACGGTGAAGCTCTGGCGGATTGGAACCGGCAGAGTCAGAATCCGCTCGGGTTGGCAGTGGACCACCCATAAACCATTTGAGTTTCATATTTCCACCATAAACCAAATAGACACTAAAATATCCATATTTTGGCAAAAGATTCAACATAATGCACCAAAGTTTGCCCTAAGTTTAATTCACCTAAATACAAGACCTAAAGCAACCTGCCCGGGCTCGAGCCTGAAATAGAGCTCATTTAGTTATCGAGCCCGAGCTTGAGCCTAAAATACATAGCTCGTTTAGGCTCGCGAGCCTAAACGAGCCCAAACAAAATTTTAATTATTATATATAATATAGTAATAATGATGATAACATTGGCGAGCCGAGCTCGGGCTTTGGCTCGTTTAAGCGATATTGAAACAAGCTCAAGCCGAGCTTTTAGCTCGTTTTAGGTTGTTCTCAAAATAGCTCGAGCTCAAGTAAGTAGGCTCGAACCGAGCCGAGCTCGAGCCTAGTTGGGCTCGGGCCCGACCCGGCTCGTTTACACCCCTAATCTCCAAAAAAAATAATCCCCAAATCAAATCATAAAACTACAGTAAAAACACTCACCAATTTCATCCAATTCAACAACAAGCGGCTGCACACCAATCTGATTAAACAACGACTTCACTTCAGAAGAATACCTTAACACAATCAAAACCAAAACAAAACAAAACAAAACATATTCAACATAATAACCTTCAAACAGTAAATTCAAAAACATAAAACCCTAATTAACTTACGGACACCAGGTTTTGGAATAGACAACAACTGGATTATCAGCGATTGTTTTCTTGACAGTATCTTCTAACCGAGAGTCAAAGGAAGCAGTCATGGAGTGGACCTTAAGAGCACCATGTTTTCTGATCGTTAAGCTTGCAGTTCGTGATGACGTTTTGCGATGATGAGAAACGTTGCGAGAAATAAACGAGAGAGAAGGAGAGTTAGGGATGTGAGAGAGAGAAACAGATGTGAAGGTTCTAGAGAGTAGAGAAGTTGCTGCCATTGATGCTTGCTTGCTCTTTTGGTCTCTGTGTTAACATAACTTCTTTTGTATATATCGTTATCGGTTCAGGTTTAAGTCAATGAAAGTCAAAACCGGTTTTTAGTGAATCCGATTAGGGATGAGCTCGGTACCGTCCGGTACCGAAAGAACCGGTACCGAAAATCCCCAAAAGTGGGTACCGGTACCGAATATACCCAGTTTGGTACCGGTACGATACCGGTATTTGAGGGTAAAATCCGGTAAATACCGGTACCGTGCTGGACCGTACCGAAAATGTCAAAAGTCGGTACCGAATCGGTACCGCAAAAGTACCTGGTTCGGTAAATTCGGTCGGTACCGGGTCTGATTTGCTCATCCCTAAATCTGATTCAGGTTAGGGAACGGTTTTCAAGGGGGGACTGGAAGTGGACGAATGGTTAATTAGGTTCGTTTAGACCATTCGGAGTGGGGGCTTAAAAAGGGGTGTTATTCGACATGTGGCAGCTATGTTAGCACGCGTCAGAAAAAATGGCGTGATGCCAAAAAGGGAGGAGTGGAACGGGGCGTGAAAGGGTGGAGTTATTCGACACGTGGCACATATTTGCTATACTAAATTAAAAAAAACATCCAAAGCCAATCAACATCCGCCACGTCATACCCCACAAACCCCTCCACGTCGGTGAAAAACCTCCCGTCCCCTTCCCCATGCCGCCATCCACGCCACACATGGGCCGGTATACCTAGCGTGGAGTGGCTTCCACGCCATTCCTTCACACCCACTCCGTATAGTCTTACGGTTTGAACGAGGCAGTTTACGAATTGATTAACTACCAACGGTTCAGGTTCCACTCTAACCGGTTTAAAACTGATTTGGGTTGGTTTGTTGGTCTCTAGTAAATCTAAGAGGTTTGTTAATTGATAAGTTTTTCTATAGATTTTTAAGAGCTTTTTTTATAAGAGGTTTGTTAATTGATAAGTTTTTCTATAGATTTTTAAGAGTTTTTTTTATATCAAAGTTGTACTGCTTATGTATTGTGTATAAATCTTAGAAGATAAAAAATGAGTGTCATTCTCTATAATTTAAGTAGAGTTACTTTACAAATCTTTATGTGTTTAGGTGTAAATTTGTAATCTTATAACACACTAATTTACTGATTTGTGAGAATATCAAAAATATTTAGGTACATGTCAGTTCACAAATACGCTAGTCATGTTTGGGGTCATCTCTCTAGCAGATTTGATGGGTGGTGTTTGTTTCAGGTTCACCGCGCATCAGTGAACAAAACCTTTAACACCCGTATGTTCAAAGATCTAGTTGGATCACGTCGTTCTCCTCTAGGGAAAGCTTTGTTTGTTTAGAGCCGAACTGCTAAAGTGAGCTCGCTCGTTGCTCGTATAATCTATGTAAATAGATCACTTATTTTTTTGTATCTCGTGGTACACACACCAACCTTCTATCAGTTGTAGAGGAGTTGCAAAACTATTTGTTTGGTTTGTATAAAAATGCTTGCTTAAAAAAGATGCGATGTAAAAGAAACAATAACCTCTATTATCTTGGGCCATGTTTTTGTTGGGCCTTAACTTGTTTTATGATTAGTCAAAGCCCAGAAAACGTAAAACATAAGTGTTTTATTACATCATAATTTGATTTTATTCATCAATTTTGTAACACATGTGGCTTCGTGGTGTAGTTGGTTATCACGTCAGTCTAACACACTGAAGGTCTCCGGTTCGAACCCAAGTGAAACCAATTTATTTTTGATTTAATTGTTTTTATTTAATTTCTACTCTTTTGGCTGTATTAACTCCCAAAAAAACCTAGAAACAAGAGATGGTGCAACAGTAAAAGCCTGTTTCACTTCAGTTTTGAACTGGATCAAACCTTGACCCCTTATTTAAACAAAACTTTAATTCTATAATTGAACAATATACAACTCATTTAGTTTACAAAAAATAGGATATAAGGGAACTTGTAATAAAAGTTTTATGTGGTCCTTAGCATGGTTACATGTTAAAAGAAGTACACATGATGATTTAAGGAAACCGGAAAATAAGAGATAAATGATAATGAAATACGTGATCAAGTTATCTGACACAAAACCCGTTGCACTTTCACTAATACTAGTATAAATTGCAGTATCGTTTTAGGTTGGCGTTTACATAACAAATCATGTTTTTCCTATAAAAATATAATGGACGGTAACTCAAGCTAAAGAGAACTTCAAGTTAAACCAAGTTAACTCAAAATCGACTCATCAACCATATTATACAAAGTTACCATATTAACTTGAAGTAAAGAATATTATTATTCATTCATCGTATAAAAGATTGTACAAATAAATCATTCAAAATAACTTAAAAAAGAGCCTCATCATCCTACATTCAAAATGCCCAAATTTAAAAAAACTATAAATTTTGACTCATTCTTAGGAAGGGCTATCCTACTCTTCTCTCCTACTCCTTTTATTTTCCTTTGTATATACAAAAAATTTAAAAATATAAAAAATCACATATACTATTTTAGGAAAATTGAGTAGCATCTTCTATGAGTAGAACCCTTCCTTTTTTATTTGATTTATTTCTTGTTTCCAAACATTCCCAATATCTTGTGCTATTTTTGTAGCATCTGCAGAAACCCCTGCAAGCCCTCTTCTTGTAAACCCTGCTGCATACAACCCATTTGACATTTGACTTTTTGGGAATCCATTTTGGTCAAACAGTTGACTCCCCTGTTCATAAAAAGTCAAAATTCAATAAGTCAAACTAGAATTTAGACCAATTTTATCCAAAACAGAGCAAAACAGAGCAAAGATTCAATCTTTTTAACTACCTGTAGCCAATAAGGAACATTGCTGCAATACCCAGTTGCCAAAACAACTGAATCAAGTTCTTGAATGTCGCCATTGATGAACTCTACTGAATTCCGGTGGAATCTTTTGATTCCGGGGACAACTTTGATGCCACCGGACCGAATTCTTTCGAATGCACCGATGTCGAGAACAGGGGTTTTTCCATGCTTGTTCTTGAGTTGTAATGGGCCTAAAGATGGTCTTTTGATCCCATATTTATGTGTGTTTCCAAGGATCAACCATGTTAAAATCAATAGAATGTTATCCACTAGCCATAAAGGCAGCCATTTCATCATCATAACCGCCAAGTCGAATGTCGATTTTCCGAATATTTCTCTTGGTAATACATGAACCTGTGGTGGCATTTATAAATTGGGTTAGAAATCTTTGATGGGTGTTTGTTTTCTTGGAAAAAAGATTTGATCTTTAACGTTTTCGAAAGCGTGTTTTCGAGGGTGTTAAGGATTGCTTACCGAGCTTCGAACCACCATCGATGGCTTTGCATTGTGGTTTGAGAGATCAAGAGAGAGTTCCATGCCGGAGTTTCCACATCCGACGACCAAAACTTTCTTTCCGGTGTATTTCTCGCCGGATTTGTAGTCTTTCGCGTGGATAACTTCGCCGGGGAACTCTTGTAAGCCTTCGATATTCGGTACCACGCCTTCGGCGTTTTCTCCGGTTGCCACCACAAGCATTTGACACATATATTCTGTTTCGGTCCGGATAGAGCCCGTCGTCGACAAGGTTTTGACCCGCCATATGCTACATTTCTCATCATATTTCGCGGATTGGACACACTCGTTAAACTGCGGTTTAATGTCGAATTTACTAGCGTAATTCTCGAGATAGGTAATGAATTGTTTTTTATTCGGGTACTGTGGATATTCCTCGGGGAAGGGTAAATTCGGAAGTTGGCAGATTTTTTTCGGGAGGTGAAGTTTTAGTCGATTGTAGGTTCGTTTTTGCCAAAGAGAAGCAATGCAGTCCTCTTTTTCGATTACTATGAAAGGGACGCCTTGTTCCCTTAGACATGCGGAGACTGCGAGCCCTGAAGGGCCGGCTCCCACTATAACTGGGCCGTTGACCCAAACACAACGGCCTGGCACCTTTTCCTCGGAAAAACCAAACATTTTGGAGATTAATTGTGCTACAAAAATGTTACTTTGGAGATTACTTGTAATGCAAGAAAGTGCTATTTTGAGAGAAGATTGTTGTTTGAATGAAGAAGGGGAAAGAGGTATATATATATAGTATATAGGTAGAGTGGTGGGGTGGGGTGCCATGTGATAAAGGGGTGGGGGTGACTTGATGCATTTTAAAGTGGGCATATTTTTTATATGAAAAGTATTGCATTTATTCTTAACAATGTAAAGTCTTCAATCATTAATGGATTGGATATTGGATATTTATTTAGTTATTCTTATTCTTTGATGTTATCTTTTGTTGTTTTATTTTATTATTAGTTATTTATTATTTATTTATATGGTCACGAATTTATTGATCATATGATTTGTGTTCTATACTAATTTTCTACCACAAAAGTCTTCTTTTTTGAGATTTAATAATTTATACTACTTTGTTGCCGACGGCGGATCAATATATATAATAGAGGGTGAGATATTGTATAAAATGATCTTTTAAGTGTTAAGCATATGAATTATATAATATGACTTATAAGGTGAGTATATATGCGTCTTTAAAATTAAACAATTAGTTACTTTTAAACGCATTATTAAAATATTGGTTTGTAGGTACTATTATAATCACAAGTTTGTTCTTCGGTAATACGTTGTAACTAATTTAGATGTACCGTTTAAATCAATCATGCGTCAAGAAATTAAAAAACATCGTTCTTTAAATATAGAAATATTTCAGAAGTTAAAATATACAAAATTCACGAGTTTATAATACAATTTAAATATAATGAATTATATAATACTATTTGGGTTTAAAGTTTGATTAAACTAAAAGAAGTCACAATTAATGTCTTATTCCTTATTTTTTTCACTTTCAAGTTTCAACCTTTGTTAACTTCCCTATCAATTGCCCATTAATTAGTGTGATCAACAACTCAAAAACATTGAAAGTCCACTTTGTCTGGTGATTGAGTTAATTATATATTTGTAAAAAGCGTAAAAACCTATGTGAAGACGTTCTCTGCGTGCGTTAATTTTATGAGTGAAATGCTTCTGCGTTAATATTTGCTGTAACATCTGCCACACCTATCCATATCGTGCAAAAACAAGTAAGTGCACATTGTAATATGTAACTAATACTTATTACATACTTCGACAAACATCCACAAAGCGTTCAATATGCACATATTTACACCGTGTTAATGGAATAACTTTGCTATGTAAATTGCATACATTCAAAAATTTTAACACGATACACACCTGTTAAAAACTGTTACTTTCAATAAATAAACATACAACATTGCCACACTCAATACTCATAATCCTTTTAAGCTTTTCTATAAGAAACAAAAACAGAGAGAGAAAATTGTATTTGATAAATCTGGGCTGGAGTGGACTTAAAAATAGTTTAACTGGGTGTATCAGACGATTCAACCAAGTATACGAGAAGGTTTAACCAGTTGTCAACCGATACTTACCGGTTTTAAAAACTTTTGTAAAAGAGACTTTGTAAGTGACAATTCAAAGTGATAAATGGACCCCACATAATCTGTACAGGAATATGCTTAGCTGTGAGGGATTTGAAGGGGGGAGCGTGCGCACGCACGTGGGGTACGAGTAGGTTGAAGCTGGACCTTAACTAGCTACTAGACCAGTGCGCCATCAGGTTGTTTGCTGTCCTTTAGTTTAGCTCAAGACTCCCTTTGAGCCAACTCATGGTCTCACACCCCCCCACAGCTCATTTGTATTTCACCTTTTGCCACGTGTGGGGACCCCCTCCCCACCCAGATAATTGGACCCCTACATATGTGATCTGGTCCCTTTTTGTAGAATACCATACCAAATTCACCACAATTTATTTCATCCTCATTCTCAAGCTTCAATTCGATTATTTTAGTGGCAGAAATTATTTCATTATATATTATAATATATCTTAAAAATCAAACTTAAGTTTGTGAGTAGCTATTACTCTGGCTGATATAGTATAAGATTTAAAACATAAAGTACAACTATTTGATGCATCTTTTTTTCTTTTTTTGCCACGTATGTCTTCATTTGCCACTTATCTTTTAACTTTACACTTATCTTCACCTACATATGCTACTTATCTTTAAACTTAACCTTCATCTTCCACCCACATGAGAGAGAGTGACATGTGAGATAAAGAAAAGAGAAGAACAGAAGAAAAAAAAAAGTGAGCGCAAATTCCCGGAAGGAAATCTCTGAAATCTAGAGTGAGATTCCGTCGCTGGTACCGGTAAACAGGCCTGGTGAGAGGTGTGGTAACCGGTGGTTGATGGGGGCGACATCTCTCTGCTCTCTTCTTTGTTCTTTCTCTCTCTAAAAACCACCACCATCTTTACACCAGTCGTCTCGACCAGTGGTTGTGATGGCGAGTGGCTTTTGTCGATTTCTTAGTTGAGAGTTTTAGTCGGCTGTGATGGTGGCCTACCACTTGGCATGGCAACTCTGGTTGCAGCCGTGGCGGCGCTGAGCGGTGCTTCGTTGGCGCCGGCGATGACGAATTGTGCATCTGAGCCTTTATGTTTTCCAACAACGATGATGATTTGTAGATCTGAGTTGATTGGTTTTATTGTTTTCGTTTTTCTTTATTTTGTTTTATGGTTTTAACGAACTGATTTAATGAAGAAGACAGCCGGAACTGTTTGGTTAAGGTAGTGTTGTGGTGGTGGTTTAGTGAAGGAACTTATTTGGCTTGAAGCTGCATTTTCTTTTTATTTTATTATTTTTTTGTACATAAAATAATAATGCAAACAAATAGGTGGTGCACAGAAGTTATTTAACTCACAATCAAAATGTTATTTTTCGGTGGGTTTTGGCTATGTATGTAACATCTTCTTTTTAATATTTGTATTTCTATACACTACAAAACTAAGTTGGGGAATAGTGCCAGGCAGCTGCCTAGCACTCCCCCATTGGACCAAAAACGTTTATTATTTTTTACATACACTTTAAAATTACGTTTTTGCCCTTATTTTAAAATTACTTTTTTACCTCAGTTCAAAATAAAACTACGCTTTTGCCCCCAACTTAAAATTATAATTTTGCCCTCGCTTAAACTTACGATTTGATCGAAAAGGTTATTACTTTTATACGCTGAAAAATTACGTTTTTGCCCCCACTTTAAAATTACGTTTTTACCCCCGGCTCAAAATAAAAATATGTTTTTACCCCTAGCCTAAAAGTACGATTTTGCCCTCGCTTAAAATTACAATTTTGCCTTCGATTAAAAATTACGATTTATCCCTCAGCTAAAGTTATGTTTTTGCCCCCAGTTCAAAATAAAAATTATGTTTTCCCCAGCATAAAATTACGAATTTACCCTCCGTTCAAAAATATGATTTTTCCCCGTTTAAAAATTACGTTCTTTTCCCCCGCTCAAAATAAAATTATGCTTTTGTTCCAGCTAAAAATTAAGCTTTTGCCCTCGATTCAAAACTACGATTTGGCCATTAGCTCAAAATTACGTTTTTGCCCACGGTTCAAAATAAAAAATATATGTTTTTCCCCAGCATAAAATTACGATTTTGCCCTCTATTTAAAAATATGTTTTTTCCCCGTTTAAAAAATTATGATTTCGCTCTCAGTTTAAAATTACGTTTTTGCCCCAGTTAAAAATAAAGTTATGCTTTTGCCGCCAACTCAAAATTACAATTTTGCCATCAGTTCAAAATAAAATTATGGTTTTGCCTCCACCAATTGTGCCTTTAGTTCAAATTTGAATTTGCGCTGCGCAAATTTACTATTTTACCCATGGTTCAAATTTATAGTACTGCCATTACTTTATCTTTTGACAAATTAGGATTTTTACCCCAGTAAAAAAATACAACTTTCACTTAGTTAAAAATTATAGTATTAGCATTGTTTTAGTTTTTTTTAGCAAAACTAAAAAAGAGTTTTTTTTTAATTGGTTGATTTGATTTATTGTTTTCCCTGTCAAGGAGCTGCTTAACGCTCGCTCATTATTCGGCCATCGCCCCGCAACGCGGGCGGAGCATCAACTTTATATATAAAGAGTAAGTTGTTAGCTATAATTGTTTTTTTATTTTTATTTTGAGCACAAAAGTTCTATATTTTATAATTTTGCCACAAAGATATTCATTTAAACCTCTTGTACTTTTTGGTTTTTTTATATTCACTTTCACATAAATTTCTTTTTTATTAACCGATTAACTTTGTTACCTGTACCTTGAACTTTAAATAAGTCAGTTTTTTTTAACCAATTATTAAGTGATTAACTTTGTTACATGTACCTTGAACTTTAAATAAGTCAGTTTTTTTAACCAATTTACGCTACAATATTTTTCTAAAGTCAGATCGTTGCTAGCGCGCCGGACACAACATGCAAAAGTTTTAAGATTTTAACCCATGTCTTTTTTATCAATATGTTTTTAGTCGGGTCAAATATAAATATGGTCGGTAGTGTAACGAATTGAACTGATATTCATCTGAAGTTTCACCACGGAGCGGATTCGGTACCTGTAATGGTATTTTATTGTTTCTTTTTTGTTATGTAACCGTAACATGATGTTTGTAATGCGCACAACATACCTGTATCTATTATTGTGTATCTATATTAGCGTGAAGTATGTATACAAAAAGTTCCCTCGCTGCAACACAAGATGGTGAAATACTAGTTAATAAAAACAGAACTAGTAGGATGCTAGAAAATACAAAATAGTAGCAAACAAACTTATATGATAAATCATATCAAGCGTACCAGTCTAGTAGATTCATTTTTCTTTGTTTAACTGAACACGATTTGAATTTCTCCACAGTTTTTCGTGTTTTGATTTCTACCACTGAAGAACTTCCAATCTTTAGCATTCTAAATACACCAAATAGATGTCAAAATCACCAAGTGAACTACCTTTTTCAAGTCCCTCGTCGGTTACACTATTCTTATGGATCTCTAGAATTTCCTTTAGTGAGCCAATAGTATGCATTTGGATGTTGTACCATCTAGCGACTTTGGTCTAAATCTAGGAAGTGATATTGCAGTTTATCAACCAGTTGTATCATTAAGTGCTGAACCAGTAAAAGTTCTGAACCATTAAGAGTCAATATAATGTTTAACCATTTAGAGACAAAAGTCTGACCAACTCAGATAAGGTGTCTTAACCATTTAGACTCGGTATAATGCTTAATCATTTAGAGGCAAATGTCCGAACCATTCAGATATCTGCTCGCGAAAGAAACAGTTTAAACCATTAAGTGTTGAACCAATAAGAGGTCTGAACCATTAAGATCTCAGCCCCTTAGACATGTTATGTAAGCTTATAAACGCGCTGATGTTGTCTCGAACTCAACTCGAACTTTTTGTTTATTCTTCCTAAAAGGAAAGATCCCGATTGTCCCTAGATAATGTAAAAAAAGAACCCAAAATCCGAACAAACAACTTCCAAAACAAAGAACCTTCATATAGTTTATTTAAATCCCTCTTTTTCAATAAATGAGAAATAAAGCTTGTCCACTATTATTGTTTTCATTAAGACTTTTCTTACTATCTCAACATCAAATTTCCAAGTCTTTTAATACGCTAGCATCGTCACAGTCGGTGGTTTTCTTTTTGTACGTGATAGTTGAATCTTTTAAAAATCAAGTTTTTATGTACAAAATGATGGATTTGTATTTGATCCGACTAAGCATCACACACACGCGCAAGCCAGATCAGATCAGACATCCAAAAAGCGTACAAGATATTCCGGGCCATTGAAAGATAGAAACAAGACAAAATTGCACTAAACAACCTTTATGTTATACTTAAACTATAGGTCATACATTTCACTATGAAATCGACCAAACCCAACCTTTAAGTTCATGTTTTGCTACATAGTATAACCTTTAACACAAACGACGTTTGTTTTATTGGTTAATTGTCTTCACATGCAATGCATGCGAGAGCTTTCTTGTCTTTTCAAATCCATATTTAATGCGTATGTTCATGTTTTGATATAGAGTATAACCTTTATTTTTTTTATTTAAAGATAAAATTTTAAAATAAGACATTTTTAATCTTTAACTTGAGTATATTATTGTCATACCTCTTTTGAAAAGTTTATTGTATTTACGTAAAGATTGCATGTTTATATATATATATATATATATTGTTACCTTATGAATATCAATTGCATAATTACATAGGCTGCATTTTTTACGTGTAATAGTTGTGGGTGATTACAAATATAAATGATTATCTCATTTTGTATGAGTCGTGTGCATGTGTATGTATGTGTATATATAAAAATATATTTATATACTTATAGGTATCCTATTTCCATACAGCTTTGTAGAATTGCTTTACAGGAAGTGATTAATTAGACGGTGGCTCCGAGTTATTTACATATATAAACAAATAACTTTAATAACTTTTTATCGTTGTGGTTGGCGCCGATAAAGCGTGTGTTTGGACACCTACGTTCATATATTAATTTATATATTATATATATTATGATTCTGTAATTTGCTTAATTAAATAACACAACTCCAAAAGCCTGTGATTTCATCATAATGTTGTAGGGTATGGTTGTGATCACGCGTAATCACCAAAATAAAAGTTGCTAGAAGCCAAGTGGTGAACAGAATATGTTTAGTTTCCAAAGAGACTAATTTAAAATATTAGATTTTAATAATTCTAATTATTCGTCATTAGTCGCCAACAGTTTTAACTTCAAAAATAACTATCGGCAGTCTTAACTATTAACATATTGGTCTCTAATGGACCCTGACTATTCTAACGTCGTAAGTCTCCGGTCGCCGGAAAAAACATTTTTGTCCGGAAAACTCCTAATTGGCTAGAAAACTCAACATATTCGTTCCAAAACTCTTTATAACCTTATTATAGGCCTTTAGAAACTTTTTTCTAGTAAAAACTCCAATTATTATGGTCGTCAGAAAACTCTTATTTCGCCGGAAAACTTTTTTTTGGCCGAAAAACTCAACAGTTTCGTCCCAAACCTGTTTGTAACCTTAGATCGGACCTTTAAGAATCTTTTTCTGAAAAAAAAAACGTTTTTTCGGCGATCGGAGACTAACGACGTTTATGTTTCTGTTAGTCATAGTCTATTGGAGGTCAATATATTAATAGTTGAGACTGTCAACGATTATGTTTGAAGTTAGAACTGTTGTCAACCAACGCCGAATAATGAGGATTATTAAAATTTAACATTCCATTAAAAAAACATATGCTAGAAATATTGTTTTTAGTTACAAATGCTAGAAATATTGTTTTAGTTATACACAAATTACGATATCTAATTATCTATAATTTGAACCAAACCATAAATTTACTCATTTATTATCAAAAATTTTGTTACCAGATTTATGTATTACATGTGTCAAATACTGATTTTATTTTTTTAACGAATATATATTAACTCGAAATCTTTACTAGGTATATAATTTTCTTAAAACTATATTATATATTATCTTTTAAAACTTTTTTTTAAATATTGTGTGATGTTATAGTTATTACAAATAAGCTTCTGTCTTTATATGTTTTAAATAAACTACACTAGTAAGTGTTTTAAAAGGTTGTAAGGTGTTATATTCCTTCAACTCGTCCCTTTTTTAAAAAGTAAGTCATGGGCTATGGCATTGGTGAGAAGGATCCACCTAAGACTCAATAATAACGTTAACTATATGAAATTCTAATTAAATTAAACAAATAAATAACACATGTTGTTATAGTCATATAGTGATTGTGATTTGATGAGTGGTTTTTAGTGTTATAGTCACAAGCTTGTGTTTGAATCATTTATTATTTAGTTAAATTTTTGCTATATATTAGTTACTTCTAAATCAATTTATATTATATGTTTCTTTTAGCTCGTCCTCTTTTTTGAAAGTAAGTTATGGGCTTATAGCATTGGTGAGAAGGAACCACCCAAGACTCAATAATAACGTTAACTATATGACAATCTAATTAAATTAAAGAAATGAATAACACACGCTTGTTATAGTCATATAGTGATTTGATATAACTGGTTTTTAGTGCGTACGAGTCTATTTGAGTTTAACTCCGACTACATTCATTCATATTAACCTCTATATCTAAAGCTCGAGTTTCTAACCTAGACAAATAATGTACATATTGGCCTTTGGATATTTTGTCTAAGGGATTTATGGGCATTGTCATCCTTATCCTAGGGGTCTCCACACTCCAGGGTATTACCATTAAAGAAAAAGAATTTAAAACTTAAGTTTGGCTCGTGAATAACTTTACAATCTCAAATTTGACTCATCTAATATTTAATTATTTTTTGTTATAATACATATATATATATGTATTTACATATAACATAATTATTTTATCATACTTAAATATAATAATACTCCTTACATAATTATGTATTATGTGAAAAAAGTATTACTATATTTACATAACTAGTAATGGATGTAAACGCTATTGATTAAAAATCACATCATAATTAATATGTATGTATACACACACAAACGGAGATGAGACCAGTGGTAAACTTGAACGAAAACTCGGTAGAGACCGGACTCTAAAAATCAAAATCGGTGGGGGCAGACTTTTAAAAATCCAATATTTTACACTACAAACTAAAAATACATAAAATTAACACTACACGCGAAAAACTAGTGGGGTTGAGGCACCCCAAGGCTTCCATTGTCCTCCGCCCTTGGATGGGACTGGTGGCGGATCTACTTACAAGAGTGGGGGTGGTAAAAAAATTTGTGTAATTATTTGGTAAATATCGTCCCACTCAAAAGTCTAATCGAGCCTTTCTATTGCCTCGTCAGAAAATAAATATTGGGTTTGCCACTAAATAAGACATTAGTTAAGAAATGTATATTGTATAGTTTAGCGAGTAAACCGGGTGCGCCACAATAAAAGAACTTACATTCGTCTTAATTACTCTAACGATTGATAACGTGAAGACGTACTCACGTGTGCAATATAATAAAAAACCAAATGACAACCAACTAACCAAGTTAAGTATCATAAAACAATCCCCAAGGTATATAGTTTAGATAATGTCGGTAATTAAGTCGGTTTGAATGAGTAGGATGTGAAGTCATATACAAGCATTGCACCAATTCACTACATACTTATATATTACTATAATGTGTATTATTGGTTAATTTATATTTGATTTTTAAACATTCAACTTGATTTATCTTTTTGATCAAGGCGGTGCCAACACATGAAGTTCCATAAATTTTAGGTTTCCTTAGTGCTATCCTCATGTTTACGTGACTATGAGAGAGAAATTGTTTACATATATACATGCATATACACGTAATGTAAGAACCGTTTAAACTTTTTTTTTTTGAAAATCCTATAACACTTTTATGTTTTGATCTAGTTGCAATATATAAATTCTGGTTAGGTGTTTCTCACGATTTTTTACTTAAAGTTAGTTATATAATAAAGATGTTATATTATGGTTTAAATCAATGTTTTTAAAATTATAGCAGACTCCTTACCGGTTCGGGTTCTTGCACGTTTGAAAATTTTCTATTAAAATAGTACATAAATTATTAGGTTTTGGTTTACCATATCTAACTTGTTTAATAAATATATACGTAATCAAGTTGACATGTTTAACATGTTTACGAGCCATGTAACCAATACATTACAACCCACATACCAATCAATACATTTACAACTTGATTACTATATTCGTCAACTAGTTTGAAATTGTTTATGGGTTAGGGTTGATGTAATCCAATGGTTTATCATGAAACTCAATGTTTTGTAGGGTAAGGAGTTTTTAACACCGCGGGGTGTGGGGGTCTTGGGTTGGGGGCATTGCTCGACACGTGGCGAGGGTGGGATCCACAAGCTTATGGTGAAAAATGAGGGGTGTGGTGTGGCGTGGCCAGCCATGCGGATTTTTTAATTAAAGTAGCCAACCAAAGCTAGCTATATTAGACCAGCCAACCAAAGCCAGTCTGTCACCCTACCACCCGCCCCACGCCAGGCTCAACACCCACGCCAAAGGGGCAACACCACGCCCAACGCCAATCCCGGGATGAAAAAGTTGGCATTAAAGGGCAACCCCGCCCCCAACCAACTCCCATACCCCACGGTCTAAAGGATCCATGTTAGTGCATTATATTCACAAAACTACCCAAATATAGACTAGATAAATTAGAGGTGCTCAATCAAACAACATTCAGAGTTGAAACCCGCTCGGATCCGACCCGACCCGACCCGCCGGCTTTACACCAGTTCAAATAAATATATTTGTATCCAGTATTGACACCGGCCTAAGACAAACTATTCATATGATACGTTGAATCTAGTTTTAAACCGATCCCTTTTGGTTTCCTTTAGAAATTGGTTGTGAAGCGGAAACTGTCTGAGAGAATATGGTTTTGACTTTCGTTTACTCGATCCGAACCGGTTTAAAACCAATCCGGTTGTCCCAGGTTTTGTTTACCTCTTAGCCAAAATACAACATCAAGCTACAAGGCCCAAACATAACAATAATACTAAGGCCCAAACATAACGTAATAATACTAAGGCCCAGTTCTTCTACTCGACTGACCCGAATCTTACCGGGTTAAACGAGTCCAAAAGGATAGTAGCAAGTGCATGGGCCCAATTCTGCTACTTTTATTTAAAATAATGCAAACACTAAAAATAAATTAATATATTATTTATTTTAATGGCATTAATAGCTTTTAAATAATGTAAAATTGTTGGAAGAAATATGTTGTGTGTGTTATACATGATATAGTTTTTTTTTTAAAATAGCAGAAATGCTACCTAATAATAGTTAAGTATATTATTAACAACTTTTTGGTAACTAGCTCATGAAAATAATTTATTAGTAGTTAGTACATATGATTTATTAAAGCTAATATGTTTGGATGCTAAGGGTTTTAACCAAAGGTTGAGATTTTATGCTTTTATTTTTTTTTTAACAATGTTGGGTATTAAGACAACCTTAACCTGTTACTTTTGAAAAACTACATGAACTAGTTTGTGACTAATAGTGTAATTTACTCTTTACAAATCATCACGATTTTTAATTTTGTTTATATCACTTGTGAAAACATGTTATAAATACATAAGTATATTTTATCCATTACGATGTAAAAATCTATATGATGTTCATTTTATGATATCGTGTCATGTTTCTTTTGTTTGATTTAATACACACAAAAGTTTATAAATTTATATTATTTGTTAAAAACCTATCGATCGCTTAAACAACTAATCACAACTTGACCCGCTATAGCAATTAGGAGTCGATAATATTAACATGCAGAGAACTAAAAAACACGTGCCTGATCGATCATGCATAATTGCATATGTAATGTTGGATTGCATGGAATAAAGGCAACATAGGTACATATCATGTAAAGTAACCATGGTCATGATAAATATTTGAGTCAATTACGTGGTTTGTCCTTTAACTTTACACTAACTTGCATCTTTTGTCCTTTATTTTTAGAAATTACACAAATTGTCCTTTATTTGAAACTTTTGCACACCGCATGTCCTTTATACTAACCTTAATCCATTTTCATGGTTAAAACCAATTATGTGCCCTTTATATGAGGGGCAAAACTATCGTCTTATCATTTTCTATATGAGATTTTATATTCCGCATATGTAAACTAATTTTTTTTCTACATATATGTTATTACATATAACGCGTATATATAATCTGGGTATTACACATATGTAAATTACGTTTTACATGTATGAATCATAAAAATACATAAATAAATGATAAAAATATCACATACACACACACGCATATATATAATAATTATTTATTAGGAGTTTTGAAAGTTAATTTAAATGAGAAAGCTAAAAAAAACTACAAAAAATAGCCTAAAAACATACCAACTTTTTTACAATTATTTTATTAAATTTCATTATTTTTGTTATATAAAAAAAATACTACACATGTACATCACTACGAAAAAACCTAAACTCACCCTTCCCCCCCCCCCCAAAAAAAAATACATAAATAAATGATAAAAATCACACACAAATGATTGTTTATTAGGAGTTTTCAAAGTTAGTTGTATGAGAAAACTAAAAAACTACCAAAAATAGCCGAAAAATATACCAACTTTTTTACAATTATTTTATTAAATTTCATTATTTTGTTATATAAAAAAATAAATACTACACATGTGCATTACTACGAAAAAACCTACCCCCCCTAAAAATATATATATCATTTATATCTAGTTTTCTCATTATCCTCTCCCTATATATATAAACATGAAATGTTTTTTAAGAACAATACACGTAAATTAAATAAAAATGACAAAATAACAGTTTTGCCTCTCATGTGAGGGCACATGATTGGTTTTAACCATGAAAATGGATAGAGGTTAGTACAAAGAACATGTGGTGTGCAAAAGTTTTAAATAAAGAACACTCGGTGTAATTTTTAAAGATAAAGGACAAACGATGCAAGTTGGTGTAAAGTTAAAGGACAAACCGCGTAATTTACTCTAAATATTTCATACTTGCTTTCATGTAGTTTGACTGTAAACATGGTCCTTGCTTTCATGAATTTAAGTGTAAACATTACGAGTAAAGTAATTTAAGTGAATTAAAAAAAAACAAGTACAATCTTTGTTAAAAAAATTAGCATGATTACAACTTTTAAGAATCAAATAAAAAATATATTTATCATCATCATCATCATAATCATACTCACTTAATCTCACCTATAGCAAAGCTAATGTAGGATCTGAGGAGGGTAGATGTAGACAACCTTACCTCTACTCTGTAGGAATAGAGAGACTGCTTCCAGTGAGACCCCCGGCTCGATTGTAGTTTTGTATCAAGCCTTAGACCTAAGGCACATAACACTCAAACAATCGGGACAGAGAGACCAATTGTTGCATGTACCCCCGTGTCTTTCAGCACATGATGCATGATTAACCATTCGTCGCTTTTAACGTTATTTTCATGAAATTAGTAAAATAACGTTAAAGTTGGAACCATTTCACTTTTGCTCCCCGAGCACCCACACATATATACATTATATGTGTAGACTGGAAGCAGGGCATAAAAATTTATTTATGATTATACTAAAATTGTTAGTTTTGTCTAGACTAGTGTTTTGGCCTTTGTATAGAATCATATAAAAAAGCATATTTAATTTAAAATAATTACAACTTTCATCAATTGCTGATAACATTTCTAACTTTTGATTTTTACCACATCACTATCAACTTTTAATTTATTTGGCTACTAGCGCTCCAAAACTAACCCAATTTGCTGACATCAGCTGCCACGTCATAAAAAAGTCAAGTCACCTGCGACGTCATCGAAAAGCCAAGTCATGTGCCACGCCAGTGGCCACCTCAGCTGCCACATCATCAAAAAAACTCCAGGTCAGATGCCACGTCAACATACAAGTGTCACATCAGCAAAAAAAAACTATCTGGATTAGGTTTCAGTTAATTTGTAAGTGATATTAGTTAATAAGTGGAAAGTTAGGAGTGGTATGATAAAAATTAAAAGTTGAGAGTTCAATCGACCAATTGACGAAAGTATCCAATATCCTATAAAAAAAGTTTATGATTTATACTAAAATTGTTACTTTTGTCTAGACTAGTGTTTTTGGCCTTTGGATATTGTTGTTATCTGATGGAGTAGGCAGGCGCCAATAAAGGTCTATGGAAGCAATGTGCTGAGAATTTGATGGGACGGTCCACTGCAGACTAACGGCCTCTTCATTTTGGCGGGAAGTAGGAGAATGACCCATGTTTTGTAAATATATATAAAATAATAATAATAATTTATTATTTGGTATTTCAGAATTATCAGTTTTGTGGCTCGGGTATGCATCCGGGTTTTACAGCATTGGGCCTTCGGTTGGCTGTTTTCTCTGGAACTGGTGACTTGTTGGCTCGGGTATGTATCCAACTCTAACCGTTATGGAGGAGGGGATGCATTTGCTTGATTGAGGGCATCCCAGTATGCTTATCCAGTGATTTAGTTGGCCGTTAAAAAAAAAGAATTATCAGTTTTGTGCTTAATAGATCGATCAAATATTTTTTAAAATAGTTACAGTGTAGTGGTATGAAGCTGTATATATTTTTGGCATATATAAAATAGCAGTAAAGGATATCGAGATTTTATTGGGGATAACAAGGGTTTTGAGATGATGGGATAACGACTTATATATTTATCTGTGTCAAATATATTAAATCCTGGTTCGTATACAGTTTAAGAGTCAAATATGTTGATAAGTTACGACGGAGTTACGATAAATGAGTTAAACAACTGGTTTAAGGTTACATGATGTGATATAAAGTCCATAGGGGCTTTATCACGCCACCTCAGCGCCATGTCACACGAAGTCTTTAAAGCCCTTCGTTTAATTTGCATGCAATAGTTTAAAGCCTCCATCATCATTACCTAATTATTATTTTTTATTTAAATTTAAACATTATTTAATTTTGAAATATTAATTTAAAACTCATAATTTAAATAAAAAAATAAAATGACATAATTTAAAAGTGATTGAAGAAAATTTATGTGTTTTTTAATCGCCTCCTGCGTAACTGCGATAAGAATATCGTCAAGAACACCGTCAAATGAAGAGCTGGACGAATCGGATGACATTTTTAAAACTGATTGGAGAAAATTTATGTGTTTTTTTTTTGTGATTGGTGTGTGTTTTAATTTGTGATAGGTTTGTATATATATTATAATTTAGAAAATATTTTATAAGTGACCGTTTGCCAACGGTCAAATTGACCAAATGCCAAAAACAACCCGTTAGCACCGTGACGGGCAAGGGATAGCCCCCCCCTAACACGTGAGGGTGGTTGATGGCGTCCTAATGCGCTATAGATGAATTTAAAAGTTCAAATATTTTCTTTTTACTTGTCCAAATAAGCTATTAACTCACCTCACCAACACTCGTCCGAAAGCACGACTGTGCGGTGAGGTAAAAACCGCTCAGTTCATGTAACATTCGTTGAAAAACGGGTTTCAAAACCCGTTTCGTTTATCAATCAAATACTCAGTTATAAATTTCGTTGCGTATTTATGGTTCATATTAATTTTAAACAATACATAATTAACAAATATATTATAATTTAAAAACCATAATTTATAACTAATAAATAATGAATAAAAAAAATAAATGGAGACGCCGGGTTTCGAACCCGGGTCACCCGCATGAACAAACACACAACACACCACTCCGCCACACGCTTTCTTTGTGACAATACTGAAATAAATAATACTTAAAGTAAACCCGAATTCAAAACCAGAGATCACCGCGCACTCAGAACTCGCAGTCACCGGAAAATCCGACAATCCGCGATTTTGGCCATTTCCCTTTTGACTAAAACGCGATAACCGATCACGACATCAATCATAACCGTTGCCGGCCGTCAATTTCGGTCATAACCGCCGGAAAACCTTTGACCGCGAATCAAGACTTAAAATCGGATACAATTCATCCAGTTCTTCCCTATAAATACCCACTCGATCTTCCGGAAATCCTTTCGCTCAGAACCGCACACTTTTTCGAAGTTGCAATTCCTCAAAAGCTCGTCGCCGGAGATTTCCAATTTCGCCGGAACATCGCCAGAAATCCCTGATCAGAAAACCGTGTCCGTTCATCAGACGGTATAATCATCTAAACTTTTCCTACTATCTCTTAATTTATACTTTAATTGTTCAACCCAATAATCGAAACTGTTAAAACAGTTCATACCGCCGGAAATCACAAATCAGAGCCGACGATACTTGCCGAAAAACCGAAGCAAACCCGCTGTTCTGGTATACCATATCATTTAATTTTTCTGTCAATTTCAATCAAGTATAAGTCATGAACGATTAAACAGAACAGTCGGATTTCACTGTTCTGTGTTCTTATAAACGAAGAAGATGAAGTCAAAAATAAGTATTAGTATAATTAAAATCAGATATTCAAACGGGTTAGACACGGTGGACTGTGTGCACAAACAATACACACGTCCCGAGTTCGAATCGCACACGTACCGACTTTCAGAATTAAAACCAACATTTTTAGAACTGAACCAGAACAAGTCACAGAATGTTTATAAGAGTAATATAATCCATTAGTTAACAGATTAGACACACAGCCCAACTGGTTGGGCTGTGCGCACTCGAACCGAATGTAACATCCGTCAAAAACGGATTTACCAAACCCGCTCCGTTTATTAACCCAACAATCAGTTAAAAATTTCGTTGCGAATTTAATGCCCAAAATAATTTTAAACGATACATAATTAATTATTATATGGGAATATATAATTAGTTTTTTAAAAACTGTTAAAAATAATGAAATAAAAATAATATGTTTCTGCCGGGTTTCGAACCCGGGTCAGTCACGGTTCAGCAGACTTAACACACACATGCTCAACCACTCCGCCACTTGTACTTTTTAGTGATATAACCAGATAATTAATTGAAATAATGAAACGGAAATCAAAACCCAGTCAACTGACGCGCCCAAATTCGTTGACGCCGGAAAATCCGACGATTTCGTCAAACGTCGTCGGTTACCTATGACTTAACGTAAACATTTAACCACAACGTCGGTTATAACTGATGTCCAGTCCGCGACACAAGCTATAACCGCCGGAAAAATTCTAACCGACGAATCAAGTAGGAAAACGGGCTAAATACGTTGATGTTTTGCCCTATAAATACCCCTTCGAACCTCTGCAAGCTTTTTCGCTCAAAACCGCACCTTTACCCGACGTAATTCCATTCGCCGGAAAATTTCTCTACCTCGCCGGAAAACCGAATCCGTCACTTCCGAGCCTTAATGAACCCCCTGAGCTTATACCGAAGTCACCCACATCCTTTTCAAGTTTTCTGAAGACTCTCTGCTGCAAGACACACGTCGCCGGAAGTGTTTGCTGTCACCGGAGTTTCGCCGGAGAAACAGAGGAGTCCAGTCGGTATACCTTACGCTTAATCCTTCATTCTTTTTATTTAATCTCACATGTAATTAACCATCAGACACTAACGAACATGATTTAATCATCGAACCAGTCGGACTTCCGATTCTGGTTAAAATCAACGAAGAAGACGAAGTTTCTGTAGTGTATAAGTATAATTAAAATCAAGTTATTACTCGTGTAACATCCGTCAAAAACGGATTTACCAAACCCGCTCCGTTTATCAACCGAACAGTCAGTCAAAAATTTCGTTGCGAATTAAATGCCCAAAATAATTTTAAACGATACATAATCAATTATTATACAAGAATATATAATTAGTTTTTGAAAAACTGTCAAAAATCGCAAAATAAAAATAAAATACCTCTGCCGGGTTTCGAACCCGGGTCAGTGAGCGGTCCGGAAACATACTTAACACATAACACTGAACCACTGCGCCACGGATGTTGTTTGTTAAATATTAGAATTATTTAATTGATATCATGACGTTACGAATTCAAAACCGGCGCCCAAAAGTTCAGTCGTCGGAATCCCGGTAATCTCGCGAGCTTTTAACGATGTTTTCAGTTATAACGTAAACTATTATTAGGTCATCGGTTATAACCGACGTTTGAGTCCGCGACACTTTCTATAACCGCCGGAGTTTTTATAACCGACGAATCCAGTCGGAAATCAGACCAAATACATCTCGATTTTCCCTATAAATTCACCCACAACCCATTGCAAACCTTTTCGCTCAAAACCGCACCTTTTCTCGGCGTAATTCCACTCGTCGGAATTTCTCTGCTCATCGCCGGAAAACCGGTTTCCTCAATTCCGAGCCTTATTGAACCTCCTAAACTTATACCGAAGTTACCCACATATTTTGTAAACTTTCTGGAGACTCGCTGCTGCAAGACACACGTCGCCGGAGGTGATTGCTGTCGCCGGAGTTTCTGCCGGAAAACAGAGGGTCCAGTCGGTATACCTCTTCGCTTATTTTCCTTTTCTTTTCACCTTTATCTCACCATAATGAACTGGAAAACACTAAAGAACATGTTTTAAAAACCTCGAACCGGTCTGTTGTCGAGCCTGCTTAAAACTCATCGAAGAAGATGAAGTTCGGTATCTTATAAGTATAATTAAAATCAACTTATTAATCGGGTTAGACACACAGTCCAGCGGTGGACTGTGTGCACATAAAACGCAAACGTCTCGAGTTCGAATCCCGTTTCACACACGTCGCCTTAATAAAAATGATTTTTTTGATTAACCGAATCGGAGTCGCCACAGGTATATGTTAAGTATATTGATAATCGGAATATGTTGTAACAAAGAAGCTTTTACAAAGAAAACATAGGAAATGCCTTAGAAGAGAACAAAGAAGCTTAGATTGATAGTTAGAACATGTTGTAACATTTATTGTAAATTTCCATTAAATTGTAATTAATGAATATGAAACGCATAATAAATGTCATGAGCTTTGATGATAACCCAATCATGCCCCGATCACCTTTTCCGCTGCGGGTCGGGGTGTGACAGATTGGTATCAGAGCCATGACTATAGGGATATAGGATAGGTTATTAGACCCTTAGAGCCTATACTATAGTCTGCCTAAATTTTAATTGATTAGGTGGTTACATACAAACTTGTGATATTTATTTGTTTCATATTTGTTTATACTTACAGTCAACATACATAATTATATACATATTCATTATACATATATCAATGTTCATATATTCAATTCATTTTCATACTCTCATTATTCAAAGATTTTGTTGCAATTTTCAAATCTCATCAAAGTAAGTTCTGCGACGGGCATGTAGTAACTGGAAGGGTACAAGTACCGGTAGTCGGAACGTCCTGTCTAGGTTGGCATTCGTATAAATCCAATATAACGTACCAGTTTGCCTACCTGGGGACTAACGATGAGAGTACGAAGGACCTATTAGGCCAAAGCATGCCACACCAAACGTCGTTCGAACTAACCCACTTTGAGGTGTCACCGTGTCTACACCTGGACACATTCCGAATATCACACGTTGTATACATATTTCTCGATTTTCTCCGGTTTTTAGTGTACGCAACCAGGCAAACCCATGCGAACCATATGAAAAACCCGGTATTCATGGGGGCCCACATGATTACGAAGGTGAAGTATGGCGGCATGTAGGGCCTAATGGCGAGCAAAGCCCAAGACATCCTATGGATGTAGTAGATTTGTTTTTCTATAATTATTTTATGAATGTTCATTCCTGAATGCGACCCATGATCCCAAAAGCATCCAACTCATACTCTTGACATGTATTCCTTGTAGATGTCTTCTAACCACGCCCGTAGGAAGATGAGAGCAGGAAAAGCCCGCGAACGCATGGCTGCCCTAATCGCTCAACAAATGGCTGCCGTAATACCCAACATTGTAATCCAAGTACAACAAGCACTTACCGCTAATCCTGTCAATCAAGAAAACCAAAACATTATCAACTCTCCCCCAAATACCACTAAATGCACCTACAAGCATTTCAAATCATGCGACCCTCCGAAATACAAATGGACTGAAGGCGTCACCGCTCTCCTCCATTGGTTTGAAGAAATGGAGAACACCTTTCTAAATTGCGATTGCCCCGATGATCGCAAAGTGCGTTATGCTACTGGTCGTTTATATGGAATAACACTTACTTGGTGGAATACAGAGAAGGCCAAACGAGGTGTTGAAGATGTTATGACTTTAACTTGGAATGAATTGAAGGAAATCATGACCAGACGATTTTGCCGAAGGAGCGAAATCAAGAAATTAGAAGATGAATTTTATTCGTTGAAGCAAAAGAAAGGAGACCACACCACATACAACAAAAGATTCCTCGAGTTACATCAAATGGTTCCCAACATGTTCACTCCCCTCTACCATTTGATCGAGCACTACATTCGTGGTCTTCCGTCAAAGATTCAAGACTCTGTAATAAGTACCTCGCCTGCAACTTTGAAAGCAGCAATGGAGCTAGCAACAGCGCTCACCGAGAACCGAATCCGGAACCAAGGCTTCAAGGAGGAGAAGAAGAAGGATAAAGCATCGACTGAAACCTCCGACTGCACCCAAACGGAATCCCCTTCTCAACCCAATTCTAAGAGAAAAAGAGACGGGCAACTTTTCGCTGCTATCCAACGAAATCAACCAATTTCACACGCCATACCCATCCAAGCTATCCCAATCACTCAAGTGGCACCCAACTCAACTTACCCAAATAAGAAACCATATCTTGGGCCTCACCCTCGATGCAACAACTGTTTTTACCACCATCCCCTTACCTTACCTTGTCGACTATGTGCAACTTGTGGACGCTATGGTCATTTGAGCAAGGTTTGCCGCACCTTTCAAAACCAAATCTCTCCCCCTACTCAAACCATGAACCAAACCTATCAACAACCCCAATACCCCATGTTCCCATATGTTCGAGCTTGTTTCAATTGTGGCGACCCTACCCACTTTAGAAACACATGCCCTCAATTGGTTAACGTCATCAACACTCAAGCTCAATCAAACCCAGTTAACCAAGTAAACCAAGAAAACCCAACCGCTAGGCCACCAGCAAGAGGAAGAGTCTTCAACATCAACGCCAATCCTGTCGAAGATAATGACGGCCCAAACGAAGATACCCAACTAGTCCTCTTCACCGAAGATTCAGATTCAACTCCAACCGTTTAGTTTTATGTTTTCTTTATGTTTTAGAATCACATAGAACCAATCATAACTTAAGGATAAAGCCAATGAAACTTTGACAAGAATATGGTGGATACGCCGCTGGTACTTCCTATATATAAGTATTCTTGTCAAAGGATCAGAAGCATTATCTGGCGGTTATGAGAGGTTCCATGTGTAAACTGTTTGAGTAATTATTGTTTATTATTTCAGTACATGCAATTTCATAGGCCGCCGCTCCCCATTATATTATGAGCGTTGAGCATGTTCCCCATTTTATTATGAGGTTGAACCTGGCGTGCCCACATACGATCGGCTCCGTTTGATTGAGCCTTGATCGCACAGACATTTTTCATTTTCAGTACATGCAATACGATCGGCTCCGTTTGATTGAGCCTTGATCGCACAGACATTTTCATTATCAGTATCTTGTGGTTGTTGTGTTTGTTTTAGAGTCGCATAGAACTAATCATAACTTGCGGATAAAGTCAATGAGAATTTGACAAGAATAGGTGGATACGCCGCTGGTACTTCCTATATATAAGTATTCTTGTCAAAGGATCGGAGGCATTATCAGGCGGTTATGAGAGGTTCCATGTATAGGTTGTTTGTGTGATTATTGTTTAGATTAAATTTATTATTTTCAGTACATGCAATACGATCGGCTCCGTTTGATTGAGCCTTGATCGCACAGACATTTTCATTTTCAGTACATGCAATACGATCGGCTCCGTTTGATTGAGCCTTGATCGCACAGACATTTTCATTATCAGTATCTTGTGGTTGTTGTGTTTGTTGTAGAGTCGCATAAAACTAATCATAACTTGCGGATAAAGTCAATGAGAATTTGACAAGAATATGGTGGATACGCCGCTGGTACTTCCTATATATAAGTATTATTGTCAAAGGATCGGAGGCATTATCAGGCGGTTATGAGAGGTTTCATGTATAGGCTGTTTGTGTGATTGTTGTTTAGATTAAATTTATTATTTTCAGTACATGCAATACGATCGGCTCCGCTTGATTGAGCCTTGATCGCACAGACATTTTCATTTTCAGTACATGCAATACGATCGGCTCCGTTTGATTGAGCCTTGATCGCACAGACATTTTTCATTTTCAGTATCTTGTGTTTGTTGTATTGGTTGTAGAGTCACATAGGACTAATCATAATACACTGATAAAACCAATGAAAATTTGACAAGAATATGGTGGATACGCCGCTGGTACTTCCTATATATAAGTATTCTTGTCAAAGGATCAGAGGCATTGTCAGATGGTTATGAGAAGTTCTATGTAGGATTTAGTAGTTTCTTGGTAACTAATCATAACTTGTGGATAAAACCAATGAAAATTTGGCAAGAATATGGTGGATACGCCGCTGGTACTTCCTATATATAAGTATTCTTGCCAAAGGATCAGAGGCATTATCAGGCGGTTATGAGAAGTTCCATGTAGGATTTAGTATTGCCCTGGGTTAAAATTTGTGTTACATTTATATCATCTCGCTAGTTAAAGAAATTGGATTGTGTTCCATTTTTACATAAACTAACCTCTCCATCCTAACAAACGAGAGAGGAACTGTCACCATTCAAACATATATGCTATCAGAATGTGGATTCAAATATTAGCTGTTGTGTTTATTTATGTTCTATAGTCATAGAACCAATCATAACTTACTAATAAAACCAATGAAAATTTGACAAGAATATGGTGGATACGCCGCTGGTACTTCCTATATATAAGTATTCTTGTCAAAGGATCAGAGGTATTGTTAGATGGTTATGAGAAGTTCCATGTAGGTTGTAGTATTAGACGTTTTGCCTTAGGATATAACCATATCCTTCCAAACATATCCAAACTCTTATGCATGATATCATATTTAGCGAATCAACTCTGCTTATCAATACTTTTACAATAGGCAACAAAAAGCGATTCCTGTAATAGGGTACTTAACCCTTACAAGGAACGTTACCGCCTCAAACAAAAACTTAAAACCTTACATTTTCTAAGCATGTAACTGTCAAACTAAACACCATCATTCTTTTAGTCAAATATATCACTATTTAAATTTCGGGACGAAATTTCTAAAAAGCAGGGGATACTGTAACATCCGTAAAAAACGGATTTACCAAACCCGCTCCGTTTATTAACCGAACAATCAGTTAAAAATTTCGTTGCGAATTTAATGCCCAAAATAATTTTAAACGATACATAATTAATTATTATATGGGAATATATAATTAGTTTTTTGAAAAACTGTTAAAAATAATGAAATAAAATAATATGTTTCTGCTGGGTTTCGAACCCGGGTCAGTCACGGTTCAGCAGACTTAACACACACATGCTCAACCACTCCGCCACTTGTACTTTTTAGTGATATAACCAGACAATTAATTGAAATAATGAAACGGAAATCAAAACCCAGTCAACTGACGCGCCCAAATTCGTTGACGCCGGAAAATCCAACGATTTCGTCAAACGTCGTCGGTTACCTATGACTTAACGTAAACATTTAACCACAACGTCGGTTATAACTGATGTCCAGTCCGCGACACAAGCTATAACTGCCGAAAAAATTCTAACCGACGAATCAAGTCGGAAAACGGGCTAAATACGTTGATGTTTTGCCCTATAAATACCCCTTCGAACCTCTGCAAGCTTTTTCGCTCAAAACCGCACCTTTACCCGACGTAATTCCATTCGCCGGAAAATTTCTGTACCTCGCCGGAAAACCGAATCCGTCACTTCCGAGCCTTACTGAACCCCCTGAGCTTATACCGAAGTCACCCACATCCTTTTCAAGTTTTCTGAAGACTCTCTGCTGCAAGACACACGTCTCCGGAAGTGTTTGCTGTCACCGGAGTTTCGCCGGAGAAACAGAGGAGTCCAGTCGGTATACCTTACGCTTAATCCTTCATTCTTTTTATTTAATCTCACATGTAATTAACCATCAGACACTAACGAACATGATTTAATCATCGAACCAGTCAGACTTCCGATTCTGGTTAAAATCAACGAAGAAGACGAAGTTTCTGTAGTGTATAAGTATAATTAAAATCAAGTTATTACTCGGGTTAGACACACAGTCCAGCGGTGGACTGTGTGCACAATAAACACGTAAACGTCTCCAGTTCGAATCTTGTCCCACGCATGCTGCCTTAATAAAAATGTTTTTTTTTTTGTTAACCGAACCGGAGTCACGCTGTACATGTTAAGTTTAATAATAACCGGAATAATAACCAAGTTAGACACACAGTCCAGTGGTGGACTGTGTGTATGTTTAAATCACAGGACACGAGTTCGAGTCCGGGCTACCGCACCGGCCCGGATAATTATTAAACTTTTTATTTAAGACAGAAATGGAAATGTTCAGTTTGTATATAAGTATAATAAAAATCGGTTTATATAACAAGTTAAACACACAGTCCAGCGGTGGACTGTGTGTTAACCTAAACCACAGGTCCCGGGTTCGAGACCTGTGGAGAGCACCGGTCCGATTCAGTAAAATCTTTTTAGAAATAAATTGATTTTCGGATTAATCTAATTAATATATAAATATAATTAAAAACAGAAATATTTCGGGTTAGACACGTAGCTCAGTTGGTAGAGCTGCGTGCACGCGTACGGGAGGTCTCGGGTTCGAGCCTCACTCAGCGCACACATACACGCATACGAACCGGTCAAACAGTCAAGGTCAATGGTCAACGGTCAACGGTCAAAAAAGTTAACTTTTTTTAATTATTTTTATTTATTTATTTTAATTAAAAATCAATTAAAAATACTTAAAAATAACATTTTTAAAGGTTAGAAAATAGCCTTAAACTCACAAAAATACACCCAACAATCCTACTAAAATGGATTAATAAAATCCGTTTACTTACCGAACCATAATGCTATTTATCTAGGTTAATTTCACTCGTGGTTAAAACCACTTCGCGTGCATTCAACATCATCAACCGAACGCACCCACTGTGAGTGAATCTTACAACTCCCCCTTTTTAATTACACGTTTTGGGGTGTGTCATGTGTCACAAAATAATTAACTCGTTTATTTAAACTTGTGCCATACCATATCGTAAACTAAACTTAGATTGTTTATATTGTTGTAATTATGTATTTCATTTTGTCAACTTATCTGAAATTCATTCATTAAGCCCACCAGTTCCTCGTGGTAGACGAGTTGAGCAACGCGTGCCTCAAAACAAATCCATTATTGTTCATGTGTGTATTATTGAGTTTTTATTGTTTGTAGTTATGTCTTTCACATTATCATGTTTATGCAAATTCATTCATTAGGCCCATCAGTTCCTCGTGAGAGACGAGTTGAGCAACGCGTGCCTCTAAACGATCCATTATTGTTCATGTGTGTATTGTTTAATATTAAATTGAATTATGAATAAGTTTACATCTATTTTTACTCATGTGTGGTTGCGCACTTTATTTCATAATCAATTAAATAAACTTGTTCAAAGGTTTTCCATAGGATTCACTCGCCAACTTTTTGTTGATCCAAAAACCCTTTTACACATGATACAGGTGAACAGGATGAAGCAAGGAAAACATAGGAAATGCCTTAGAAGAAAACATAGAAACTTAGATTGATGTTTAGGTCATTGATGTAATTATGATTGTAAATTTCATTAAACTGTATTAATGAATATGAAACGTTAAAATAAATGTCATGAGCTTTGATGATAACCCAATCATGCCCCGATCACCTTTTCCGCTGCGGGTCGGGGTGTGACACCGAAGGACCCGAGTTCGACTCCGGGTCTCTGCAACCGGTTCGGCCATATAAATCATTTTTAATAAAAAAACCAAATAAGTTTAAAATTAATTAGTAATATAAATATAATTAAAACAGAGAATATTTCGGGTTAGACACGTAGCTCAGTTGGTAGAGCTGCGTGCACGTATACGAGAGGTCCCGAGTTCGAACCTCACTCAGCGCATAAGAAAACACAGTCTGACCGATCAAGACCCGGTCAACGGTCAACGGTCAAAAGTCAACTTTTTTTATTTTTATTTTTTATTTATTTAATTGAAAAATCATTTAAAAATATTTAAAAATACTTAAAAATAAGATTTTTAAAGTTAGAAAATTTCCTTAAACTCACAAAAATAAATATAAAAATCCCATTAAGAGCACCAATTAAAAATATTAATCTCAAATAAAATCCATTTATTTACCGAATCATTTCGTTATTATTTTAGGTTAGTTTTTCCCTCGTCGATCGAATCCTAAAATTCGTGCGCATCCAACGTAATCAAAGAACGCACCCAATGTGAGTGAATCTCTACCAATTCCCCGTTTTAATCATGTCTTGGGGTATATCATGTGTCGCATAATTCTTTTATTATATATATAAACACTTGTGCATACATCATATCCGTGATCAAATGTGTACCAAATGTGTATCAATTGTTGTGTGGATTATATGTAGATTGGATTTATCATTTTCAGTGCACGCATTTCATTAGGCCCATCAGTTCCCCGTGGGAGACGGGTTGAGCATCAGGTGCCTCATAAGATCGGCTCCGTTTGATTGAGCCTTGATCTCACATTCATCATCATTCATATCATATACTAATCCAAAGTGGTTTGTGTTTGTTTATGTATATATGTTTGCTCACATGTGATTATTGCACAAATGTTCCTTATTAAATAAAACAAGAAATTAGTAACAATGTTTAATCAAGGTTCACTCGCCAACTTTTGTTGACCCAAAATATCCCCCGTTTTACACATGATACAGGTAATCCAGCTAAGACAAGAAACACATAGGAAGGCCTAGAAGAATAAACCAGTTTAAGCTTTGGATTATTTATATAGTTTCATTTCCTTGTAATTGTATGAATTTTGATTTGGATATTTAAGTTGTAATTTGAATTTAATAATTATGAAACATTTTAGTAAACATCATGAGCTTTGGTTCCCCGACTCTTATTCCGCTGCGGGTCGGGGTGTGACAGTTCAAGGATCGAACTAGCGATCGCCACCTACTCGCCTAGTCTATTATAATGACCCGGTGTTGCCGAAACTAAATGGAGTACATGAATTGAATCTGGGTCACTTCTAACACTATGAATATTTCTTACCACTCCATCATTAGCTCATTAAAAATATAGAGTATAATATAATATCACATTAGCAACATAGTAAATTTGATGTTTTTTTTTCTCTTTATAATAATATTTGTAACTCCATAGAAGCGTACGTATGTAAACGGTTAAATAGTAAATGCCAAAGACCGGTCAAAGGTAACAAGCACTTGGATATCGTATTATGGTTTTTTCCTTAATACATGTTTGGATTTTTATAATTTAATGCTATCACTTTTTGCTGCGTGCCATGATTTTTTATAAGAGAAAGTCGAGTTTCATTTAGATATGTGAGGGGTGTCTTTAGGTTGTCATGTTCAGGGGTTTACATAATGAATAAGTAACATTAACACCATCTATTTATTTATTTATATCAATCATAGACACTAACCCTAAAAAGATATGGGTCCGGGCACCCAGCGCCGCGACTGGGGGAAACCCAAACTCAACCCACACCTTGAAAACCGATAAAGACAAATGATCCGTGTAGATTGGAGACCATATGCAACGTCAGAAACACCAAGACAAGGGAAAACCAAAAGGATATTAGACCGTAGGGTATGGTGGGGCGGGGTTTAGAGCATGGGTTGACACGTGGGCTTCACTGGCAAGACCCAAAAAATTGGGGTATGGTGAGGCTTGGGTTTGGGGCGTGGCTTGGCCAATTTCCATTTTTTTTAAATTAATGGATAAACCATAGGGTAGGGTGAACCCAATGTCCACCCGCCAGCTCAGATGGGTAGCCCCGCCCAATGCCGGGCTGAAACCCCCGCCCCAAAGGGCCACGCCCAAACCCACGCCCACCCGGGGTGGTCACATGGGCGTTTCCCCCCAACCCACCCCTCAACCCACGCCCCATACCCCACAGTCTTATGACAATGACGTCTTGACAATAACATTATGCGGATCCACTAGCGGTTATCGCAAGAGAGACCAAAAGGACATCTGGATAGCGACGTCTGATCAATGACGTTTCATGGATCACTATCTTCTCAATCTCCACTAGCGGATATAGTAAAAACAAGACCAAAAGGATAGCTAGATAGCGATATCTGGCCAATGACGTTTTGCAGATCCTTGTCTCTTCAATCTCCACTGATAGTTATCACAGGAGAGACCAAAAGGACAACTATATAGCGATGTCTGACCAATGACATTCCGCGGATCTTACTCCACTAAATAAAACCATGAAGTTGAACCTCAATATAGCCAAGCATGAAGTTGCAAGACTTCATATTTGAATGTTTTACCTACCATGCAAAATTGAGATTCATTAATCTTAAGTTAAAGATCATTATTTTCAAGACTCGTTTTAAACCATATCGGTCTACTTTGAAGATTTTTAGTGTTGATACACAATTGGTATATATTGATCTTAAATTAAAGATAATCGTCTTCAAAATTGAAAGCTGATAAAAAATTAAAAATTCAACAAGAATTTATTAACTTTGAATTTCAAAGTTTTAGCTTTTAACTCCCTTTTATCTCATCTTAGTTATCACGATTTAACATTAACTTAACCTATAATTTTCAATTCAAATGATTCACATTGTGTAGAAAGCTAAAGCACAATAGCTTTGATCGTCATTTGTTCTTAAAATGAATGATTAAATGTATACTTTGTTAACTTGGTACCCGATGAGAGATGAATACAAACGAAAGAATAGTTTTGAAAACGAGTCTAGACATTTATGCAAATTAGTGAAAGATTATTTTGACCTAACGACTAGACAGGAGTGTTACATACCTAACGCGAAAAGAGACACCGGAGATGTTATCTCTCAAGTCTCAACAATCTGTGGTATAGTTTCATTATCACCAAACTATCCCAAGCTTGGTGCAAACAAACGAAGATGTTGATGAAGTTACTAACAAGTTCCTTGATATGATCCACTTGTATCCATCCATCCATCGATAGTAGTCACAACTCACAAAACTATTGAACGTTATTTGATAAGATAACATCTCATATTAGAGATAAGCTTGGTACCAGTACTGATATCAAAAATACAATATCTGTTGATAAACTTGGCATTGCTACTAGTAATGAAAGTACCGGTACAAAAAATACGTAACCAAAATAAAAGTGAAAATAGAAAGACAAAGAGCGGAAAAGAAGTTAGGGAGTGGGTGCATGGAAGCATGAAAGACGCGCCTAGGGAGTAGAAATTTCCAACATTCCCAAAACCAGTTATTAATATTAACGAAGCAAACAACTATCTTACAAACCAACCTCGGACTTAGAAACTAATAGTTTATTATGTCTTGTCGGGTTTTGTCACGCGCCTGGAGTATTTTCAAAATTATGTCTTGTTGGGTCCCGTATCCTTTTAATATATATGGTATATAAATTCAGAATGTGTGATGTGAATGTGTGGGTAGAGGGCTCGTTATCAAGCCGTTATGTTGTCGGGGAACACCGCCCCCTCAGCGTTATAGGTTGGTTTTTACCGAGCTCGCGATGTGTATAATGGGTGGAAATTTTGAATTTGTTTTGCTTATTGACCTTATATCAAACTTAATATTATTTACTATTTTTTTATTTTCAAACCCATATATTTTATACCATTATTTCACCTCTCATTCTCTTTGCTCTCAAATATTTTATTTTTTAATAAGCTTTCTCTCTAAATAAAGAATCCCTACAACCCTGTTTCGTTCCTCGTCGTCCAATCGGTGGTTCGGAGCAAGACCCGAACCAAAGCCACGTTCCAAACCAATCCTATGTTCCGGTTCCCACCTGATCGACCGTCAATGGAACCGAGATTGCGAGATTTTAGACAACCAAACCGGTTTCTTGAACCTCTTAAACCAACCAGTCTCATGGGACCAATATCAATTCGGTTTTAATTCGAACTTCAACACGGGAGGTTACCAGTCATCACAAGGTTACGGGTCGCCAATAGGGATCCCGATTATGTCCCGGAGATACAACCAGAGCCAAGCAAACGAGGCAAACAAGTGTCAAATAAAAAGAAAGAAGGGGGGGGGGGTCAGAAAGCGAAAAACGTGCAACCGTGGACGGCGGACGAGGAATACGTGTTAGCACGAGCTTGGCTCGACGTATTAGAGGACCCCAAAATACGTAAGTTTTTTTATGTAAACCTTTTATTTTAATATTATGTATTTTTAATTTTATGTTGACATTTGTACTTTTGTTCATTTATTTCTTGTAGCCAATAATCAAAATAAAATTTTGTTTTGGAAACGAATTCGAGAAATTTTTTTGGCCTTGTCGACAAAGAGGAGGGTTACCGGCAAAATGATTTCATATCTGGCAAGTGGATTGATATGAACTCCAAATGCACAAGATTCCAATCGGTTTATCAACGTAGTATGAACGGTTGGAAAGACGGCGCGAACGATGAGGATATATTTCGGCGGCTATCATAAAATACGAATCGGAACGAGGGACCTTCCCGTACTTAAAGGTTTGGAGGCTTCTTTGTGATAACCTAAAGTGGGCCAACGTCCATCCGTTGGGAGGAACTTCTTTTGCAAGGTCGGAAAATATAAGGCCTTCAAAGAAGTCCAAAACCTCATTTTCCGTTGATCCGAAACACCAACGTCCGACGCTAGAAACATCTACTCAAACAATGTTAATCCGTTATTTGCGGGGGAGGACGAGGATGAGGAGCCGGAGGCGGAGCTGTGACGACCACTCGGTAGAAGAAACGGCGGAAAATCGAGGCGACGAGAGTCATCGTTGGGGGATCCGACTTGAAAGGAGAGTTTGCCAAGATGAACCAACGCCTTCAAGACATATGCAACATCGGGGCTCAACGTATACAAGAGAACCGAGAAGTGGTCGAGCTTATGAAGGAGAGTCAAATGGAGAGAGACATTGAGTATTACTCGAAACCGTTCGACTACCTAACCCGAAAGGCATTGGAGTTGACTTTAAAGCGTAGGGCGCATATGGGAAAAAACATGAACTTTAGTTTTTTTTTATTTGAGTGTTTTTTATTTTATTGTAATGTTTTTTATTATTGTAATGTTGTTTTAATTATTGTAATGGTTTTTTATGTAATAAAATGTTGTTTCTTTATATATTTATAAAATGTAGAAATTAAAAAAGATCATTAATGATTGCCATAAGGTTATGGTGTTACCATTACCCACACATGTTATATAACATCACCTATGCACTTTTGTGAGACTTGTCACATAACCCTACCTCATCCGTGTCATAAAATGTTACCACTACACATGATTTTAAAATTTTAAATGATGGTGACGATGTCATATTCGTTTTGTGTGTTTTTAGGGTTTCTTATTGTGTCAGTTTTTGTGTTTTTAAAGAATGTGTGATTTTATGATATGACAATTGACTATGCATGTCTTTAGTTGCTTTTAAAATTTCTTGTTGTGGATGTCCTTAAACTATCACTTTACAAATTTTGGTTTATATACCAACAATTTACAAAAACAAATATATTCTTCACCACCTACCATTAATGTCACTAATCACTACCACACCCACGCTATCATGGTAATTAGAACCCTACCCTTCTCGCCACTTACTATTGTCATTTATCTTCTCTTATCTAGTGTCATCAGTCGTCACACTCTCCTTATATTTACATCATGAACCAACAATGAAAGAATCACGAAAAAAAACACTAGTACCACTAATCTTCGCACCTATTTCATTTCCTTTTTCATGTTAAACTTAGAGATTAGCTAACTAATTTCATAGTCACCCCATTTCCTGTCACTTCATATAGTAAAGTCAAAATAAAAGTTCAATATGCTTTTAAAACCAAAGAGCAAAAAATGTTGTTGTTGCAAAACCTTATATTAAATTCAAGAAACAAAACCAAAATCCAACGGAACATAATCTCACTGATTTCAACCACGCCAATGCATATAGCTAATTGACTGAGAGTAAGAGTTATAAAAGAGGAGAGGCGATGATGCATTGTTGAATACGAGGATGCTTTGTTATCAATGAGCGAGAAAGGATGAGTGTGGGAGAATGAAGACGGTATCTTTGCTTGTCGCACTACTATAAATTTGGCTATTTCCAACATTCTTTTCCGCCACCAATGTGTCACAAATACATATTTGCTACATATTTGCGACAAAAACCTTAATGTCGGAAAAAAACGTGTAGGAAACCATTTACTACTAAATTTTCAACGTATTTGCGACGCATTTTCTATTAATTATTTTTAAATTTGTGACACACTTCTTTTTACCAATAACAAGTTATTTAGTAGTAAAGTCAGCAACACATTTGCAACAAAACAATCAAAAATATATTTTTTAGCCATGCATTTAGGACGTAAAATTAAAAAAAAAACTAAAAAAACTATAAACGTTCCCAAACTCGGTTTCAGCTATTGGATTTATTTATTGACAAATCATTCTTATCTATTAATTTTCATTCAAACGTAGCAGAACAAAAAGTATTTGCAAAACAGATAACATAAAAACATTGCTTTAAGCATAAAACATTAACACAGGATGTTAGTCGTCACGGGGAGCCGTTGCCACAAGCTAGCCTCTAAATATGTCCATCAATCTGATATGCATACTAAAAGTCAGTCACGCTGAGTGAGTTCTAGTTTAACTAGGCAATGATGGAATGAGTTTGGAATGTCATTCAACATGCTTAATTGATAAACTTTGTGTTTTTATGTGCTTAAATGTGTGAGATTGAATAACTACAAGAAATCGATGTTTTGTAGGCTAACCACGGAGATTGGATGTATTTTGAGAAATACAAATGGAAATGAAGATGACATGATAGAGGATTGAAGTATGAAGACGTAGCCGCAAACGACGAAGAAAACATAGCTGAAACGAAAAAAGTTATAAAGAAAACAATTTTGGTAAAAAGTTGTCAGCGGTTGGCTATGGCTGACCAGTAGCCTACGGTACTGGATATATGCAAATATTTATAAAGGTCCAAAACTTATGTTTTTTAAAGCTATCTTTCATTCAAAACAACAATTTACGATTCCAAAGGACTCTTGGGGCGTTTAAGGCTGTAATTCACCATTTCGCACCTTCTAATCACATTCTAATCATAAATCATGCAATTCCTCTCAAGGTTTAAGATCAAATCAAGAACACGAGCGACTAATTCACTTGTGATCATCTCTAGGCTAGGGTATGTGTTTTGAAACGCGACAACTTTTGTTTACATACTTTTGGATTAAGATTTATCTAATCATTCGGTTAGTTTATCTTTATGTTTACTTGTTTTTTTTAATCAAACGGTTGTGGCTAGGGCTGTTCATGAGCCGAGCCGAGCCAGGCCAAGCTCGGGCTCGGCTCAATTATAAACCGAGCTGGCTCGGCTAGGCTCGGATTTGAACCGAGCCGAAAATCTAAGCTCGGGCTCGGCTTGGTTTTAAACCGAGCTAGCTCGGCTCAGCTTGGTTTGGCTCGATTTTATAAAGAAAAATTATTACATACCTTTAAAATTCAGTAACCTAAAATATTATTCAATACTTTAAAGAATATATTCAAAATAAGTTCAACCTAATATATTACAAACCAAAACCAATTTCAACAATTCCAAATAAGTTTTAATTTTAATGAAATATAATATTAGTTCATTAGTATGGCAATCAACCTTCAAAATGTCATAGATATCAAATTACAAACCTATATATATATAAATATTAATCATTTTTTGGTAATATATTATAACGTATATAAAACTAAAATTTATTATAAGTATAATAATCCGAGCTAAACTGAGCCGAGCTACAAAGCGAGCCAAGCCGAGCTAACTCGGCTCGTTACGAGCCGAGCCGAGCTGGCTCACTTTTTAACCGAGCCGAGCCGGCTCGGCTCACTTTTAAACCGAGCAATTTCGAGCTAGCTTTTTCCGAGTTAAATCCGAGCGAGCTTTGAGCCGCGAGCTTTTTGAACAGCCCCAGTTGTGGCGTATCGCATACACACGTTTTGATCAGTGATTTGGTTTTGTCGTTAACAAACTGGGGTTAGATTCTAAGTCGTCATTTTTCTTTAACCTTTAACCACTAAAGTTTATTGTGTTTGGGAAATTTAGAATTGGTAATTTACTAGGTTACTATTCAGTTGCATCAATCTTTCGGTTTCGATATTGGTAGTAATTAGGTTACCCGATTTTCTTCACAACCTGAAAACCTGGAAATTGGTCTTTTTTCTCACAAATGTTCGCAACCGCAATAATCCATTCGTTTTCAGAACAACTGAAACAACAAAAAGCATATAGTTTAGAACCAGATAACTACTAAAAGCAATGAACTTTAACACTTTTCACTATTTACCCGTGGATTCAACACCCTACTTACTCTTTACTAGTTAAGGTGATTAAGTACATTTTATAAATATATTTTTGACCGAGCTTACGACATCGATCAAGCAACAATAAACTTTAACAAACATTAAAGACGTTAAGCAAATATGGCACATCGTTCTATCGCATGACTTACACCTATGCATTAAACATAACACCTAATCATATACTATAATACTTTACTATGAAGTATAACATGCACACTTTACAAATACATAGTTGATCAACCATCAGCAAGTCACAAAGGCATTACCTCTCTATAATGATCTCGAAGGTAACCACATAGGTAGATTAGGTTTTCCTGTATTTGGGCTTGAATTTTCATGAGAATGAGATTCCCTTCTTTTCACGTTTAAACTGTCACACCCTCAATTTCCACTTGCGGGGTTTTCACGTTTAAACCGTGTTTTCAAACACTTACCATTTAGTTTTGATTTTACCCTTGACATCATTGGTGTCTTGTGATTTGTGAGGCCGAGAGGAGATTGCATCTTCGTGTGTGTAGAAATCTTACGATTAAAGAAGTCGAGAGGAGACCCATTCATCACCCGGTGATCTTTTATATCCCAACTAGGATTGGACAGAGGTTTAGCATTGATGGTTGTATATCAACGTCTTTGGATTGATACTCGGTCTTAACGACTTTACTACTTCACGATTAATTTACTTGTCATAATTTGTGTAGTTTAGTAGTTGATTCCATTTCAAAACCCGATTGTCAGAGAGTCTGATTTTCAAATACACCATGATACCCATTAACTTGGATGTGTTAACTTTTTAAAAAGAAACTGAATAAGTAGGTATGTATGTGTGTTTAGTGTTTTATTTCTCGGCATTCCGATGTAAACTTTGTAGCAAACGGACCTGAATTTGAAATATGGTATTTTTTTGGTATCGTACGTTATATCAACTAGCAAGTTGTAATACTGTATCGGTTTCATGACGAACTGAACTGATACAAACATCGGTATTATCAGAATAAGTAGCGGTAATCATATTAAGGTTTTCGATTAATACAAGACACGTGTAAATCTTTTGGGCATATTGTGACTTTTTTATTTTCTCTTTCGATTGTTATACAAAGTGTCGTTATTGTACCGGTGCCGTAACAAACTGAATCAATATCGTCTGAATTTATATTATATCGAGTATAGATACCGTACCAATATCATAACGAACCAAACATTGATCAACGAAATTTCCGCCGCACCACACGAAAAAACCCCACTAGTTTATTTGTGTATACTAAAGCGTTGATTTATACAAACTCAATTTTTAATAAATTATTTAGATAATTTTTATTGCATAACATACAAATTAATCTCTACTTAATTACTATTAAAGAAAGTATAAATTAGCAACATGTGTGTATAGAGGTATGTACATCATGTTTTGAGAGGTTTTCAATTTTTTTAATACTTTACTTTTAACCCAAAACTATTTGTTTTTCTATTTTTAACACCAAAAGTTGTAGGAACGTCCACGAACAGCTCGGGAACCTAAATTTGTTATCTATTGTTCGGTTAGGCGGAAACTAATGACAAGTTAATCAAATAACAAGAATTACTCATTTAAAGGTTGTTTTCATTGATCTAAAGTTCAATACATTCGAAAACCGGATCCGACAGAGTTCGCCGTCTCTGTGCCAAAATCTCTGAAATTACAAATGAAATCACCAAGGCACCTATTTATAGTTGCACAAGTTTGCTGGTGGGAGAAGATGTTCGGGCGAACTTGACCTAGTCAAGTTCGGCCGAACTTGACTTCCTACACACTATTGCCAGCGAACTTGGCCTAAATCTCACATAAATACGCCTCGTTTCACCTATTCTATACAGACTCGATACAAGACTATTCTATAGACATTATACACCAATAGACTCCCTCTTGGATATCTACTTTGCCTTGTTCGGTCTTTAGAAACTCTCGTTTATTCTAGACTTGTTCTCGTGTAATGACGAAGGCAACAGACATATGCACCAACAGACTCCCCCTTGGATGTTGCCGCAGTCATCTACTTTCATAGACATCTTTGACATCCTTTGACAGTAATCATCCTCGTCAGTCTCCAAGTGACATAGTCTTCTCTTTACGCCTCGTAATCATCAGACTTCAAATAAGTTCCTGAGTCTTTATTTTTATCTTTGAATAAGCATTAAACTTTTATGATCTTCAAAATCTATTTTCTTCAATTTAACTTGATAAAACTTTAATCTCCAAGCTCCCCCTAGCTTTGAGCTTTATCTTCACTCATGTTTCATCCTGCTCCCCCTAAAACTTTACTTTCTATTTCAAAGTAATTGAGAATTCAAATAAACATTTCAGATTCTAACTTAGAAATTTTGTACCTCATGTATTCCATACCACCTGTACAAAACTTGTACTTCAAATCTTAGTCTTCAATTTTCAGTTATTTCAAGTTCAAATAAATGATCTTGAAATATTTAACATTCAAAAACTTTTAACTTTCACATTTTTATCATTTGATTAGAGAAAATCCACTTAGTTGATCAAGTCCAAGTTAATGATCTTGATTAACTAATTTTGTTCACCAAGTCCAACTTAATGACCTTGGCTAATCACGTTGTGAACAACTGATATTATCTTCAATTTTAAAGATTCAAATTAATGAACTTTTTCTTACAGACTTCGATGATCCGTTCTCCAACATTGGCTCGTTGAAAATCTTTTGGATTTTAAAAGTAAGTAAAGTATTTCCAGAACTTTTAACAAGTAAAGTAAACTATGTACAAACATATTTACAGACATATTTTTGTGAATTTGTGTCTAAGGATCATATCAGTTTTGTTGAGACATATCACCAGTACCGTTGACCTTTGAGACTTTAAGTTCTAAACTTGTTTACCTAGATTGTCGATAGGTTTGTCCACTTAAATTTCATCACGTTTCTCAATTGTTCCAAGATATGTTAGATATGATTTATTGTAACATCCGTCAAAAACGGATTTACCAAACTCGCTCCGTTTATCAACCGAACAGTCAGTTAAAATTTTCGTTGCGAATTAAATGCCCAAAATAATTTTAAACGATACATAATCAATTATTATGCGGGGATATATAATTAGTTTTTGAAAAACTGATAAAAATCGCAAAATAAAAATGATTTGCTTCTGCCGGGTTTCGAACCCGGGTCTGTACCGGCTCAACAAAGACTTATCACCCAGCCAATCAACCACTCCGCCACTTTGATTTTCTGATAATAAAAGGAAACAATTAATTCAAATAATAATGCTCGGAAGTCAAATTCTGTAAATTTCGCCCAATTAGCAGTCGTCGGAAATCCCGACGACTTCGCCGTTAATTTACGTCTCCGCTCAAGTTAACCGAAGAATTAACTCCCACGACGGTTATAACCGACGTCTGAACCCGCGACACCAGCCGTAACCGCCAGAGAACGGCTGACTTCGAATTGAGACCGAATTCAGACCCCATTCATCTCGATACTACCCTATAAATTCACCCACAACTCACCAGAAATTTTTCACTCTCAAATCGCACCCTTTCTCGGCGAAAACTCACTCGCCGGAAATATTTTATACATCGCCGGAAAACCGAGTCTTTAATCTCTGAGCTTTACTGAACCCCTTAAACTTTTACCGAAGTCACCCACACCCTTTGTAAGCTTTCCGAAGATTCTCTGCTGCAAAACACTCGTCGCCGGAAGAGCTTACTGTCGCCGGAGTTCTGCCGGAAAACAGAGGAATTCAATCGGTATACCTCACGCTCAATTTCTTCAATCTTTTTATGTAATCTCATCTGTAATTAATCATAAAACGCTAAAGAAACCTGAATCAACACTTCGAACCAGTCAGTCGTCACTTCCGGTTAAAACCAGTGAAGAAGACGATGTTTCGGTAATGGTTAAGTATAATTAAAATCAAGTTATTTACCGGGTTAGACACACAGTCCAGCGGTGGACTGTGTGCACATTAAATGCTTAGGTCTCGAGTTCGAGTATTGTTTTCCTCACACGTTGCCTTAATAAAAATTCCTTTTTTCGCAAACTGAACCGGATTGATCTTAGGTATATTGTTAAGTATATTAATAACCGAGTTAATAACCAAGTGAGACACACAGTCCAGCGGTGGACTGTGTGTAACGCTAACCCACAGGTCCCGGGTTCGAGACCTGTGGAGTGCACCGTTCTCTGGATTAAATCGTTTTTAAAATAAAGGATTTCTGTTTAAATCTAATTAATATATTATATATAATTAAAATCGGATATATGACGGGTTAGACACGTAGCTCAGTTGGTAGAGCTGCGTGCACGCGTACGGGAGGTCTCGGGTTCGAGCCTCACCCAGCGCACAACAATATGCCTTCGAACCGGTCAACGGTCAGTCAAAGTCAACGGTCAAAGTCAACTGTAGCAAAAATCAAATTTTTTTTATTATTTTTATTTATTTATTTTAATTAAAAATCAATTAAAAATACTTAAAAATAACATTTTTAAGGTTAGAAAATAGCCTCAAACTCACAAAAATACACCCAACAATCCTACAAAAATAGATTAATAAAATCCGTTTACTTACCAAACCATAATGCGATTTATCTAGGTTAATCTCACTCGTGGTTAAAACCATTTCGCGTGCATTCAACCTCATCAACCGAACGCACCCAATGTGAGTGAATTCTTACAAATTCCCCTTTTTATTCATGTTTTGGGGTGTATCATGTGTCGCTTAAACTAATTCTCTTATGCAAATTCGTGCTATACCATTATATGATTTAAATTAGAATGTAACTATTTGGTTGTGATGTATTACATATTGTCAAAGTTGTATGCAAATTAGTTAGGCCCATCAGTTCCTCGTGGAGACGAGTTGAACAACGCGTGCCTTAAAACTCATTCATTAGGCCCATCAGTTCGTAGAACAACGCGTGCCTCAAAACTCATTCATTAGGCCCATCAGTTCGTAAGAACAACGCGTGCCTCAAAACTCATTATTTAGGCCCATCAGTTCCTCGTGGAGACGAGTTGAACAACGCGTGCCTTAAAACTCATTCATTAGGCCCATCAGTTCGTAGAACAACGCGTGCCTCAAAACTCATTCATTAGGCCCATCAGTTCCTCGTGGGAGATGAGTCGAACAACGCGTGCCTCAAAACAATCATTTGGTGTATGTGTGTGAAATATTCAATATTGTTTGTTGTGTGAATAAATTTACATCTACATTTACTCATATGTGGTTATGCACATTATTTATAATCAATTGGATAAACTTGTTCAAATGTTTTCCATAGGATTCACATCGCCAACTTTATGTTGATCCAAAAACCCTTTTACACATGATACAGGTGAACAGGTTGAAGCAAGGAAAACATAGGATATGCCTTAGAAGAGAACCAAGAAGCTTAGATTGATAGTTAGAACATGTTGTATCATTTATTGTAAATTTCCATTAAATTGTATTAATGAATATGAAATGTTTAATAAATGTCATGAGCTTTGATGATAACCCAATCATGCCCCGATCACCTTTTCCGCTGCGGGTCGGGGTGTGACAGATTGGTATCAGAGCCATGACTATAGGGATATAGGATAGGTTATTAGACCCTTAGAGCCTATACTATAGTCTGCCTAAATTTTAATTGATTAGGTGGTTACATACAAACTTGTGATATTTATTTGTTTCATATTACAGTCAAACATACATGCTTATATACATATTCGTTATACATATATCAATGTTCATATATTCAATTCATTTTCATACTCTCATTATTCAAGGATTTTGTTACAATTTTCAAATCTCATCAAAGTAAGTTCTGCGACGGGCATGTAGTAACCGGAAGGGTACAAGTACCGGTAGTCGGGACGTCCTGTCTAGGTTGGCATTCGTATAAATCCAAAATAACGGACCAGTTTGCCTACCTGGGGACTAACGATGAGAGTACGACGGACCTATTAGGCCAAAGCATGCCACACCAAACGTCGATCGAACTAACCTCACTTTGAGATGTCACCGTGTCCATGCCTGGGCACATTCCGAATATCATACCTTACATATTTCTCGATTTTCTCTGGGTTTTAGTGTACGTAACCAGGCTAACACATGCGAACCATATGAAAAACCCGGTAATCATGGGGGCCCACGTGATTACGAAGGTGAAGTATGGCGGCATGCAAGGCCCAATTACGAGCAAAGCCCAAGACATCTTATGGATGTAGTAGATTTATTTTTCTATATTTATTTTATGAACGTTCATTCCCAAACACGACCACGATTCCAAAGGCATCCAACTCATACTCTTGATATGTATTCCTTGTAGATGTCTTCTAGCCTCGCTCGTAGGAAAATGAGAGCAGGAAAGGTCCATGAACGCATGGCTGCCCAAATCGCTTAGCAAATGGCGACCGTAATACCCAACATCGTAGTTCAAGTTCAACAAGCCCTTACCGCTAATTCCGTTAACCCAACCCAACAAGAAGATCAAAACACTGTCAATTTTTCCCCAAACGTCACTAAATGCACCTACAAACATTTCAAATCCTGCGATCCTCCAAAATACGAAGGTACTGAAGGTGTCACCGCCCTTCTCCATTGGTTCGAAGAAATGGAGAACACTTTTCTAAATTGCGATTGCCCCGATGATCGCAAAGTGCGTTATGCTACCGGTCGTTTACTTGGAACAGCACTCACATGGTGGAATACAGAGAAGACCAAACGAGGTGTTGAAGATACTATGACCTTGACTTGGGAAGAGTTGAAGGGAATCATGACAAGACGGTTTTTCCCAAGAAGCGAAATCAAGAAATTGGAGGATGAGTTCCATGCTTTGAAACAAAAGGAAGGCGACCACACCACATACAACAAGAGATTCCTTGAGTTAAATCAAATGGTTCCCAACTTGTTCACTCTCCTCTACCGTTTGATCGAGCACTACATTCGTGTCTTCCATCAAAGATTCAAGACTCTGTAATAAGTACCTCGCCTGCAACTTTGGAAGCAGCAATGGAGCTAGCAACAGCGCTCACCGAGAACCGAATCCGGAACAAAGATTTCAAGGAGGAGAAAAAGAAGGATAAAGCCTCAACCGAAACCACAAACTCCACCCGAACCGAATCCTCTACACCACCTATTTCTAAGAGGAAACGAGATGGGCAAATTTTCGCCGTCACCCAACCAACCAACCAGCTTCACAAGTTGTACCTCCCCAAACTATCCCAATCACTCAAGTAGCACCCAACTCAACTTACCCAAATAAGAAACCTTACATTGGACCTCACCCTCAATGCAACACCTGTTTCTATCACCATCCATCTACTTTACCCTGTCGACTATGTGCGAATTGTGGACGCTACGGTCACTTGAGCAAAGTTTGCCGCACCTCTCAAAACCAAACCTCAACCCTACTCAAAACATGGTCCAAACATATCAACAACCTCAATACCCCATGTTCCCATATGTTCGAGCTTGTTTCAATTGTGGCGACCCTACCCATTTTAGAAACATGTGCCCTCGTTTGGTTAACATCATAAACGCCCAAGCTCAAGCAAACCCAGTTAACCAAGTAAATCAAACAAACCCAGCTCCACCGCCAGCAAGAGGAAGCGTTTATAACATCAACGCCAATCCTGTTGAAGATATTAACGGTCCAAACCAACCACTTAACTAGCCTTCTCTCACCAAGAATCAAGATTCAACTCCAACCACTTAGTTGTTATGTTTTTCTTTATGTTATCCAATTTTCACGAATCTCAATTGGAAATTTATCCAAGAATTTTAATGCAAATTACTAGTTCAGTTTGTTTTATACTCATTGATTTAATATTCATATCATCATATTTCTCGACGTATCACAGTTCATCATTTAAAGAAGTTGAGTTGTGTCTCACTTCTACATAGACTAACCTCTCCATCATAATAAACGAGAGAGGTATTGTCATCATTCAAACATGTATACTATCAGAATTAAGACTCAAGCGCTGGTTGTTGTTTATGTTCTAGAGTCACATAGAACTAATCATAACTTACTGATAAAAACCAAGGAAAATTTGACAAGGGTATGGTGGATACGCCGCTGGTACTTCCTATATATAAGTATTCTTGTCAAATGATCGGAGGCATTATCAGGCGGTTATGAAAGGTTCCATGTATAGGCTGTTTGTGATGTTTAGATTAAGTTATTCATTTTCAAGTACATGCAATACGTTCGGCTCCGTTTGATTGAGCCTTGAGCGCACAGACAATTTCATTTTCAGTACATGCAATACGTTCGGCTCCGTTTGATTGAGCCTTGAAGCGCACAGACAATTTCATTTTCAGTACATGCAATACGATCGGCTCCGTTTGATTGAGCCTTGATCGCACAGATATATTTTCATTTCAGTATTTTATGTTTGTTGTAGAGTTATATAGGACTAATCATAATTCACTGATAAAACCAATGAAAATTTGACAAGAATATGGTGGATACGCCGCTGGTACTTCCTATATATAAGTATTCTTGCCAAAGGACCAGAGGCGTTATCAGGCGGTTATGAGAAGTTCCATGTAGGATTTAGTATTGCCTTGGTTGAAATTTGTGTTACATTTATATCACCCCGCTACTTAAAGAAATTGGATTGTGTTCCATTTCTACATAAACTAACCTCTCCATCATAACAAACGAGAGAGGAACCATCACCATTCAAACATATATGCTATCAGAATGTGGATTCACTTATTAGTTGTTGTGTTTATTTGTGTAGATTGTAGAATTTCTGCCTTAGGATATAACCCTAAGCATATTCAAACTTTTATGCATGAAATCAAAGTTAGCAAATCAATTCTGTTTATCCATACGTTTGCAGTAGGCAACAAAAAGCGATTCCTGTATTAGGATACTTAACCTTTACAAGGAACGTTACCGCCTCAAACAAAAAAATTAAACCCTTATTTCTTTTAAGCATGTAACTGTCAAACTAAACACCATCATTCTTTTAGTCAAGTATATCACTATTCAAATTTCGGGACGAAATTTCTAAAAAGCAGGGATACTGTAACATCCGTCAAAAACGGATTTACCAAACCCGCTCCGTTTATCAACCGAACAGTCAGTTAAAATTTTCGTTGCGAATTAAATGCCCGAAATAATTTTAAAACGATACATAATCAATTATTATGCGGGATATATAATTAGTTTTTGAAAAACTGATAAAAATCGCAAAATAAAAATGATTTGCTTCTGCCGGGTTTCGAACCCGGGTCTGTACCGGCTCAACAAAGACTTATCACCCAGCCAATCAACCACTCCGCCACTTTGATTTTCTGATAATAAAAGGAAACAATTAATTCAAATAATAATGCTCGGAAGTCAAATTATGTAAATTTCGCCCAATTAGCAGTCGTCGGAAATCCCGACGACTTCGCCGTTAATTTACGTCTCCGCTCAAGTTAACCGAAGAATTAACTCCCACGACGGTTATAACCGACGTCTGAACCCGCGACACCAGCCGTAACCGCCGAGAACGGCTGACTTCGAATTGAGACCGAATTCAGACCCCATTCATCTCGATACTACCCTATAAATTCACCCACAACTCACCAGAAATCTTTCACTCTCAAATCGCACCCTTTCTCGGCGAAAACTCACTCGCCGGAAATATTTTATACGTCGCCGGAAAACCGAGTCTTTAATCTCTGAGCTTTACTGAACCCCTTAAACTTTTACCGAAGTCACCCACACCCTTTGTAAGCTTTCTGAAGATTCTCTGCTGCAAAACACTCGTCGCCGGAAGAGCTTACTGTCGCCGGAGTTCTGCCGGAAAACAGAGGAATTCAATCGTATACCTCACGCTCAATTTCTTCATTCTTTTTATGTAATCTCATCTGTAATTAATCATAAAACGCTAAAGAAACCTGAATCAACACTTCGAACCAGTCAGTCTTCACCTCCGTTAAAACCAGTGAAGAAGACGATGTTTCGGTAATGGTTAAGTATAATTAAAATCAAGTTATTTACCGGGTTAGACACACAGTCCAGCGGTGGACTGTGTGCACATTAAACGCTTAGGTCTCGAGATCGAGTATTGTTTTCCTCACACGCTGCCTTAATAAAAATTCCTTTTTTCGCAAACTGAACCGGATTGATCTTAGGTATATGTTAAGTATATTAATAACCGAGTTAATAACCAAGTGAGACACACAGTCCAGCGGTGGACTGTGTGTAACGCTAACCCACAGGTCCCGGGTTCGAGACCTGTGGAGTGCACCGGTTCTCTGGATTAAATCGTTTTTAAAATAAAGGATTTCTGTTTAAATCTAATTAATATATATATATAATTAAAATCGGATATATGACGGGTTAGACACGTAGCTCAGTTGGTAGAGCTGCGTGCACGCGTACGGAAGGTCTCGGGTTCGAGCCTCACCCAGCGCACAACAATATGCCTTCGAACCGGTCAACGGTCAGTCAAAGTCAACGGTCAAAGTCAACTGTAGCAAAAATCAAAATTTTTTTTTATTTTTATTTATTTATTTTAATTAAAAAGCAATTAAAAATACTTAAAAATAACATTTTTAAGGTTAGAAAATAGCCTCAAACTCACAAAAATACACCCAACAATCCTACTAAAATAGATTAATAAAATCCGTTTACTTACCAAACCATAATGCGATTTATCTAGGTTAATCTCACTCGTGGTTAAAACCATTTCGCGTGCATTCAACCTCATCAACCGAACGCACCCAATGTGAGTGAATTCTTACAAATTCCCCTTTTTATTCATGTTTTGGGGTGTATCATGTGTCGCTTAAACTAATTCTCTTATGCAAATTCGTGCTATACCATTATATGATTTAAATTAGAATGTAACTATTTGGTTGTGATGTATTACATATTGTCAAAGTCGTATGCAAATTATTTAGGCCCATCAGTTCCTCGTGGAGACGAGTTGAACAACGCTGCCTTAAAACTCATTCATTAGGCCCATCAGTTCGTAGAACAACGCGTGCCTCAAAACTCATTCATTAGGCCCATCAGTTAGTAAGAACAACGCGTGCCTCAAAACTCATTATTTAGGCCCATCAGTTCCTCGTGGGAGACGAGTTGAACAACGCGTGCCTTAAAACTCATTCATTAGGCCCATCAGTTCGTAGAACAACGCGTGCCTCAAAACTCATTCATTAGGCCCATCAGTTCGTAAGAACAACGCGTGCCTCAAAACTCATACATTAGGCCCATCAGTTCGTAAGAACAACGCGTGCCTCAAAACTCATTCATTAGGCCCATCAGTTCGTAGAACAACGCGTGCCTCAAAACTCATTCATTAGGCCCATCACTTCCTCGTGGAGACGAGTCGAACAACGCGTGCCTCAAAACAATCATTTGGTGTATGTGTGTGAAATATTCAATATTGTTTGTTGTGTGAACAAATTTACATCTACATTTACTCATATGTGGTTATGCACATTATTTATAATCAATTGGATAAACTTGTTCAAATGTTTTCCATAGGATTCACTCGCCAACTTTATGTTAATCCAAAAACCCTTTTACACATGATACAGGTGAACAGGTTGAAGCAAGGAAAACATAGGATATGCCTTAGAAGAGAACCAAGAAGCTTAGATTGATAGTTAGAACATGTTGTATCATTTATTGTAAATTTCCATTAAATTGTATTAATGAATATGAAACGTTTAATAAATGTCATGAGCTTTGATGATAACCCAATCATGCCCCGATCACCTTTTCCGCTGCGGGTCGGGGTGTGACATTTATGAAACTTGGCTTAACTGTGTTTCCCACTTCTTGAATATACTCCCGAATCCAGATTCCCTAGATTTCATCTTACAGGTGAGTATAGCGTAATTGATATTTGTATTTGAGTTATGCAAGGCCTTGAGAGCTCAGGTTAGTACTACCGTACAGACAAAGAGATGAAGGCTCGTCTTTCAGGAGTGTTTCCACTTAAGGAATCTTTCAGCATTGCAAATAATTAGATCTTTCGATTTTTTCAAGTTTCCATGCTATTTGGGTTTTTTAGCAAAAATATTATAGAAGTTCTAGGCTATTGCTTCCGTAAAATCAGAAGAACTTGTATAATACCCCATATATCAATCATCTATAAAGACCTCGTATCTCATAATCAGGCAACCCTTCAATCGAAATTTCGGAGTACTAAGTCCATATATCCAAGATGTGTTAATCCACAAGATTAAGCAGTTGTAAAATTTAGTTTATATCCCATAAACAATCTACTGAACGTGTAAAGTCTATCGACACATCCACAGTAAGACTTGTTTATCACTTTTAAATGTTACAATTCTTTAACATACTGTGATAGTCCACTGATGTACTATCATTTCCTTTTTAACAACAAATTCTTTTTGTCTTTTTCATGTTTTTGTACTTTTCGAATTTTTCAATATTTTTTAATTTTCAACTATTTCATATGTTTTTTATTTTTCAACATTTTTTTAAAAATTTTCTTACTCCCCTAAAATAAAAAACATATTTTTTTGAATTTTAGATTTAAAGAAATTATTCTAAAAATGTAACAAACCAATGCGGATCCCGTGACATCGTCGTCCGATCCTTTTTCTCAAACCTGTATCTGCAATTGTTTAACAAACAATCATTAAACTCATTTACCACTTGTAAAAGTAGTTTAAACTTGTAAGAACTTTGAAATCAGTTTTTCTGTTCAACGTGTGGATTTTCATAATTTTGACTTTTCAAAAATTTTCTTTTAACAACCACTTGTAATTTCAAAAAAATTTCTTCTTAACTACTCCCTTTCAAAATGACAAAGATAATAACATTTCTGGATAAGTTAAACACGATCTGGAGCTTCCTTAATCCTGAATCAAACTTTGATAAAGTGGATCTTGGGACTCCTGCACCTGAAACAACTATTTGAAAAATGAAACCTAAACCTTTTTGGTTTTAGGTTTGTACTGATAAGCATCATAACCATATTCTAACTCTTCATCATATTCAAAATCATCATCGAACATTTCATCCAATGTCGATTCTGAAAACGTGTTGACCTTTTCTTTCGTTGTCTGTTTGATTACTGACTCAGTTGATTTAACATTTTCAGTTTTGTCAGTAACAGACTTTGGTTTTTCTGATGATGAAAGCCTTTTCTTAGCAACCCAGGATTGTAGCTTGCTTCTCGCTTTCTTGATATAGAATCTAGAATCTTTGATTTCATCAAACCTTGAAGTTTCACCTTTTTCAAATGTTGAATTTTCAAACTTTGACACAGTTTTAGGTTTCACTTCTTGTTTAGATTCATAGTTTCTATTTGACTCTGTGACACTTTTCACTATCTCTGGTTTATTTTGCTTTTCATCTTTTGATTCGGTTTTCCTTCGTGGAAACACAGGCTTTATATTCAGACACTTGCGAGCAATATTACCAACAGTATTGCATTTAAAGCAAGTCCGATTATCAGAAACATCTCCATTAGTGGTTTTCAATCCACTTGTGGACTTGGTCTTAGCCTTGTCCCGAAGTTCTTTTGCTTTCTTGAATTCATCATTCGATTGCTTACCAATCAGCTTTCCTCTTGAACCGTGCTCGTTCCGTAAACAAATTTTATATTCTTACCTTTGTATTCTTGGAACGTTGATTTCTCCTTCTTTGGTTCTTCTTCTTCAACCTCCAAACCTAAACCTGCTCTCCTGTGCTCAGGAAAATCACCACCAACCTTTTGGTAATTGTTAGCATTCCTTTTAGGTTTAGAATAAAACTTCTTTTCATTTTTCTCGAGATCATCTGATGAAACTTCCACCAGTTTAACAGTTTATCAATTTGATCTTCTTTCACATTCTGAATCGGAAAGCTATCATTGAAATATCATCTATCAGATTCCTTAACCTTGTACATGACAACGTTAGGATCATCACTTAGATCATTTTTTGATGATGTATCGTCACTTTCAGATTGTGAATCAGAACTATTTGAACTCGAGTTGGCGCTTTTAATGCTGTCGTAATCAGAATCATTTCCCAAAACATTCTTTACCACATCTTTTACCACCGATTCATCGTCATCGTTTGATTTTCTAAAGTCTACGTCAATGTACTCAGGCAATTTATCTTTCTTTTCTGAAAGAAGTAAAAGATTAAATGCCTTTTCAATATCATCATCTTTCTTGCAGCAGTAACTTGCAAGAAATGGTGGAGAAAAATTATCCGTAAACTTTACGCTTTGAATTATCAATATTATCCTCCGATTTGATTGTAAGAAGAATGCGATCAATGACATATGCGTTTGTGGTGTAACTTTTTAACAATTGTCTGACTCTTTCTGTTTCAATTTTCATTTCGTGAAACTCACGCTTTGTCTCAACAATTGTATTAATGTACATATTAATTGCCTTTTGTTTTTCAATAACTGTGGCATTTAACATGGTGACATTAGCATTGAGTTCACCGTTAGCTCTATCAACATGTTTATATTTGTCTTATATTTTGTCATAAGCTTCTTTTATGGTTCTGTAATCATAATGAAAGTTTTCGTTATATTCAGTCAATTCTCTTATGACTTTGACTTTATCCAAACAGGGTTCACAAGGACTTGCACACTTTGTGCAAGGATTTTTCAACCTCCACAACTTTTACAACTTCCTTTTCAGACATGTTTACCTCAGCTTTTACTTTTCGGCTTCTGCTTTCAACTCTTCTTGCTTTTGTGTCTCAAGGTAAGCTATCATTCTTCCTCTGTTTGTTGCATGTATCTTTCCAGAACTGCATCCTCCAGGATAGCTTCTTCCTCAGCTCTCTGCATTAATCCCTCTTGAATAGCATTTTCGATTGCAGCATCCACAAATGATGTATCCGATTCATTCACAACCTCTGCCATCATAGCAACACCAGTATTCTTTCCGATGTATTTATTCCAATCGAAACCATCGTCTTCATGATTAGCAACAAGAGCTTGTTCGGCTTTCTTTGCAGATTTATCTTCAACTTCAACTTGCGTTCTATTCGGATATGATTTGTATTGTAGCGCTTTCTTGTAATATTCATTACCGGTTCCAAAAGGGTTTTGGTTTCCACTAGCTTCTTGGTTATGGCATTCACGTTTGAAGTGCCCTTTTTGTCGACATCTGAAACAAGTAACTTTCGTTTGTCGAAACCAAGTTTATTGCTTGAGTTACCAATATCCCTTCATGTGAGTGCTACAGACTTTGAAACTCTTCGGATAATCGATGCTAAGGACCATTTGATGTCCATCAGTTCCAACTCTTCCTCATCTACCTGATTGTAATCCTCAGCTGTCATTTCAGAATTTCCGATCTTTCCAGCAACAGACTTTCATACGATTCCAGAACTGTAGCAAGAAGTGCTATGTGTTGTTTTGCAACTTTTTCAGGAAACACATTCTTTAAATCAACTGCTATGTTGCATTGGAAAACATTTGAATTAGAAGTGGATTGGCTTGTCTGATGAGATTGACTTTGAGAAGAAGAACTTGAACCAACATATGAATAACCAGTGTTTGGGGAATACTGATTTTGTGAAGACTGATCTGATGTATTCATGTTTGCACTAAATGCCGTTTGGATTTTTGGACTTTGAATCAGAGTATCTGGAACACCACCTTTGTAATAAACTCCGACATCCTGAACAACATTAGTGTTTTTGGATTTTGCAATTTTCATCAATTCCATTTCATGACCTTCAAGTTTGTCAATGAAAGATGACAACTTAAAATGTCTCCAAGATGGACTATTCTTTAAAATCATCAGATACGTTGTCCATTCTCCTTTTGGAAGTGCATCGGCCAACTTCTCAATTTGCTCTTCGTTAGTTCTCTTGATATCATGTCTTCGCATCTGGACCATGAGGTGACAATATCTATCAATCATTTGTTTCATTGTCTCTCATTTGATCATCATGAAGATCTCAAACTCTTTCTTAATCAGGGCCTTTTTGCTCTTGATCATTTCATCACTTCCTTTGAATTTTTCGCAAAGAGAATTCCATAATTATTTAGAAGTATCATATTCTGGTAATAATATCAAGATATCTTCTTTGACAGATTGTTGTATCAAGCTGATCTTTTCTTTTCAGCAACATATTTCTCTTTGTCAATCGCTGAAAATTTGTTCAGTGGAAGATCTTAATCACGTTCATCTTTAGGCCATGTATATCCATCTTCAATCGCAACCCAGCTGTTGAATTGATTCGCTTGAATCCAATTAACAAACTTTTCTTTCCATCCCTCGAACTAGTCCATACTCATCAACTTTGGTGGTTTCTGAGTAGTTCCCATTTCATTAATGAGGTTCATCTGATCAACCGCAATTGAATTTGACGTTGAGGCTTGAGCTACTCCAGCTGCAAACGCGTTATGGAAATCTTCCATTTAGAAAATCTGAGAATACGATCAAAAAAACTTGACAATTGATTAGCAACAGACAAGTTTTAGCAAAAACTGACGTTTTAATCGATAATCGGTACGTTAAAAACGTTTAAAATTTTTTTCGAAAACAATTTTTACCCGATTATATCTTTAAAATCGCCTCGTCGATACGATTCTAACGATATATAATGTTCGTGACTTTTTTCGAGATTTTTTTTAAAGAACCTTAGACAAGTTCGGGCGAAATTGTCAAAGACTTATCAAGTTTGGTCGAACTTGTCAGACTTATCAAATTCGGTCGAACTTGATGTGGAATTTGAGAAAAAATTACACTTTAGAGCGGACTTTTGAAAAGATTTCAAGAAACAGGTAAGTTCCGTCGAACTTAGGTGAAATTTCAAGAAAAATTTATCAAGTTCGGACGAACTTGTGAAAGAATTCCAACAATAATTGATCAAGTTCGGGCGAACTTGATAAAAAATATTGAATTTTCTTTCAAGTTCGAGCGGAATCAAGTTCGGTATAACTTGATGTTAAGTTCGGCTGAAACTTGTTTCCAAAACATGGTTTTTCTAACTTTTTGATATCAATTTGATTGAATTTGATGCCCAAACTCTCAGGGGTTTGTTATTAGTGTGTTTTACATGACATATTCAAAAATCACCCATTTTTGACCATGAAATCATCAAGTATATGAAAATGTTAAGAAAAATAATAGAATGGAGATGAAATAGAGAAATTCTTGTCTTGATTCCAGCAAATTTAGGTATCCAGGCTCTGATACCACTTGTAGGAACGTCCACGAACAGATCGGAACCTAAATTTGTTATCTATTGTCCGATTAGGCGGGAACTAATGCCAAGTTAATCAAATAACAAGAATTACTCATTTAAAGGTTGTTTTTATTGATCTAAAGTTCAATACATTCGAGAACCGGATCCGACAGAGCTTCGCCATCTCTGTGCCAAAATCTCTAAAGTTACAAATGAAATCACCAAGGCACCTATTTATAGTTGCAAAAGTTCGCTGGTGGGAGAAGATGTTCGGGCGAACTTGACCTAGTCAAGTTCGGCCGAACTTGACTTCCTACACACCATGACCAACGAACTTGGCCTAAATCTCACATAAATACGCCTCGTTTCACATATTCTATACAGACTCGATACAAGACTATTCTATAGACATTATACACCAATAGACTCCCTCTTGGATATCTACTTTGTCTTGTTCGGTCTTTAGAAACTCTCGTTTATTCCAGACTCGTTCTCGTGTAATGATGAAGGCAACAAATACATGCACTAACAAAAGTTTTCATCGCTTGCAATTTTACCTCATAACTTTTGTACTTTCAACTTTGGTCTCTACACTTTCCATATTTCCCAATTTTTTTTTGTTTTAAAGTTTGCGAAACGTGTGTGTGGTTCAACGTTTTAAATTTCATTTTACGACCCGTACTAGATTTTGCGAGTTAACAACGCTCAACGTGCGCGTCTGATTGAATATTTTTACGTCGTCTATCTTTTTCCCGTTTGACAGGTTGGTAAATCTAGTTTTTACTATTTGCTAATATTAAAGATAATAATATCCTCAGAAATCAATCAGGATAAGTACTATAACATACTTTTAAGAGTTAAATGCTTGGTTGGTCCCTGTGGTTTGCAAATCTTGCAGACTTGGTCCCAGTGGTTCACTAATTACACACTTGGTCCCAGTAGTTTCAAATTTTGCACTCGGGTGGTCCTTACCACTAACCTTTGTTAGATTTCTCAGTTAAGTATATGCAAAATTACTATTATACCCCTCGTCTTCTTCATCCTTTCTCTGCTACCACCTGCAACTACTCTGCTACCACCACCCTCACCCTCGCCGCCTTTCACCGCCATACCACTCAGCCATACCCTCGCCGCCTTTCACCGCCATCTTCCCCATTGCCACAACCATCCACCAGATTCTCAGTTAACGGAACGAAGAAAACCGTTGGATTACTGTCGTCACATTACGGTTACAAACCAAACCGATGGGTCTACTCCGACCAGCGGCGACACGTTGACTCGCCGGAATAGACCTCAACCACGGCGACATTGCTGGTTACCTACCGGAGGTAACAGACCGAGCTCCTCCGGAATAGACCTTCGGAATTGTCCTGCAAAACCGGTTCGAGTCATAAACTCGAAGACTGCTTGCTTTGTTGATGCCATTCTGGAGTACTTAAACAACATCAAAGGCTGTGACGCAACGATCTCTGATGACGCAGGGCGTTTCGTGTGCAACTATGTATACTATCATTCTCTCCGGTTTGCCGAACGCAACGGTCATAAATCCCTTTTTATACACGTCCCTCCTTTCTCAAGAATCAACGAAGAAACACAGATGAAGTTCATGGCAGCCCTTTTGGAGGCGATTGCTTTTAGTTGTTGATATCTTTCATCTTTCGTTGTTTATTGAAAACTCCCATCACTTTTTTCTTATGGTTTGTATGCTTTCGGAATGTTTCTTCGGTAAATCTTTATGTTTTAAATCCTTTTAGAGACTCTGGTTGTGCATATTTTTGGTGTTCTTTTTTTACCAGATTTGTGGGGTTTTTTTGCCGATGTAGATGGACTACACTCAGTAAGTTAAATCCGTCAAGATTGCGGTAACCAAAACTCTTGGGATGATTCGAATTGATTAGAGATCTTGGTTGTGGCAGTGTCAATGTTTGTAAAACCGAAAGATCATCGAACTGGCCTTAGTCATAAACTCGAACCGGTTTTGCGGGACAATTTCGAAGGTCTATTCCGGAGTGGTATGGCGGTGAAAGGCGGCGAGGGTGAGGGTGGTGGTAGCAGAGTAGTTGCAGGTGGTAGCAGAGAAAGGATGAAGAAGACGAGGGGTATAATAGTAATTTTGCATATACTTAACTGAGAAATCTAACAAAGGTTAGTGGTAAGGACCATCCGAGTGCAAAATTTGAAACTACTGGGATCAAGTGTATAATTAGTGAACCACTGGGACCAAGTCTGCAAGATTTGCAAACCACAGGGACCAACCAAGCATTTAACTCTACTTTTAAACAAAACTTTAAGGCAAATTAATTCCGTACGTTAATGATAGTTATAAAATATCTAGTAGTGGTTGATTTTAGTCAAACAACAATTTATAATTTTCCTTAAACTAGTCAAACAGCAATTTATAATTTTCCTTAAATAATATAATCAAATAATTAAAATTGTTTCTTTAGCTAGTGAATATTAAATGCTATTAAATTGTTTCTTTAGCTATTAAATGCCATTAACATAAAATATAGAAAATAATTAAGTATATATTAATGGTTGCATGCACGCATATAAAAAATAAAAAAATGATAAAGAGACACGCATTAAATTATTGTACCATATTGCATTAAAAGGATTGTACTTTAGTAAAAAAAGCTGCAACTAAGCGCGTGTAGGACACACACTAGTGGTAGCGCGAGTGGATAATGAATCACTTCCCCAAAATCCAAGTCTCTCTGCCTGTCTTGTCTTGTTCCCAGACGTCACCCTATATACTCAAATCCATTGTTACATCTCCATCTTACTTTCTATACGCATTGGCAATTTAAAAACACCTTCGTATTTCTAAGCTTGCTTGAAAAAATATAATAGATTTAAATTTTTATTGTTTGTAGTTATGCTGAGTATAAAAATTATACATTTTGACAAACAATTATATCTAGTAAAATCTTATTAATATATAGATCATTTTGTGCAAAAGATTTAAAATTGTAAAATAAACAAGCTTACTCTTTAAACAAGCTGATCTTGTCTTGTTCCCAGACGTCACCCTATATACTTAAATCCATTGTTAGACTGTGGGGTATGGGACAGGGGTTTGGGCGTGGGTTGGCGGGCAACGCCCAAGTCACTACCCCGGAGGGGCTTGGCTTATGGCGTGGCCTGTTGGGCGGTACCCTGGCACCCGGCGTTGGGCGCGGCTAGGTGGGTGAGGTGGCGGATGGTGATTGGCGGGTCAACCTAGCCATTTTAAAATTTAAAAACAAACCGTTTCTGGCCAGAGGCTTTCGCAAGCTTTCGGCATAACGTCGGGAACGATTGGCACAACCTAAACGCTTGCCAACACAAGTGGCGCGACCTACGACCGAAACTCGAGCGGTTCAAGGCCTACTACCAAAGCGTCCCGGGAGGGGACATAAGCCACGATGACCGGGTCGCGATGGCCAACATCGAGTACCGGTCCAAGGAGAGGAGGGTGTTCGACAAGCTCGCCCTCTTCGAGATCTACTTAACGCTTTAAGGTTTTTTTATATGTTTAATAAGTATGTTTTTTAATGTTTTAGGAATGTTTAATAGTATTTTTAGGTTTTCTTAATTAATATTGTGTGTATTAAAAAAAAATCCACGTGGCCTAGCCAATGTCCCAAACCCCCCCACCATACCCTCCGCTGGCCTGCTTCATGGGCGGAGCCCCCTCCTTTTCCACGTGTCAACTAACGCTCCAAACCCTCGCCCCACCATACCCTACAGTTAAACATCCCCATCTTACTTTCTATACATGTGTGTGTATGTATATATACACATATACACATTGGCAATTTAAAAAACACATTCGTATTTCTAAGCTTGCTTGAAAAGAATAATAGATCGATATTGTTTTGCTTGAAATTTTTTTTGAAAAGAATATATATCGATTGGTTTTGCTTGAAAAAGTAATAGATTGAAATTGGTTTTGTTTGTTAGTGCAAAAGATTTAAAATTTTAAAATAAACAAACTTACTCTCTTTAAACAAGCCGACATCGAACTTAACATTTCACTTGGTAAGGTTAAAAATACGAATTTTCATTTTAAATAAACAAACTAACTCGATGAGCCACGAATTTCTTTTCTTAGAGCTTTTTACAAGCTAACCTCAAACTCAATATTGCACACGTTAAGCTAAAAAATGCAAAAAAACAAAGGAGCTATCCCAACTAGCCATAGACTTGCTTAAAATTATACAAGCTGACCCTCAAGCTCAACATTCACTCGTTAAGACTTAAGATAAATACGTCGAACAAACTTGACTCGGTTTTTAAACTAGCCAAACCAAAGCTTAGTGTCACGGACTAAATATTTGAAGGTCAGAATGCTATGAGCTGTGTTTGAACACTTAGGTTACTGGCTAGTACGGGACGACTTCAGCGGACAAAAAGGTGTACGTGCCTAGTCGTGTTGATACGACGAAAACACCATTGGTTAAGAGTTGACACTGCCCCCTGATGAGTTAAAAGCGGGTCGAAAACAAACCCCATTTATACCGGTGTGGGCTTGGGTTGCCCTTCAACGCCATTTTTTCTACGCCAGGTTGACGTTGCGCATGGCGTTGCCCCTTTGGCATGGGGCTGGGGCTGGGTAAGTTGGCTAGCTTTGGTTGACTGGTCCAATATGGTTGGCTACTTAAATTAAAAGAAAAATCTACATGACTGACCATGCCAAACTAAGCCCACGTCACACCACACCCTCTCCACACTCCATTTTTTTTTTGAATTGACCTGGTGGAGGCCACCTTCACCACGTGTCGTGCAAAACCCCAACCCAAGCCCTCAACACCCCAGTCTTCCTATGCTAGCGTATACATACACACAAAATACACCATTCTCTCTCTATACACCATATACACTCAACCGCCTCTCTCTCTATACACACACACACCATACTCTCTCTCTCTCTTAAAACACCACCTGTTCCTTTCATCTCTCTCATATTCTCCTTGAGCCACTCCACTCCATTGTCACTTTACTTCATACTCTCAAAAACATCAACCACCATTCTCCACTCTCTCTCTCTCTCTAAAACCCCCCAACATTTCCAACCTTTCAAACCTTTGAAACCAAACATGAGCAAAGAAAAACTTGTAGTGGAAATCCTGGGGGCCCACAATCTAATGCCAAAAGATGGTGAAGGCTCATCATCTGCATTTGTTGAAGTTGAGTTTGAAGGTCAACGACAAAGAACACAAGTCAAATACAAAGATTTAAACCCTGTGTGGAACGAGAAGCTTGTGTTTCATGTAAACGACGTCGTTGATCTTCCCTACCGGACTATAGAAGTCAACGTGTTTAATGAAAAACGGTCAAACAACAGCCTGAATTTTTTGGGTAAAGTTAGGGTTTCCGGTACCAGCATTGCACGTGAGGGGCACGAGGAGGTTGTTCCTCAGCTTCACACGCTTGATAAACGTAGCTTGTTTTCGCACGTGCGGGGTGAGATTACGTTTAAGCTGTACTTGTCGGTCAAAGAACAGGTCAAAGGTGGTGGTGACGGCGGTGGTGGCGGAGGCGGAGGTGTGGTGGTTTCCGATGGGGTTTCGAAAAAAAGTAAGAAGTTTCAGCAGCAGCCACAGAGTACAAACGGCGTCGTTTCGAACCACCAGGGTCAACAAAAGAAGAAAATGACCCGACTCGACCCGAATTACATGACCCACAAACCCGACCCGACTAAAAACGAACTCAAACCCGTTGTCATCACGGGCCCTCCTATCTCCGCCGTGGGCGCCGCCGTGCACGGTGGCGCCGGCGCCAGCGGTGGTGGTACCGGCAACCGGGTCGGGTTGTTTTCCGGTGGGTCAAACGAGTATGGGTTAAAGGAAACAAGCCCTCATCTTGGTGGGGGCCACTTGAATAAAGACAAAACTAGTGCTACTTACGATTTGGTGGAGCAAATGCAGTATCTTTATATCCGGGTGGTCAAAGGGCGGGATATTCCGGTGGTCAACGGTGGGGAGGTGGTGACGGAGGTCAAACTTGGCAACTATAGAGGGATAACAAAAAGGGTTGCTTTAAACAATGCTGAATGGGATCAAGTGTTTGCATTTTCAAAAGATACAATTCAGTCATCAATGGTGGAGATTTTTGTAAAAGAAAGGGATAAAGATGAGTATTTGGGTCGGGTTTGGTTTGACTTGAATGAGGTTCCGAAACGGGTCCCACCCGATAGCCAGTTGGCGTCGCAGTGGTATCGAATGGATGATAAGCGAGGCGATAGGTCGAAAGGGGGCGAGGTTATGTTGGCGATTTGGTTCGGGACGCAGGCGGATGAGGCGTTTTCGGAGGCATGGCATTCAAAGGCGGCGAATGTGCATTTAGACGGGCTTTGTTCGATCCAGTCGAAGGTATATCTTTCGCCTAAGTTATGGTACTTACGAGTTTCGGTTATTGAGGCGCAAGATGTCGTTTTGGGCGAAAAGGGGTCGGGTTTGATGCGGTATCCGGAGCTTAATGTGAAAGTGCAAGTTGGAAACCAGGTTTTGAAGACCCGAGTGGCTCCGGGTATAGCGGGCCGGAGCCTCTCAAACCCGTTTTGGAATGAGGATTTGATGTTTGTTGTGGCTGAGCCGTTTGAGGATTTTGTTATGTTGAGTGTTGAGGATCGGGTTGGGCCGGCCCGTGAGGAGGTTTTGGGCCGGGTTATGTTACCTGTCTCACTTATCACTCGGAGGTTGGATTCGAAGGAAGTGGCTTCGAGATGGTATAATCTCGACGGGCATTTCGGTAACCCAAACGAGGCAAAAGCGGTTGTTAGATTCGCCTCTCGGATCCACGTTCGGGCCACACTCGATGGCGGGTATCATGTGCTTGATGAAGCTACAATGTATAGTAGTGATGTCAGACCAACTGCCAAACAGTTATGGAAGCCTCATATTGGTGTTCTTGAGATGGGTATTTTGGGGGCTTCTAATCTTATGCCATTGAAGATCAAACAAGGTAAAGGTGGGTCAACCGATGCATATTGCGTTGCGAAATACGGGCAGAAATGGGTCCGAACCCGAACCGTTGTCGATAGTTTGGCTCCGAAATGGAACGAGCAGTACACTTGGGAGGTTTTCGATCCATGCACGGTTATCACAATCGGGGTTTTCGACAATTCCCAGGTCGATAAAAACCCGTCCGGTGGTGGTGGAGGGGGTACTCGTGATTCGCGTATCGGGAAAGTTCGGATTCGGTTGTCTACGCTCGAATCGGACCGGGTTTACACTCATGCATACCCTTTGTTAATGTTGCATCCTTCTGGTATGAAGAAAATGGGTGAGCTTCATTTGGCTGTTAGATTCTCTTGTGCTAATATGGTTAACATGCTTCATATGTACACAATGCCTTTACTACCTAAGATGCACTATGTACAACCCTTGTCTGTGACCCAACTAGACAGCTTGAGATACCAAGCCTTGAATGTTGTGGCTTCTCGGCTCAGTCGAGCCGAGCCATCGTTGGGTCGAGAAGTGGTCGAGTACATGCTCGACCACGACTCTCATATGTGGAGCATGAGGAAAAGCAAAGCCAACTTCTTCCGGCTAACGCACGTGTTGTCTTGGCTTGTGTTTATGAACCGGTTGATCGAGTCTATGCGGAACTGGAACATGCCGGTTTACTCGAGCATGTTCGTACTCACTTTCATGATCATGGTACTAATGCCGGAGCTCATCGTACCATCGATTCTGCTCGGGTTTGCTGTCATCGGGCTGTGGAAATACCGATTCCGCCCTCGAAACCCGCCTCACATGGACACCCGTCTCTCACATGCCGAAGGCGTCCACCCCGACGAACTAGACGAAGAATTTGACTCGTTCCCGACAAGCAGGAGCGCTGAAATAGTAAGGATGCGGTACGACCGGTTGAGGAGTGTGGCTGGTCGGATCCAGACCGTGGTCGGAGATATGGCAACGCAAGGCGAAAGGTTCCAAGCGCTACTAAGCTGGCGAGACCCGAGGGCGTCGTTCTTGTTTGTGGTGGTGTGTTTCTTCGCTGCTATCGGGTTTTATCTGGTGCCGATCCAGTGGGTGGTGGCGGTTTGGGGGTTGTATGTCTTGCGGCCGCCGCGGTTCCGCAACAAGCTGCCATCAAGTGCTGTTTGTTTCTTCAAGAGGTTGCCTACTATGGCTGATAGTATGTTGTAGAGTTGATGTTTTAGTTTTATTATTATATTATTGGGTTTAAAATGTGTTGCTATATTTTGGGTTGTTAGTATTTAGCAAGACTCCAAGGTAGTTATTTGTTTTAATTATTATCAGCCAGATCTTTTGAAACATTCTTGTTTCCTATGTTAATGTACAAGTAATAGTGTTTGGTGGTACTATTTAAATCATCATTGGTTACAAGAATTTATTTTAAGGTTGACTTTTAGGAGGAAATGAGATTATCAACCTGATTATTAGAATGATGTTCATGTTACTGTTTAATGTGTTGTGTTGTGTTTGGGTTTAAAAGTCTTGTAAAATATGACATTGTTTGACACATAACATTACATGTTTAGATTATACTTATATAGTTTGTTTTAGTAAATATTCTTTTAATGTAATGATTTGATAATTTTAACATATTGATTAAATGAGTTGAACCATTCAACTAATAAATATATTTTTTTAAATACGGTGATTGGATTTTAATAATCCTAAGTTTCAGCTATCAGCATCCTTTGGCTTTTTGTCTTCTTGGTGGGATCTCAACTGCGTAAAGAATACAGATTGATCGCCTCTACCATGCGTGGAAGAAGGCATAAGGGGAAAGGTTTGGGGAACCGAGTGTTACAACTTACAAAGGAGGTCAACGAGAGATGCTTGATAGCAGTGATGCAAAGTAGACCAAGTTGAGATGCTTGATGGAGCGATTAGAGAAAGGCCTTACGACTACCCTTTTTCTAGTGAAATTGACACGGTGTTGCATGTTGGGGTATTATTATTTTTATTTTCTAATTAACAAGATGGGTATAACAACAATTTAAAAAAAAAGTTAAGCGTTACCAAAACCATATATACACAACGTAGACAAAAATGTATTATCTCTAACTTAGTTGCCATGAACATACTTTAGTGACTAACCTTTGTAATTTTTTTATATTATCAAGTAAATTAAACTTTTTTAAGTAATTTGATAGTAACCCATTCTCAATTTCATTATCTATATTTCTTGAGGGTGTTTGAATTCTTAAACCAATTAAACATATCCTCAAGTATCAAGCTAGATAATTTTGGTTATTGTGCCACTCTGTGAATATTTTATTGTTATTCTTTGTCAACTTAAATGAGAAACTAATTAAATTACTTCAACTTAAACCATATATATTATTCACCAGCTCAATACATGTACTTCATTTATATATCTCTGATCCTTTATATATTCAATTAATTTTTAATTCATCAACTCCACTAAAATTCACCAACTCAGTATATACACTTCACTTACCAAACTTTTATTTATTTGATACTACTTAATTACTTATATTAATTATTTGATCATTTAATTAAATGATTTAAATACATTTAGTTAAGTTAAGTAATTAAATTTAAAGGAAAATGGGTGATGATGTGGAAAATATAAGGATGTGTAAGGATGTTTGTATGGTTGGAGGTGAAATTAGAGTTTTTAAGAATTTATAAAGATATGATGTGGCAACTGATTAGACAGCTTAGAAAGGGCGTTTAAGGGCGCCCTTAGCATTGGAGATAGTCTTAATGACAATTGAGTGAATAATAATAAATAATAAGTTTTGAAACAATATATATATATAGGATTCGGTTCAAGAGAGAACCAATCCCAGTTGCGAGAACCATGAGAACTCATATCATCCAGCATATTTACATATCCTCCATAACCAAATTAAATTAAAAAGGGTATTTTAGTCTTTTATTTCTCATGTCACATCTTTTCTCTCTCTTCTGTTTAAAAGTAACATGTCACATCTTTTCTCTCTCTTCTATTTAAAATTCAACATTAGACATCTATTGAGTCGTAATTTTTGAGTGAGTTCGTTTGGAAAGATCCTCAAATTTTGTAAACCCGAAATCAAGGTGTCGGGGCGTAAAAAGATGTTTGACGTTAAAAAGTTATTTGTACAAAAGTTTTTGGTAAAAATAAAATATTTTTGTTTGCCGTAAAATATTTTTTGTTTTTTTTAAAGTTTAAACCCGTAAAAAATTGTTTTTTGTAAAAAAAATTTGTTTTAAAGTTTAAAACCACGCGTAAAAAAAGTTTAAACCCGCGCGTAAAAAAAATTAAAACCGGCGCGTAAAAAAAGTTTAAAACCGCATGTAAAAAAAGTTTTATATCGGCTCGTAAAAGAATTTAAAACCGCGCGTAAAAAAAGCTCTAAACCGGCGCGTAAAAAACGTTTTAAACCATCGCGTAAAAAAAGTTTAAAACCGCACGTAAAAAAGTTGAAAACTGACGCGTAAAAAAAGTTTCTAAAACGGCGTGTAAAAAAAGTTTGAACCTGCGCGTAAAAAAAGTTTAAAACCGCGCGTAAAAAAGTTTGAAACCGCGCGTAAAATAATTTAAAATTGGGGCGCATTAATTAAATCACTAACGGTATTTTATCCTCCAGTTACTACACGTCTCTAATAACATTAATTAAATCACAAACATTAATTGAAGCACAATGATTACAACTTTAATTACCAATCACATTAATTAAATCACAAACATTATTTAAAGCACAATAATTACAACTTTAATTACCAATCATTAAAGAGCTTAGTAAAAATACCAAATTATCCTTATCCCACTAAAACAAACACATTAATTAAAGCATAATGATTACAACTACTTTATTGTCTTTTAATCTCATCCACTAAAACACTTTTGATCAATGACTTATATTGGTTACTACGGTTCTCACAACTCAAAATGGTTCTCACTTTACCCGTCCCCTATATATATATATATATATATATTATATTATATATTATATATATAAATATATCGGTCAACAATATAGCCCAATGATAAACTTGAATGTACTACGAACTGCAAAAAGGTACCATCTGGTGGGCTTGCTGGTGCAAATGGCTACAATAAGACTTGTCATTTTGTTCAGCAGCTTGCTTTGGGTTGGGACACTTAGTAGCTTTGTGTCCCATCTAACTTGCCTCATTCCGTTATTCAATTCTACTTTTGACCAAAACCTTATCCTTCATCAACATAAATGTTCCTATCTTTTAAACATTCAATAACAACAATAAACTTAGTAATGACAATAAAACCTAGAGAGATATTGCAAAATTGTTGAGTTTTATAGTGTGGTGATAGTCTTATGACCTTTTAAAACAGATAAAAACTGTTTGGGTTTGAGTCAGGTGTTTTACCATAGTGTCTAAAGGGGATGGGTCACCAGCGTCGTCTATGTTGATGTCTTTTTTCCATTATGTTTACCCAGATGATCAGGCTTTGGTTGGTCGTTCAAAATAAATGACTTTTTGACTTTTGGTGCCACACGCAATACATGACAGCTCCTATGTGCTCCCCCGCATGGCGCGGGGGAGGCTCCTTTTCAGCATTCCATTTTTGGTCGCTCGTTCGACCCTCCTGCTCCAAATTTCTTCGTGTATGGTCATTTCCATCGTTTAACACCCCTTATATTTTTTTCATTATTTTTTTTTTACCAAAAACCATTTTTTCTAAAACTTTTTTTTTATTTTTTTTAAAATCATAACATGCTACCCACCAAATTTCAATATCATATTTAAAAAGCACAATAGTTCAGCCCACTCACTAAACCTTAATGAACAAGCCCAATGCGTGTCTAGCCCAATGTATCATGGACTCATGGTGAACGAATAGGCCCACTTACCCCCTTTCTTTTTTCACTCTCTCTACTGAACGTGAAAAATATTTTTTATTTCCTTAAATTCAATCGATTTACCTAAAAGATCTTTTATCTGATCATTTCTACAAATAGTAACAAATACACCTAAAACATGTATAAAAATATACTTTCAAGTTTCAAAAAATCTGATACACTACCCAATCATTTCTTCTTCACCCGTTAACGATAAAACATGCCCAAGTCGACCTATAAGTAAATGGGTCATAACCGTAACAAACTCAAATCGCATAAGAACAAGTATACAAGATATTAGACTAGTTATATAATTATTGCATCTAGATGGTAGTCAGTTGTAATATTATTGTGTATAAAACCCTATTCATAGCGCTTTTTGACCAGTAGAACCTTTTATAATGGCCCAAATTGACCCAAGTAATTACGCAAAATAGGTTACTTGGGCTATTTTTACTATGTGTTTGGGTTGGTATTACCAGTCTACTCGTAAAACGTAATGGTCATTGCTATACGTTTTTCCTATTCATTGTGGGTCCCATTTCGATTAATGGACATAACTACCATGTTCCGAGTGTGTGATAAGATATAAATCCATTTGGCATGCTTGAAAAAACACATACCCGATAATTCCCATGACACGAGTGGAGATATGACTACTTCCTTCTTTAGCTTTTCTTACTAACCAAAAATTCGATACCTTAACGGCAAAATCGTCTTCTAGTAAAACATGACTGGCTTTTAAAAACACGATGAATACATGGAAACTTTAATCGTGCATCCCAGTCAGGAGTTCCTTTTTGCTTATTCCCACCAGAAATATCCATGAACTAATCATCAAATTATTTGAAGTTTTAAAGAAAATGCACAATTTACCATACAAATAGTGGTTATTTACAAGTTACAACATGCACCTTACCGTAAAAGTGTATAGTAATTTGCTTATAGGAAAAAAAAATATATGTTTATTTCAACAAGGTATAGGTGAACACCAAGTTCATTTACTAAAACAACTTCACAAAAATAAAATATTCTCAACACAAAATGCAACATACCTGTAAAAATGAAATTATAATAAACCATATTTGCAACCTAATGTATAAAGGTCTAAACACTTTTTTGGGGTAAAACGGCAGAGCCCTTGGAAAATGGCATACCAACAAGAGATGAGATTACAAACAAAGCACCCTCAAGTTCAACCCCCCCCCCCCCCCCCGAGACATGAGCCATGGGGCACGAGATGCGAAAACAATGGAAAACACAGGATCCTAGCTAACTAAACAAGCTCAAGCATGACCAAACACAAGAAACAATCAACTAAGCAAGCAACAAAGCAGTCAAAACTATATAGTAAACTAGTTGAAAATGAAGAGAATCATCTCTTGTTCATAAGTCCCTGCATTAATAAACGAGCCGTATAAGTATCATCCGAAAGAACGTCCTCAATATGAGGTGCCTCCAAGTGCCGATGGTCCAAACCAATAGTAGCACATAAGTTATAGAATAAAATAATAGCTAACATGTAGTTTATGTGACACACTATCCTAATCAGGTAAATAAGCACAATCATTGTGATAAAGATAAAGAACAAAGAGAGTAAAGTGACTCAAGTGTAAGTATATAGCCATTGAGCTTAACAAGACATATGATGAAATTCGTCTTTCATAAAGATTTACGACAGATAGATAGATGATACTTCTTTTAATTAGTTAATAATAGACATTTTCTACAGAGGTACAAATTTAAGGATGAATAAAATTTTTCCATTTTATGTCTTTGCTACTTATAATGGAATATTAAACAATAAAATGAATAACAGGTGCGATAAGACCAACAGTAATAGTATAACAATAATCAACGTTGTTTTTGTTATAGTGTCCATGATATTCCCATTAAAAGTTTCTAAATATTGAAGGAAATCATTGCAATGTAGAAAGAAGGATGTCATCAACCAAGCTTGTATAGATGTAGAAACATGTATTTCCATGGTTTTCTCATGCCCAAACTTTTTAGGCCATAATAACAAAAGAAGATTTTTGAAACATATAATAACCTATTTTCGAAAATTATTTAATTAAATTGTCTCTGTGAAATTCATTATAAATGTCAAGATGGCCGAGTTGGTCTAAGGCACCAGTTTCAGGTACTGGTCCGAAAGGGCATGGGTTCGAATCCCATTTACAAATAATTTATTAAACAACATTTAAGCTAAAAAAAAAGATTAAAAAATAAAACGACTCCGCTGGGGATCATCGAATCCAGAATCTCTGGTTTTCAGTAACTACGATCAAGAAATAATATCTCAAAAAAAAATATTTTTTTATTAATATCCACTAAGATATATGTCGTAACGAAAATTTAAAACTAAAAATAATTCATATATATTTTGTATACGTGGTGAATATTATATCAATGAAAATAAAAAAAATACATTTTTGAGGGTTTATTTTAATTTCTTTATGATAGTTAAAGGGCTTTGGCTAAGTTACAATAGCATCAATTGACTCCGTGGCCCAATGGATAAGGCGCTGGTCTACGAAACCAGAGATTCTGGGTTCGATCCCCAGCGGAGTCGAACTTTTCAATTTTTTTTTTATAAATTGTGTCACTGTTTGAAATATTTTTTATAATTTGGATCTGCGTTACTTTTCTAGAACTAATAAACTGATAGTTCAATTTTTGTTTTTTGACAGGCAACGAACAACCACTATATTAAAAAGCACAAAAAGGTTCAGCCCAGCAAGAAGCTAGGCAGGACAAGACATAACAGAAACAATGATACAAATTACAAAAGAGTTAAATGCTAAAATGGTCCTCTTGGGTTTGTTCACTTTTACCACTTTAGTCCAAAATCCAAAATTTTTAAATCTGGGTCCTTGTGGTTTGCATTTTATTGTCTTTTGAGTCCAAATTTGGTCAGATTCTCAACTTAAATCTGATATTTTGTCTTTATCCTCAGGGGTATTTTAGTCATTTTAGTATCAATATTAGAGTTAAATGCCAAACACCCAATTCAGATCTCTGCACACACTCCTCTCTCTCTCTCTCTCTCTCCCCCCTTCTCACCACCGCCACCTCCTCCCCCCCTCCATTAACACCACCACAGCACCACCACCATCCTACCGGACCACCACCCCCACTTCTTCAATGTCATGTTGATGAAATTACAGGTGGATTTACCGGGTTTCGCGTTTCGTAATGCCAGATTAGCGGTATCACGGCTGGTGGAAACTCGCGCTGTGTGTACGGAAGACACTTCGCGAAATCGCCGCCACGGAAAAAAGAACCACCGCACACCTCCAGCACCGAGATCGCGGCCACCTATTTGACTTCCTGTTCGCGTCACAAGACGCTTCAACTTCGTCACTACTCTGCGCGGTTACGTTGCTCGATTCACATCCGGAGGTTTTAGCTAGGGTTAGAGAAGAAGTCGCTGGAATCTGGTGGTGTCGGCGGCAGTGGGATGGTGGTGGGGGATGATGTGGTGGTGGGGGTGGTGGTGGTGCAGTGGTGGTGTTAATGGAGGGGGGAGGAGGTGGCGGTGGTGAGAAGGGGGGAAAGAGAGGGGGGGGGGGAGAGAGAGAGAGTGTGTGTGTGCAGAGATCTGAATTGGGGTGTTTGGCATTTAACTCTAATATTGATGCTAAAATGACTAAAATACCCATGAGGATAAAGACAAAATATTAGGATTTAAGTTGAGAATCTGACCAAATTTGAAATTTGGACTAAAATGGCAACGAAATGCAAACCACAGGGACCCAGATTTAAAAATTTTGAATTTTGGACTAAAGTGACAAAAATGAGCAAACATCATGAACCATTTTGACATTTAACTCAATTACAAAATAACATTTATATTAAATCTTCTCCAATCCACTCGAACGAACTTTCTTTTATTTCCTCTGTGCACATCCTTTTACCTTCGAAAACTTTTAGGTTTCTAGCGTTCCGAGGCTCCACATAGTTTGGGAAAAAACTACATGAATAACCTCTGCCCGTTTTTTGCTCGCCAACGGTTTGTAGAAGATATTTCACTGTGTAAAACTGTTGATTTAAAGGTAATTTAAGCCACCACAAAATCTGTTTCCAGACCTCATCTGCTGCTTTACATTTTACCAGAATATGTTCGGAATCTTCTACACCCAATCCACACATTGAGCATGTCGTGTTGAGACCTCTTATCCCCCTTTTCTCTAGAGCTCTTGCTGAAGGTATCTTTCCATCTTTTGCTCGCCAGACAAACATATTCACTTTGGGCGTAACCACTTTATTCCACCAGATAATATCCAAAGCAACGTTTACATCCAAAGACTTTGTAATCGAGTTTTTGTTTTTCTTTATGGACGCGTTGGTAAAAATTTAATCTGATTTATGTTTCGACGTAAAATGTTCCCTGAAATGAGTTGCGTCAAATATTATATGTTTTTATGCTTATTATTATGTACGTTTTCGGTTAGTCCACGTTTTAGCGTAAATTTTATTTTTCCCAGAATTGAGTCAGTTCAAATATAATATGTTTTCGTGCTTTTTTTTATGTACGTTTTCAGTTCGTCTACGTTTTGATGTATTTTTTTTCGGAAACTAGTCGGGTCAATATAATACGTCTTCATTAGGCATTACAAATTCGATGTACTTTACGTTTAAAACTTACTAGTTGAAAACATGTTACAAGATGATCTGACTAGTAATAAACAACGGATTATGGTAGTTGCAGGAGTTTAATAGCTGAAAAGGTTGTGACACAGTAGCAGCATGATGAACTTACGGAACTTCTATCCTCGGGATAGAGCTAAGGTTTGCATACATCCCACCTCTCCCAACCCTAACGATATCTTGCCATTTGTGGGATTTACTGGGTATCGTTCATGTGAATTGACTTCTTATTTTATAAATTTTTTTTTACTATTTCATTGAATTGTTAAATCATTGAGATGACATTTCACAAGTTTACTCAACAAGATTCTAAATTCATCAATATACAAAGAAACCTAATCTTGCAAGAATCCTACCAAAACTCCACAAAAATCTCAAAAACCCTAAATCCATTCATATAAAATTCCATAATTACAGTATCATAGAACTCAGTTTATTAGTGATGTGTGCATTGTATATGCTTAACAATATGCTTCTACCAAAAAACTAGATGCTTGCTTATCCAAGCTTCGTAACCGGGCCCCACCCGAAACCCTGTGTAATGAAAAGTGTAGGACTTAAAAACAACCCGCAAAACCAAACGCGTCGATCAAACTGTTACTCTCTCTTTTTTACCCTATAACCAGCAAGAACTTGGCTCGAGTTAATCTAATAAGAAAACAAATGTTTACTTGTATAATCTTTAGACTGCATCGGTTCTACGTCTCTCGTTGCTTTCTTGGAATCTTGGTGCTGAGATATGATCACATTAAGAAGTTAGCCAAAGTGGCAATTTTAATGCATTGCTAGTAAACGGGGCGATATGGGTTGTGTTTATTATAGCTACATAGACAAAGGTCAAACGGGCTGAAAGTGGTCAGAAGAGTACATTTTAAGCGTAAAACCTCCGTAATCACTTTATTCAAACAACTAAATTATTATTAAGATAATATAACTATTTTAATCATATTTGACCCGTTAAGTTTTACAAATAGTTTAGAAGAGTAAAGTACACGGATGCTCGCTTGGTTTATCAATAATTTTGGATTTAGTCCATAGCTTTCGAAAGGAACACTGATGGTCCCTGCTGTTTGCACTTTGTAACACATTTAGTCCCTAACTTTTTTCAAAAGTACATGGATGGTCCCTGTGGCTCGCACTTTGTAACGCATTTAGTTCATAACTTGGACCTACTCAAACCTTTGGATTTGTTGGTTGGGGACTAAATACGTTACGAAGTGCAAACCAAAGGGACCATCCATGTACTTTTGAAACGCTAGGGACCAAATCCAAAATTTTGGTAAACCACAGGGACCCGTTTAGACCCATACTACAAATGACTCGTTTTGACATGCTACCCAACATGCCTGTCGCATGACCCGTTCAATAAGCTACTTCTATTTCTAGTGTATATGTAATATGCGATTATTCACCAAGCTCGTTAGACTCGGAATTCTTCATGATCCTAAGTCGGTTGACAGAGCTAAGAAACATCCTGAAATCGGACAAGAGGATGAGATGTCAAAATTGGTCAAACAAATCGATTTTCGGGTCAAAGTTTTGGAAAAAAATAAGGAAGTTCAGAAATTATACTGCCAGGAACATCTCCAACAAGCATACAATCTCCATCTTTATCTTCATAAGTGAGCACATATTCAGATGTTCCATCCAATAATCTTGAAGATTTTGTTGTTTCTGTGCTTGGCCCTAAACACATAAACAATGGTTACCTTTGTTAGTTATATAAGCAAATCAAAGTTTGAAAAATCAAATTTTGTTATGGAATCCAATCAAGATTCAATATCAAGAAAAACCGAAATTTATTTACAAAGATCAAGAAATAAACTTTGGGCTTTGTTTTACCTGAAACGGGTCAAATGATAAGGTAAAGCTAAAATAAAACAGGTCAAACGGGTTGGCAAGTCGTATAAAGTGTATTTTTAATGCATAGATAATCACTTTATTCGAACACTCAGTCCTGTAAATGTACACTTTCCTAAATAATATTAGCGCGTTAATTTATTTAAACTACATTTAAGTTGAAGTAAAACATTTACGGGTCAACTTGACCCGACCCGTTTCAACCCGTATTGAAAAACTACATGTTCCACTCAAAAACTATTTGACCCGTTCACTAGCCCGCCCAAGTTTTGAGCTCATTAATGGCACGGTCCATACCTTTCTATTGTACGGACTTTTTCTAGAGGTGTAAATAAACGCTAGTATAAGATCAGAAATGTTTACGGGTCAACTTGACCCGACCCGTTTCAACCCGTATTGGAAAAGGGCAACTTACGTCTTCGGAAGAACATTTCTTCTAAGGTTTGAGCCAACATCTCATAGGATGTGTGAGCATTAAGATCAACTTTTCTTCCAATCAAACTTCCATCCATGTTAACTTTTACGGACCGGTATTTCTTATCGGAAATCCTGTTTCTTTCATTAGAACAATCCTTGATTCCAACTGTCCTGTTCTTGCTTTTGTTTTGTTCGGTTATTGAGATACGATTTCCGGTTGGTGATTTGATTTCATTAGCACAACTAGGCATCCTGTGAGCTTTACTTACAGGAGGCCATCCAACAACACTTCAATCACACAAAAAATAAAAACACAAATTAGTTTCATTAGAAAATAAGTAAATCAAGATTTACACACAATAAGTGATTATTGGAATTTGAAGGATCTGAATTGGATTAATAATTTTCTTGCAGCAATTTCTTTTTTTTTTAAACCATTAAAAGTAAATAAATAAATATTTTTTTTCAACAAAAGTTTATACAATGCGGTTGAAAATGGCCCAACTTAAAACGGGCATAACTTCGAGCGGTTGATACTTTGAGCAATTGGACAAGGGCAAATGGGCTAGAAAAGGGCCCAACTTAAAACAGGCATAACTTTCGCTCTACTTAAAGTTACATGGCCCATAAGCAATAAACGGAAATGTCTCAACGGGCTAAATCATGTGACAAACCGACATAGGCGTTTGCCCCTATCCTTGGGCCCAAATTCTATTATCTCGAGCCCAAGATTTCGAATTTCTAAGAGTTTTCCTCAATCTTAATAACTTTTCCATAGTTCAGTTTAATTGTAAAAACACTTAAATCATCAACTATAACTTTATTTCCTTTCTAAATGTAAGTATTTTCTTCCATGTCACAAAGGGAATTCAGAATTGAAGATAACAACCAACAAACTACCCAAAAAAATCTCTAAAAATGTAACCAAAAAAATCAACAACACAAGTGCAAGAAACTGAAAAGGGATTTCAGTTGGTTTCCTTTAATAAAAACAAAAATAAATAAATTTAAAAATTGGTGTAATTGTATACCTGTTAGTACCATTAGGAGAAACAGAATCAGTGGCAGTTCTTTTGGTACCATAAGAAAACAAGAATTCTGTTTAGAACCCAAACCAGTAAAATCTTTAGCTGTCAAGATTCTTGCATACTGACTCCAACCACCACCACCAACCACCACACCTTAGACTTCAAACCACCACCACCACCGATACTCAACCCAAGGCCCAATTCAAGATCACCCAAATTCTGATCACCAACAGGGTATGATGAACTAACCTCAGAACACATAACCATATTGTTCTTGTTGTTATCTTCTTTAGTCAAGATTGACTTAACAGTGGTTGACCCACCGGACGGCACCCCACCAACGTCATCACCGGCCGGAGAATCAGGTAATAAACCAAGGGTCACATCCATTTTGTAAAAAAGATTGAATCTTTGTAACAAAGTTTGGAACTTTGTTGTGCAAGAAGATAGAAAACAGGGGATATGTGTTTGGTATTGAAGAAAAAAGATTGAATCTTCGCAAGAAAGATGGGAACTTTGTTGGAAGATAGAAAACAGGGGATATGTGTTTGGTATTAAAGAAAAGTTTTTTTTTGTCCGGCGTATGGGGAGTTTTTATAGGGGGAGAAGCCCAAAACGTCCAAAAGCGTCCCCAACATCACTACGTGGCGTTTTAGGTAAAAAAAATTGATGGGCGTGTTGTATAAACCGGCGTTACCCAATTCCCTCCACTCACACACATATATATAAATACATATATATTTATAATTTAAGGGGTTATTAATTAATTGGTAATGATGAGGTAGGGCGTTTTGACTACGGCATTTAATGTCAAAACACCCCATGCTGAGTGGCACGACACGTGTCAGACAACGCACCTTCAGGGAACGTTTTGACTTCACATGGGTGGGGTAAGGGGGACCCACATGTCGGCTTTGTGCGTCTCACAATGCATCATATGTTTCTCCTAACTTTTTGTCCCCACAAAAACATATTTCTTTGTTTTACAGTTGTGTTGAACACTCTGACCCCACCAAAAGAACAAAATAAAATGAAAAAAGAAAAACCTTCTGGATTACTCATGGGTATGGGTGTTTCCTATCTTGTTGAAGGTACAAGTATTGATGCGCTAGCCATGTTGCGTGGTTTCCTTCTGGAGCGGGTCGAGTGAGAATTATATGCCTATGATATTCATTCTTAGTGGTGTTCTATTCACAGGTGGATTGAGGGCCAGGATGTACCTAGCCCAAATAGAGGGTCTCCTGTTTTCGAACTCGGGTCTCTCAGTGTACCACTAAAAGTTGGTGCGAAAGCCTAACCAGCTGATCGACTAGCTGTTAAAAAAGTATTGATGCACAATTAGTATGATTTGGGTACAACACAATGTAGGTGAGTTTAGGTTATTGTATTTCTTTTTGTGAAAGTTGCTTTCACAAAAGCAAAAGTTCCTATGTTTTTCTTTTAGTGGTTTTGTATTAAATTGTTTTGGTTTAAAGTATAGAATCCTATGCAAAGGTAAAAGAAGAAAAATACAAGAATCTCAAAAACACCTTTTTAGGTAAATTCCAAGTTATAGGGGTTTTGGGAACTTTCTTTTAAAAATTATAAGTTTTTATAATCTTTATCATTTTTTTTTGTAATTTTTATGTAAGGAAGGATGTGAAGACAAAATTGCATAATAGAATGGGTGATGGATGCATGAACGATTTTTGTATTTGCTACATTGAAGAAAAGTTTTTACAATAAGTTACGGACGAAGATGTAATGCAGCTTTTCAAAAGATGAAAACTCGTATTGAACAACTACAAGTTGTTTTTTATCCTCCTTAAAGACGATTGTATTTTTGTTATGTGTTTTTTTTAATTTCTAATGACAATGTTTTTATTATTATTGTATCGTATATTTATTATGTGATGAATCTTATCCGACCTGAACTGTCTAACCAACCCAAAAAATTTTATATCTGATTTTATAAGATTTGAGTATCTAAAATAGTGAACCTGTCAGAAATATTTTTGGATCCGTCATTGTAAACACCCATAAAACATATAGATGATAACGTGTCATAAAAGAGAAAGAAAGGAAGAGGGAGTCCAAAAAACCTTAAGGGCTATAAGTATATAATAAATAAGTTAAGGGGTGATTGTGGTATTTCTTAAAACTTGAGGGTAGAAAGGAAATAGAAGCATTAAAGTTTGGTGAGACAAATATCGTGCACGGAAAATAAAATAAAATTGACGGTAAAATTGAAATGAGTAGATGACAATGACGATCAATCCAAACGACAAGCCGACAATATGTGGGGTCCAATAAAGACTCCTCAAGGCTCTATGTCAATGACTATATAACTTTGTTTGAACGTGTCCTCCACTATAGTATAGTGGTTGTTCCCATCTCGGTGAAGGTTTGGTCTGGTGTTTTACTCAGGTTCGAGTCCAAGGGAGGGCGCAGTTTTACTTATTTCACGGGGTTTCTGCGCATCAGGGGTGTGCTACGCTTTCTAGCGATGGTCGAGTAATCGGCCTTTGGACATAGCTCCGAAATGGTGGGTTTACACGTGGAAAACAGTTAGCCGTTCAAAAAAAAACTTTGTTTGAATGTTTATTTTTGCATGACGCGACGGCTTAAATGTAACTCAGATTTGTACAATAAGGATTTGAATTGTTTTTGAACAAAAGTTACGTTAAAAAAATAGATAAACTGAAGATGTACATAAAAATAAGCACGGAAACATATTGTATATGGGACGACTTATTTGTGAAAGAAATTTACATCAAACACCAACCTGAACTTATACTGACACGCACATAAAAATAAGTAAAAAAATATATGTTTTTTAAGTTAAAAATGGTATCGTTCAATGTTTTTTAAGTTAAAAAATATGTTATTTAAGTTAATCTACTTTTAGAGTGAGAGGATTTTCATAATATCCTTTATTCAATTGGAATCATCCCCAAAATGAAAGTGTTGTATGCTCTATACAAGAAGTTGATAAAGACCATTACCACATTGGTGGTGCATGGTGTGATTGTGAAGGGGTAGCGCCGTTGTCCTTACGCTCATTAGTGAAACACTTTGGGGAGTCTGAGTAAGTGTAAGCGTAATACTCCATAACACCCCTCAAATGACAATGAGTGTGATCACTCCTTCGCATACATGACGCTTACGTGACATGTCTTTCATTATCAATAACACTATTACACCCTATAATACATGGTTTATATAATTTAATCCCAACACAGCCAACTTAACACTATTACACCCTATAACATATAGTTTATATAATTTAATCTATAACAACCTAACTTTAAAAAAAAATATTCCAGTCATTTCTCATACTTCAAACACCTTCAAACCATAACGAGTTATTAAAGTGTTGGGTTTTCAAACATAAAAAAGAACTTGTTCGTTACTAAAAAACTCATTAATTTTGTATTATCACATGTCCACCTCAAATTTCAACCCATGTACTTTTCTCAAAAGCAGTACAAACATGGTGGAACCTTCTTTGAACAATTTAGTCAACGGTAAATTCACACTTGAATCAATCTTGATACTTTCTTGTCATTTTCGTCAAGTTGGTCTAATGATTAGTCACTTGATTTCTTTTCTTAAGGTCCTAAGTTTAACTCCCACTAAAATTACTTTAAAGGACACATTGGTGGTGACAATTAAGTTTAGGACTAGACCTTTTGGAGGCCGCCAGTTCGAAACCAAGCCGAAACCAGGTTTTACCGCAGTGGGCCTTCGGGCAGGTGGGTTTTCCCAGAACTGGTGGCTTGGTGGCTCGGGTATGCATCCAACTCTGATCGTTATGGAGGAGGGGATGCATTTTGCTCGATTGAGTGCATCCCAGGATGCTTATCCGATTATTTAGTTGGCTGTTCAAAAAAAAGTTTCTTGTCATTTTCTTTAATATTCACCCTTTTAACATTTTAATACTGACACCAACCTGAACTTATACTGACACGCACATAAAAATAAGTAAAAAAATATATGTTTTTTAAGTTAAAAATGGTATCGTTCAATGTTTTTTAAGTTGTATTGTTTTGAAAAATAATTTACATTTATACACATGTTAAAACTCAGTGGCGGATCTAGAAAATCCGCCAAGCCGTAACGTTTTATAAAAAAAGCCGTAATGAAATCGAAAAAACGTCAAAATTTTCCAAAATTTACACTAATTTTACACTACCGCCGAAGCGCCAAGCCATAGCGGGGGTTGCCCCTTGGTATAAGCTAGGTCCGCCCCTGTTAAAACTATATGTTATGGTTTAACTAAAAAGTGCATAACGCTTTGTTGTGTAAGCATAAGAGCTTTAACTAACCTACCATTTAACTAGTGCGTTGTGATTTAACTATAAAAGGCGTGTGAAGTGACACCACATAACTGGTTAAAAACAAACTCTTTCTCTCTATCTCTCACTCACCTTTACCATCTCCCTCATCACGCTCGTTAAGGAGGTAACACATCCCCTCTTGGTGTCCCCCTTTAATGGTCTCGTTTTGGCGTATTACGCCTTATCAAGGTGAGGTGGCGTGGGAGGCCACTGGAGAGTCTAATATCAAGGTGAGGTGGCAAAAACACATAACTAGTGGCAGATATAACGTTAGTTTTTTTAGAAACAACCTTAGTTACTTTGTATGTTTTTTTCGGTAAATAAGACTGGTGAGTGTGAAGGTGGTCTATCATTGTGATGGACCATTACGTAAGCGGCCATGTCATGGGGGCCATCACCTCACCCAAGTGATGGGTCTGAGGTGCGGGTGATGAGCCTCCCCCTTTTCTCACCTCACACAACCCCGTCTCCTTCGTTTCTTGGCCGACAATTCCGACGTGTTGGGCCCCTAGGGGGCGGTGTTGACGGGCCTCGACGGGTCATCACGTCTCGGAGACCAGGGGTGGACCTATCTTGTAACAAGAGGTAACCTTCGTTGCCCCTTGACGCTCCGACGTTAGCGTAAATTTTGAAAAAAATGACGTTTTACGATTTCATCGCAACAAACTGAGTCGCGTCGCTTTCTTGAGCGCGCAAAGATGTTATAGAACCCGTTCTTTTAAGAAAACCAAATTATATTAAGAGGGACATATCAATGTTTTTATAATAGCACAGACACTTGATGGATGATTGAATGTCTATTTTAAATTTACTTTCTAATGTGTTTATCTCTATATGTAGTATAACTTTTCGTAGATTACGGATTTGGTTTTTAGTTTTTACAGTTTGTCCGTAACACGGATAGTCCATAGATTGAATGTATTTTTAATTTACTTTCTAATAGTAACGAGAATTTGTATTTCTAATTTTCTTATGTTAGAATAATGATTCTCTAAATATAGTTGTATTGTTTTGAAAAATAATTTACACTTATATATTTGTTAAGACTATATGTTATGATTTAGCTAAAAAGTGCATAACGCTTTGCTGTGTAAGCAGAAGGGCTTTAGCTAACCCACCATTTAACTACTGTGGTGTGATTTAACTATAAAAGGCGTGTGACGTGACACCACATAACTGGTTAAAAACAAACTCTCTCACTAACCCTTGTCATCTCTCTTTGCATCACACTCGTTAAGGAGGTAACACATCCCCTCTTGACGCCCCCTTTAACGGTCTCGTTTTGGTGTATTACGCCTTATCAGGGTGAGGTGGCGACTGGAGAGTCTAATATCAACCACCAATAACAAAAAAGGTGTGTAACGCCACCACATAACTAGCATGTTACATTTCACCAGATTTCATTCGCTAACACCGTATTTATTGATACACAAATTTTCCAATTAACATGTTATCATCATCCATCAAAAATATAATAAATAGATCAAAATTTTTGTTGACACAATATCTAGCTGGTGGACATAATTTTTATACTATATTGTAATTAATTATTTAACAAGTATATTCATCAAATATCTATAATGTAAATTTAATAATTCATCAAACAAATGAGTTATATTATATATGCCTCTAAAAATTGTTACATATTTTTCATTTCATTTTTTTTATGGATGGGTCTTTAATCTTTTGTTGGTTTAGGTATATGATCCTAAAATAAAACATATTTATAAAAAAAATGCCACCCTTGGCCACATGATATGGACACTTTAGTTTTGTTTTGTTTTTTTTTTTAAAAAACGAAACCCAAATAATGGTCAAAGCTGCACTTTCTAATATGAACCCCACAAAGCAGACAAAAATCAAAAGAATCTTACTCGATTATTACCACCACACGAGACCCTAATCTCTCTTTATCCACGCCCCAGTTGACCACTATTCGGGACCAAAAACCAGACATCAAGAGATGGGCTAACTAAACTTGTTGGGTTTCGTGTTAAAGCTAGTTTGGTCCCGAGCTGGACCATTAACAAAGTAGTACTAATACAGACAGACCCAAGCTGGCTCGTGTGGCTGTGTCGGGTTCGAAAATGGACCAAAGTGAGAACAGATCTTAAAAAGCTGGGACATGGTTTGTAAAACACTCTAAAGAGACTACACCATACATAGCTGGTCCCAGTACATGGTCGGGCCATTGTTCGTGGTTCGGTTCTTTGGTTTTATTGGCCTAGTTCCGAACCAGATTTGCATGTCAACCTATTTGCAGTTCTTTCTTAAAAACATACTTGTAAGCCACCTAAGTGTTTATAGACTTTCGTATTAGTGAACCTCACATAATGAGCGACAAATACAAGCGTAATTTTTATTAAGAAAAACACAAACATAAGCTTAGTTACCTTGTATGCATAATCACAAGATCAAACATGTAGTAATTTTTTAAATGGATATAAACGAAACCAGATACATACTTGGGTCAGCAAGCGACATATACAGAGATTAAAGAAAAATCTTTACATGACTCTTTTACGTTATATCTTGCATTTAACAAACGGATGCTCCGGTTATGCAAAGAATCCATCGTCCAACTTTATTGGAATATAGAAAGCCAAAGCAAAGAATCCATCGTCCAACTTTATTAGGAATATAGTAAGCCAAAAATACGTTTGGCACGAGTCATAAATTTAACATGAGCTCGAGCAATATCCCATAATAGTGTAACTACAACCGACCAACATTAAAATTGTCACTTACTCAATTATACCACATGTATATATCTTAGAAGCAAAATCTTTATTGAGAACAACACATGAATGAATGTTTAGTTCTTTTTAATCGTAAGCGTGAAACTTAACAATGACTTACGAGTCTTGAGTATGTTTGTTTTCATGAGCAGGATGTGGTTCTGGACTTCCGGGGCAGCCTGTGATGCATGGCTGACATGCTGGTGAAGACACGTCATCTGATATGCGGATTCTGAATGTTTTATTCTTTTCGTCATTTTCGGGAACGTGTACCAGAGCTTCCATGATTAAGATTTCCCAGTCACGTGGCCGGAAAAATGATAGCCAACTGTCTTCTGTATACACATCATCATCATCATCATCATTCATCATGACATGTAAGGTTAAAAGATTTCATACCTAAACTTATAAAATGGGTTGGACGGGTCAAAAGAGCCCGAAGTGTAATTTGAATGTATAAAACTTCATAAATCAAATTTGAAAAAATAAAATTATTATCAAAACAATATAGTATTAATATATAACAACTATTAACAAACAAAATATTTTTAAAAATGAAAATAACATGATGATTTTGTACCTCCATTGCGAACAGCCCTTAGTTGAAAAATTCCAGTACCGTGGGGCCCAGAAACAGGAAAAGTGCAAGACACGGAATGCCTTTTGTGAGTCACTGCAAGTGACGCATTATACCAAGGACCTCTAGCAATCGGCTCCCCGATTGCCTCTACTACAGCCTGGTTCTTGCTAGCTTTCTCCATTGCTTTGCTAAACAAATTTAAATTTGTGCAAAAACAATATTTGAATATTAGCCAAAATATAAAAAGGTGGTTTTTTCGGTTGTGCGGGTTTTAAAATATTTTCTACATATATCACAGATTGTAGAAATTGTGATACCAGACAACCACCACATTTCCAGCGAAACACCATAGAACAGAATCACAAACGTAAACATATTATTAGCGAGAAAAAAAAATACTTACACATAAAAAAGCAACTTATAAATTATTGAACTAGTATAAATTCGTAAGAAAATATATATAACCATGTAAAATATATTACTCTGCATAATTTGAAATTAAAAATACTAGAGCTTTACACAAGCAAGATTATGGAAGTTTGATACTTTTATAATGATAATTCAATCTAACACAATCACATTCTTTGGATGGGAACACACTTTAACTCATGATATATAAGTCATTTTTAAATTTCTCGTATAGATTTCTTTTATAAATGATTAACACGTAATATGATTAGCAAAACTGTATTATTACAATAATAACTGATTATTTTAAAAATATTTTTTTTGTTTTCACGTGTTAATTATCAAATGTAATCTAGTAAAGCAATTATTTACTAATTATATCTTTATTGGTCCACACATTAGCATTATTGATTTTAAAAAAGCAAGAGACACAGCAAGGCGATAGGGTCCAAGGCCGGAGCATGAAGTGCAAAGCGCACTGCATCACGTATGCGAGACGCAAGGCCATTATATAATTGTTTCTATATTTTTCATAGGTTTCTAGCATCACGTAGCCATCATTTTGATATATATATATAAGCTCTATATGTGATTGAATATACCATATATGAATAACCTAGTACAACGTAAAAAACTATATGTGCAACATCCTAATGCACAAAATCTTCACATGTACAAGAGGTGCGCGTCGAGCCATTTTTACCGGTATCTTATGCGCCTCGTGTCCAGTCATCGCCTCAAGTAGTGAGAAGCATTGGGCCCACACCTCAGGCGGGCTATTAAAACCATGTTAGTTTTTTATTTAATCAGATTTAAATCTTATGTAGTTAGGTAATTTCACTAAATCTAATTACTCTAATTTAATTAGATGCATAGTAAATAGCTAACCTAAATGATTAAATTTCTTTTTTTGCAATATAAGATTTCAATGTATTTGGATATCTCCTACATACAAATGTTATAAAAAACTATTGTGGTTTGTAGTTAATATAAAAGAAAAAAAAACTCAACCAATTTGACCTCACTTTAGGAGCAATTTGACCTCACTATTGTGGCAGTGGCTTTTTTATACAAATCCTTGTCATATTGCAGGCTATGTTTGGCGACACGAGGGTCATTTGACTGTTCAATATTAACAAGGTAAGATATTGTTTACAAAATACAGGTATATATTTTAGAATCCGCTTTATCATATTGATCAATACTCTTGTTGGAAGATGATTGAATAAGACTTAAGAAAGAGAGACTAAAGAAAAATCCTATGATACATCCATCCCAAGATAAGACGTGGTGTGGAGCAACATAAGTGAGAGTCACATTATATGCTTCCACGCCCACACCAGAAGCAGTACGGTGCAACAAAGATTAAAGATACGCAACCCAAGCGACAATAGTGATGTAATTGCCCAACCGTGTTAAGCGACGACAACCAACGATGGAAGAGGAATGCTTATGTGATCCTTCAACTAGTCAATTGTAGTGGCTCTTGTTTCGTTCCCCAGTTCAATTCTTTTTCATAATTATTACTTTATCTTTCCTTAATATATTATGGCCCTAGTGTGAGCGTGTCCTACGAGTCTAGAGACTAGCGTTGTCTAGATCCTGTTATGTATCATACATACCAAGGCATATGTTCATTTTGGTAAAGCAACATAATCATCGTAGCAAAGCAATATCAATATATTATAAACAGTGAATAGCACCTCAGTTAGCAGTCTATTATATCGCTATAAACAATAAATAGTACCTCGGCCACTACCCTATATAATTATTTTGATACTCGAGAAAGAAACTATCTATGTTGTTATAAAGATTCAGAATACCTTGTTCTCGAATCTCAAATAACAATGTAACATACACCTATCTATGTTGTTATATCAACAGTTCAACACCATGGCAATCTATTCCAGTTAAGGCTAACAAATCATAATGTGACCTTCAAGTTGCAAACATTTTATTTTGAACTACTTATTTGTTGTCATAATGTGGAAGGGAAAATCAATTAGTTATGTTGTAAAGCATGCATCACAGTACCTAACTCTGTACTAACGTCATTAAATAAATCAGACGGCCCCTTAGGACTAATCCTTATAACTTTTTCTTTTTAGGGTTAATGTTTTCCCATAACTAAATAGTAGAGTAACATGGTCTCCTTTGTCTCTTTTGAAATAAAGAGACTAAAGGTTCTATTCGAACTTTACGAAAACCTAATATTCGGTAAGCACCACATTTATAAAACTTGATCATATCAAGAAAACAATAAAAATACACTTCAAGCGTATGAGGACTTACTAACAATATAGAAAAAAACAAATGTGACTATCAACATAGACCGCTTTACCAGCTACAAAAATATGTTTTCTACAACGAGCCTAACTTTGCCCCAAATTAGCTACTCTTCACATTATTCGGCATACATCTAAGGATCAAAACAATGTAGAGAATCTTTCTCAAATTGCAGAAGCAATGACTTTCAATCAAAGTCATGAACAAATAAACCTAAATTTATCTAACAGATTCCTGCCAACAGCTCTTAGAGGCTACAATAGCATATTTTGCTACCTTTGATTATGATGCTGAATATCCTAAACTTGGTTTCAAAAAGATTGTTGTGTTCCAATTCGTTTCGATCCCAAAAACCTATGCGCGACTCACAAATCGCACATCACGTATGTGAGCCATTCGTTATTAGAAAATACTAAAAAAAAATATTTAGAGATAATATTTTAACCAGTTAACTCTTAAACATCAAAATACAAGATTTCTCATCATCTCTAGTCAAACTTTTGCTCAATCGATGGTCTATTATGTGTAAATACTCAAAACCATCGCTCAATCAATAGTCAGATTTGTTCAATCAACAGTCTAAATTGTTCAAATACTGGTTATATGCATATGGCGCCGCCTCATACCATAGTTGTAAATGGCGAATAGCGACAAATAACGATAAGGTACCTATATGCTACATAGCGAATAGCGATACACTAGAAAAAAAAGATTAATATTATATGTATATTATATCAAAATACCCTGGTATATATGCAATTTTACATGTATATTTATCAAAAACCTAAAATCCAGCTATCATATAGCTATATTTAATTGCTATTTATGTTAAAAAAATGACAAAAAATTAAGTGTCGCTATTCTCACTATCCATCGCTACAACCCTAATAGCGACACTAGACCTATACGCTACGTAGCGCGCTATAGCGATCACGATCGCTATTGACAACTATGCCTCATACGCACCACATGACGCCGGTATCAACTGCAGTGACGCGGTCTCATCACCGCATTTCAAAACCAACATCCTAACACAAAACTAATGTAAACTACCCTACAAATACACATAATAATTCTATCTCCTCTACATACACAACATATCACAGCATAAGTCAAACAGTCAAAAAACAAACAGCAACTCATTTTACCTGCTACAACCATGATAGATCACAAGATCATCAAGAGCACTCAAAGCAACACCACCAGTCACACAAATCAACCCACCGGAAACAACTCTCCGGCCCCATGATTTCGGTTTTGCTTCCTCCTCAACACCTGATTTCACCGAACTGCTAATTAAACAAATCACACCGACATTAATGTCAGTTTTGAGATTAGGGTTATATTATATCATATGAATTAGAATTAAATTCATTACAGATCTATTAATTGATACCTGGAAGAAGAAGGATTACGCCGGAGAAACGAAATAAACCTCCTTCCGATCATCGCTGCTGCTGATGTGCAAAACCCTTGTGACGACACACGGTTGGGTTCAGGGTTTTATGGTGTTTGTTAACTAGCATTGAAGCTCATATGAGGGTGTTGGCGACGATACATTCGTTACATGATATACAGAAAGGTATTATAGACCAGAACAGAAGGCTTAATCTAGACGACAGTAAAATAAGTAATTAACATGGTTAAGTAAAGGGATAATAGATTTAAATAATCCAAACTTTCACATATTGGCCGATAACACTCTGAACTTTCAGTTTGGACAACAGCAATCCCAACTTTAAACTTATTGGCCGATAACACTCCAAAACCAGTGTCACGTCAGCATTTGGGAGTGCATTGGCCAATAAGTTGAAAGTGGGAGTGCTGCTGTCCAAACTGAAAGTTCAGAGTGTTATCAGTCAATATGTGAAAGTTCAGATTATTTAAATCCAATATCCCTTAAGTAAACCTGTCTAGAGTTCAAAGTTTATTTATAATAAGTATTATGAAAAAGAATTAAAACTTATAAAAAAGATAAAACAACAAATATTTGTTAAATAAAGAAAAAAGTTAATTTTATTAAACTTCAAGAATCGTATGATAAGTTCGGGGGCCGAAACGTAAATCGCTTATTGTAACAGTTATTATTAAACTTATGTCTAATAAATTTATTAAAGTTCAGATGTACTAATGTAATTCATTTATAAAAATAATATTAGAATTTAGAGTTCGTATGACAACGTTATTAAAGTTTAAGGTTAGAATTATATCTTAACTAAATAAAGAAAAATAAAATTAAAACCCACAAACTAAATTCACATTGGTCAATAGTGATTATAGTCTATATAAGGAGAGTTTGATGGGTTTTAAGATCTATCACAGAAACCGATAACGATTTACAACTTTTCACGATTAATAATGTTACTATATAGAATTTTTTTCGACACAAGTTACTTTGAATTAATAAAATCGTTGGTATGAGATATTAGATACTAAAAAAAACAGAGGCATTTACAGACTAATAGCAGGTAAACGGGTAACAAATTGCGCCGTTATCCCCTTTTGAATAGCAAACCCTACCATGCTAAACACAAAATTTTGCCCCTTTAACATACGCGGTGTTACTACTTACCACCTGCTGAACCCGCTTGAGAAACCGCACCGTGTCAGGGACGAGAGCGCACCGGTGTTAATTTTTTGTGTTTTACGTAGTCAGTACATTAAGTGAGGTACAAGTTCGGTGCGATACGATATTTTGGGTCGATTTACCTTTGAAACAATATTGTACCCATTTTTTTGCGTATCTCGAGATTGGTGTTTTTGGTTTGGTACCCGTATGGTACTGAGCTCATTTCTGGTGTTGGTGGTTTTATGTCTTGGAGTGGATGATGGTGTTTGATTTGAGGTATGTTATATTGTTGTTTAGGAAAAAAGTTATGGTGTTCGAACGCACAAGGACGGGAACTAGATGAACGTGTAAGTCTAGATGGTTTGTGACAGTGTGAGTGAGTTGGTAAAAAGAAGAAGAAGAAGATCGTTATATCTCAAGGGTTTGCTTTGTTAGATGTGATGATGCTTCTCACCACATTAGTCGATATTATCGTAGACAATTCCAATAGTATAAATTTAGTTCATTAAATTATTGTAACCGCTGTTACCATTATTCGGTTCATTATCTTTGTAAAATGACGTTTTTAAATTATTTGCTTTGATACAACGTTTCGATGTTTAAAACGATTCACTTTCGAAGTGGAACACCCATTTCATTAATAAAGGAGCCTTGGACCGTCGAGGGTTATGTTTATTTATCTACGTTTGTTTAAAATACCAGAAAGAAACTTAAACACGTTCATTTTCCAAATCAACTAACAAACGCACAAGTGTTTTACGCGGTTTCAACATAATATTAATTTTGGAAAAGAACACACTCTCTTACTCGTATAATACAATATAAATTGAGTAATGTATACTTTAAATTTAAATTAGTAGAAAACATGAAAAGCGAGAAAAAAAAGAGAGAATTGACCGATCAAAACCCTATACCAATGATTATTGAAATTACTACACAACGTTTTCCAGTTAAACATTTAGTAGTGGCTATACACTTGTACCTAGTTTTGAGACAAATTTGTGGAACAAGAAAACAACTTTTCGTCGTGACATGCTTATAACATAAGTGCTATAGAAGGACTCACTTTTTCTAGAAAATAAGGAACTATTATCTTTTCGAGCTATTTTGAGAACAACATCAAACTAGCTAAAAGCTCGGTTCGATATCGTTTAAACGAAGCTCGATCTTGACTCGCCATATATAAAAAATAAAATTATGCCTAGATCTATATAAAGATTATTCTAGGATAATTGAAGAATCAAAGATTGATGATTGAGAGTTGTGTGGAACTTGCATAGCGAAAGATCAGACATGATTGTGAGGAATGATTGTGAGGAATAATTAGGTAACAAGAACTGTCGTACATGATTGTGAGGAATGATTAGGGTTGCAGGAGTTCTTTCCACTTTCAATATTAACTCAAAACACCCCTAACTTTGTAATTTTCACATAAAGCACATAATAACATGTAATTTACATTTAAAGCATGCAGTTCACGTATCTGTCATGCAATACATCAATTTCGTATAAACCGACCGTTTGTAATTATTATCCGTGTTAGTTATCAACGTTCGAGAGTTATCATGTGTATGTTCTGGTAATTCCCCGAATTACCAAAGTAGACTCATTTAACTAACCCTGGTTAAATACAATGCTATGAATGTAAGTCTAAAATACTTGTGGTTAGGTTAAATATTAATCTGAAGTTACGGGTTATCACAATATAGACTGTCAATGTACTTTACCTTTTAGTGACAACTTAGTGCCATAAAACAAGGTAAACATTTAGTAGTGGCTATACACTTGTACCTATTTTTTAGACAAACTTGTGGAACAAAAAAACAACTTTTCGTTTTGACATGCTTATAACATAAGTTCTATATATGGACTCACTTTTTCTATAAATCAAGGAATTATTATCTCTTTGAGCTATTTTGAGAACAACCTTAAATTAGCTAAAAGCTCGGCTTGAGCTCGCTTCGATATCGTTTAAACGAAGCTCGAGCTTGACTCGCCAATCTTATTATTATTATTGTATTATGAAAAAATAAAATTATGCATGGGGTCGTTTAGGCTTGCGAGTCTAAACGAGTTTTGTGTTTCAGGCTCGCGCTCGGGCTTGTAAAGGCCCGACTCATTCGAGCTTTTAAAGGAGCCAATCACGAGTAGCTCTCGAGCCTCTAGACTTGTTTACACGCCTAGCCAGTGTTGTAAAAATCACGACTAGTCAGCAATTAATCGTTAGTCGGCTAGTAACTGAGTAATTTTTCGTTAATCAGTCCATTAATCGGTAGTTTGGCCTATTCATCCGGCCAAAAGTCGGAAATTCCGGCCGGATTTCGGCAAAATACCTGTATGTTCTGGCCAAAACCTCTAAATTCCGGCCAGTTTCTAACAAAATCATGTGAATTCCAACAATTAATCTTGTATACTTAAATAAAATTAGTTGAGTAAGATTTAAAACCTAGCTACTTAAAATATTTATCTATAAAAATGTGTATATTTATACATAAAACTGAAAATTACATATAAAAAACCCGATCTGATTAATCCCCAGTAATCGCTAGTCCTCACTTCATCAGCCGACTAGCGAGTTATCCAACCTTGCCCATAGCTGAGACCTATCACTATAATGTGAGTTGTGTTATAACTTAAAACAATAATAAATACTAAAGAAAATGCATTAATGAGACGTTGTTTGTTTTTTGCAAGAAGAGATTCCTTATCTCTTATGTCTATGTCGCGTAAAACACGCATAGATACTGAGTTATGTTTGTGTCGCGCAAAACACGCATAGATATTGAGTTATGTCTGTGTCGTGCAAACCACGCATAGATATTTGAGTTTGAAGAGTACTTGTTTTCTCAAAAACCTTTCATTAAAAAAGGTTTGCACGTTCTCTTTTTGGTGCAAATTAGACTCTCCTCTTCTCACTTTTTTTGAACGGTTAACTGTTTTTCACGTATGAACCCACCCTTTCAGAGTCATGTCCAAAGGCCGAGCACTCTCCTCTTATCCATCAATGGAAGGCCCACTCGATTCTCATGGCATTATAGCCTAGTGGCATCTTGGGGTGGGATAAGGCTTTGGGATCATTAGGTGTTGGGTTCGATTCCCACAAGGGGTTTTTTCTGGATTTATTGGGTTTCTTTCTGAATTGGTGTATAGGCATTATAGCCTAGTGGATATGGATATGATCGGGTGGTACCGCTCGTGGCACGATGACACTCCAGTGGTCCGTCAGTGATCCAAAATTTGCCGTTCATGATGGTATGTTTTTTATTTATACAAAGCTTGTTTTTGATAGAGTGAACGATAAGTTGACTTCTTTTTTAACCATTCGATGGTTTGGTGCATGCAGGCAGGCACTGGTGGGGAAAGCATATATTGATGGGCTTTTCCATGTACATTCATGAGATCCTTTTTAGTTTCTCGAATAATAATAATAATTCATGTTGGTACTAACTAATACTTTCTGCGGTTTTTGTAGCTGAACGCATTGGGGGTAGTAGTGGGCGCGATATAAAAATGACTGTAACTCAAGGAATGTATGGTGAAACTGGACCTCTGTTCCTTTTATGCTTCGAACATGACCCGTCGTTTCTTGAGGGGTAATTCATAACTCTCACTTCCAAAATCAACATAATTAAATAATGGATTTAATTGTCTGATTATTAATTGTTAACTTGTGAGTTGTGACATATATAATGTTGATGATTTTGAACGTAAGTAGAAAGCCAGTTAACTTTTTAAGCTGACAATTAATATGCTTCGAGGACTTTGAAATTAAAAGATAACATGCAGCCCATAGTTGACATTAGCGATTGCTATAGCGCGCTACGCAGTGTATAGGTCTTGGCTCGCTATTAGGGTTGTAGCCATTAACAGCTATGATGCAGCCCTTGTTGTACTTTGATAGCTTATATGGCAGGTCTGGTCTTCCTTTTGGAAGGGTAATAGATGGAATGGAAACTCTTTCAGAGCTTGAGCGTCTGCAACGATTTGCAAAGGTAGAAATTAAAATGAAGTCTAATATGAAATTATGGAACGTGAGCATGCTTAAAGAGTGTACGTATATTGACCTAAAATTTATCGGTTGTCACACTTGATTCTGTACCAAGCAGATTCAGGCCCCCTGGTGAGTTGACTGAACATTTCTACCCGAACAAGTTCTCTTTTATCCGTAATCACTTCCTACCAATTCAAAATTCCCCATAGCTCCCTCTAGCGGCAAAAATAACTAAAATCCCTATGCGTGAAAGTATAACGGAAATACACGAATCGGAGGACAAAACTAGAGCGCGTGCGGGGAGGTTGAAGGCAACTCAAACGACGTCGTTACAAACAACACAAGAGGCAATCTTGCGAGCAACGGATAAGTGACTAATTTCTGTAGTATTTTGATATATTCTTCACACTGGTTTTGCCAGACCCTTTAGTTTAATGTTCCTTTCAATAACAAGGGTCGGGTTACTTTCAATGATGACTTCACTGTTGTTAGAAGTCTATCGACAATTTGTAACCATTCAACGTTGGCATTATTTAATTGTATTCGTGATGACCCCATTTTCAAAGTGCACCAGTTTTCTAGTTCTTTTTTTTATTGCGTCAACATGACATCCATGATGCACCAAAGGTATGGGGCAGGCATGAATGTACGTCGACAAGGCCTCACAAGGCTTGAAACAAATATTGTTGTCCCGACAGGTCAAGATGTGTTAACTTGTTCACAGGTCGTTCTACTGTGTAGGGTTCGACAATGAGACTTCCGCATGTTCACCTACGGAAACCTTGTTACGAATGCTTGTTCACTACTTTGCTCTGAATAGTAAATATTTAAAATGTATACATAGTATAAAACTCTAATTCCCATATGTTAATATGTATTAACTATAGTATATAACTTTATATGGGAGTTGCTAGCCATCTAACCATTTGCAAATACATTTACAAATATTTTAAACTATCAAGTTTATAAGTAGGGGTTGTTTATGACCAAAAATTTAACAAAGCATGTGAAACAAAACATGAAGACATCACCAAATATGTTGATAACCTTGTCTTCAGAATCAACACTATAAACATATATCGATCGACCTTACGCATCCATAAGCATTCTAGTATCAGCCAAACATACTCTAGTCCCGGGAATAAAGAATTGAACTGAACTCATCGCAATGCCAGACTGCCAGCCGAGCACCCACAAAGAAGCGTCTGCGACCCAAATTTTTTTATTTTTTATATTAAATCCTTAAAAATGATTATCTGATAGAAGAACACTTGATCAGCATTTCGCACTCCCTTCAACATCAAGTCTTGCATTGCTGCCAAAAATAATTAGTGGTTTCTTAATTGAAGGATATTAGTCCGTCACAAATATATACAAAATTAGAATAAATAAAAAATAGACAACTTTTAAAAAAAAAAATCTTTACTCAAGAAATGAAAAAAATGCTACTTACCTTATCTCTTGCATCCCCGTCAAATGATGCACCACCACAATAGCGAACCTTTACTCGATTGTAGTTGAAAAAATCTAAAAGATAGATTCAAATTTGACTCGGAAAATAGTGGAAACAATGAATTTAAATTCTAATTAGTAATTTACATGTGGCAAGATGAGTGAATTGGGTCAAAGGACAAATGGATTCAGGTTAAAACGGGTCGGATCAAATTTAATGATCTGGATAAAATATTTAGTCTATTTTTATAAAACTTTGAATAAAATGATTAGGTTTTTGTATGTATACAAACAAACTTTAAGCCATTATCAACACATTAACCCTTACAATCATACCCAATCTGTACCCTCATATTACTACATGTAACACCAAAAGTCAAAACTTTCAGAAAGAGGTAGCAGCGCAGCTTGTTGCTCGCTTACCTGCGATTTTGATGTAACTCGGCCAGTTTTTATTTTAATGAAATGTTTACTGATTTAGATTAAAAAAAAATACGTACACAAAATTCTCTACTCTTATAACATTATAAGAATCAAGAAAACCTATTTACATAAAACAATAACACACTAAACAACTACAAACACCAATCGAATATGTTCATGTAGATCATTCAGCGTGCTATCAACTCGACCTCCAGCATCCTTCTCAACCAACTACACAACCAATTGAATTGCTCAACAAATCCGTATCAATCCAACAAAATTTTCAAAAACCAAAATTTAGATTTGCATAATTATAATCATACCTGAACAAGTTCAAGGAAGAATCCCCAACTGGGACCTTGTGAGTTACATGAATTGACCCGCACCCAGTCGAGTTCAAGATGAACAAGTCAAACCGAGTCGAGAGCAAATAAGAAAGAAAACAAATTTTTAGTCAACGTGAATTAAAGAGTTATAAATTTCCTTGATTTCATTTCAACTAGTTGAATTCTCTCGTGCGTTACGGCGAGAATTTAGTATGTATCAGTTTGGTTTGATAAAGTATCGGTATGGTACTGACACACAGTATATCAATCGAAAGAGAACCAAATAATAGAGTCGCGATATGCCCAAAAGGATAGAGACACATGTTTACATCCAAAAAAAAACCATGAAAAAAATACCGGTAACGGTTCTGACAATGTTGGCATTGGTACCAATTTTGTTTTATTTCAGAATCAATTTGGTTCGTCAGGTTACCAATAACTACACTCAATATAGCTTACGATACCAAAGTAAAAACCTTATTTTGAAAACAACTTTATTTTCAAGAAGTTTGGTCGTCAACACTTAGTGCTAAGCGGCTCGTTGAATGATTCTTGTTTCCAACACTCTTAGTCTTTTTTTTTGTTCCTAGACCTTTACATACAAATTGGCTCAATTATAATTTTTTATTTGTATTTTAGTTTAAAGTAAAATATATGATCTAGAGTAAAAAAAATAGAATTACGTTCACTGTTTGGAGTATAAATTATGATGAAGAGTAAAAAGAATATGATGACTGTTTGGAATAAAAAAATATATGAAAACTAAATAAATATAATCACTGTTCATCCTGTATTTCTATTCATATATATAAATATAACTAGGTGGTGCCCGTCCGCGTTGCGGGACGATGGCCAAATAATTCTCAACCAATTAAAAAAACAATATTATAAAATGATGACAAGATCATAATTTTGAGCTCAAGGCAAAACTGTAAGTTGTCAGGCCTAATGAGCGAGTGTTAGGCAGCTCCTTGACATGAAAAAAATTAAATCATGTCAACTAATTAAAACAAAACACTTTTATAGTTTTGCTAAAAAAACTAAAACGATAACAATACTGTAGTTTTGAATTGAGGGCAAACTTTTATTTTTTGACGGGGTAAAAATCGTAATTTGTCAAAAGCTAAAGTGATAGCCATACTGTACATTTGAACCAGGGTCAATATCGTAAATTTGTGCAGGGGCAAATTCGTAATGTTGAACTTGGGGTAAAATCATAATTTTGAACTGAGGGCAAAATCGTAATTTTGAGTTGGGGGCAAAAGCATAATGTTATTTAGGATTGGGGGCAAAATCAAAATTTTGAATTGAGAGCAAAATCGTAATTTTTAGTTGGGGGCAAAACATAATTTTATTTTGAACTAGGGCAAAAACGTGATTTTGAACTGAGGGCGAAATCATAATTTTTTAAACAGAGACAAAATAATATTTTTGAACTAAGGGCAAATTCGTAACTTTAAGCTTGGGCAAAACCATAACTTTATTTTGAACTGCGGGCAAAATTATAGTTGTGAACCGAGGGCAAAATAGTAATTTTTTGCTGGGGGCAAGAGTACAATTTTATTTTGAATTGGGGGCAAAGTTGTAATATTAAACTGGGATAAAATCGTAATTTTGAACGGATGACAAAAACGTAATTTTTAGCTAGAGGGCAAAAACATAATTTTGTTTTGAGCTGGGGTAAAACGTAATTTTAAACAAATGGCTAAACCGTAATTTTAATTTAAGTATAAATTTATAAACTTGTTTGTCCAATAGGGAAGCGTCAGGCAAGTTGCGTGACACTATTCCGTAAAACTTGGTAAATGTATATGAAGTAATAAATTAGCGGTAAATGAAAATCCCACCCGTCAATTCAACCGGTGTTCTATTCTACACCTAGGCATCTTTAACACACGCTTAATTACTACATCATAAAAATAAATGTTCTTACACTGTGACCAAATTTGTTGTATTATAAATGATGAAAAATTAAGGGTAAAAGCATGACTATTGGGTTGCCGTCTTGAAATTAGGAGTGTAAATTACATTTTAGTCCTAGGAAGATGTATTATAAATGATGAAAACTTAAGGAAAAAAGCATGACTATTGGGTTGCTGTCTTAAAATTTGGGGTGTAAATTACATTTTAGTCCTAAGGAGGTGTATTATATAGTATTCGAGATTAGAGATTATAGATAGGTTAAAAATAGATAACCTATGATAAAATATTGTTATAAAAAGTAAGCTTCAAATAAAATAAAAAATTAATAAGTTAATAAATAATAAGATTTTTTGAACGACCAACAAAATAAATGTTTGGTTATCCGGTGTAACCCAATGGCAAAAGGTGATCTCATACGCTCCCCGTCAGAGATGGCGTTGGATAGTCCAAGCACACTATCTCCAGTTTCAGAGAAAACCCGCTGCCCAAAAATCCGCTACAATAAAACCTAATTGAAATTGGATTTAAACTTGAGACCTATGATCTCAAACCTAAATTTTCAATTCCTCAACAATGTCCATTGAGCTATAAGGCCTATAACTTATAGATAATAAGTTGTAAAATAGTATACTAGAATAATAATATGACAATTAATTAATTAAAGTTAAATGTGTAATTTCAACCGTAAAGCAAATAATAAATAAAATTGAAAATTCTTAACAGTAGGCTAGGGAGCCACGTGGTTGCAACAGATATCAAGAAAGAAAATAAAAAATAATAACAATTATCTTTACTTTTAAAAATTAAAGTCTTCTCATTCTCAAAACTTTACAACTCCTTTCCCGTAGTCAAAAGTTCCAACTTTTCTTCTAAATAATTCAATTTTCTTCATCTCTCACTCTCTAATATTATATTAAGAGATATCCTAATATTTATTTAATGATATCCGAATACATAAAACCAAAAAAAAAAAAGAAATTTACACTTCGTCAAGAAAGTTGAAGGGTATCCCGGGTTACCAGGCAACCCCTGAAGCCCACATAAATTCGCCCCTGACTGGAAATCATAACATAAATTTCGAGGATAAAATTTACGTAATAAGTGGAAAATATGACAACCCGTAATTTCAACTCTTGTTAATTTCGATTAGAGACCCGATGCAAATCATTCTATATTTAAAACGGGTTATGTGCCTGTCAACCAACTAAGGGTATGTTTGGCATGGAGCTTTTAGAAGCTTTTAGGAGCTTCAAGCTTTAAGCTTTTAAGAAAAAGCTCCAACTTAATAAAAAGCTTTGTTTGGTTGAAGGAGCTAAAAGCTTTTAAGTTAGAAGCTTGAAGCTTTTGGTTAAACGCTCCTACTAGTAGCGTTTAGAAGGAGCTACAAGCTTTTAGAAAAAACAAAGACTATTTTAACCTCTAAAAGTAATGAACTTTCTAATGTACCAACTTTTTAATGTCTATTTTGGTCATTTTATACATTTTATTAAAAGCTCTAGCTATTGTGCCAAACACCTAAATATATCTAAAAAGCTACAACTACAGCTACCAGCTTCCAGCCTCCAGTCACCAGCTTCTAGCGTCCAGCCACTAGCTTCCAGCTATCAACAACAGCTACTTTTGCCAAACATACCCTAAACCAACGCAAAACCTAGGTATTTAAAAATCTTTTATCTTTCTTATTTTTTTGTTTATTTATATTTATATTCTCATCATCACGGCGTATTCCTCTTTTTTTTTTACTGGATTTGAATTTGTAATCAACCGATCATCTGAAAATTACATCCTGGTAGGGTCTAGGGTTTATCCGCTAGGGTGGGTTAGTGTTTGATCATCATATATATAATTCATGTTCATTGATTATTACTTTGCTGCTGCTAATAATGTTAATAATAATAATTGTGTGATTTATTTATTTAGGTGAAGAAATATGAGTAAAGTGTTTATGGATTTATCCATCAATGGAAGCCCCGCTAAAAAATTAATCTTGCAGGTATATATATATATATATATATATATATATATATGTTTGTTTCTTCCTTCCTTAAATATGATGCAGCTTTATGGTTATGGAGATATAATAAAGAGAAATTTACGAAAATGTGCGTTGACGAGACGACATTACCAATTTGTCAAGTTCAGGCGTCAACGGAAGGGTCGGAGGCGTCCGTCTATACTGCCCAAGCGTCAGTGCACCTCGTGATTACACGTGTCCGACATTCGTTGTTGCGTCGACCGACGCAACCTGTTGACGCAGTAGGCCGGCTTGCGCCAGTGACTTCCATTGATTCCGGCGATCTCCATTAATTCCGGCGATCCTTTCAGTTTCTCTTCTAATCTTTCTTCTACTTCGTTTCTATCTGGTGACTTGTGACCAAACACCTTCTTCCGGCAAAATAGCTAACTCTCCGGCCATCTTCTCCGGTGACATAATTTTTTTTCTTCTCTGTCAGTTCTTCGTCTCTGTTTATATCACACTCTGATCTCTATTCTATTTCTTTTGATTACTCCATCATGGCAACTACTAGTGATAATTCTTCATCTAACACATCCAGTTCATCAAATTCTTCCAAATTTTACCAAATATCACTCAATTGGTACCAATTAAACTTGATGACACAAATTTTCTCGAATGGAAACACCAGATCTTGACTATTTTAATAACCCATTAATAACTTTGTCTTTAAGTCATTGTGAACATGCTTACATTTTATATTTTGTTTTCATTATTTTGAAGGGTATATTTTAAATAATAAAATATATAATTTTGTATAAGTGCATCCATGCAAGCGTCGGCCTGTGCGTCCACAGCGTCAGCCACATGTTTCCTCAGGCGTCAGCCGTGTACACCCTGGCGCAAGCCGGCGTACTGCGTCAACAGGTTGCGTCGGTCGACGCAACAACGAATCTCGGACACGTGTAATCATGAGGTGCACTGACACTTGGGCAGGATAGACGGACGCCTCCGACCCTTCCATTGACGCCTGAACTTGACAAAATGGTAATGTCGTCTCGTCAACGCACATTTTCGTAAATTTCCCCATAATAAATATTCATTCATTCATTAATAATAACTGCCTTAATTTGCAGCTTAATAATACCTACCCTAGAGCATCCGAGAATTTTCGAGCACTCTGCACAGGTATTATTTGCATTGTAATTACCACTAGTATTAAGCCCCCCGCGTTGTGGCGGGGGCGTAAGCCGTACCAAGGAGCACCAGTGCTACACCACTGTCAGCGAACACTAACATCGGAAAAACTCGTAAAAAGAAAATGAATAAAAAGGTAAAAATAACATTGAATGAAAAGCAGACGTAAAATTATTGAACCATGCACGTCTGTTGTGGCATGTTAATGTGAAGAAATTAGACTTAAACGTAGAACATAGAAAAAAGGACCCTGCGCATTGCGATGAACCTGTCAAGCAAGGAAAAATAGACGCGTTACGACGAGTCTGTCAAACGGGAGAAAATAGACGAAAAAACATGGAACCCCACACGCACGTTGCGGCGTGTTAATTCAAAAACTTTAGTACGAAACATAAAACGAAAAATTTGCAAAAGATGAAAAGTATTGGGGAGCAAAGTTGAAAATAAAAAAGTGTTGGGGTTAAATTGCAAAAGATAAAAACTTTGGATTCAAAGTAAAAAAAAAAAAAGGATAAAAATCTTTGGGTTAAAAATGAAAAATCAACATTTTTTTAAAACTCCCCGTGCTTGAAGTAAAAGTCCATGAAATACCAAAATGTCGCTTATTTATAGTTTTGGAAATATTATTATTATTATTATTAATATTATTATTTGTGTGCAGGGGAAAAGGGGATTGGACAAAAAACTGGAAAACCATTGCACTACAAAGGAACTAAATTCTTTTTTTTTAGTGAACACCGTGGGATGATGGTATGTTTCTTTATGCTGCTGCTGCTTATCTTAATCAAATACTTATTTTTTTACCATTTGATTGCTTCCTTTGTATATAAGGATTAATCATCAATGTAAGTTAAGTAATTTTTTTCCTTGTTGCAGGGAGGCGATATCGAGAAAAATGATGGTATGTTTTTTTTATTTATATGAATCTTGATTTTGATAGAGTGGCTTGTTTTTTTAACCATTGCTGCATGCAGGCTCTGATGGGGAAAGCATCTATGGAGGAAAATTTCCATGTACATTCATGAGATCCTTTTTAGTTTCTAGAATAATAAGAATAGTTCATGTCATAGTTGTCAATAGCGAGCGTATAACGCGCTACGTAGCGTATAGGGCTAGGCTACACTATTAAGGTTGTAGCGATAGATAGCGATAATAGTGACAATATTTTTTAATATAAATAGCAATTAAATATAGCTAAAAAATAGCTGGATTTTAGGATTTTGTTAAATATACATGTAAAATAGTATATATACCAGGGATTTTTTTATATAATAAACATATATAAATTTTTTAATTTTTTTTTCTAGTGTATCGCTATTTATAAAATAGCCGCCTGCTGTTTGTCGCTATTTGCTATGTGGCGTATAGGTACCTTATCGTTATTTGTTGTTGTTCCCCATTAACAACTATGGGTCATATTGGTACTAACTATTACTTTCTGCGGTTTTTGTAGCTGAAGGCATTAACAACTTTGGTTCATGTTGTAATGGGCGCGGTATACTGTAACTCAAGGATTGAACCATGAAATTGGATCTCAGTTCCTTTTATGCTTCAAACAAGACCGGCATCTTAAGGGGTAATTCATAAGTCTCACTGCCAAAATCAACATACAAGCAAGCACTTTTATTATAAGTAGACTACTTTATATTGAATAATGGATTTAGTTGTCTGATTATTTAGGGAAATTAGCATGTAATAATCCACACTAGACGTCATTGGCCATTGGCAGTCCCACCTTTGAATATTCCCCCTGCCCGTCCAACCTTTCACCTATTTTTCCTCTAACGTTCCCCCGTTAAAATAACTTAACTCCGTTAAGTTTTTTTTATTTATGAATTACAAAGAGATGTTTTAGGACTTTTGATCAGAAAGACAATACGAGTCGATTGACGTAAAACTTAACTTGAAACGGTGCTCCAAACGACTTGATTTTTGTTAATTGGAAGTTTAAACCACCCGAATTGAAGCAACGTTTTCGTCGTTTGGAGCATCGTTTTGAGGTAAGTCTTACGTCAATCGACTCGTATTGTCGTTGTGACCAAAGCCCTAAAACGTTTATTTGTAATTCGGAAAAAAAAACTTAACGGTCCGTTAAGTTTTTTTAACAGGGGACTGGTGGAGGAAAAATTGGTGAAAGGTTGGACTGACAGGGGGAATATTCAAAGGTGGGACTGCCAATGGCCAATGATGTCTAGTATGGATTATTACAGGCCAATTTCCTGATTATTAATTGTTAACTATATGCCTTTTTAAGCTCTGCATGGAGGACTTGAAATCAAAGATAGCATGCAGCACTTGTTTAACTTTGATCGCTAATGTGGCAGGTCTTCTGGTCTTCCTTTTGGTAGGGTAATAGACGGAATGGACACTCTATCAGAGCTTAAGCGTCTGAAACAATATGCGTTGGTAGTAATTACAGACTGTGGTGAATATGCTATTGAGCCCAGTGAACCCCAAAGCAATGGCGGAGCTTATTGTAAAGGGGGTGCAAACCCCCCCTCAATATTTCGATTAGAAGTGTAAACTCCGTTAAGTTTTTTTTATTTATGAATTACAAAGAGATGTTTTAGGACTTTTGATCAGAAAGACAATACGAGTCGATTGACGTAAAACTTAACTTGAAACGGTGCTCCAAACGACTTGATTTTTGTTAATTGGAAGTTTAAACCACCCGAATTGAAGCAACGTTTTCGTCGTTTGGAGCATCGTTTTGAGGTAAGTCTTACGTCAATCGACTCGTATCGTCGTTGTGACCAAAGCCCTAAAACGTTTATTTGTAATTCGGAAAAAAAAACTTAACGGTCCGTTAAGTTTTTTTAACAGGGGACTGGTGGAGGAAAAATTGGTGAAAGGTTGGACTGACAGGGGGAATATTCAAAGGTGGGACTGCCAATGGCCAATGATGTCTAGTATGGATTATTACAGGCCAATTTCCTGATTATTAATTGTTAACTATATGCCTTTTTAAGCTCTGCATGGAGGACTTGAAATCAAAGATAGCATGCAGCACTTGTTTAACTTTGATCGCTAATGTGGCAGGTCTTCTGGTCTTCCTTTTGGTAGGGTAATAGACGGAATGGACACTCTATCAGAGCTTAAGCGTCTGAAACAATATGCGTTGGTAGTTATTACAGACTGTGGTGAACATGGTGTTGAGCCCAGTGAACCCCAAAGCAATGGCGGAGCTTATTGTAAAGTGGAGGGTGCAACCCCCCCCCCCCCCCCCCCCCCACATCCTTTTCCGTCATCTTTTTTTTTTCCTTCGCAAGCTCACTGTTTCTACCGTCACAACTTTACAGTTACAACCAAACCGATGCGTCTCCTCCGACAGTCGTTCCCCCATCGTTTTCCACCATTTCACACCGTATATAACCCCCACGGCTGCATTTAGAAACTCAATCAGTAGCTTTCAAACCATATCTCCAAAGGCCCCAACGCAAGTTGCCTCGAAACACCAACGTTTCGGGGGCGGTTTAGGCACCGATCTTTAACTTCTCCAACGTCATGGTTCCACAAGACGGATGCTAGGGGGTAGTGACAGGTGGTTTTGAATGCCGTTTGGGCGACCGTTGCATAAAACGGCGATGGTTAACCAGACGTAAACAAAACTGTTTCAAACCACAACCAATCGGCCATTTTGAACATCTACGCCCAAATATCAGAAAAGTGATTCATTAAATCCCAGTTTTTTTACTCCGGCAAAGAACAAAGATTCAAGTTTTTTCATAAACCACCTTGAAAACAAAGAGTATTATGTGATTTTAAAATTCTGTGAATAATTAAAGGTCATGGAAAAGTGTGAAAGGAGTCCATGGTTTTGGTTTTTACTGTGGATTTGTCGGAATTTTTCTTTCATTTTAGAATTAAAATGGAAATACTAAGTTCATAAATCTTATTTTAATTTGTAGACTACGGATGAACATTGGTGCTTAATCTACAAAAACATTCTAAATTATTTGTAATTTTTAATAGTTGGTATTCCGGTAAGGCTGTTGGACCAGAATATTTAAATTTTATGCATTAAAATAAATGGTTATTTATTTATGATTCAACGTACTTCTATATTCTAATATTAAAGATTATATAATACAATGTAATTCAATACTTACTCTTTTTGTTACTATTATTAAAAAAAAAAAATACTATTATTATACATCATTTCAATTTGGTTTAACCTTTTAATTTGTGTATTTTAGTATAGAATGTGAAAATAGAAAAAAAAAACATGATTAAACCTTATGCTTTCCTAAAAACGAAATTTGATAATTTTATGTATAATATTTAAGTAGGGGCAATACTTAGTGTATAAACTTATGTCTCAACACATATGCTATGTATTAGCATATGTATTAAACAAAAGATTTGTGTCATGTAATTGTTGGTTGAGCATGTATGTTGGTTTGATATGAATGTTTATTGCCTTTCCATGAGACCATGGATGGATGTTTTGTTCCCATTCTATATACTATTTTTGCAATTTACACAAAAACACTTAATATTTTAGAAGCTAATTTAGATTTTGTTTTCATACAATGTACTTTAAACACTTTAAGGTGATGGGGTGTGGGCGTGGAGAAGAGAACGGGAAGCCGACGTGGCCTCCTTCCTCGACGGGAAACACCCCCACGTGGTGTGAGGTGGAGGTGATATGGCGGTGGGGGTGGTCGGGAAGCCTAAAACCACACCCACCAGCCTAATACTCAACATCTTGCCGCAACGCGCGGGTAACGTTAACTCGTATTTATACAATATATAAATTGGGTCCCATGACCTTCCGCCCCTTCGAAACTTTTGATTAAGCTTCGCCGCTGCCACAAAGGAGTTCAGGTTTTATGCTTCGTGATATTTTTCTTAGACTGTGGTGGTGTTGAGCCCAATGAACCCCAAAGTAGTTCAGGTGCCCCACTTTTTAAAACTTTATTTATTTTTATTATTAATCTTATTGCCAGGTAGCGCGCCACTTTGTTTATTAATCCAATCATTACTTATTTGTAGACAAGAAAGAATTGCTTGCTAGCAATCCAGACGAGGGGTCGGAATCCAGGTTTGCTGATAATTTTTCTACATCGGTGTATATCTTTATGGGGGTTCGGATGTGCGTTTTGGAACTGGTTATGCGATTGCTTATAATAGATATAAGACATGATAATATATTTTTTATACTGTTCATCTATAAATATAAAACACGATACTATATTTTCTTTCAACCACCTGTTAAAAATTGTTGTCATAATCTTATTTTTCACTATGTTAGCAATCTGAATAAGTAGTTTTAGTTTTTCCTTGAACAGCCAGTTTTTTATTGTCTATTATTATTTTGCGTAAGGGGTGATCGAAGTATTTTTTTTTTTTAAAGAAAGCGGTCGAAGAAAAGTGAAAGCGCAATCTCAGAAGATAAACACAACAAAGTGACTTAGTCTGATAAAGGTATTGCATTTTAATTTTTAATGAATAAAGTCTCCTGAATTGATTTTATTCAACTTCAAATGATTACATTTTTGTTGGTAGAACTCGAGACCAAGGTGTCGAGGTTGCAACACGATTTAACCCGTATGATGTCGGATCCACGTGAAATGAATGTTAAGATATCAGAACTGAAGCAAACTGTTGAGGAACTGAGGAATAGAATTCGCGAACTCGAGAGGAGGAGGTCGAAATCGAATTTACCAGGTCGAAATAGAATTCGGAAATGACCGATCAAAAAACTATATTAATGATTGTTGAAATTATTACATAATATTTTGCGATTAATCACGTCAAGTATTTTAGTTAGGCGAACATATTGTAAGGGTGTGCATCTTTAGTTTTGTCACTTTGTGAAACATGGTCCGTTTATCCTTTAACTGGTGATCTGGTGAAGTCCTTTTATTTTTGGACGATTTTGCGTGTTAAATATCCAGGCTGTGCCACGAATCCTTACGTGTGTATTATCTCCGTCAATACGAGCCGAATTAACTCTCCCTTCACGTGTTTTTGTGGTCAAAGTCTGTTTGGAAGCCTTCTTGTTCATCTCTCCAATCAAATGGTCATTATCTGTCATTCGAACAAACATAAAAACCAGCGTAAACATCACACGACTGCCTTGTTTTTGCAATAAACCAAATGGTGACACAAATAGTCACTACAAGTATAACAAATAACATTTGTTTATTTTACTCATTTACTTGTAATTGCAATATGTAAATAGATATAAACCATATACATCATGACTTTAACTTTACCTTTAAAGACAACTTAGTGCTACAAAACAAGGTAAACATTTAGTGGTGCTTATACACTTGTACCTAATTTTGAGAAAAAAAATGTGTAACAAGCAAACAACTTTTTGTTGTGATATGCTTATGATTATTTCAAAATAACCCACTTTTTCTAATAAGGAGTTAATATTTTTATATGACAAATCATGTTGGTTTCGGTTTAAGATAATCATATCTAATATTATGTTTAGTAATGACGCGATAACATACCAGGACTAGATAATACCGCACGAGGGCGTTGAACTTGAACATCTTTAATTTGATGATTCTTGCGTTGTCCCAACCCTGAATTTAGATCAGAATAGGGTAACATCCTGATGTGTGCTGAACAGACTGTAAAAAATCAACTAACTAAGACACTCTAGACTCAACACTAGAAAGCTTTATATTCTAGACTCGACTTAAACCTAAACCACACAATCGGCAAGTGTACCGATCAATGTAGTATAACCTAAGTAAGTCCGGATATCGAACCCACAGGACTCTATGAATTACGCTACTAGATTCTGAAAGACTAAGACAGACACGACTAAAACTGTTTTGATTGTTTGGGGGGGGGGGTTACGGAAAATCTACGGAAATCTATATTAAAACTAATTAAAAAGCTAAATTAACTAACACGAACGAAGGATGGAAGTTGTTCTCAAGCGGTGATGAAGACTACCTAGACTAGAATCCTGGATTGATTTTAAGTGTTTACCGATTAAGTTAATTACTCGTTTTCTGGAACCGGGATCTTATGATACTAAACCTATTAAATACCAGCTAAGCCCCTCAACCCTTCTCGAAGTGAAACTTATGGCGTTACCTAGGCCGTTAATCCTACCCGTTGATTAGACGTCTTTCCAGTTGTCTAATATTGTGTGAGTACCCTAATGACGACCTACTCTTTTCCAATTATAGATCTAGGGTAGTTTGAGTATCTAAACTTGACTTGATAGACTAATAAAACCGACTGGTCAACAAAGGCATGGAGTTTTTCCAAAGACCGACAATAGCAATTCGCCGGGTAAGACCTATCAATAGCCCCTCACTTTCCAGGTATTAGGACTAGTAGAACACTAAAATCTAGCAACCTATTAACAATCAGTTCTAAGGTTTACTGGTCCCTTCAACCTTAAAGACTATGAACTTATACTATGATATAGACACTCACCAAAGTTCACATACGACTCCATTCTGTGATATAGACAGTCACCAAGAATCGTATAAAGTAATAGAAAGCAGAAAACCAAATCAAAGCATGCACACACACCAAGCGAGATAAACAAACTGCTTACAGAGCACAATTAATTCATAAAAAACATGTAATTAACGAAAAAGGTATAAACTTTTTATCAATCCATTCATCAAAGTCTAGGTAGTTAATGCGTTTAGCCTAGCATAGTCAATAGCGAAAACAAAACAAGAGTAATAAAACTAGAATTCATTATTACAAGTTCAGAAAAGAGAAAACAAGACAAGCAAGGATCGTGTAAACCCGAGAAAGTCTCTAATCATCAATCTTCACTTGATCCAATGATTCCAGAGCTTTTAAAACCTTCAAACTTGGCTAATACAACTCCAAAACAGCTGCAAGAAATCCCATACTTCGTAATTAGGGTTCCTTATGATAAAATTCATTAAATACCCCCCAAATCTCAGCTCAAATTCGACCCATCTGCAGATACCACCCTCTCGCGGGTGCGAGAGGGTTTTGGCAATCAGGTCGCGGCCCGCGACCGTGTTTATGATGTTAGCTGTAACATCCGTCAAAAACGGATTTTACCAAACCCGCTCCGTTTATTAACCGAACAATCAGTTAAAAATTTCGTTACGAATTTAATGCCCAAAATAATTTTAAACGATACATAATTAATTATTATATGGGAATATATAATTAGTTTTTGAAAAACTGTTAAAAATAAGAAAATAAAAATAAATTGTTTCTGCCGGGTTTCGAACCCGGGTCAGTCGCCGGGTCACGGTTCAACAGACTTAACACTTAACACTTAAACCACTGCGCCACTGATGTTTCTTGTTAAATGTTAGAATCATTTAATTCATAACATGTCTTTCCGAATTCAAAACCGGCGCCCAAATTTCAGTCGTCGGAAATCCCGGCGATCTCGCCAAGAATTTACGATATCTTCAGTTATAACGTAAAACTTAATCGCTACATCGGTTATAACCGACGCCTGAACTCGCGACACAAGTTATAACCGCCAGAGACTTTCTAACCGACGAATCAAGTCGGAAATTGGACCAAGTTCATCGATAACCTGCCTTATAAATACCCCCTCGAACCTCTGCAAACTCTTTCGCTCAAAACCGCACCCTTTCTCGGCGAAAACTCACTCGCCGGAAATCTTCTGCTCATCGCCGGAAAACCGAACCCTCCATTTCTGAGCCTTACTAAACCCCCTGAGCTTATACCGAAGTCACCCACATCCTTTTCAAGTTTTCTGAAGACTCGCTGCTGCAAGACACACGACGCCGGAACCTGTTACTGTCGCCGGAGTTCTGCCGGAAAACAGAGGAGTCCAGTCGGTATACCTTTCGCCTAATTTCTTTTTCTTTTCACTTATATCTCACCTGTAATTAACTGAAACACGCTAAATAAACCTGATTAAAAACTTCGAACCAGTCAGTCATCGTTCCTGGTTAAGACTGACGAAGAAGACGATGTTCGGTAATGTTTAAGTAGAATTAAAAGCAAGTTATTACTCGGGTTAGACACACAGTCCAGCGGTGGACTGTGTGCACATTAAACACACTAACGTCTCGAGTTCGAATCTTGTCCCACGCATGCTGCCTTAATAAAAATGCCTTTTTTTGGTTAACCGAACCAGAGTCACCACTGGTATATGTTAAGTATAATAATAACCGGAATATTAACCAAGATAGACACACAGTCCAGCGGTGGACTGTGTGTATGTTTAAATCACAAGTCACGAGTTCGAGTCCGGGCTACCGCACCGGCCCGGATAATTATTAAACTTTTTAAATAAGTCAGAAATGAAAATACTTAGTTTGTGTTTAAGTATAATAAAAATCAGTTAAGTTAACAAGTTGGACACACAGTCCAGCGGTGGACTGTGTGTTAGCATAAACCACAGGTCCCGGGTTCGAGACCTGTGGTGCGCACCGAGTCACGGATTAAAATCGTTTTTAAGAAATAAAGGATTTTCTGATTTATCTAATTAATGTATAAATATAATTAAAAACAGAAATATTTCGGGTTAGACACGTAGCTCAGTTGGTAGAGCTGCGTGCACGCGTACGGGAGGTCTCGGGTTCGAGCCTCACTCAGCGCACATATACACGCATACGAACCGGTCAAAGTCAAAGTCAAAGTCAACGGTCAACTGTAGCAAAAAAATCAATTTTTTTTATTATTTTTATTTATTTATTTTAATTAAAAATCAATTAAAAATAATTAAAAATAACATTTTTAAGGATAGAAAATAGCCTTAAACTCACAAAAATACACCCAACAATCCTACTAAAATGGATTAATAAAATCCGTTTACTTACCGAACCATAATGCTATTTATCTAGGTTAATTTCACTCGTGGTTAAAACCACTTCGCGTGCATTCAACATCATCAACCGAACGCACCCACTGTGAGTGAATCTTACAACTTCCCCTTTTTAATTACACGTTTTGGGGTGTGTCATGTGTCACAAAATAATTAACTCGTTTATTTAAACTTGTGCCATACCATATCGTGATCTAAACTTAGATTGTTTATATTGTTGTGATTATGTATTTCATTTTGTCAACTTATATGAAATTCATTCATTAAGCCCATCAGTTCCTCGTGGGATACGAGTTGAGCAACGCGTGCCTCAAAACCAATCCATTATTGTTCATGTGTATTATTGAGTTTATATTATTTGTAGTTATGTCTTTCATATTATCATGTTTATGCAATTCATTCATTAGGCCCATCAGTTCCTCGTGAGAGACGAGTTGAGCAACGCGTGCCTCTAAACGAATTGATTTATGAATAAGTTTACATCTATTTTTACTCATGTGTGGTTGTGCACTTTATTTCATAATCAATTAAATAAACTTGTTCAAATGTTTTCCATAGGATTCACTCGCCAACTTTTTGTTGATCCAAAAACCCTTTTACACATGATACAGGTGAACAGGATGAAGCAAGGAAAACATAGGAAATGCCTTAGAAGAAAACAAAGAAGCTTAGATTGATGCTTAGGTCATGATGTAATTATGTTTGTAAATTTCCATGAAATTGTATTAATGAATATGGAATGTTAAAATAAATGTCATGAGCTTTGATGATAACCCAATCATGCCCCGATCACCTTTTCCGCTGCGGGTCGGGGTGTGACAGATTGGTATCAGAGCCATGACTATAGGGATATAGGATAGGTTATTAGACCCTTAGAGCCTATACTATAGTCTGCCTAAATTTTAATTGATTAGGTGGTTACATACAAACTTGTGATATTTATTTGTTTCATATTTGTTTATATTTACAGTCAAACATACATGCTTATATACATATTCATTATACATATATCAATGTTCATATATTCAATTCATTTTCATACTCTCATTATTCAAAGATTTTGTTGCAATTTTCAAATCTCATCAAAGTAAGTTCTGCGACGGGCATGTAGTAACTGGAAGGGTACAAGTACCGGTAGTCGGAACATCCTGTCTAGGTTGGCATTCATATAAATCCAATATAACGGACCAGTTTGCCTACCTGGGGACCAACGATGAGAGTACGAAGGACCTAGTAGGCCAAAGCATGCCACACCAAACGTCGTTCGAACTAACCCCACTTTGAGGTGTCACCGTGTCTACACCTGGACACATTCCGAATATCACACGTTGTATACATATTTCTCGATTTTCTCCGGGTTTTAGTGTATGCAACCAGGCAAACCCATGTGAACCATATGAAAAACCGGTATTCATGGGGGCCCACATGATTACAAAGGTGAAGTATGGCGGCATGTAGGGCCTAATGGCGAGCAAAGCCCAAGACATCCTATGGATGTATTAGATTTATTTTTCTATAATTATTTTATGAATGTTCATTCCTGAATGCGACCCATGATCCCAAAAGCATCCAACTCATACTCTTGACATGTATTCCTTGTAGATGTCTTCTAACCACGCCCGTAGGAAGACAAGATCAGGAAAAGCCCGCGAACGCATGGCTGCCCTAATCGCTCAACAAATGGCTGCAGTAATACCCAACATTGTAATCCAAGTTCAACAAGCACTTACCGCTAATCCTGTCAATCAGGAAAACCAAAACATTATCAACTCTCCCCCAAATACCACTAAATGCACCTACAAGCATTTCAAATCATGCGACCCTCCGAAATACAAAGGGACTGAAGGCGTCACCGCTCTCCTCCATTGGTTTGAAGAAATGGAGAACACCTTTCTAAATTGCGATTGCCCCGATGATCGCAAAGTGTGTTATGCTACTGGTCGTTTATATGGAATAGCACTTACTTGGTGGAATACAGAGAAGGACAAACGTGGTGTTGAAGATGCTATGACTTTAACTTGGAATGAATTGAAGGAAATCATGACCAGACGATTTTGCCCAAGGAGCGAAATCAAGAAATTAGAAGATGAGTTCTATTTGTTGAAGCAATAGGAAGGCGACCACACCACGTCCAACAAAAGATTCCTCGAGTTACATCAAATGGTTCCCAACATGTTCACTCCCCTCTACCGTTTGATCGAGCACTACATTCGTGGTCTTCCGTCAAAGATTCAAGACTCTGTAATCAGTACCAAGCCTGCAACTTTGGAAGCAGCAATGGAGCTAGCAACAGCGCTCACCGAGAACCGAATCCGAAACAAAGACTTCAAGGAGGAGAAGAAGAAGGATAAAGCACCGACTGAAACCTCCGACTACACCCAAACCGAATCCCCTTCTCAACCCAATTCTGAGAGAAAAAGAGACAGGCAACTTTTCGCTGCTATCCAACGAAATCAACCAATTTCACACGCCATACCCATCCAAGCTATCCCAATCACTCAAGTGGCACCCAACTCAACCTACCCAAATAAGAAACCATATCTTGGACCTCACCCTCAATGCAACAACTGTTTTTATCACCATCCCCTTACTCTACCTTGTCGACTATGTGAAACTTGTGGACGCTATGGTCATTTGAGCAAGGTTTGTCGCACCTTTCAAAACCAAATCTCTCCCCCTACTCAAACCATGAACCAAACCTATCAACAACCCCAATACCCCATGTTTCCATATGTTCGAGCTTGTTTCAATTGTGGCGACCCTACCCACTTTATAAACACATGCCCTCAATTGGTTAACGTCATCAACGCTCAAGCCCAATCAAACCCATTTAACCAAGTAAACCAAGAAAACCCAACCGCTAGGCCATCAGCAAGAGGAAGAGTCTTCAACATCAACGCCAATCCTGTCGAAGATAATGACGGCCCAAACGAAGATACCCAACTAGTCCTCTCCACCGAAGATCCAGATTCAACTTCTATCGTTTAGTTTTATGTTTTTCTTTATCACATAGAACCAAACATAACTTAAGGATAAAGCCAATGAAACTTTGACAAGAATATGGTGGATACGCCGCTGGTACTTCCTATATATAAGTATTCTTGTCAAAGGATCAGAAGCATTATCTGGCGGTTATGAGAGGTTCCATGTGTAGACTGTTAGAGTAATTATTGTTTATTATTTTCAGTACATGCAATTTCATAGGCCGCCGCTCCCCATTACATTATGAGCGTTGAGCATGTTTCCCATTTTATTATGAGGTTGAACCTGGCGTGCCCACATACGATCGGCTCCGTTTGATTGAGCCTTGATCGCACAGACATTTTCATTTTCAGTACATGCAATACGATCGGCTCCGTTTGATTGAGCCTTGATCGCACAGACATTTTCATTATCAGTATTTTGTGGTTGTTGTGTTTGTAGTAGAGTCACATAGAACTAATCATAACTTGTGGATAAAGTCAATGAAAATTTGACAAGAATATGGTGGATACGTCGCTGGTACTTCCTATATATAAGTATTCTTGTCAAATGATCGGAGGCATTATCAGGCGGTTATGAGAGGTTCCATGTATAGGCTGTTTGTGTGATTGTTGTTTAGATTAAGTTTATTATTTTCAGTACATGCAATACGATCGGCTCCGCTTGATTGAGCCTTGATCGCACAGACATTTTCATTTTCAGTACATGCAATACGATCGGCTCCGTTTGATTGAGCCTTGATCGCACAGACATTTTTCATTTTCAGTATTTATGAGTTTGTGTATTGGTTGTAGAGTCACATAGGACTAATCATAATTCACTAATAAAACCAATGAAAATTTGACGAGAATATGGTGGATACGCCGCTGGTACTTCCTATATATAAGTATTCTTGTCAAAGGATCAGAGGCATTGTCAGACGGTTATGAGAAGTTCTATGTAGGATTTAGTAGTTTCTTGGTAACTTATCATAACTTGTGGATAAAACCAATGAAAATTTGGCAAGAATATGGTGGATACGCCGCTGGTACTTCCTATATATAAGTTTTCTTGCCAAAGGATCAGAGGCATTATCAGGCGGTTATGAGAAGTTCCATGTAGGATTTAGTATTGCCTTGGTTGAAATTTGTGTTACATTTATATCATCTTGCTATTTAAAGAGATTGGATTGTGTTCCATTTCTACATAAACTAACCTCTCCATCATAACAAACAAGAGAGGAACTGCCACCATTCAAACATATATGCTATCAGAATGTAGATTCAAATATTAGCTGTTGTGTTTATTTATGTTCTATAGTCATAGAACCAATCATAACTTACTGATATTAGCTGTTGTGTTTATTTATGTTCAAATATTAGCTGTTGTGTTTATTTATGTTCCATGTAGGTTGTAGTATTAGAAGTTTTTGCCTTAGGATATAACCATATCCTTCCAAACATATCCAAACTCTTATGCATGATATCATAGTTAGCAAATCAATTCTGCTTATCAATACTTTTACAGTAGGCAACAAAAAGCGATTCCTTGCAAGGGTTAAGTACCCTATTGCAAGGAACGTTACCGCCTCAAACAAAAACTTAAAACCTTACTTCTTCTAAGCATGTAACTGTCAAACTAAACACCATCATTCTTTTAGTCGAATATATCACTATTTAAATTTCGGGACGAAATTTCTAAAAAGCAGGGGATACTGTAACATCCGTCAAAAACGGATTTTACCAAACCCGCTCCGTTTATTAACCGAACAATCAGTTAAAAATTTCGTTGCGAATTTAATGCTCAAAATAATTTTAAAACGATACATAATTAATTATTATATGGGAATATATAATTAGTTTTTGAAAAACTGTTAAAAATAAGAAAATAAAAATAAATTGTTTCTGCCGGGTTTCGAACCCGGGTCAGTTGCGGGTCACGGTTCAACAGACTTAACACTTAACACTTAAACCACTACGCCACTGATGTTTCTTGTTAAATGTTAGAATCATTTAATTCATAACATGTCTTTCCGAATTCAAAACCGGCGCCCAAATTTCAGTCGTCGGAAATCCCGGCGATCTCGCCAAGAATTTACGATATCTTCAGTTATAACGTAAAACTTAATCGCTACATCAGTTATAACCGACGCCTGAACTCGCGGCACAAGTTATAACCGCCGGAGACTTTCTAACCGACGAATCAAGTCGGAAATTGGACCAAGTTCATCGATAACCTGCCTTATAAATACCCCCTCGAACCTCTGCAAACTCTTTCGCTCAAAACCGCACCTTTTCTCGGCGAAAACTTACTCGCCGGAAATCTTCTGCTCATCGCCGGAAAACCGAACCCTCCATTTCTGAGCCTTACTAAACCCCCTGAGCTTATACCGAAGTCACCCACATCCTTTTCAAGTTTTCTGAAGACTCGCTACTGCAAGACACCACGACGCCGGAACCTGTTACTGTCGTCGGAGTTCTGCCGGAAAACAGAGGAGTCCAGTCGGTATACCTTTCGCCTAATTTCTTTTTCTTTTCACTTATATCTCACCTGTAATTAACTGAAACACGCTAAATAAACCTGATTAAAACTTCGAACCAGTCAGTCATCGTTCCTGGTTAAGACTGACGAAGAAGACGATGTTCGGTAATGTTTAAGTAGAATTAAAAGCAAGTTATTACTCGGGTTAGACACACAGTCCAGCGGTGGACTGTGTGCACATTAAACACACTAACGTCTCGAGTTCGAATCTTGTCCCACGCATGCTGCCTTAATAAAAATGCCTTTTTTTGGTTAACCGAACCGAAGTCACCATGGTATATGTTAAGTATAATAATAACCAAGATAGACACACAGTCCAGCGGTGGACTGTGTGTATGTTTAAATCACAGGTCACGAGTTCGAGTCCGGGCTACCGCACCGGCCCGGATAATTATTAAACTTTTTAAATAAGTCAGAAATGAAAATACTTAGTTTGTGTTTAAGTATAATAAAAATCAGTTAAGTTAACAAGTTGGACACACAGTCCAGCGGTGGACTGTGTGTTAGCATAAACCACAGGTCCCGGGTTCGAGACCTGTGGTGCGCACTGAGTCACGGATTAAAATCGTTTTTAAGAAATAAAGGATTTTCTGATTTATCTAATTAATGTATAAATATAATTAAAAACAGAAATATTTCGGGTTAGACACGTAGCTCAGTTGGTAGAGCTGCGTGCACGCGTACGGGAGGTCTCGGGTTTGAGCCTCACTCAGCGCACATATACACGCATACGAACCGGTCAAAGTCAAAGTCAAAGTCAACGGTCAACGATCAACTGTAGCAAAAAAATCATTTTTTTTTATTATTTTTATTTATTTATTTTAATTAAAAATCAATTAAAAATAATTAAAAATAACATTTTTAAGGATAGAAAATAGCCTTAAACTCACAAAAATACACCCAACAATCCTACTAAAATGGATTAATAAAATCCGTTTACTTACCGAACCATAATGCTATTTATCTAGGTTAATTTCACTCGTGGTTAAAACCACTTCGCGTGCATTCAACTTCATCAACCGAACGCACCCACTATGAGTGAATCTTACAACTTCCCCTTTTTAATTACACGTTTTGGGGTGTGTCATGTGTCACAAAATAATTAACTCGTTTATTTAAACTTGTGCCATACCATATCGTGATCTAAACTTAGATTGTTTATATTGTTGTGATTATGTATTCATTTTGTCAACTTATATGAAATTCATTCATTAAGCCCATCAGTTCCTCGTGGGAGACGAGTTGAGCAACGCGTGCCTCAAAAGCAATCCATTATTGTTCATGTGTATTATTGAGTTTATATTATTTGTAGTTATGTCTTTCATATTATCATGTTTATGCAATTCATTCATTAGGCCCATCAGTTCCTCGTGAGAGACGAGTTGAGCAACGCGTGCCTCTAAACGATCCATTATTGTTCATGTGTGTATTGTTTAATATTAAATTGATTTATGAATAAGTTTACATCTATTTTTACTCATGTGTGGTTGTGCACTTTATTTCATAATCAATTAAATAAACTTGTTCAAATGTTTTCCATAGGATTCACTCGCCAACTTTTTGTTGATCCAAAAACCCTTTTACACATGATATAGGTGAACAGGATGAAGCAAGGAAAACATAGGAAATGCCTTAGAAGAAAACAAAGAAGCTTAGATTGATGCTTAGGTCATGATGTAATTATGTTTGTAAATTTCCATGAAATTGTATTAATGAATATGGAACGTTAAAATAAATGTCATGAGCTTTGATGATAACCCAATCATGCCCCGATCACCTTTTCTGCTGCGGGTCGGGGTGTGACATTAGCAACAAATAGGCTTCTCGCCGGGTGCGAGAAGCAATGATCTAACTATTCGCGGCCCGCCAGGAGGCATTTTTCTCAGAATTTAACTTGTTTCAGATCCTAAGCTCTCCAATTCGTTCCAGGACTTTACCAATTCGTATTTCTACTCAATATTCACACTTTTCAGCTACTTTAAGCTCATACGACCTGCAAAACGCAATTGGATCAAAAGACTAGCTATTCTACGGAAAACGAAACTAAAACTAATAAAGATTGTACAAACTAGACACGAATAAATGACGTATTTTACAATACATCAAATATCCCCACACTTACTCTTTTTTCGTCCTCGAAAAAGAATCTATGCAAATGGAATAGAGACAAGCAACTACTCGAGACAAAAGTTATTCATACTTATTAGAATCAAAGCTTGTGTTAGCCGCGATTGCAAATATGTTTGTCCTCTTAAACCCAAAACCCGGTTCCAAGCCCTTATCATACAGATTTAGTTCAAGTGCAACCAGTTTACCTAGGGTCTCACACTAAAAGCCACAGTCCATCTAATCCCGCCTCAAGCTTATAGAACAAAAGGAACGATCACTGGACCAATTCCTAACCGTTTTATATCAAAATCAAAAGAATTTAAAACCAAATTTTTTCTCTTTTTCTTTTTTATTACTTTTTTTTCTTTGAGCGTAGACAATGCTTTACCTAACCCATAGGCATTCCGGCTGTAGAGTCGTTATCCCCAACTCGGATTACGATAGGCTTCGGTAATTTTTTCTTCCTATGCAACTTAATTTCACACATCCCAGAGGCATTCTAAGTCAGAGTCACCATCCCCAACGAAAATTATGTAGGCCTGCGCTATTTTTCTTAGTTTTCTAGCTCAAAACTTTTTTATATATTTTTTTCATGATTAAAAATTCTGACGATTTTAACTTATAACGGCATTCTTTATACTATTTTTGGCGGTTTCAATTTCCACTTTTCCTAGATGAGCCCCACTAGCAAACCAGAAATTAGGTATATTAAGATCAAAGGAACCTAGAACCAAACCCCGGGCCTATTCACATATCCCAAACTAGACACAAGCTCGACTATCTTTAACTCATATTAATATTATTTGAACCCGAGTATAAACCCATCTTTTCTATCATTTTCCGTTATATTTTTGCAAACTTATTATTTCAAAAGACATTTTCTGAATTTTTCAATTTTTTTAACGAAAAAAAACTCTACGACTACAACTCCTATTTACACCATGTATCCCATCCCCACCCTTAAAGATTGCATTGTCCCTAATGCAAAGAGAGACACGACTCAAATTACCTAGAGATAAAATACTAAATAACGAAATAAATATATACAAAAGATACAAGTGAAACGACTTAGCTGTAAATATGCGAGACTGTCAATGTGCCAGTCAATTCCACATATGCCCTCCAATCCCAATACGCTCAGCAAACAATTCCTAACTCTCGGACACGCGAACGGAAGCGGCAAAAAAAACAAACACCATACCTATAATCAAACCAACTACTAACATAGCATCATAAAAATAACAGTGTTCAACACATCAAACAAACATCAAACATCCTACCCCCAAACCAACCCAACCAAGTACCAAAGTATTTAAAATTAGGGATACAGACCGAGTTAAAATTAAAAACAACATAAAAGAAAAATAAAAGATACTAGATAAAACACCACTGCTCTGCCTCCAATCACTCATCATCATCTGACTCCTCTGATCCCTGCTGGGAAACATGATACGGCTCAACCCCTGCCAAACCACTCGGTCCTGCCTGTGGCTGCCGAAAGAAAGGGGGAACCGCGAGATGCATACCCACCATCATGTATCTCATACCATTCTCTAACCTCTGCTGACCCTGCTCGTGCATCCGACGACTCTCCATCATCACCTGTCTAACACCTCCAAACTGAGTATCCACATAACCCCGCAAATCACCAAAACCGGTCTCCATCCGGTCATACAAAGAGTCCAAAGTAAGCAGGTTAGGACGTGGCGGTATAGGCGGAGGCTGAAAAGTATGTGGATCAATAACTGGCTCCTTGGGTGGAGACTGAGGCTGAGGAATCCGTTGTCTGGTCCTCTGCTGATAACGTGTAGATGTACCAGTCCCTGAAGCCGGTGTACTCTGTGACTGCTGAGTCGAATAATCCCACTCTGGTGGGTCAGAATAAGTCAGAATACTAGCAGCCTGAAGATCCTTCAATCTCATAAACCCCGGTGTCGGCCCCTCTCTCATCTTATCAAACCGGGTACCTGGCAAACACACCTAAACTCTCTGCCAACCATGTAATGTACGGGCCAAAATAAATTCTAGCCCCAGAACCACCTCTCCATGTTCTCCTCATCGACCAAGCAAAAATCATAGCAAGATTAGCGGGCCGCTCCTCAACCATGCACATCAAACAAAACAAACTCACTGATTGACCTTGTTATCACCTTGACCCCTTCCTACCAAAGTAGCTGCTAGAATTTTGTGTACAAACCTCAACACCGGGTCGGTGATATCACTAGCTACCATGTTATTTGAATAGGGCGCCCTTGAAATCGTACCCCAAAATCTCACCAACTCACTTGTACGAACACTATAGTCATGATCCTTTTTAAAAACCCCCTGAAGGCTTGTGATAAAGTCAAGTGACGTACTTCCTCTTCTGTGTAAAACTGCAATGCCACAGCAAACTGGGGAATGGTCATCTCGTAAGATTGGCGACCCAAAGCAAAGAACACCACATCTTTCTCAAAGAAGTTCCCTTGTTTGTAGTCGAATGTCGAATGAAACTCAAGGGTAATCTCCTTATATTGACGAGCATTACAATCCAAAACTCTCAGGAATCTCGGTCCCAAACAATTGCTCAACCCGGGCCCTTGCCCCTAAACGATCCAACAGCCCCAATCTATCCTCCTAAACTTCAACAAATCAACTTGAATCAAAGAACCCAATCTATCATACTCCCCGGAACCCAACTCGAATTGCAACAACGGGCTATCCACAATCCTTGTGCTTTGACCATGAGGGACTCCCGGGCCCCTGTAATCCACTTCCCTATAGTGGACATACTCTTCTTGTTGAACCGGTGCCTCCGGAACAGCTTGAGGACGAGCCGGTGGGCCTCTTTTCCTTCCCTTTTGCTTGACGAAGCCTTCACCTGACATCTGCAAAACAATTATATTCGAAAAACAAAGCAAAGCAGATCATTAGAAGTCACAAACTATTTTTTTGGATTTTTTTTATTTTTTTTATAAATATCAACCGTATAGCATTTCTTTCGCGGTTGATACCAACACTAGACAAATAAAAAAAACTTGGTTACCGTTTACAAAAGCATAAGTAATAAACAACCTCGCCCGAATGGAGATTAAGTACGGGCGAGGGGTTTTGTACCTGTACGTGCATATAAGCAAACCCATGACCGACTAACACTAAGACTACTAAACTCAAAATACATGACTCAATGTACACTACCCCCTCCCGGCACTTTAATTGCCTTCAATTAAAACTCAAGTGCCAAAATAAACGAACATTGAGTGCTAAAGTTAAAAGCTTGAACGCCATAAGCAGCGAACCGGGTCAAAAGTAAAGTTATAAACACAAATTTAGCTTAAAGAAATGACCAACCCGAATCCCCACACTCAATGTTACTACACCTCAAGCCTATGACAATCACAACATGTAAAGCAATCAACCCAAACCAACTGTTCCACAACCTGCATTATGCTAAACTACCCATACCGAACCACCCGCAACCTCAAACAAGCACTAAACATACCCAAACACAAGACTAGAACAAGACCCGACACTAAATCGAAACCTAAATGAACTAAAAACTGAAATAATCGACTCATAGTACAAAGATTTACAAGAAACATACCTTGGAGTTGAGTTAGAGAAGAGAAACTAAGAAAAATCCAGTTGTAACTTGAAACCCTCGTGAAAATCCCGTGTTTGTGGTGAATTGATGAAGTAGGATGGTTAAAATTGGTGGGATAATGTGTATAAACGTAATGGGGTTGCAGATTTGGTGAGTAAAGGGTGAATCTCGGTGGTTTATGGTGGTGAGAGGTGGTTGTCGGCGGTTTTGGGGAAGAAGAATAGAGCAAAAATGGGGAAATCTAGGGTTTTCACGAAGGGGGGGCTACAGATAAGGCTTCTCGTGGGCCGCAAGAAGAATAAAAGAAACCGCTCGCGCCTCGCCACCGCAAAAATGACATCAGAAAAGATTGGCCGTTTGCGGGCCGCGAGAAGAATAAAGAAACAGCTCGCGCCCCGCCAGAAGGCAAATTTCACAGAAAGTTTCGAAATTTTCACTAGTTCATGCCTTAGAAAAAATTTCAACACTTAACCAAACCCCCTATAACACAACCCAAAATTTTTCTAACTCTGGAACTTACCTAGACCCGTTTTTCTCCTCATTCCCTGCACATCCTTGGTATAGTATTCCTGCAAAATGACTCAAAGCACAAACAAAGACCCATAAACTACCCAAGAAAACTGTTAGCTATGAAAAATAAATATATACGACTCGTATACAAAAGGTACAAACGGTACACTTGGGTTCTCACCCAAAACACTAAGTGGTGGTATTCGGTGGAAGTTAGAGAGGAGTGTCCTCCCTCTCATTCCTATCAAGTGGTCCGCCAATGTAGTGCTTCAAACGATGGCCATTCACCTTCCAAATTCTTCCATCGGACTCGTCCACAATCTCAACCTCTCCATATGGAGACACATCATTCACTATGTAAGGACCCGACCACTTCGACTTTAACTTCCCTGCAAACAACTTCAACCTAGAATTGTAAAGTAGCACTCTATCACCCTTGCTAAACTCCTTAATCTGTCACACCCCAAGCCGCAGCGGAATAAAAGTCGGGGCATGATTGGGTTATCACCAAAGCTCATGATATTTACTAAAAAGTTTCATATTTATTAAATTCAAATTTCAAATTCAAATATCAAATAAACAAAGTTCATACACATACAAAAAAAAGACTCTAAATGTTTATTCCAACGTAATAGCTTGTTTATTCTTCTAGGCCATCCTAAGTGTTTCTTTCCTCGTCTGGATCACCTGTATCATGTGTAAAACAGGGGAGATTTTGGGTCAACAAAAGTTGGCGAGTGAACCTTGTTAAAACATTTTAAATAATTGCATGTTTTATTTATTAAAAAAAATTCGTGCATAAATCACATGTGAGCAAATATATAAATGTAAACAATTACAAACCACATTGAATGAATATATGACATGAATGATGATGTATTTGAGATCAAGGCTCAATCAAACGGAGCCGATCTAATGAGGCACCTGATGCTCAACCCGTATCCCACGAGGAACTGATGGGCCTAATGAAATGAGTGCACTGAAATGATAAATTTAATCCACATAATAATAATCACACAACAACCATTTCATATTTGATCACAAGATGATATAGGCACAAGTGTTTAAATAAAATAATGGAATTGTACGACACATGATACACCCCAAAACGTGATTAAAACGGAGAATTTGTAGAGATTCACTCACCGTGGGTGCGTTTTTCTAGATTGATGAAGAGTGCCCACGAATTGAGGATTTGATCGGCGAACGAATACTAACCTAAAATAATAATGCGATAAATCGATAAATATAAACGATTTAATATTTTGATTTAATACTTTTTGTTAGGTTTTTAGGTTATTTTTGATGGTATTTTGTTGAGGTTATATACCCTTTAAAATTATACATTTTATGTATTTTTAATTAGATTTTTAACCAAAGTATTAATATATATACAATAAATAAGATAAGATAAATAAATATAAAAAAATAATTGTCAGATCTGACGTCTGACCGGGTCGCATGATTTACTAAGCGTCGTGTGCGGGATTCGAACTTGAGACCTCTTGTTCGTGTGCACGCATCTCTTCCAACTAAGCTACGTGTCTAACCCGAAATAAACTCCATTTTTATTACTTATATATACAAACTAGGTTTAATTATATTTTGTTTTTATTTAAAAAGGTTTTATAATGGTCAAACCGGTTTCAATAACCCGAATCGAACTCGGTACCTGAGGTTTCGTGTGCACACAGCCCAACCAGTTGGGCTGTGTGTCTAACCCGTAGTATCCCGGAGTTACATTAGTTATATAAACTTACAGATAGGTGATCTAATTAGGTATAAAAAGTTTGGGTTTATATTTCAGAAAGTCGGTAACGTGTGTGATTCGAACCCGGTATCGATAGTATGAAATGCACACAGTCCACCACTGGACTGTGTGTCTAACCCGTTTAAAAGACCAAGTTTAATTATACATATATCCTTCATAACTTCATCTTCTTCATTTTACCCAGACATTTGAACTGACGATTTCCCTTGAACTGAATTGTTTAGATTGAACAGAATAGACATTACACAGAGTAAGGGTTAGATGAGCGTACCGAATTGAAAGAGTGTTACACTCCTCCGGTTGACCTTGGTGTTGATCGGATATTTCCGGTGATTAATTCCGGCCAAAAACAGAACAACTTTCCGATGAAGCAGAACGTTTGATCAGAGAGAATAGGAGCAGCAACTCGAAGGTAGTGAGCGAGTTCAATTGTGATGGCAATGCTAGTATTTATAGATTGAATGTTTCGGTTTTTCTTTTAATCCATGATTATTGAAATCATTGATTCCAGTCAGTTACCCTCAAAAAATTCGGGTTCCGCGCGTAACTTGCGATTTGGATTCGGTTACAATCAACAGAGGTCGCGCGGTATGATGATTGGAATAGCGGTTACCGATTTAATTGATGAACTTGCAGGTTTTCGCTCTTAAATCTACTATAAAACTTATTTATTTACAAATCAAGTCACTAAAGTGTGTGCAGAGTAGTGGTGTTTCGTGTGTGTGTGCAAGCGGGATACCCGGGTTCGAAACCCGGCTACTCCTTGCAAATGTTTGTTTTCTTTTTAGAGTTTATTATTATTATTATTATTATTATTATTATTATAGTTTTTAAATTCTACAATATTTATTAATTATGAAACATAAAAATATAACCGGCACTAATAGCATACGCAACGAACTTAAACTGAATATTTGATTGATAAACGAAGCGGGTTTTGAACCCGTTTTACATAAATGTTACATAATCTTCCTCAACTTACGATCGTGTAGGGCTTTGGTTTTCTCCTTAATGCTCCACGATCGAGCATAAGCCGCATCTCTAAGCTCCTCTAGCTCGTGAATTTGAAAGAAACGTTTCCTAGCGGCTTCGGTCATGTCGAGGTTAACGGTTTTCAAAGCCCAAAGGGCACGATGTTCTAATTCGATGGGGAGATGGCATGCTTTTCCGTAAACTATCATGAATGGAGTGGTACCTAAAGGTGTTTTGTAGGCGGTTCTAAACGCCCACAATGCATCGTCGAGCTTATCGGACCAATCCTTCCTATTCTTCCCCATGGTTTTCTATAAAATGCGTTTGACACCCCGATTTGCGTTCTCCACATGTCCACTCGTTTGTGGATGATAGGCGGTGGACAAACGATGAGTGACCCCGTAGCGTGCAAGCAACTTCTCCATCAATGCATTGCAAAAGTGAGGGGCACGGTCACTAATTAGGGCCTTGGGTGTACCAAATCGACAAAAAAGTTTCTTGAGGAAATTCAACACTACTCGGCTTCATTTATGGGAAGAGCTTGAGCCTCAACCCACTTTGACACATAGTCAATCGCCACGAGAATATACCGATTCCCTTTCGAGGTAGGGAACGGTCCCATGAAGTCTATTCCCCAAACATCAAATACTTCTACCACTTGGATTGGGTTTTGAGGCATCTCATCCTTGGCCGAAATGTTCCCGGTTCGTTGACAAGCATCACATGCTTTCACAAACCCCTCGGCATCACGAGGTACGGTGGGCCAATAAAAACCACAATCGAACACCTTTTGTGCGGTCGTATGAGCTCCATGGTGGCCTCTCGTTAGACCCTCATGCACATGTTTAAGGATGTTCATTCCCTCTTCTCTAGACACACAACGCCTAAGGATTCTATCTCCTCCTATCCTATAAAGGAAAGGGTCATCCCACAAATACTTCCTAGCCTCACTAAGAAATTTCCTACGTTGTTGTGTGTTTCATTCCTTTAACAATATTGCCACTAGATAAATAATTCGCTAAATCACAAAACCACGACAATCCTTCTTCCTCGTCATGAACGAACTCTATCGATTCGTGAGGGAATGTGTCCCCTATCTCCTCCTCACGAATCTCCTCTCTCTTGGGATCCTCTAGAGGTGAAAGGTGGTCGGCGGCCACGTTCTTAGCCCCGCTCTTATCTCTAATTTCGATATCGAATTCGGAAAGTAAAAGGATCCAACGGATAAGTCTAGGTTTCGCGTCTTTCTTTTGGAACAGAAAATGCAACGCTGAGTGATCGGTGAAGACTATGGTTTTAGAGAGAACGAGGTATGAGCGGAATTTGTCGAAAGCGAAAACCACGGCTAAGAGCTCCTGTTCCGTTGTGGTGTAATTCTCTTGAGCGTCATTCAATGTTTTACTCACGTAGTAGATTGGGTGGAAGTGCTTTTCCCTTCTTTGTCCTAAAACCGCTCCTACGGCATAGTCACTCGCATCGCACATGAGCTCAAACGGCAAGCTCCAGTCGGGCGAGATAAGAATGGGTGCACTAACAAGCTGCTCCTTCAAAAAGTTGAAGGCTTTGAGACACTCTTCGTCAAAGACGAACAGAACATCCTTCTCTAACAAGCGGGTCATGGGTCGTGTGATCTTAGAGAAATCCCTAATGAATCGTCTATAAAGCCCCGCATGACCTAAGAAACTACGGATCGACTTCACGCTCGTGGGTGGGGGCAACCTACTAATAGTATCAATCTTCGCCCTATCTACCTCTATACCATCCCTCGAAATCTTGTGACCTAAAACTATCCCCTCGGTCACCATGAAGTGACACTTTTCCCAATTAAGCATCAACTTCGTTTCAACACACCTCTTCAACATCCTCTCGAGGTTCACTAAACACTGCTCGAACGAATCGCCGTACACTGAAAAATCGTCCATGAAAACTTCCATGGAACTCTCTATCATATCCTGAAAAATGGCGACCATGCATCGCTGAAAGGTAGCTAGAGGGTTACACAGCGCAAATGGCATGTGTCGGTACGCGAAAGTGCCATTGGGGCATGTGAATGTGGTCTTATCCTGATCCTCTGGTGCGATAGGGATCTGAAAATAACCAGAAAAACCGTCGAGAAAACAGTAAAACTGCTGACCCGCGAGACGCTCCAACATCTGATCGATAAAGGGCAATGGGAAGTGGTCTTTTCGGGTGGCATCGTTCAATTTGATATAATCGATACATACGCGCCAACCCGTGACCGGGCGAGAAGGGATAAGCTTATTCTTCTAATTCATGACAACGGTCATCCCTCCCTTCTTAAGGACAACCTGAGTGGGACTCGCCCATGGCGAATCGGAAATAGGATAAATCATCCCGACATCTAAGAGTTTCATCACCTCCTTCTTCACCACATCTTGCATGTTAGGATTGAGGCGTCGCTGAGGTTGCACTACCGGTTTAAAATTGTCCTCCATGAGAATCCGGTGGGTGCAATAAGAAGGGCTTATACCCTTAATGTCGGACAACCTCCATGTAATGGCCTCTTTGTTGGCCCTCAAAAAATCTAACAACTTCAACTTCTCACAATCCCCTAATTTCGATGATATGATAACGGGTAGCTCGGATCCCTCTCCTAAATAGGCATACTCTAGGTGAGACGGAAGGACCTTAAGCTCTAAGGGTGGTGGTTGGGTGGTGTTATCACTAACCTCTAATACTTCGGAAATTATAGAAATCCCCTCATCTCCTATTTCCTCTACCTCTAACACTTTCTCCTCGACTACCTCTCATCCTACCAAGTCCGCACCACTAATGAACTCTAGACAATGGTCTACACACGAGATGAACGAATTCAAGAAATAGACGGAATGACATGGACCACTATAATCATCGGAACCACTCGGGTGGCTCATGGAACGATCAATCTCGAAAGTAACTCTCTCCTCACCAACTCTAAGAGTAATTTGCCCATCATAGACATCTAGGAGAGCTTTGGCGGTATGCAAGAAAGGACAACCTAAGATGATAGGAACTCGCTCATCAGCTTCCATATCAAGAATAACGAAATCGGCGGGAAAAATGAATTTATCGATCTTGACTAGCAGATTCTCGACAACACCCCTTGGGTACTTCACGGACTGATCGGCTAAGGATAATGTCATACGGGTAGGTGAAAGTTCGCCTAAGTCTAGCTTCTCGTAAAGAGAAAAGGGCATCAAGTTGATGCTAGCACCTAGGTCGGCTAAGGCTCGTGTCTTGTTGTTACTACCGAATAGACATGGGATGGTAAAGATACCGGGATTGCTGAGCTTCTCGGGAAGCTTGTTCAAAACGACGGCGGAACACCCTCCATTCAACGGGACATTCGACAACTCCCCTAATTTCTCCCTATTTCTAAGAAGGTCCTTTAAGAACTTTGCGTACTTAGGCATGGACAAGAGTGCCTTTATGAAGGGTAGATTGATCTTCAACTGCTTGAAGATATCTAGGAAGTGCCCGTATTCCTTAGAGTACTTTTGATTCCTAAGACGTGATGGAAACGAGACACGTGAGTGATCTACGAGTGGAGAGGGCCTAACATCAACGGGTGGTCTCTTTACTCTCTTCTTGTAACATCCGTCAAAAACGGATTTACCAAACCCGCTCCGTTTATCAACCGAACAGTCAGTTAAAATTTTCGTTGCGAATTAAATGCCCAAAATAATTTTAAACGATACATAATCAATTATTATACGGGGATATATAATTAGTTTTCGAAAAACTGTTAAAAATCGCAAAATAAAAATGTTTTGTTTCTGCCGGGTTTCGAACCCGGGTCTGTACCGGTTCAACAAACAACTTATCACCCAGCCGATCAACCACTGCGCCACTTTGATTTTCTGATATTATAAGGAATCAATTAATTCAAATAATAAAGTGCAGAAGTCAAAATTCAGTCAATTTGCGCCCAAATAGCAGTCGTCGGAAATCCCGACGACTTCGCCGATAATTTACGTTTCCGCTCAAGTTAACCGAAGAATTAACTCCCACGACAGTTATAACCGACGTCTGAACCCGCGACATCAGTCGTAACCGCCGCAGAACGGCTGACTTCGAATTGAGACCAAATTCAGACCCCATACATCTCGATACTACCTTATAAATTCACCCACAACTCACCAGAAACCTTTCACTCTCAAATCGCACCCTTTCTCGGCGAAAACTCACTCGCCGGAAATATTTTGTACGTCGCCGGAAAACCTAGTCCTTAATCTCTGAGCTTTACTGAACCCCCTAAACTTATACCGAAGTCACCCACACCTTTTGTAAGCTTTCTGAAGATTCTCTGCTGCAAGACGCTCGTCGCCGGAAGAGATTGCTGTCGCCGGAGTTCTGCCGGAAAACAGAGGAAAGCCAGTCGGTACTTTTCACGCCTAATTTCCTTTCTTTTTACTGTTATCTCACCTGTAATTAATCATAAAACGCTAAAGAAACCTGAATCAACACTTCGAACCAGTCAGTCGTCACTTCTGGTTATAACACAACGAAGAAGATGAAGTTCGGTAAACATATAAGTATAATTAAAATCAAGTTATTTACCGGGTTAGACACACAGTCCAGCGGTGGACTGTGTGCACATTAAACGCAAAGGTCTCGAGTTCGAATATTGTTTCCACACACGCTGCCTTAATAAAAATTCTTTTTTGTTAACTGAACCGGATTGATTTTATGTATATGTTAAGTATATTAATAACCGGAATAATAACCAAGTTAGACACACAGTCCAGCGGTGGACTGTGTGTATGTTTAATCAAAGCACACGAGTTCGAGTCCGGTCTTCTGCATCGACCCGGACCATTATTCTACCTTTTTAAATAAGTCAGAAATGAAAACAAATAGTTTGTATTTAAGTATAATAAAAATTGGATTATATAACATGTTAAACACACAGTCCAGCGGTGGACTGTGTGTTACACAACCCACAGGTCCCGGGTTCGAGACCTGTGGAGCGCACCGGTTCTCTGGATTAAAAATCGTTTTTAAAATAAAGGATTTCTGTTTAAATCTAATTAATATATATATAATTAAAATCAGATATATGACGGGTTAGACACGTAGCTCAGTTGGTAGAGCTGCGTGCACGCGTACGGGAGGTCTCGGGTTCGAGCCTCACCCAGCGCACTTATATACACGATTCGAACCGGTCAACGGTCAAGTCAACGGTCAACGGTCAAGTCAACGGTCAGAAAAAAATCAAAATTTTTTATTATTTTATTTAATTATTTTAATTAAAAATCAATTAAAAATACTTAAAAATAACATTTTTAAGGTTAGAAAATAGCCTTAAACTCACAAAAATACACCCAACAATCCTACTAAAATAGATTAATAAAATCCGTTTACTTACCAAAACATAATGCGATTTATCTAGGTTAATCTCACTCGTGGTTAAAACCACTTCGCGTGCATTCAACATCATCAACCGAACGCACCCACTGTGAGTGAATCTTACAACTCCCCCTTTTAAATTACACGTTTTGGGGTGTGTCATGTGTTATAAAAATAATTAACTTGTTTATTTAAACTTGTGCCATACCACATCATGATCTAAACTTAGATTGTTTATATTGTTGTGATTACTTATTTCCTTTTGTCAAATTATATGAAACTCATTCATTAAGCCCATCAGTTCCTCGTGGGAGACGAGTTGAACAACGCGTGCCTCAAATCAAATTCATTATTGTTCATGTGTGTATCATTGAGTTTATATTGTTTGTAGTTGTGTCATTCATATTATCATGTTTATGCAATTCATTCATTAGGCCCCTCAGTTCCTCGTGAGAGACGAGTTGAGCACCGCGTGCCTCTAAATGTTCCATTATTGTTCATGTGTGTTTTATTTAATATCTTATGATTGTTGAATAAGTTTACATCTATTTTTACTCATGTTTGGTTGTGCACATATTTCATAATCAATTTAAATAAACTTGTTCAAACGTTTTCCATATGATTCACTCGCCAACATTATGTTGATCCAAAACCTTTTTACACATGATACAGGTGAACAGGTCGAAGCAAAGAAAACCTAGGAAATGCCTTAGAAGAGAACAAAGAAGCTTAGATTGATAGTTAGAATATGTTGTAACAATTATTGTAAATTTCCATTAAATTGTATTTAATGAATATGAAACGCATAATAAATGTCATGAGCTTTGATGATAACCCAATCATGCCCCGATCACCTTTTCCGCTGCGGGTCGGGGTGTGACAGATTGGTATCAGAGCCATGACTATAGGGATATAGGATAGGTTATTAGACCCTTAGAGCCTATACTATAGTCTGCCTAAATTTTAATTGATTAGGTGGTTACATACAAACTTGTGATATTTATTTGTTTACAGTCAAACATACATGCTTATATACATATTCATTATACATATATACATATTCATTATACATATATCGATGTTCATGTATTCAATTTATTTTCATACTCTCATTATCCAAAGATTTTGTTGCAATTTTCAAATCTCATCAAAGTAAGTTCTGCGACGGGCATGTAGTAACTGGAAGGGTACAAGTAGCGGTAGTCGGAACGTCCTGTCTAGGTTGGCATTCGTATAAATCCAATATAACGGACCAGTTTGCCTACCTGGGGACCAACGATGAGAGTACGAAGGACCTATTAGGCCAAAGCATGCCACACCAAACGTCGTTCGAACTAACCTACTTTGAGGTGTCACCGTGTCTACACCTGGACACATTCCGAATATCACACGTTGTATACATATTTCTCGATTTTCTCCGGGTTTTTGTGTATGCAACCTGGCAAACCCGTGCGAACCATATGAAAAAACCGGTATTCATGGGGGCCCACATGATTACACAGGTAAAGTATGGCGGCATGTAGGGCCTAACGGCGAGCAAAACCCAAGACATCCTATGGATGTAGTAGATTTATTTTTTTTTATAATTATTTTATGAATGTTCATTCCTAATGCGACCCATGAACCCAAAAACATCCAACTCATACTCTTGTCATGTATCCCTTGTAGATGTCTTCTAACCCCGCCCGTAGGAAGACGAGAGCAAGAAAAGCCCGCGAACGCATGGCTGCCTTAATCGCTCAACAAATGGCTGCCGTAATACCCAACATTGTAATCCAAGTACATCAAGCACTTACCGCTAATCCTGTCAATCAAGAAAACCAAAACATTGTCAACTCTTCCTCAAATACCACTAAATGCACCTACAAGCATTTCAAATCATGCGACCCTCCGAAATACAAAGGGACTGAAGGCGTCACCGCTCTCCTCCATTGGTTTGAAGAAATGGAGAACACTTTTCTAAATTGCGATTGCCCTGACGATCGCAAAGTGCGATATGCTACCGGTCGATTATATGGAATAGCACTTACTTGGTGGAATACAGAGAAGGCCAAACGAGGCGTCGACGATGCTATGACCTTAACTTGGAACGAATTGAAGGAAATCATGACCAGACGATTTTGCCCAAGGAGTGAAATCAAGAAATTAGAAGATGAATTTTATTTGTTGAAGCAAAAGGAAGGAGACCACACCACCTACAATAAAAGATTCCTCGAGTTACATCAAATGGTTCCCAACATGTTCACTCCCCTCTACCGTTTGATCGAGCACTACATTCGTGGTCTTCCGTCAAAGATTCAAGACCCTGTAATAAGTACCAAGCCTGCAACTTTGGAAGCAGCAATGGAGCTAGCAATAGAGCTTACCGAGAATCGAATCCGAAACAAAGACTTCAAGGAGGAGAAGAAGAAGGATAAAGAATCGACTGAAACCTCCGACTACACCCAAACCGAATCCCCTTCTCAACCCAATCCTAAGAGAAGAAGAGACGGGCAACTTTTCGCTGCTACCCAACGAAATCAACCAGTTTTACACGCCATAACCCCTCCAAGCTATCCCAATCACTCAAGTGGCACCCAACTCAACTTACCCAAATAAGAAACCATATCTTGGACCTCACCCTCGATGCAACAACTGTTTTTATCACCATCCCTATACCCTACCTTGTCGTCTATGTGCAACTTGTGGACGCTATGGTCATTTGAGCAAGGTTTGTCGCACCTTCCAAAACCAAACCTTTTCCCCTACTCAAAACATGGCCCAAACTTATCATCAACCCCAAAACCCCGTGTTCCCATATGCTCGAGCTTGTTTCAATTGTGGCGACCCTACCCACTTTAGAAACACATGCCCTCAATTGGTTAACGTCATCAACACTCAAGCCCAATCAAACCCAGTTAACCAAGTAAACCAAGAAAACCCAACCACTATGCCACCAGCAAGAGGAAGAGTCTTCAACATCAATGCCAATCCGGTCGAAGATAATGACGGCCCAAGTGAAGATACTCAACTAGTCCTCTTCGCCGAAGATCCAGATTCAACTCCTATCGTTTAGTTTTATGTTTTTCTTTATCACATAGAACCAAACATAACTTAAGGATAAAGCCAATGAAACTTTGACGAGAATACGGTGGATACGCCGCTGGTACTTCCTATATATAAGTATTCTTGTCAAAGGATCAGAAGCATTATCTGGCGGTTATGAGAGGTTCCATGTGTAGACTGTTAGAATAATTATTGTTTATTATTTTCAGTATATGCATTTGCCGAGGCCGCAGCCCCCCCATTTATGAGGTTGAGCTTGATCCCCATTTTATTATGCGGTTGATCAGTGGCGTGCCCGCACGATCGGCTCCGTTTGATTGAGCCTTGATCGGTCATTTCATTTTACATTTCAATACATGCAATACGATCGGCTCCGTTTGATTGAGCCTTGATCGCACAGTTCAATTTACATTTCCAGTTCATGCAATACGTTCGGCTCCGTTTGATTGAGCCTTGAGCGCACAGACAATTTCATTATCAGTATCTTGTGGTTGTGATGTTTGTAGTAGAGTCGCATAGAACTAATCATAACTTGCGGATAAAGTCAATGAGAATTTGACAAGAATATGGTGGATACGCCGCTGGTACTTCCTATATATAAGTATTCTTGTCAAATGATCGGAGGCATTATCAGGCGGTTATGAGAGGTTCCATGCATAGGCTGTTCGTGTGATTGTTGTTTAGATTAAGTTGTTCATTTTCAGTACATGCAATACGTTCGGCTCCGTTTGATTGAGCCTTGAGCGCACATACAATTTCATTTTCAGTACATGCAATACGTTCGGCTCCGTTTGATTGAGCCTTGAGCGCACAGACAATTTCATTATCAGTATCTTGTGGTTGTTGTGTTTATTGTAGAGTCGCATAGAACTAATCATAACTTGCGGATAAAGTCAATGTGAATTTGACAAGAATATGGTGGATACGCCGCTGGTACTTCCTATATATAAGTATTCTTGTCAAATGATCGGAGGCATTATCAGGCGGTTATGAGAGGTTCCATGCATAGGCTGTTGGTGTGATTAAGTTATTCATTTTCAGTACATGCAATACGCTCGGCTCCGTTTGATTGAGCCTTGAGCACACAGACAATTTCATTTTCAGTACATACAATACGATCGGCTCCGTTTGATTGAGCCTTGATCGCACAGATATATTTCATTTCAGTATTTTATGTTTGTTGTATTGGTTGTAGAGTTATATAGGACTAATCATAATTCACTGATAAAACCAATGAAAATTTGACAAGAATATGGTGGATACGCCGCTGGTACTTCCTATATATAAGTATTCTTGTCAAAGGATCAGAGGCATTGTCGGACGGTTATGAGAAGTTCTATGTAGGATTTATTAGTTTCTTGGTAACTAATCATAACTTGTGGATAAAATTAATGAAAATTTGGCAAGAATATGGTGGATACGCCGATGGTACTTCCTATATATAAGTATTCTTGCCAAAGGATCAGAGGCATTATCAAGCGGTTATGAGAAGTTCCATGTAGGATTTAGTATTGCCTTGGTTGGAATTCGTGTTACATTTATATCATCTTGCTATTTAAAGAGATTGGATTGTGTTCCATTTCTACATAAACTAACCTCTCCATCATAACAAACGAGAGAGGAACTTCCACCATTCAAACATATATGCTATCAGAATGTGGATTCAAATATTAGCTGTTGTGCTTATTTATGTTCAAATATTAGCTGTTGTGTTTAATTATGTTCAAATATCAGCTGTTGTGTTTTATTTATGTTTCCATGTAGGTTGTAGTGTTAGAAGTTTTGCCTTAGGATATAACCATACTTTTCCAAACGTACCTAAACTCTTATGCATGACATCATTTTTAGCGAATCATTCCTGCTTATCAATACTTTTACAGTAGGCAACAAAAAGCGATTCCTGTAATAGGGTACTTAACCCTTACAAGGAACGTTACCGCCTCGAACAAAAACTTAAACCCTTATTTCTTCTAAGCATGTAACTGTCAAACTAAACACCATCATTCTTTTAGTCAAATACATCACTATTTAATTTTCGGGACGAAATTTCTAAAAAGCAGGGGATACTGTAACATCCGTCAAAAACGGATTTACCAAACCCGCTCCGTTTATCAACCGAACAGTCAGTTAAAATTTTCGTTGCGAATTAAATGCCCAAAATAATTTTAAACGATACATAATCAATTATTATACGGGAATATATAATTAGTTTTTGAAAAACTGTTAAAAATCGCAAAATAAAAATGTTTTGTTTCTGCCGGGTTTCGAACCCGGGTCTGTACCGGTTCAACAAACAACTTATCACCCAGCCGATCAACCACTGCGCCACTTTGATTTGCTGATATTATAAGGAATCAATTAATTCAAATAATAAAGTGCTGAAGTCAAAATTCAGTCAATTTGCGCCCAAATAGCAGTCGTCGGAAATCCCGACGACTTCGCCGATAATTTACGTTTCCGCTCAAGTTAACCGAAGAATTAACTCCCACGACGGTTATAACCGACGTCTGAACCCGCGACATCAGTCGTAACCGCTGGAGAACGGCTGACTTCGAATTGAGACCAAATTCAGACCCCATACATCTCGATACTACCTTATAAATTCACCCACAACTCACCAGAAACCTTTCACTCTCAAATCGCACCCTTTCTCGGCGAAAAATCACTCGCCGGAAATATTCTGTACGTCGCCGGAAAACCGAGTCCTTAATCTCTGAGCTTTACTGAACCCCCTAAACTTATACCGAAGTCACCCACACCTTTTGTAAGCTTTCTGAAGATTCTCTGCTGCAAGACGCTCGTCGCCGGAAGAGATTGCTGTCACCGGAGTTCTGCCGGAAAACAGAGGAAAGCCAGTCGGTACTATTCACGCCTAATTTCCTTTCTTTTTACTGTTATCTCACCTGTAATTAATCATAAAACGCTAAAGAAACCTGAATCAACACTTCGAACCAGTCAGTCGTCACTTCTGGTTATAACACAACGAAGAAGATGAAGTTCGGTAAACATATAAGTATAATTAAAATCAAGTTATTTACCGGGTTAGACACACAGTCCAGCGGTGGACTGTGTGCACATTAAACGCAAAGGTCTCGAGTTCGAATATTGTTTCCACACACGCTGCCTTAATAAAAATTCTTTTTTTGTTAACTGAACCGGATTGATTTTATGTATATGTTAAGTATATTAATAACCGGAATAATAACCAAGTTAGACACACAGTCCAGCGGTGGACTGTGTGTATGTTTAATCAAAGCACACGAGTTCGAGTCCGGTCTTCTGCATCGACCCGGACCATTATTCTACCTTTTTAAATAAGTCAGAAATGAAAACAAATAGTTTGTATTTAAGTATAATAAAAATTGGATTATATAACATGTTAAACACACAGTCCAGCGGTGGACTGTGTGTTACACAACCCACAGGTCCCGGGTTCGAGACCTGTGGAGCGCACCGGTTCTCTGGATTAAAAATCGTTTTTAAAATAAAGGATTTCTGTTTAAATCTAATTAATATATATATAATTAAAATCAGATATATGACGGGTTAGACACGTAGCTCAGTTGGTAGAGCTGCGTGCACGCGTACGGGAGGTCTCGGGTTCGAGCCTCACCCAGCGCACTTATATACACGATTCGAACCGGTCAACGGTCAAGTCAACGGTCAACGGTCAAGTCAACGGTCAGAAAAAAATCAAAATTTTTTATTATTTTATTTAATTATTTTAATTAAAAATCAATTAAAAATACTTAAAAATAACATTTTTAAGGTTAGAAAATAGCCTTAAACTCACAAAAATACACCCAACAATCCTACTAAAATAGATTAATAAAATCCGTTTACTTACCAAAACATAATGCGATTTATCTAGGTTAATCTCACTCGTGGTTAAAACCACTTCGCGTGCATTCAACATCATCAACCGAACGCACCCACTGTGAGTGAATCTTACAACTCCCCCTTTTAAATTACACGTTTTGGGGTGTGTCATGTGTTATAAAAATAATTAACTTGTTTATTTAAACTTGTGCCATACCACATCATGATCTAAACTTAGATTGTTTATATTGTTGTGATTACTTATTTCCTTTTGTCAAATTATATGAAACTCATTCATTAAGCCCATCAGTTCCTCGTGGGAGACGAGTTGAACAACGCGTGCCTCAAATCAAATTCATTATTGTTCATGTGTGTATCATTGAGTTTATATTGTTTGTAGTTGTGTCATTCATATTATCATGTTTATGCAATTCATTAATTAGGCCCCTCAGTTCCTCGTGAGAGACGAGTTGAGCACCGCGTGCCTCTAAATGTTCCATTATTGTTCATGTGTGTTTTATTTAATATCTTATGATTGTTGAATAAGTTTACATCTATTTTTACTCATGTTTGGTTGTGCACATATTTCATAATCAATTTAAATAAACTTGTTCAAACGTTTTCCATAGGATTCACTCGCCAACATTATGTTGATCCAAAACCTTTTTACACATGATACAGGTGAACAGGTCGAAGCAAAGAAAACCTAGGAAATGCCTTAGAAGAGAACAAAGAAGCTTAGATTGATAGTTAGAATACGTTGTAACAATTATTGTAAATTTCCATTAAATTGTATTTAATGAATATGAAACGCATAATAAATGTCATGAGCTTTGATGATAACCCAATCATGCCCCGGTCACCTTTTCCGCTGCGGGTCGGGGTGTGACACTTCTCTCCTACAGGCTCACCGGGTGGTGCGGTACTTGCTGGGACTAGCCTAGATTGCACTTTGCCTGGCGCCTCCATCTCAATCTCCTCATCCACTATCTCCTCATCCTCACTCTCAACTCTCTCCTCTACTCTCGGATTCCCTATGGTCTTGCCACTACGGGTGGTAATGGCCTTGGCTTGGGCATTAGGGTTCTGTTGGATCGTACCCGAGAACTGACCGGGTGATCTCTCGTCGAGTTTCCTAGACATATCACCCATGACCCTTTCAATGTTGTGGAGTGAAGATTGGTGGTTCTTAAGCAAAAGGTCATGTTCGGAGAGGACCTTTTGGGTGGCTTGATCTTTGACGAGTATTTGACTCATCATGTCTTCTAAACGCTGAAGATGACCCCCTACATAACTATTTGACCCCTGATTTGGTTGAACATGACTATTCGAACCCTTACCCCCAGTCTGACTACTGAACCCCTTATTGAACTGCCCATTTGACCCCCCACCAAAGAATGAACCTTGCCCCCTGTTGGGATTTTGAGCTACTTGGAAACCAGGGGGTTACCGATGGAACGAAAGTTATTATTATTATAGAAATTATTATCATTACGCCACCCCGAGTTAAAATTGCTACCAAAACCACTACCCTGACCTCTACCTAGATCTCCTCCTACGAAATCGACCTGTTCCTCACCGATCAACAATGGGCATGCACTGGTATCATGACCCCCTCAACAATACTCACACTTATCAACTTTTTCCTTGATCTCTTTAAGCTGTTGAGTGAGGTTTTCTTACACAACGGCTACACAAGGATCCAGGTTGACCTGGTTCACCCCTCGAGTGGGTGCACTAGTAGTGGTATTGGAATTACCACTTGAATACCGTCGGTCAGATTGCGACTGAGCTTGAGATTGGGCAAAGCTTTCGAAACGCTTTAAACACTCGGATACAGTAAGTATTCCCATCATGTGACCTCCCGCATTAGTGTCAAAACGATCACGAGTCTCTTGGGTGAGACCGTTGTAGAATTTCTCACAAAGAGCCCAATCAGAGAGACCGTGTTGAGAGCAACGAGCAACTAAGTTTTGAAAACGCTCCCAAGCAAGGTAATAGGGCTCGTCGGGCTCCATGCGGAATGAGTGAATTTGATCGCGAAGACGAGAAGCTTTAGCGGGCGGGAAATACTTATTCAGAAAGACTTGAGGAAGGGCCGCCCAAGTAGTGAAGGTACCGGTTGGCTGAGAGTCCAACCATGTAGCTGCACGGCCCCCGAGTGAAAATGGGAAAAGCTGAAGATAGGTGGCATCTTCGGCTGCCCCATGGAGGCTAAAGGTGGCGAGCATGCGAGAGAAACAATTTATATGAGCGGGTGCATCCTCGTCATCGCGACCATGGAATTGAATGGTATTGGTGATGGTTGTCATGGCATATGAGGGAATTTGCCATGAGTTTTGGTTCACGATGGGTGGGACAGTGATGGGTGAAGCGAGACCAGTGAAACCTTGGGTGGTTTGTTGGTGGACGGTTTGTCTACGGTCGGCCATTTAGAGGATGGGTGGGCTTTGGGGATGGGAAGGTGGTGGGGAATTATGGGGTGAAGACTTCGGTGTGAAGTCAAAGTTTGGTAGTTTAGATTGGAGGGTAGAGTCAGAATGGGTGGAAGATGAAGGAAGTGGTGTACTTACTTGGAGAGATGAAGACGAGACGGTTGACTTGTCTGTAGGTGGCTTCGGTGGAGGTCCCTGCGAGCGCAGATGTGGCATCCACTGCAAACTAAGAGAACCTACAACGAGAAAACAGACAATAGTTACTAAGACTCAAATAAAACTAAAGAGAAAACAAAGACTCAAAACGAAATAAAACACGTAGCATGTATGTGTCAAGAAAGTCTATCAAAGCTAATAACGCAATTGCCAAGAGTCCCCGGCAACGGTGCCAAAAACTTGATGTGTCCTGAACAGACTGTAAAAAATCAACTAACTAAGACACTCTAGACTCAACACTAGAAAGCTTTATATTCTAGACTCGACTTAAACCTAAACCACACAATCGGCAAGTGTACCGATCAATGTAGTATAACCTAAGTAAGTCCGGATATCGAACCCACGGGGCTCTATGAATTACGCTACTAGATTCTGAAAGACTAAGACAGACGCGACTAAAACTGTTTTGATTGTTTTTTTTTTTTTTTGGGGGGGGGGTTACAGAAAATCTACGGAAATCTATATTGAAACTAATTAAAAAACTAAATTAACTAACACGAACGAATGATGGAAGTTGTTCTCAAGCGGTGATGAAGACTACCTAGACTAGAATCCTGGATTGATTTTAAGCATTTACCGATTAAGTTAATTACTCGTTTTCTGGAACCAGGATCTTATGACACTAAACATATTAAATACCAGCTAAGCCCCTCAACCCTTCTCGAGGTGAAACTTATGGCGTTACCTAGGCCGTTAATCCTACCCATTGATTAGACGTCTTTCCAGTTGTCTAATATTGTGTGAGTACCCTAATGACGACCTACTCTTTTTCAATTATAGATCTAGGGTAGTTTGAGTATCTAAACTTGACTTGATAGACTAATAAAACCGACGGGTCAACAAAGGCATGGAGTTTTTCCAAAGACCGACAATAGCAATTCGCCGGGTAAGACCTATCAATAGCCCCTCACTTTCCAGGTATTAGGACTAGTAGAACACTAAAATCTAGCAACCTGTTAACAATCACTTCTAAGGTTTACTGGGCCCTTCAACCTTAAAGACTATGAACTTATTCTATGATATAGACACTCACCAAAGTTCACAACCTAATACGACTCCATTTCGTGGTATAGACAGTCACCAAGAATCGTATGAAGTAATAGAAAGCAGAAAACCAAATCAAAGCATGCACACACACCAAGCCAGATAAACAAACTGCTTACAGAGCAAATTAATCCATAACAAACATGTAATTAACGAAAAAGGTATAAACTTTATATCAATCCATTCATCAAAGTCTAGGTAGTTAATGCGTTTAGCCTAGCATAGTCAATAGCGAAAACAAAACAAGAGTAATAAAACTAGAATTCATTATTACAAGTTCAGAAAAAGAAAAACAAGACAAGCAAGGATCGTGTAAACCCGAGAAAGTCTCGAATCATCAATCTTCATTTGATCCAATGATTCCAGAGCTTTCAAAACCTTCAAACTTGGCTAATACAACTCCAAAACAGCTGCAAGAAATCCCATAATTCGTAACTAGGGTTTCCTTATGATAAAATTCATTAAATACCCCCAAATCTCAGCTCAAATCCGACCCATCTGCAGATACCACCCTCTCGCGGGGCGCGAGATGGTTTTGGCAATCAGGTCGCGGCCCGCGACCGTGTTTATGATGTCAGCAACAAATAGGCTTCTCGCCGGGCGCGAGAAGCAATGATCTAACTATTCGCGGCCCGCCGGGAGGCATTTTTCTCAGAATTTAACTTGTTTCAGCTCCTAAGCTCTCCAATTCGTTCCAGGACTTTACCAATTCGTATTTCTACTCAATATTCACGCTTTTCAGCTACTTTAAGCTCATACGACCTGCAAAACGCAATTGGATCAAAAGACTAGCTATTCTACAGAAAACGAAACTAAAACTAATAAAGATTGTACAAACTAGACACGAATAAACGATGTATTTTACAATACATCACATCCTATGGACAAGTGACGAAAATCAAGAAGAATGTGGTCGAACCAAAACTTTTTTATTAGTTAGACGTTAGGCTGCACGGGATGGGGCTCGGCGTGGGCTCGGCTAGCTTCGTGCCGACCTCAACACCATTTCGCCCCCCCCCCCCTCAGCGTCGTCATGCCTGGCATCCCAAGCCGTTGGTGCCGCACAAAAAATGACAAAAAACTATCCGTTGCATTATCCATTTCCATGTAGATGAAGTTCAAATAAAAAAAAATTTGGTGTGGTAGGCTCATCATCCATTTCCATGGTTTATACCTTGGAGGGGCATCATCCAATGTGTATGACGTGGCGTCCACTTAGAGGATCATCCTCCAAGGTAGGCTCATCACCACACCCACCAGCCTTATAAGATTCTTTTTCCTACCAAATGTAACTGAATTTTCCAAATGATGTTTTTCTTAGGAAAAAGTTAGAAAAAAAAATATTGGACCAAATCATGTTTTTCTTAGGAAAAAGTTAAAAAAAATATTGGAATTTAATAATCTCAACTATTCGTCGTTGGCTGCCAACAGTTCTAACTTCAAAAATAACTACGGACAGTCCAACTATTAACATACTAAAAGAACCGTAACGTCGTTAGTCTCTGGTCTTCGGAAAAATGTTCTTGGCAAGGAAAAGGTTTTTTGACCGGAAAACTCAACATTTTCGTTCCAAACCTCTTTGTAACTTTATTACGGACTTTTAAGAACCTCTTTCTAGTAAAAGCCCCAATTATTGAGGTCACTGAAAAACTCCTTTTTCGCAGGAAAGCATTTTTTGGTCGGAAAACTCAACATTTTCGTCCAGAACCTCTTTGTAACCTCAGATCGAACCTTTAGGAACTTTTTTCTGGCCAGAAACGTTTTTCGGCGACTGAAGACTAACGACGTAAGGGTTTTGTTCGTCAGGGTTCATCGGAAGCCAACATGTTAATAGTTAGGACTACCAATGGTTATTTTTGAAGTTGAGACTGTTAGCGGCCTACGACGAATAGTTAAGATTATTAAAATCCAATATTCCTAGATAAAAATGTTTGATATATATATGCAAACCCAACAAATTCTTAGGTTGACTAGTTAGTAGACCCTTTTGACCCCACCCCTGGTCCCCCGACCCTAAATGACGACATTACAACATATTACAACCTTTTGACGTTGGAATAGTAACCGCCATCGCAAAATTTGACACACAAACTCGTCTCGCTTTTGTAATAAAGTCATCACGGGCTATATTATCTCCTTGTGATTCTATTTTTTGTTCCAAGCTCGATTAGATAACGGAGACCTAGCACTATAATGTGAGTTCTATTGTAACTTAAAACAATAATAAATAAATACTAAATAAAATGCATCAATAAATCAATAGAAAGTAGTGATGATATTCATGAATATAAACATACCAAGTGATTCAAAAGGAGAATCAAGATGTGCATCACAATCTTGAACCCGGGCTTTGACCATCACCTTAGGATACACTTTTATTTTTGGAAAATAACAAACAAAAGCACAAGTTTTAGTTAATGTTTTACCTTCAAATATAATTTCTCGACTTTCTAACTAGGCCTGTAAACGAAACGAATACTAACATATAATAATAAAAAATGTGTTCGATTTTGTTCATAAAGAAAACCGGCATATTCATGTTCGTTTGTGTTCATTTAAAACCTAAACGAACAGTTCACGAACATAAACAAACTTAAGCGAACATAATTTATCAAATAGAAAATGGCCGACCATGTTCGTGTTCCTATATTTTATGTAAGTGATTAATTAATTACGATAAGTTCTTTGGGAAACACATTTTTATTACTTGAAAACCCAATGATCAATTAGTTATATGTATCTAAGTATTGAGAAAACCTCTTTTATGTTTATATTTGTACAAATACCACTTCATATGTATTTTTCTTTAAATATAAATAAACGAACAAACATAACAAACATAAATGAACGAACAACTCGTGTGTTCATGTTCGTTCATTTAATTAAACGAACAATTAAATTTGTTCATATTCGTTCGTTTATTAAATAAACGAACTTCCCGGCAAACAATGTTCACGAACAGTTCATGAACGTTCAGATCGTTTACAGACATATTTATAACGAGTTAAAACAATAAAAAAAATGTCACAACACGGTTCATGTATCTAATATAACCCGGATTATAGTAACTAGTAAGAGACACGTATCATTGTTTAAATAATGACGTAGACACTTACTTGATGACAACTTCTTTTCTTCAAATTTCAAAGACAAGGAAGATGGAAGCAAGTTCTTTTGGACAAACTATATAGGAAAGTCATTGTGATGGGATTCTATCTAATTTCAAAGAAAAGATGTTATGATTTGAGGTTTATATGGTCATTGCTTGACTTAGAAGCCAAGAAGAACTGATTCTCCATGCATGCCTATATATTGACAAGTTAATTACTTGACTTGGGTTCAAAGGCATGACACAATGAAACACTGGTTCAGTTTGGTTTGGTTGATTTTGAATGCAACCTAATCGGTTGGAATATAAGTCTAAAAATGTGTTGGGTTAAAGAATCAAATTAGGGGTATAAATGAATCGAACCAAATTTAAGCTCGAGCTTAGCTCCTTTAACTTATAAGAGTATGAGCCCAACCTCGGACCTACCTCTTGACAAGGGTAACCCATGTTACCCTTTAACGCTCTGATGGTAGTGTAAATTTTAAAAATGACTTTCTGTTTATTTCATTACCCCCTATAAAGTTTTTCTAGATCCGCCACTGGCTCGTGAGTAGCTTTTAAACTGGAGCTTGGATTGAGAGTGGCTCAGTTATTATTTTTTTTATTAATGTATTTAATTTTCATATATACATTATACAATTTTTTTATTTATAAAATTGAACTTGTTTGTATACATCTATAAGTGTTTTTTTTATGATTATAGTAATCTATATATAACATGATATAGACTGTTTACTTACTTTTTATCATAATTTTATATACATTAACATTAATTATGTAAACATATATTTAATATATTAAATAAAAATATATAAATAATATAGACTCGTTTAGGCTTGTAACTCTATTCAAGCTTAATAAGTGAAGCTTGGGCTTGGGCTTAAGCTTGTTTATCAAACAAGTTTATTTTTATGTCCATGCTCGTTTAAACTAGATTGCACGCTTATCTTGTGTAGCTAGAGGTGCACAAAAAAACCGTACTCGGAACTGGACCCGGTAAAAAAACCCAGAACCGGTTTTTTTAATACCCGGGTATTCTATACCCGAAACCGGAACCGACCCTACCCGTATGGTATTGATAGGGTATGCATTTTGATCTCAAAACTTGGAACCGGAACTGGAACCGATCATACCCGATCAATACCCGAAACCGGACAAGAACCGGAACCGAAACCGACTATACCCGATACATGATTCTAATATTTTTCTTTTAAATTTATGTTAGTGCATTTATCTTAACTTTCTTACATTATACAATGCATTTTTAGTAATAATAAACAAAAAATTACAAGAAAATAGGGTAATTAAACCGCAATAGAGTATTAAAAATATAAAAATGTAGAACTAAAAAACTCGGAAATAGAGTATAAAAAGCCCGAAAATAGGGTATTTTAATACCTGGTTTATTAAGAACCGGAACCGAACCCTACCCGGAACCAGTACATAGATTTGGTTTTTTGTTCAAATAACCGGAACCGGAACCGAACCGTTATAGCATAACCGGTTCCAACCCTTAAAACGAAAAACCGAAACCGGTTCCATAACCGGAAACGGTTATTAAAAATACCCGGTTTGTGCACCTCTATGTGTAGCTCATGATTTTGTAACATCCTTTGTGGTTCGATGTTCTAATAGAAGCAAAAAGGAATTGGAACAAAGCTTGCTTTACTACTAAACTACACTAGTAAGCGTATAAGCTAACTAGTTTTTTATTGTTTGATTTGTAATACGATTTGGAGTGGATTCAAGTGTTAGGTATTTGAGTCAAGTGATTCTCAAAAAGAAAGTATGTAATATATACTATCTGATACTTGTCTTTTACGTGTATCATAATGAAAAATGTTTTAGATTCATCATACATGTTAAAAAATGAATTGGTAAAAAGAATCTAGTCGCACCAAACACAATACATAGAGATCGTGTGGTTGTTAAGTTCCACAAACGTTTCAAGAAAAACCCGAGAGCATGAATCATCGAGTTTATTAAAGTAATATATAATAATACTACCAATCTATTGCCTAATATGTTACGTGACAAATAAGTAGAGGGGGCTACTTGTAAATGATGATTAGTATAGGGGTTCTAGTGAATAATCCAAATGTACATATGCACGTATCTTTGAACATAATGGTTAGCGAATTGATTGAGAATTATATCCTTTTTTCTATGATCTTCTTCTTCTTTGATCTTCTCGCTCATTAAGCTTGATTACCAATTGTGTTCGTAACAATGGTATCAGAGCAATCTTTCCTCTCGACCGTGGGTTAAGATTAGGGTAACAATAGTGTTCTACTGCAGCAATCGAATTAGGGTTCGGGTTTCTATAGTAACAATCGAAGTTACGGCAACAACGACTTCCTTATTGCAACAATTTGAAGCAACGATCAAGATTAGGCAACTACAGATAAAATTCAATTCAGCAAATACCATGGAAGATGCTTTGGACCTGATTATGTCCTTGATGCAAGAAATTACGGTTAGCAGGTATTGCGATGAATTCCAAATTCTGTTCAATCAGGTAAAAAATTCTGAAGAAATCAGTGAATACTATGCAATTTATCTCTTTATAGATGGTCTTGAACCAAAAATTAGAGATGTTTTTATAACATGGCATCAATATAGTCTTCACACATTGAAGGATACCATTTCTTTAGCTTTGAAATTGGATGCAAATGAATTGAAAGATTCATTTTCTCCTTATGATCCAAATTCTTCTTTATACGATGCTTTCAAGGCATTTGATGTTAATGATTCAATGGAAAATGGAAGGGTAATTGATAAGAATGTTTTAGGAGAAAATGAAATACATATTAAGGCTGCACCCAAGGTGTTTGATGAAATGCCTAGTAGGTTTGGAAATGTGATTCAGGAAACCATTGATGACGGGGAATTAGAAATCCAAAATGAATCAATGTTAATGTTTAAGATTCAGTAGATGTACAGAATGATGATTCAATGAGCAAGTTTGAAAATAAGATTCAAGAATTGTTTGGTAGTGGTAATGCAAAGGAAAAGGATAAAGAGAATGAAAGTAATCGGGTTTATGTTGATCCTTTGAATAATACACATGAAGACGATCATACTGATGAATGTGTTGGTATATGTAACAACTTGTGTTCTGATCCATCTAGATATGATCAACATGGGAATGGTACCTTAAATCAAAATAGAAAGGTTGATATTGTAGTGATTGATCAGGTGATAAAGGAAATGACATCAGTCCCTGTGCATGTGCTTTATGTAGCAGACATGGATCAAGAGGAAACACAAATAGGAAACACGATTTATGGGAGAGTGCAGTTCAGTCTCTGGTTAGACGATCAGGTTAAACTAGATTGCAAGATTCTTATAGTTGAAAGAAGTGCTTATGGCCCACTAATTGAGATATACATTGTCAAAGGGAAACCTGCTAAAGGATTTCCTTGGTTAATTCCAAAGAAAAAAGTGCAACAGAGGGAATACAAGCTATGTGCATCAGTATATTCTACAGTTGGAACTCACGATTACTTGACAACTGAAGTGCTGCTAAAAAGGAGATATGGTATGGAGTGTGTTTGCTGGTTGTTGGGGACAATCAGAATGACGTTGGCAAGAATATGAATCGGAGAACATGCTTAAAATTACCCCATGAACCAAAACTTTTCAGAGAGGATAGGTACTTGATATGTCAACTTCTATATGATGTGGATGCCTGGCTGGATATAGGCGTAAAAGAAATAAAGGTGATACTGAATTTAGGAGGCTTCAAGCCAAAGACATGTTACAACAAGTGTGGACAGGTCGATATCTAATGCATCTGTTGATATCGTACAATGCAGCCGAACAAGAAGCCTTGCTCAGGAAAGTAGAATGTAGATTGGGGCAAACTGCAAAAGTTGAAGTAGTGGTTGTATTGAATTTAGCCATAAATAATTTCCAATCATGGTTTGTCATTAAGATCATGGGTCGGTGTTGTTCAAAAAGAAAGGCAAGGAGGTATACATGGCACAAATGGAAGGCTAAACTGATCTTAAATGCTGCCACTTGTTATGGATTTTGTCATACAAGCTGATGCCAGGTTTTTACTCAACAAAAGGCCTGTCATGGCTGTATTTTACTTGGGGTTAGATATTATCCTGGTTGTAGCATGTGTCACTGCCCAAAAGTGGTGAAATGAGCAATTAGGCGAAGTATGAGTAGTTCATCAGTAGAAAATGTGGCATTGGTTGCTACTAACATCATGTACCCAGTTTTACATGGGCTGATGGTTTTAGATTTCATGGTGTGGTCATATTTGCAAAATCTATTCTTTTCCTTTTTGGTCTGCGAGAGAAATGGTTCCCATATGGATACATGGCTGGCTAGTGGTGATCGTTTTGTAGTTCTTGAGGTCAAGAACTCTTTATGGGGGGAGTATTGTTACGTGACAAATAAGTAGAGGGGGCTACTTGTAAATGATGATTAGTATAGGGGTTCTAGTGAAAATCCAAATGTACATATGCACGTATCTTTGAACAGAATGGTTAGCGAATTGATTGAGAATTATCTCCTTTCTTCTGTGATCTTCTTCTTCTTTGATCTTCTCGCTCATTAAGCTTGATTACCAATTGTGTTCGTAACAAATATGGACTGGGCCGGCCCAGTAACTCGTACTCCAGCAGCCAGGAAAGTCTGAAAGTGGTTAAGAGGCCTAAAAAATCTGACCCTTTTGGGCTTAACAAAATATTGGGACTGAATGAGGAGGAGTCGAACACGGTATTGGGTCTGAGGAGTGATGAGGATAAGTCGAACACTGACTGGGGACGAGGAGTTTGGTATTTCTTTTATGGGTATGCAAGAGACTATATTCAAGAGGGGATGTTGGCCAATTTCTGGGGAGGAATTGTGAGTATATGGGATCGAAACGAGGGATAATGTGATTAAAGATGATGGTATGTTGACGGAAGGATCGGTTCGATTAAATATTCTCAATGTGCATGCTCCCCAACAAAATGTAGAAAAAAGAAACCTTTGGGCGAGAATTCTTCAAGTTATGCAATTGGGGCAGGGCTGGTGGATCGTTTTTGGGGATTTTAATGCGGTTAGAAGTTCGGAAGAAAGAAAGAATTCAGTTTTTGACCCGTGTTGTGCTAGGGACTTTAACGAGTTTATCAATGAAGCCGGGAGTATAATTTGAGAGGTCTGAAATACACGTATCTAAGTATCAGAGGAGGCGACTGTAAAATGAGCAGAATAGACAGGATGCTCGTTTGTTCTAATGTTTTCAATAAATGGCGAACGCTTGTGTTAGAGCTTAACATAGAGTTCAATCAGATCATTCTCCTTTGGTTTTCTCAGTGGCAGACTCGAATTTTGGGCCCAAACCCTTCCGGTGGTTTGATTCTTGGATGGATAGACCTGGTCAAATCGTCTCTAGAGGATAATAATGTTCAGGGGCCTACGGATTTTGTTTTAACCATGAAACTGAGAAGACTCCGTAACAGGTTGAAGATATGGTTTAAAGAGTGCAAAAAGAAAGAGACTGAAGATGAGATGAGGCTTCGAGCAGAGAAGGAAGAGATTGAAACTATGATGGAACGTGAAGATTTAGATGAGTCGGATTTATGGGTGTGGACCGCGTGTAAAAAGAATCTTGAAGAGATAGAGCTTCATAGATCCCATGATATCAAACAAAAGTCACAGGTGAAATGGGAGTCTTTTGGGGATGAGAATACGACCTTTTTTCATAATGTGGTAAATGCTAGAAAAGCGAGAAATGCTATCCCGGGTATAGAGGTTAACGAGAATGGGTTTTAAAATCAACTTTGGTCAAGAATGAAGTCATGAGGTTTTTTAAAATTCATTTCAGAGAACAGTATGCTGAGAGGCCGGTTATGGATTGTTCAGGAATGAAAACAATTAACAATGCGGATGGTAATTTTTTTGATTGCTTCGTTTTCTAAACAGGAAATCAAAGAAGCCGTCTTTGAATGCGGTTCAAATAAGGTCCGGGACCGGATGGTTTTAACTTTCTTTTCTGAAGCGTTTCTGGAGTTTCCTGGAGGAAGTTTTTTATAGGATTATGACAGAATTTTATGATACAGACACGGTTACTGGTTGTGGCTCGTCATTTATAACTTTGATACCAAAGGTAAAAACGCCATTGGGACTCAAAGATTATAGACCAATTACACTTGTTGGGATGATTAGTAAAGTTATCTCCAAAATTCTTGCTAACCGTCTCAAGAAGGTATTGGGAAGTGTCATATCCGAATATCAATCAGCTTTCTTGAAAGACTGATTTATTCTTGATGGCCCCCTAGTTGTTAACGAGTTAATGGAATGGTTTAAAAAAGAAAGAGGAAGGCGATTTTGTTAAAAACTGATTTTGAGAAGGCATACGATAACGTCAACTGGAACTTTTTGATGTCATTATGTCACAAATGGGTTTTCCCTCTATGTGGTGTAGATGGGTTCGAGGAATTCTTGTGTCGGCACATTCGGCAGTTTTAGTTAACGGCTCCCCCACGTTCGAATTTAACTGTGAGAAGGGTCTTCGCCAAGGAGATCCCCTTTCACCTTTTCTGTTCTTGATGTCATGGAGGCTCTCTCTTGGTTATTGAATAAAGCCAAAGTAACTGGTGAATTTACGGGCATTAATTTTACAGATAATGAAGCTGATATTACGCATCTGTTCTACGCAGATGATGCTCTCATTTTGGGAGAATGGTCTCGTGTAAATTTGGAAAAAACGGCTCGTATACTTTGGGTTTTTTACTTATGTTCGGGACTTCGTATAAATCTTCACAAATCTAATTTGTTTGGAGTTGGGACTGAAGATATAGAAGTTGACAATATGATAGAAGTTTTGGGTTGCAAGAGAGGCACATTCCCTGTTGATTATCTAGGGATTAAAGTGGGAACTAACATGAACCGGATTAACAATTGGAATCCGGTTATCGACGTCATAAAGGCCAGACTTGTGTCGTGGAAGGCGAAGAACTTATCGATAGGAGGGAGGTTGATTCTTATTAAATCGGTTCTTGAAAACTTACCGGTTTATTATTTTTCTCTATATAAGGCTCCTATGGCGGTGATTGTTAGAATTGAGGCAATCATGAGGCGTTTTTTGTGGGCGGGGTCTTCGGTAGAGAGAAAGATTTCGTGGGTAGCATGGGATGTTGTTACTATGCCTAAAGAAGAGGGTGGTTTAGGTGTTAGTAGGCTGCAATGTACTAACGAAGCTCTCCTCCTCAAATGGGCGTGGCGTTTTAAAAACGCAGGTAATAGTTTGTGGAAAAAGGTAGTTGTGGGGTGTCACGGCTCGTCTAGAGCTTGGACTATGCTACCATGTAGCCCCTCGGCTAGTGGTTGTTGGAAACAAATTGTGAAAGTCGGTGAGAAAAGGCTCCAAAACTGTAGAGATCTTAATAGCTATTTTGTGGGTGTGGTTAGAAACGTGTCTTCAATTAATTTTTGGGGAGATAATTGGATTGGAAAGGACCGCTGCGAAAACTATACCCACATTTATTTAGATTGGAAAAACATAAATGGGCCACGGTTGCTAGTCGGGTTCAGTTTGACGAAGGTGTAAAAACATAACTTGGGAGTGGCGAGTGAACCCTTCTACTAATGAGGAAGTTAGTGAGCTTTTTGAAGTGCTATCGGCCATCCATGATCACCAGTGGGAGAATGGAGATGATTGCTGGAAGTGGGAAGGCGATAAAGATGGTATATACACGGTGAATAAAGCAAAAAAGGTGATAGCCGATAGAGACAGAGGCCAGCCAATACTTCTAAGTTGAAATGGGACGGATGGATTCCTCTGAAGTGCAAAATTATGGTTTGGCGGGCGGATCTAAACAGGTTACCAACAAGGGTGGAATTGGTTAAACGTGGGATTCAGCTAGACAACGATTCGTGTCCTCTGTGTGATGATGATCAGGAAACCTCCACGCATCTGTTCACAGGATGCATGTTTACAACCGAAATCTGGTCTAGAGTGGGAGCTTGGTGCAGGCTAAGTCCGGTGTTCGCGTTTGACATTAACGATCTTCTGATGTTGGCCGATAATCAAACAAAGACTAAAAAAGAGAGAACCAAGTCATTCGAGGTATCATTTATACAACTATATGGAATGAAAGGAATAATAGAGTCTTCAACCACAAGTCCCGGTGGAAAATGTTAAGTTGTCGTCCTTTTTTTGGATTCGTCATAGGTCTAGACTAAAAGGTATTGAAGGGAATAGATGGTGTAAATATCCTTTATACTTGATGTAATGTCGTTTGTCTCGGGGGTCCATGCTTTGAGGACCGTTTGTGGCGTTTGTGGTTGAATGAAATTTATCTTTAAAAAAAAATTATTTGATTATATTAACTACTTTTGGATTAAGGAAACGTAACAAACTATGTCCCTTTTGGCCTACCTATTTTATTATATAAGTACTTTTAATAAAGTTTTGGGTAGTAAAAGCATATCTTTTCCAACAAAAAAGATAAACTAATTGAATATACAAAACAAAATTTATTTAAAAATAACCAATGTACAAATATGACCACCAAAAATAGAAAAGCATGCTTCATTTGTTGTCTTTACATTCTTTTGCACCCAACTTGATATTCTCCTTTTCAATGGTAACCTACATTATTAAATAAACCATTCTCTTTTAAAACATACTTTATTTATACAAAAAAATAAAAAAAATGTAAATGTTAGCATTTTTCTTAAATAACAAGCTTGATCTCATTAAGGAACATTGGAGTACATGTTAATTAAAAAAATAGTTATTTTAAACAATTAGATCCTCAAGAATATTTATGCAAAGTTTTTAAAAAGAATAGGATATTGAAATTTAAATATAACTAACTAATTACAAAAACTATAAAAATGTTACCTTGTTTCTTAACACTGTAATTTATAATTATTGTTGGTTAATAATTATTCATTGTGGTTTCATGCTTTAATACAAGTAACACATGGGAATAAGTTAGTAATTAAATATAGTAAATTATTATTACTTTAAAAGATTTTAGTAATTAAATATAGTAAATTATTATTACTTTAAAAGATAATATATAAAAAAATAATAATAGAATACATTTAACCTCTTACCACTAGTATCACTTTCAAAACACATCCAATCACCTATTCAATATCAATGACTAATTATCTAACTGTGAAAATGAAAACTAATATCTCCAAATTCAAAGTAAAATATCATTTTATTCTGTTACAATTATTACTTTAATACAAAACAAATTTTAAATTTTTTTTTTTTTAAAAATGCAAGTGTCAAATAAGCATTTAGAGGTTTTCCGAAAACTCTGAATGTTTAGGTGTTGAATCAATAAAATTTTGAACCATTAAGTGATAAACTAGTAAAAAGTTTGAACCATTAAGAGCCAGTATAATGTTTAAGCATTCAGAGGCAAATGTATGACCAATTCAGATTAGAGGCCTTAACCATTCAGACTTAGTATAATGTTTAACCATGCAAAGGCAAACGTCTGAACCATTCAGACATCTGCTTACAAAACAAACAGCCTAAACTATTAAATACTAAACAAACATCCCTTAAACTCTAGTACTTATTTTATGAGAAAAAAACATTCAAAGGAACAAGTAACCAACCTTCAAATGAAGAGTGTTTCTCCTTCTTCCTAAAAGCTGATCTCAAAACCAGCAAGAAGGCGATTCCCAGAAACAACCCCGCGATTCCGCCGATAACAAGCGCCACCGTCTTCTGTGTGTTGTGCCGCCGCCCCCACCGCCTGTCTCCGTCTCCCTGTTTGTATCCCACCACCACCACCCGTCCCTGTCAACAAACCAAACCCACATCACATTGTTTCTTTTCCCAAAAGTCACATGAATAAAACAAAACAAAAAAAATCCAAACCATATATCATTAAATCATAGACCATATATACCACTTTTGATTCTTTTAGGTATCAGGTGATACTGATACATAAATAGTGATGGTTCAGATTTTTTTTCATTTGAGTCGTTTTTTCTGTGGTTCATATGTCGCTTAACTCAACGTTTGAATTTTTTTTTCAAATCAACTGGGTTACATGAATAATGATAACTTAATAACTTATCGATTTTTTAAAATCATTTTGCTTGTTTTGTAAATACAATATGTATTACCTTTTTTTCAACTCTCAGACTCCAAGTTCACATTAATTTACGACAAAAGAACTTTATCAAATTTGATACTTATTTTTATTTTATTTTTCAAATAAAGATGAACATGTACATATTGCTTTTTTTAACATAAAAATAACGGGTTCAATGTTGAAAAGTAGTGTTCACTCGAAAAACCGTAATATACGCTACATATAAAAAATAAAAATTTCCAATTGACCCCGCATCCTATATACTAGTCTGCCGATAGAACAAATAAAGGGTGTCGTGATAACGTTACCTGTCGGGTTATACCTATAACTAACATAACACTGTTGTAGATAAACCCGACCTGAAATCGAACTCCCACACTCACTCCGCCCTTTCTCCGCCGCGGCCTTCACACACTTCCCACAATCCGCGGTCCCCAACCCGCCTTCACACTGTCCCAACACATCAACCGATTGATACTCACCACCATAATAACCCTTCCCATTCCCAACCCCTTTTTCGACCTCCTCGAGCGCGGATTCCAACCGCGTATCAAACCCGGACCCACTAGCCCGACCCGACCCACACTGTTTATACAAAAAATCCATAGCAGACGCCACGGGGAACCCAATAACTTGATATCTCAAATAACACCCGTCCAGCTGGACTCTGGCGGCGATAGTATCGCCGCCACATACTTTTTTAATCGTTTCGGGGATTTTTTCGACGCATTCGTTGCACTCGGAGTTGGATAGGTCACCGCGGCACTGGTAACGACCGGTTATGGAGGTGGTTAACTGGTCGTTACCCGCGGTGGCGTTGTGGAAGTTATTTGTGGAGGATTGAGATATGAGTGATGTGTATAGAGATTGGAGGTTTTGTGATGAGATTCCTGATGGGTCTTGGAACTTTTGATTGGCACAACCTTTGTATATGAAGTCTGTGAGGTCTGCTAATGAAGGAGTTGATGATATGATTGAGAGAATTATTATTAGGAATATTGTGTGTGGGTTTGATGGACCCATTGGTATGTGTGGGTTTTTGTGAAATGATTTGGGGGTTTAAGAGTTGTAGGATTGTTTGATTGGGGGGTTTTTAATGTGTTGTTGGGTGATGGTTCATGGATTTGATAAAAAAAACATGTTCACATTTGAGTTATGTTGTGTATGGAGCTTGTAGTTTAAGTAAGGGGCAATGATGTAAATAAGACTAGTATTTTCTTTTTTTCTTTAACAGTAAATTTTGGATCACTGACGGATCACTAAAGTATTATCGTGCCACTAACGAAATCACCTGATCATATCCATCTCCACTAGACTATAATACATATACACCAATTCAGGAAGAAACCCAATAAATCTAGGAAAAAACTTCCTTATAGAAATCAAACTCAAGACCTAATGGACTTTAAGTCTTATCACATCCCTAAAATGTCAATGAATGAGACCGGTATTACTTTAAGCTTTTGGATTGTGTTGCTTTTTATCCTTGTGTCATCACTTCACTACACTATTGAATTTTAGTATTTGAATTTTTGTTTTCAGTGTGATTTAAAGATTTTACGGGGTGTATGTACGCTGTATAAAGAACCTAAAGAGGTGACAAAAGTGATAATATATAATGTTAACTATAATATTTTTACATGTGTTTTATTTGTTTAGGTTATCATAGAACAATTACACGTACTCGTGTAATATATATATTTTTTTTTCTTGTGTATCTAGTTCAAAAATTACAAATAATGTAAGATATAAAATTTAGACAATGAGCATCACTGTTAAATAACTCGTTCAAAGTTGTATATCATACAAAGATCGAGATTATATGCTTAGGTATGGTATCCATGACAATTCGAAGGCCCTTAAAATAATACAATCAAACTTTTTTACGTATTGTTTTATCAACTTAGCAAAAGATAAGAGATGTCAGGTAATGCGTAGTGGATGGAAAGTATTTATTACACATGACAAAATAATGTGGGGTCTTCCTAGAATTTGGTGCTCATTTACACAAGATTGAATCTTATTGTCCTTTTAAATTTTCTACAATTGTTGTCCTTTTAAGGAATTTAGATCTACTTCATCTTTTACAAAAGGTTAATTTTTCTTGCCACTTTTAATGCTTCAACAACTATATATAGTACATAGAGAGTAGAGATCGTAAGGCCGGATTGATTGCCAAACATTGTTCTTTAGTTGTATTTGGGACCATGATAACAAACAATCCAACCACTATACACTTGTAGTGAGTAATGAACGTACATTTTAAGCGTTTTTTACTTTTACCATATTGTAGAAACTACAAAGTTAACAAGCTCCCGCCTTATTAACTTAGTGACAGATACTAATTAATGGGGGTATCATACAATAGCACTTTAACGTGCGAAGCGTACGAAGTGCACATTTAAAATTACGCATGTTCATTTTTAAAATACGCACATTACATAATTCAACTCCCGCATGCCATCAAACATGAAATTACACATGGATTAAATTCAAATTACGTATTGGTTGGGTTAACCTTAATTACGCATGTTATAAAACATTATTACGGACGTTATTTGCTCACTTCGTACATTCGCACGTTAAAACCCATTTATATTTAAAAGTTTCACTCTTTAATATATATTGATAGCCTATGATGCTAAGTTGGTAACAAATTATAGTTTGTCACATAATCATTTTTATGTGTTTTCAGATATATTAAAAATCATGTATAAATTACATTATCAATTTATTATCATAATAACTTAAAGAGTTAAAGTTATTGATTTGTCAACAAAGTATAAAAGTTAGTAACATATTACAATATTCAAGTTTTCTCTAACCCCATCAAACTTTTATTAATAGTTACCTTTTACCCTTTCTAAATTTAACAATATTAAAACAGGGAAAATAGCTGGCGTGACATATGGCTGCAGATGCAATAGTTGAAAACTTAAAATATGCATTCAACTTGCATGTTACAAGTTTACGTTTATATTAGAGGTTTATTCTTGTACATTTTATTATTGCCTTTTTATGTATGTGTAGCCACTTTAAAAAACACATAATATACAAAATTATGATTGTTTCTTATATATCTAAACGCACATGTCAAAGAAGGTCATAGATTCAAACTTGAGCAATCAAAAAAAATTTAATTAATTTTTTGTGAAAAAGAGAGTAAAAGTAACATTTTTCACTAAAAGAAATTTAAGTTTACTTATATAAAGAGTTAATCATTAATTTAAAACACGTTATGAAATTTTCAGTGTTATATAAAATATAATTCCTTTAGGGATTTTAAAACACGTTAAGAATTTTTCAATGTTATATAAAATATTATTGTTTTAGGGGTTTTACTTTCCTTTCCTTAATGCCCTATTATTCCCACTATCTTTATCTCTCTCACAATTACTAAAAAAATTGTGTTTGGCCGCTTGTTTTTTCTTTTTTCTTTCTATCATCGCTGGTGACGATTTTCTTTCTCTTATTTTACGTTGCGTCATGTCCATGGAATGCACTATTCACACACATATACATGCACACTCGTACGCATTAACTTGTATTTATATTGTTCGTCTTATAGCTATCGCTAAACATTTTTATTGTTGTGCACTTGTGCCAAGGGTTGTTCATTTTTATTCAAAACTCGAAATCTAACCTAAATTCAAAGCCATCCGAATCCGAATTACCAAATACCCAAAAAATCCGAACCCTAGAAACCCGAACCCGACCTTTAAATGGTTCGGTAATCGAGTCACTTTTTCCCGGCCAAAAACCCGATCAACCCAACCCGAAAAACCTGAAACATGAAACCCGAAAAAAAAAACCCGAACATTATTGTCTTTTTTTACAAAATTGTTTTGGTTTGGAGTCTTTAATATATGGAGCTTTCGGGATATTTTAAATATTAAAATAGCAAATTGTCAAATAATGTTTGAACTTTGATGATATTTTTAAAATATCGATATGAATTTTGATAATATTTTGTTAAAAAAACATTTATTTTCATTTTACATCTAAACCCAAAAACCAAACAGGCCAAAGCCCGAGCTAACCCGAAAGTTAAATGGGTAAGTTATCGGATCAATTTTCCCATACAAAAATCCCAACAACTCGACCTGAAAAACCAATACCGAAAGAAAAAAATATAATGAGCACCCCTACTTGTGCCTAATAAGATACTTGACCCCACTATGTGTAGGTTGCTCGATAAACTTCATTTTGAATAATATATTATCATAAATTTTGATGTCGGTGTGTCACCATTTGGTCACTAATCTCAAGATTCCCAACGATCCACGGTACTAAAATTATAAATCAACTCATAATTTATTGCAATCTTTATCATCGATTTCCTTAAATATATATGTCACCATGTAGAAAAAAAAGGAAAATAAATGAGTTGACTCTAATAAGAAAAGCGAGTGGACGAGTTGGAATGCTGCTGGAAGAATTTTATAATATTGTATGGTGTTTGACTTTTATGTCCTTACGCGTTAAGCATTTCCCATTGTAGTATTGCGTGTTTACCGTTTAAACAATGGGCAATTTCGTAAAGTCACCAACATGACTCTAGGTTTTTGATTTTATAAATCCAACACGTTTTTAAGTTGCAAACATGTGACAATTCGTTAAGTTTAATAGGTTTATAACAATGTCTTTATACATAAAAGGAATAAAATTCCAAGATGATGAACTTGAAGTCGTATAAAAAAATGGTCCCAAGTAAAGGGACGTTGCAATCGGTCAAAGCAATGAACCACACGTCTATCGGCCTGAAAGAGAGTCGGGTTAAATTTATTATGATAGATAGATCTTTGCTTATTATTTCAATGAATTGAAACAAAATGTCGTGATGGTATAATGTTATTGAGAGGCCGTAGGAAAACGAGGGTTTTGATGTGGAATCTTATTTCAATGATTTGAAAAAAAAAATTTGTGATGTTGTATGTTATTGAGATGCCTACATGTAATTGTAGGAAAACGGGCGTTATGATGTGGGATAGTTGAAAATTCTTGTAATGGAAGGTTGTTTAAACTCATGTTTTTTACGAGAGTAAGTGATTATAGTTGTAGATAAATAACTTCTTATGAATGTAGGTTGTGATTCTAACTTGATCAATATGCATGTAAACTACTTCAAACATCAAATGCTTTTTTTATGTGATATGTGTATCTAAAATTCGAGCGAGGTCGTATATTTTTGGACAATGACATGTTGAACCTAAAAGAAAGATAAATGGATGGATTTTAAAATTGTTTTAGGCTTTCAATATAAGTTGAAAGTTGAAACATGACGTCGTTTATGCGATTATTATTTATTAATCCATCATTTTAAAACGTTTGTTTCTTTTTCCATACGAAATTGTTTTTTAAAAACCATTATAGTAAGGAGTGTTTCTTTAATATATGTATCATATTGCAATACAAAAATAAAATAAAAATTACGTTTTTACTGGGTTGTCTATACTTTGTATTAAAGCATCTGGTCATTGTGTTTTTCAACTAAGTTTTGGTCAATGTGTTTTTAGCGTGGCTTCTACACATTGTATTATTATCAGAACCTATAACAAGATGCTATTTTGGGTTTTGTACATTGTGTTTTTATTATCGTAACCTATAACACAATGAACATGGTGTTATATGTGAGTTTTCTATACATTGTGTTATTGGTTTTGATTATTGTATTTTTCAACTGGTGGGTTTTCTATACATTGTGTTTAGGTTTTGGTCATTGTGTTTTAGTCTGTCGTTCATTGTGTTTTTGTTCAGTTGTCTATGGTGTTTTAATTTGTTGCCCATTGAAGAAACCTTAGATCAACCAGATCGGAATCTGAGTAGATCTATGGATCGGGCTCTGCACAAAGAGGTTAATCCTTCGTTTGGTTTCGGGAAATATACTTCGACTAATCCTGAAAAACAGAACACCGTGAGCTCGCCACGGGGAGAAGGGGTTCTCTCCGTGACCACCCTCCAGCGTGAGAATAAGTACAGGTAGTCGGAAGTAAAGTGAAGTAAGAGAGAGAGTAGTTGAGAGTGAATACCTTCTACTTGAAGCCCAAGTTACTTATTTATAGCCAAAGTTTGGGCGCCAAAATGAGAGATGGAACCCTAACGGAATCTTTCGCAGCTCCGTTAAGTTTTGACTGTCCGTTAATGCACACGGATCGTGAGCTCATCTACGGCTAGGGAGATGCCACGTGTCGTCATGAGATCACTATATTTTATTGATGTGAGCATGCTATCACTGTGATTTTTCTTGGTTGTCCCAGATGTTGTAACAACTCTATTTTTCGTTGTTATCTTTTTCATTTGTTTCCGTCTTATGTATTTTCGAGATTCGAGTATAATAAAGTTTATGTTAATTAATTATGGTGTATTACGTTATATCGCATCTAATCGCTTATTAAATCGCATCGTCTATCTCATTGCATCGCAATCGCAGTTTATGTGGTTTTATGTTATTTATGTGTTATGTGTGTTTGTGGTGACGTTTACAATCGTTATCGCATCACTCTCGCACTCTCGAATCGCTAAATCGCACTATTATATCAACTATAACGCTTAACGCTTTAATTTAAAGGTTAATATAACTATCTAATGCGAACCGAATAACCAAACGAACTCTTAACGCGAAATCAGCAAACGGAACTTGGTCACCAGGCCAAGTTCGGCCGAACTTGACTACCACAAGTTCGCCCGAACTTGCCTGGCAACCAGGAACCCCTTTGTTTTATCAAGTTCGCTGCGAACTTGCATGAGTATATGCAAGTTTGGCCGAACTTACTCATAATTCTTCCCAAGATCCATCAAGTTCGGCTGAACATGCCTCCACCAGCTCTCCTCCTATAAATACCAAGCTCATTTCTCTCATTTGAACTTGCTGCAAGTTCGCCCAGAGCTCTCAAAACCCGAAACCTTCGTGTTCTAAGTAAGAATCAACCCGATTTTCACTGCGACAACGTTTATCAACAACCAACAAAGATTTACAACGATTTTGCACAAGGATCTACCTTCGTTTTCATCAAAAACCCATTCTTTTACGAAAATATTCATCTCTTTCTTCAAAACTTCTGTTTTTAACTTAGATCTACACAATACAAGTTCGTTTGGTGTTAGCAGAGGCTTCCCAAACACGAGATCTGCAAGATCTCGGCTTGTAAGTTCTAGATCTGAGAAAACCTTTAATAAATATCGATTTTGACACAAGAATACGGACTTTTGATGATGTTTTGTTCATTTACTAGTATGAAACAAAGCATCTATCATTCAAGATCCCAGATCTGGAAGCACAAGGACGTTTATGTTGGTTTACATAAGCCGGACTAATCCGAACGAACCCCGAGTTCGCCCGGATTAGCCCACTCTTTTGAAAAACGGCTAAAACAGCTCTAAAAAGACATCTCCGACCTAAGTTTGCTCAGTAGCACAGGGTGGAGGGATGAACACTCGATTTTCCTCAGCAAATGACGCGAAAACGCAAGATTTTGGACCCGAAAACATCAAGTTCGCTCGAGAATCACCAGTTTCCCAAGTCAAGTTCGACCGAACTTGTACCCAAATGGGTCAAGTTCGACCGAACTTGGGTACTTTTTACCAAGTTTTCTTGCAAGTTCGCCCGAACCTGTCTCCTCAGTAAAGATTCTCCACAAGTTCGCCCGAACTTGACAAGATTCTTAAGAATCTCATCAAGTTCGACCGAACTTGGCTCATAACTCACCAGAATTACACAAGTTCGCTCGAACATGTGTGTTTACACACAAGTTCGCCCGAACTTGGCCACTGCTCAACTCAAAGTTCACCGTTTCGGCTTTTCAGAAGACTGATGCACTTCTGTTCGTTTACAGGCTGATCCGGCGCATTCCGCAACCTCTCCGCAGAATCTCCTACTTAACTAAAACGCACCCACAGTGAGTATACTTGACCCATTTTCGCTTTAACGCACTTTTAGGTGTTACATACGTTCCTATATTAAAATCACATCACAAATCAAAATTGTTTATCACACGCGAATAATCTGATTGTATATGCTCAATACGTGATACTAGAAACATGTGACTAGGACTTATTTTGTTAACTTGTCTCCTTAGCTAGTATGGTACTATAGTGTGGCTTACACCCGACAGGGTCTAGTTAGGATGGACGCGCAAGCCTTCTCACGGTAGTTAGCATGAGAAATGAGCCTATGTTATGTTAAGTGTTTTGGTGTATCATGATATGTAGTTAGATTGTTTCGCAAACGTTTTTTTTTTCTCGATTATGCTAGTAGTATTCAAACCTGTATGCTCACATTTGCTTAATTGCATTGACTTGTATTTTAACGTATGTAACAGGTTGAGGATTTAGCTATGGATGCTTGGATGAATGCATGCTTAGCTTAGTTTATTTTCTTTTGTTTTGTTTAGTTGGAATGTAATAAATCTAGGGGAAATCGAACCGTTTTGTTTTTATGAGAAAACTTTGGATTTTGTAATAATTATTTAGAATATTATGTTTAACAGTATGGGATATTAAACGTTTAATAATGTTGTGAATAATTGTTATGGAATTTCTCGTTAGAACAATCTGGTCACCTAGTTCCACTAACCCCGGTGATTCCGCCATCGTCGGGGTGTGACAGATTGGTATCAGAGTGCCATAACTTTAGGATAGTAGGTTGAGTTGCCATGATTCGACCTAGTAGCATGTTTAAGTACCCGAATGACCTATCTTTGACTTAAATGTTAAACTACTTGCCATAAATGCTTAAATGTGTCTTTCCTAAGGCTAATACAATAATACACGCTTGGAAACGCTCGCATCACACCAAACGAGTGATCAAGTCGAGAATAGGTGTGAAAACCGAGACTCTCGACGAGATCATTCACTCCGCGCATTCTCTCGCACGAGATATCTTCGTTGAGTTAAGAGTGACATCCAAACCTCGACCAAAAATCTCCATTTCTAATTAGGAATGATGTTGCTAAGTTAGGGTGAAACCCGCATCTTAGTAACTAATTCCGCTCTTCGATTTTCAATCTCACCAAAGTCTCGGTTACACCGATGGTTTGGAACACGTATTAACTGGAAGGGTAAACGTCGTTAGCCGCTTGCGGTGAGAACGATTATCTATTAGGCCAAAGCGTGGGTCCAAATGCAAAGGGTAGTCGAATCACTTTGGCATGTCAAACGTCTCAAAACCCCGGACACTCCCAATTGATTTAAGCCTATTTCGTCGATTTACGCATCATCGAGTTTATTATTATTTATGCGTTTAAATTTTGAGAATTTTCGCTTTGATCGATTTCTCGCTTTGATGATTTGTCATAATTATCGATTTCTCGCTTTATCGCTTTACGCTCCCTGAACACATGCACAACTCGCACAGCTCTCGTAATCTAAAATGCTAATTAATACACCAACAAAACTAATCGCTTAATTCGCCTACGCCTATGAGGACGTGTGTCTCATACGCGGTATTATCTCGCTTATCTCGCTATTATATATCGCATATATCTCGCTTATATATGTCGCTTATATATCGCATCTCGTATCGCGCTACGCATTGTTATTATTAGAAGGTGAATACGTGCAAATATGTGCTTATGTGCTTACGTGCTTATGTGCTTACGTGCTTATGTGTCTATGTGGATACGTGCTTATGTGTTTTGTGCTTTGTACGAATAATTATAATAAATATTTAAACATAACCCTATTATAATCGAATCTCGTCTAATCTAAATCCTTCGTGTAGATGTCTTCTATGGGATCGCACACCCGAAGGAATCTCCAGCGCAGCAACGCCGACAAGCGCATCGCCTCTATGGTAGCCAAGGAAATGGCTAAGGTGATCCCTTAGATTGTCAGCGAAATTCAAGAGGTTAGCAGCAACTCATCTGTGGACTCCAAGGGAGATGCCCCGAAACCCCACTTCAGCTTTAAGCAGTTCAAAGCATGTGGACCGCTTACTTTCTCAGGCACCGAAGGGCCGAGTGCCATGTGCCACTGGTTTGACTCTATCGAGGTCGCATTCCGCCAGAGTGAATGTCTCGAGGCTCTGCGCACTATCAACGCCACTGGAGTCTTTCAGTCGAGGGCACTTGACTGGTGGACCGTCGAGCGCAACAGGCGCGGAAACGACGAAGCCTACGGACTCACTTGGGAGGAACTTAAGGAAATTATGATCAAGGAATTATGTCCTCCCTACTAAATCCAGAAGTTGGAGAACGAATTCTGGAATATCAAGCAAGATGGTCCCGATAACGTGGTCTCACCGCTCGTTTCAAGCAGTTGAGCATCATTTGCCCCTGTCAGGTTGACACGACCGAAAAGGCAATCAAGAAGTACCTCAACGCTCTCCCGATTGCGTCACTGACTTTGTGCAAGCAGCACGCCCTGCTACCATCGAGGAGACTTATCAGGTCACCGCAGAAATCAACGACAAGCATGTTCAGTCTTGTTATTTCAAGAATCACGCCAAGGTCGTAAATCAAGCAGTTACCGAATCAGCAGCTCCTCCTACCGATCAGCCCCGTGAGTCAAAGAACAATCGCCGAGGTCACAAGCGTGAGAACTCCAGCAAGCACGTTGCTCTCACTGCTCCAGCGAACCCTCAGCCACTCTAGTCAGCAGCACCAAACGCACAGCCAACAAAGCGTGCGTACACTGGTCCTCACCCTTTGTGCCCTAAGTACACATATCATCATGCCGTTGGTGGCAATTGCCGTTTTTGCATGAACTATAACATCTACGGCCACTTCACTGTGAGCTGCCGTACCGGCCCTCGTCAGCCAGCTCCTCAGGCTCCAGCAGCTCCAGCTTTACCTGCTCCTCCTCCAGCCAATCAGCAAGCTCCAAAAGCACGTGTGTGCTATGTTTGTGGTGATCCTAACCATTTCACCAATGCCTGCCCGAATCGTCCAGTTAAGCAAGAGCAGCCAGCACCGCCGCCTCAGCAGCAGCCAGCACAGCCACCACAGCAGCAACAGCAGCAACCACAAGCTGCGCGTGGTAGGGCTTTCAACCTCAACGATCGCCAGGCTCAGAATGATAACAATGCTGTCAATGGTACGTTTCTCGTTAATGGTATTTATGCTTCGTGTTTATTTGATACTGGTGTCGATAATTGTTTTGTATCGTTAGAATTCGAAAAGATTTTAAAATGTAAGCGCGCTAAACTCCCAAAGACTTTCGATGTGGAAGTAGCCACCGGAAGAACCGTTACCGTTAATTCCGTCTTACGTGGTTGTAATCTCGATCTCAACAACCATGTATTCTCGATCAATCGCATACCTATGCAGTTAGGTAGTTTCGATATCATAGTAGGCATGGATTTTCTTCGTGAAAATCATGCTGAAGTTGTATGCTTCGATAAAATGATTAGTATTCCTCTCCCTAACGGTGATCAACTCCATGTTTATGGTGAAGCTCCCTCAAAGAAGTTGATGCTTCTATCATGTACTCGAGCACACAAATGCTTGCAAAAGCGATGTGTTGCCTTCCTCGCCCATATTGTGAATCCGGAGAAAGAAAAGAAGACTTACAAAGATGTTCCCGTTGTTTGTGAATTTCCTAAGGTCTTTCCCGACGACTTACCTGGTTTACCCCCTACTCGAGATGTTGAATTCCGTATCGATTTAGTTCCCATAGCTACTCCCGTTGCTAAATTTCCTTATTGTCTCGCACCATTCGAAATGCGCGAGCTATCAAGCCAACTTCAAGAGCTTCTTGATAAAGGTTTCATACGCCCGAGCACTTCGCCATGGGGGCTCCCGTTCTCTTCGTGAAAAAGAAGGATGGATCATTCCGGATGTGCATCGATTATCGTGAGCTTAACAAACTTACGATAAAGAACCGTTATCCTCTTCCTCGTATCGACGATTTGTTTGATCAGCTTCAAGGTGCTACTTGCTTTTCTAAGATCGATTTACGTTCCGGCTATCATCAGTTACGCGTGTTGGAAGAAGACATTCCGAAAACCGCCTTCCGTACTCATTATGGCCATTTCGAATTCATGGTCATGCCTTTTGGTCTTACCAATGCACCCGCGGTCTTCATGGATTTGATAAACCGTGTGTGTAAAGCTTTCTTGGACCATTTCGTCATCGTTTTCATTGATGATATCCTTATCTATTCGAAGTCGAGAGATGAGCACGCGCGTCATCTTTGTTTAGTCCTGGAACTTCTTCAAGGAAACCGCCTTTATGCTAAGTTCTCTAAGTGTGAATTCTGGCTCGAAGAAGTCCAATTTCTCGGCCACATTGTCAATAGTCAAGAAATTCACGTCGACCCTGCTAAGATCGAAGCCATCAAGAGTTGGGTTACGCCGAAGAATGCTTCCGAAATTCGTTCATTTCTTGGATTGGTGGGTTACTACCGTCGATTCATCACCGACTTTTCAAAAATCGCCGTTCCGCTTACCGCTTCGACTCATAAAGATAAACCTTTTGTTTGGAATTTCTAACAAGAGGAAGCTTTTCAAACTCTCAAGCGTATGCTATGCAACGCTCCTATCCTCGCTCTTCCCGACGGAAACGATGATTTTGTTGTTTATTGTGATGCCTCGAACCTTGGTATCGGTTGTGTGCTTATGCAACGAGACAAGGTCATCGCGTACGCATCTCGTCAACTCAAGATCCACAAGAAGAATTACACAACCGACGATCTCGAACTCGGTGCAGTTGTTTTTGCATTGAAGATATGGTGACACTATTTTTATGGTACAAAGTGTACGGTCTTCACCGACCATAAGAGCTTACAACATATCTTTAATAAAAAAGAACTGAATATGCGCCAGGCCGATGGGTTGAACTTCTCAACGATTACGATTGCGAGATACGCTACCATCCGGACAAAGCAAACGTCGTCGCCGATGCTCTAAGTCGACGAAGCTATGTATATAGTGTTCGTGACTCTCAAGCTTTGAATGATTTTGAAATCATGATTCGCGAAGCCCAGTCGTGTATATAGTGTTCGTGACTCTCAAGCTTTGGAAGAAGAAATTAAATGTGGTGCCGAAACACAACTTGATCTAAATCTGATGGTATTTATTACTATCTTAATCGCATTTGGATTCCCAGTCGTGATAATCTCCGTTAATATGCTAATGACCGAAGCTCATAAATCTCGATATTCCATCCACCCCGGTGCCGACAAGATGTACCAGGACCTTCGTCCTAAGTATTGGTGGCCGGGCATGAAAAAGGATATCGCCTTGTACGTCTCAAAATGCTTAACTTGTTTGAAGGTTAAAGCTGAACATCAAAGGCCCTCTGGTTTACTCGAACAACCCGAAATTCCGATGTGGAAGTGGGAGAGTATAGCTATGGACTTCGTTACCAAACTCCCACGTACTTCATCCGGTCACGATAGCATTTGGGTTATCGTTGATCGTCTTACTAAATCCGTGCACTTTATTGCTATATCGAGAAGACTTTAAGGTTGAACGGTTAGCCCGAATCTATACCAACGAAGTTATATGTCGACACGGGACGCCTCGTAACATCATCTCTAACCGAGACGGTCGTTTTACCTCGCGTCTCTGGGAGACTTTTCAATCCGCTCTCGGTACTACTCTCAATCTCAGTACCGCTTTTCATCACCCTCAGACTGAGCGCACGATCCGCACCCTCGAAGACATGCTTCGTGCGTGCATCATAGATTTCGGAGGTAACTGGGATACGCATTTACCTTTAATCGAATTCTCTTACAATAATAGTTATCATACCAGCATTCAAATGGCTCCTTTTGAGGCACAGTATGGAAGAAAATGTCGATCGCCTATTGCATTGCACGAGATCGGAGAAGCACAAATCACCGGTCCCGAGCTAATTCAAGAAACCACCGACAATATCCTCCAAATCAGAGACAATCTCTTGAAAGCTCGAAGTTCGTCAAAAGAGTTACGCATGTCGCACCCCGACCGCTGCGGAATAAAAGTTGGGGCATGATTGGGTTATCACCAAAGCTCATGATATTTACTAACAAGTTTCATATTTATTAAATTCAAATTAAATTCAAATATCCAACACAAAATTTCATACAAACACAAATAATAAACCAAATGATTGTTCCAACGAAATAACTCGATTATTCTTCTAAGGCCATCCAAGGTGTTTCTTTCCTCAACTTGATCACCTGTATCATGCGTAAAACAGAAGAAATTTGGGTCAACAAAAGTTGGCGAGTGAACCTTGATAAAACATTTAAGTAAATGAATTTATTGTTGTTTAAATAAAATTGTACATAAATCACATGAACAAATGTATATATGTAACAAATCACAAACCACATTGAATGAGCATATGACATAATGGATGATGTATGTGAGATCAAGGCTCAATCAAACGGAACCGATCTAATGAGGCACCTGATTCTCAACCCGTATCCCACGAGGAGCTGATGGGCCTAATGAAATGATTGCACTAAAATAAAAAAAATGTATCCACATAATAACCACATAACAAACAATACACATTTGATCACGAAATGATATTAGCACAAGTGTTAAATAAAATTAAGAAATGTACGACACATGATACACCCCAAAACGTGATTAAAACGGGGAATTTGTAGAGATTCACTCACAGTGGGTGCGTATTCTTGATTGAAGATGAGAGCGCACCAGTTGCGGATTTAACCGATGCAGGAGTACTAACCTAAAACAAATAATGCGATAACTCGATAATTAAATAAATTAATATTTTAGGTTATAATCCTTTGTTTAGGTTTTTAGATTATTTTTGTGGATTGGGTTGATATTTTAAACCCTTTGAAATGCATATTTTTAAACCTTTAAGTTGATTTAATATATAGACTTAGAATAAAATATTTAGAAAAATAAAAATAAAATAATATTTAAAAAAATCTTGTCAGACTGACAAGTCTGACAGCGATTCGATGGTACTGTTAGCATGCGTGTGGTGAGACTCGAACCGTGACCTCTCGGTTGCGTGCACGCAGCTCTTCCAACTGAGCTACGTGTCTAACCCGAAAGAATCTGGATTTTAATTATACTTATACACATTTTAGATTTATCAGATTTTAATTGAATCTTTAAAAAGGAATAAACTGATCCGGCCGGTGTGTGGGATGGGATTCGATCCCGTGACCTTGAGTACGTTGTGCACCCAGCCCAACCAACTGGGCTGTGTGTTTAACCCGACAATACTATCATTTTAATTATATCATACACTAATTATGTTTATACAGAAATGATGGATTTAAAAAGGTTTGAAAGTGGTCGGGCCGGTGTATAAGCGTGGATTCGAACCTACGAAATACGAGTGTGTTTGCACACAGTCCACCACTGGACTGTGTGTCTAACCTGTTTGAAACTTATAATTTAAATACATAAAAATACATGTTAAGCTTAATCTTCTTCCCATAAACAACCCCGAACACGATCTGGATTTCAATTTAAAATGAGCGTGATTTACACCAAGATGTTTAATATATATATATATATATATATATATATATATATATATATATATATATAAATGAGATTAAGAGCTTGAGAAAACTTTTACCGGTCGACTGAGACTTTCTTTCCGGCGGGTTGAATTCCGGTGACTGTTTTCTGGTAAACTCCAGCGATGGAGATGTTGACAACAGAATAGAGAGAAATTGGGGTGATTGAGCGAGCTGGCTAGTGCAATGGTGATCAGTATTTATAGATGAAAACAGAGGGAGATGTGATTTCGGTTTTTCTTCTTTTTTTGGAAACTTGTTTCGATGATTGGCAATCGCTGAGGTGGAGACACCCACTGATTCGGAGTTTGCCAAAATTAGAACCGCGTCTAGTTGTTCGGAGATTCAAAAAAAAGAGAAGGAAAAGCGCGTGATAATGGCTTCGGTTTGCAGGTTTTCACTTAGTCTCTGAATAAAGGTTTTAAATTTCTAAGCTTTACACATCTAGTGTGTGTAGCGTAGTAGTGTTTGTGGCGTGTGTAATGCTCAGGGAACCCGGGTTCGACCCCGGTTTTACCCATTTTTTTTAACTTTTATTTATTTTTAATTATTTTAAGATAACTCATTTACTTATTCAATTATTTGATTGATTATTTATTATATTAGGATTAGTTTTAAACATTTGATATTAATATATGTATATATTTTAATATATAAAATAATAAACAAAATGTTAAAATCAACCGATATAAATAAATACGCTTTGATTGATAGATTGGGCCGGTTTTCGATACCCGTTTTACACGGATGCTACAATATCCCCTACTTTTAGAAATTTCGTCCCGAAATTTAAGTAGTGGTTGCAACTGAAAAGAGATGCGGGTATTTTTGGCGCATTGAGTCTTCACGTTCCCAGGTAAACTCGGGACCTCGTTTTGACTCCCAACATACCCTAACGATTGGAATTCGACTTCGCCTTAAACGCTTTCTCACCGAAATCCATGATCTCTACTGGTCTTTCAACGAAGTGCATTGATTCATCAACTTGAATGTCTTCTAGAGGGATATGGAGATTTTCGTCGGCAAGGCACTTTTTCAAGTTTGATATGTGGAACGTGGGGTGAATTCTGTTAAGTTCTTCTGGTAGGTCAAGCTTGTATGCTACAGGACCTACTCTTTCGAGTATCTTGAAAGGTCCTACGTAGCGTGGTGCTAGCTTACCCTTCTGGACAAAACGAACCACTCCCTTCCACGGTGATACTTTCAAAAGTACAAGATCACCAACGCCAAACTCCAAGGGCTTTCGTCGTTTGTCAGCATAGCTCTTTTGACGACTCTGAGCCGCTAGAAGATTGTTTCGAATTTGAATTATTTTGTCGGTTGTTTCTTGAATCAATTCAGGTCTGGTGATTTGCGCTTCACTAATGTTGTGCCAACATATTGGGGATCGGCATTTACGACCATATAAAGCTTCGAATGGGGCCATGCCGATATTCGAATGATAGCTATTGTTGTATGAAAACTCGACTAACGGTAAATGAGCGTCCCAATTCCCTTTGAAGTCTATGACACATGCTTGAAGCATGTCTTCGAGGGTTTGGATGGTGCGCTCAGATTGACATCAGTCTGCGGGTGAAAGGCGGTACTGAGGTCCAAACGTGTGCCCAAAGCAGTTTGTACGGCTCGCCATGTGCGTGAAGTGAAACGACCATCACGGTCTGAAATGATGCTTAATGGTAACCCATGACGGCTTACGATTTCGCTGATGTAGTGAGCTGATTTCGTGAGACGATCAATGATCACCCATATAATGTCATACCCACTGGAGGTGCGAGGTAACCCGGTAATGAAATCCATGGTTATGTTTTCCCACTTCCATACAGGTATTTCGGGTTGGACCAGGAGTCCTGAAGGTCTTTGATGTTCAGCTTTTACTTTGGAGCATGTAAGGCACTTGGAAACAAAAACAGCGATATCCTTCTTCATGCCAGGCCACCAGTAGGTGTATCGTAAGTCTTGATACATCTTGTCGGCTCCTGGATGTACAGAGTATCGTGTTTTGTGTGCCTCATTCATGAGGAAACCATGAAGATTGTCGCGATCGGGAATCCAAATACGGTTTAAATAGTATAGAATACCATCGGATTTGGTTTCGCTTTTGAGTTCAGCTCCACATGACAGCTCATCGCGTACGTCATTTTTCGTTACGGAAATATGTTGAGCTGCCCGTATTCGATCTTTGATGTCGGTTACAATTCGCAAACATAGAAGATGAATGGAGTTCGCATACCCTTTCGACTGAGTGCATGTAACATCCGTCAAAAAACTGATTTTACCAAACCCGCTCCGTTTAAAAAACCGAACAATCAGTTAAAAATTTCGTTGCGTATTTAATGCCCAAATTATTTTTAAACGATACATAATTAATAAGTATATTGGAATATATAATTTGTTTTTGAAAAACTGTTAAAAATAATGAAATAAAAATGAAAGGTTGTAGACGGGTTTCGAACCCGGGTCAGTCAGCCGGTCAACATAACTTAACACTCAACCCTTCAACCACTGCGCCGCCTATGTTTCTTGTTCAATATTGAAGATAATTAATTCATAACATGAGTATCGAATTCAAAACCGACGCGCCTAATTGCAGTCGTCGGAAATCCCGACTAACTCGCCAAGTTTCGACGGTTACTTCCGTTTTAACGTAAACTTTAATCTCATCATCGGTTATAACCGACGCCTGAACCCGCGACACAAGCTATAACCGTCGGAAAACGTAATGACTTTGAATCAAGCCTGAAATCTGACTCTATACATCTCGATTCCTCCCTATAAATTCACCCACAATCCACTGGTAGCCTTTTTGCTCAAAACCGCACCCTTTCTCGACGAAAACTCACTCGCCGGAAAATACCTGCAAATCCCCGGAAAACCGGGTTTTTCACTTCTGTGCCTTACTCTAAACACTGAACACTCAGAACTCATACCGAAGCCACCCACATTCATCTCAAGCTCGTTGGAGACTCTCTGCCGCAAGACACAAGTCGCCGGAATAGTCTGCTGACATCGGAGTTCCGCCGGAGAAACAGAGGAGTCCAATTTCGGTATAATTTACGCTCAATTTTTCATTATTTTTATTTATCTCACCTGTAAGTAACCTCAAAACACTAAAAGAACTTGATTAAAACTTCGAACCAGTTGGACTTCCGATTCTGGTTAAGATTAACGAAGAAGACGAAGTGTCCGTTGTCTATAAGTTTAATTGAAATCAAGATATAACTCGGGTTAGACACACAGTCCAGCGGTGGACTGTGTGCACATTAAACACGCTTACGTCTCGAGTTCGAATCTTGTCCCACGCACCTTCGCCTTAATAAAAATGTTCTTTTTTTTAACCGAACCGGAGTCACTGCGTAAGATGTTAAGTTTAATAAAAACCGGAATAATAACCAAGATAGACACACAGTCCAGTGGTGGACTGTGTGCGCGTTTAAAACACAGGTCACGAGTTCGAGTCCGGACTACCGCACCGGTCCGGATAATTATCAAACTTTTTATTTAAGACAGAAATGAAAATATTTAGTTTGTATATAAGTATAATAAAAATCAGTTTATTTAACAAGTTAGACACACAGTCCAGCGGTGGACTGTGTGCTAACCTAAACCACAGGTCCCGGGTTCGAGACCTGTGGAGCGCACCGACTCGTTAGATTAAAATCGTTTTTAAAAAATAAATGATTTTCTGTTTAATCTAATTAGTATATAAATATAATTAAAAACAGAAATATTTCGGGTTAGACACGTAGCTCAGTTGGTAGAGCTGCGTGCACGCGTACGGGAGGTCTCGGGTTCGAGCCTCACCCAGCGCACTCATACACGCATGCGAACCGGTCAACAGTCAACAGTCAATGGTCAACGGTCAACGGTCAATGGTAAAAAAAGTCAACATTTTTTTATTATTTTTATTTATTTATTTTAATTAAAAATACTTAAAAATAACATTTTTTAAGGTTAGAAAATAGCCTTAAACTCACAAAAATACACCAACAATCCTACTAAAATGGATTAATAAAACCCGTTTACTTACCGAACCATTATGCCATCATCTAGGTTAATTTCACTCGTGATTAAAACCAACTTCGTGCGCATTCAACATCATCAACCGAACGCACCCAATGTGAGTGAATCTTACAACTCCCCTTTTTAATTACACGTTTTGGGGTGTGTCATGTGTCACCAAAAATTAACTCGTTTATTTAAACTTGTGCCATACCATGTTGTGATCTAAACTTAGATTGTTTATATTGTTTGTGGTTATGTATTTCATTTTGTCAACTTATATGAAATTCATTCATTAAGCCCATCAGTTCCTCGTGGGAGACGAGTTGAGCAACGCGTGCCTCAAAACAAATCCATTATTGTTCGTGTGTGTATTATTTAGTTTATGTTGTTTGTAGTTATATATTTTATATTGTCAAGTTTATGCAAATCATTCATTAGGCCCATCAGTTCCTCGTGAGAGACGAGTTGAGCAACGCGTGCCTCAAAACGATCCATTATTGTTCATGTGTGCATTATTTAATATTAATTGATTGGTGAATAAGTTTACATCTATTTTTACTCATGTGTGGTTGTGCACTTTATTTTATAATCAATTCACTCGCCAACTTTTTGTTGATCCAAAAACCATTTTTACACATGATACAGGTGAACAGGATGAAGCAAGGAAAACATAGGAAATGCCTTAGAAGAAAACAATGAAGCCTAGATTGATGTTTAGGTCATGATGTAATATTGATTGTAATTTCCCATTAAAGTGTATTAATGAATATGAAACGTTAAAATAAATGTCATGAGCTTTGATGATAACCCAATCATGCCCCAATCACCTTTTCCGCTGCGGGTCGGGGTGTGACAGTGCATCCGCCACAACGTTTGCCTTGCCAGGATGATAACGAATCTCACAGTCGTAATCATTGAGAAGTTCGACCCATCTTCGTTGTCTCATATTCAACTCTTTTTGATTGAAGATATGCTGGAGGCTCTTGTGGTCAGTGTATATTTCACACTTGGTACCGTAGAGATAATGTCTCCATATCTTGAGAGCGAGCACGACGGCTCCTAGTTCCAGGTCGTGGGTGGTGTAATTCTTCTCATGTACTTTGAGTTGCCTAGAGGCATAGGCTATCACTTTCCTCTTTGCATCTGTACACAGCCTAGACCTTGACCTGATGCATCGCAATAAACCACAAAGTCATCGCAACCCTCAGGAAGTGTAAGGATAGGTGCATCACAAAGCCTTTGTTTCAAAGTTTGGAAGGCCTCCTCTTGCTTGGGTCCCCAAATGAAAGGTTTCCCTTTGTGAGTCAAGGTTGTGAGTGGAACAGCGATACGAGAGAAATTGGAAATGAAGCGTCGATAATAACCAGCCAAGCCTAGAAATGACCTAACTTCGGTAGGGGTACGTGGCGTTTGCCATTCTTGTACTGCCTTGATTTTCGAAGGATCGACATGAATCCCTTTGTCATTTACGATATGACCAAGGAATTGTACCTCTCTTAACCAGATTTCGCATTTTGAGAACTTAGCGTAAAGCTTTTCATTCCTTAAGAGTGTGAGAATGAGTCGGAGATGACGCTCATGATCGGATTTTGACTTGGAGTAGATAAGAGTGGCATCGACGAAGACTATGACGAAACGATAGGGTTTGCACACCCTATTCATCAAATCCATGAAGACAGCGGGGGCGTTGGTTAATCCAAAAGGCGTAACCATGAATTCGTAATGACCATAACTAGTTCGAAAAGCAGTTTTTGGAATATCTTCTTCGCGCACCCTAAGCTGATGATAACCAGAACGAAGATCGATTTTGGAAAAACAGGTGGCACCTTGAAGTTGATCTAGAAGGTCATCGATACGAGGCAGTGGATAGCGATTCTTAACCGTCAATTTGTTGAGTTCCCTATAATTAATGCACATGCGAAACGTCCCATCCTTCTTCTTCACAAAAAGAACAGGCGCACCCCAAGGCGATGAGCTAGGACGTATGAATCCTTTGTCAGTCAGCTCTTGCAGCTGACTGGCCAACTCTTGCATTTCGGAAGGGGCTAACCTATAAGGAGATTTTGCGACTGGTGTAGCCCCAGGCACAAGATCAATTCGAAATTCGACTTCTCGCACAGGAGGAAGTCCTGAAACGTCGTCGGGAAAACTTGCGGAAATTCCTTCACGATTTGGATATCTTCGAGCTTCCTTTTTTTTCCTTCCTTTGTGACGATGTGGGCTAGAAATGCGACGTAATCCTTGCGAAGATAACTTCGGGCTTGAAGGCAGGACATCAATCTGAGCCCTTTCGAAGGAGTTTCTACAAAGATACGTTGAGTCTGACCATTGGCGAGAGGAATACGAATGAACTTTTCATGGCACACCACTTTGGTGTGATGTTGGCTGAGCCAGTCCATACCGATGATAATATCGAAACTCCCCAAATTCATAGGGGTGAGGTCAATCGAGAAATCGTGATCATTTAGGGTGAGAGTACAATCACGTATAATAGAATTTAATGAAATGGGTTTCCCGTCAGCAACTTCTACCGTCAAAGATTCAACGAGACTATCACGAGGTAGGTCGAGAATAGATTCGAATTCTAAGAATACAAAGCTCTTATCCGCACCAGTATCGAATAATATGGATGCATAACTACCATTTACGAGAAACGTACCATTGACCACATTGTTGTCTGCCCTGGCTTGGTTGGCGTTGATATTGAAGGCCCTCCCTCTAGCAGGGGGGAGCTTGATTAGCTTGGTTCACCGGGTTTGCTTGGGCTTGGGCATTGATGATGTTCACCAGGCGTGGGCAAGTATGTCTGAAGTGGGTTGGGTCCCCACAGTTAAAACAGGCTCGTATGGGTTGCATCATGGGGTAGTTGGGTTGGTAGTAGGGTTGGGTTGTGGGTTGTGCAGGTGGTAAAAGTAAGGGTTGTTGGGCTTGGCCCACCATTTGATTTTGGGTTTGGGTTGGAGGTTGACTGCGGTTTGGTCGCTGAAGGGTACGGCAGGTTTGGATAGTGTGAGCCGCACGGCCACAACTTGTGCAATGTTGGCAAGGGTTTTCAGGAGGGTGATGGTGTTGGCAACGGTTACACTTTGGGTGTGGGCCAATGTATGGCCTTTTGAATGGTGCGGCTGGAGGGGCAACTTGGGTGATTGGAGCAGCAGTGATGGGAGGGTTGGTTTGGGTGACAGCAAAGTTCTTGCCATTTCGCTTCCTCTTACCAGCAAACTTCAAGGATGAACCTGAGTGGTTTGGAATTGGGGTCTCAATGGTGTTTTCTTCTTCTCATCTTTAAAATTTCCATTTCGAATGCGATTCTCAGTGAGTTCCGTAGCTAACTCCATTGCGGCTTCGAGTGTTGCAGGCGAAGTGCTTAAAACCGAATCTTGGATTTTCGAGGGGAGGCCTCGAATGTAGTGTTCAATTAAGCGGTATAATGGGGTGAACAGATTGGGAACCATTTGGTTCAACTCAAGAAACCTCTTGTTGTCGGAGGTGTGATCCCCTTCTTTTTGCTTTAGAGCATAGAATTCATCTTCAAGCTTCTTGATCTAGCTTCTAGGGCAGAAACGTCTTGTCATGATCTCTCTTAATTCTTCCCATGATAAGGCCATGGCATCATCTACACCTCGCTTACCTTTTTCCGTGTTCCACCAGGTAAGGGCTACCCCAAACAATCTTCCAGTCGCGTAACATACCTTACGGTCCTCAGGACAGTCGCAATTGAGAAAGGTGTTTTCCATCTCCTCAAACCAGCGAAGGAGAGCGGTGACACCTTCAGTCCCTTCATATTTTGGGGGATCGCAGGACTTGAAGTGTTTGTAGGTGCATTTGGGGGTTTTGGGAGGAGGGTTGGCGACGTTTTGGTCTTCTTGGTTGGGAGAGTTGATGGGATTAGCGGTGAGAGCTTGCTGAACTTGTAGTACGATGTCAGGAAGCACTACGGCTATTTGTATAGCAATTTGCGTGGCCAAGCGTTCGTTTGACTTTCTTGACCTTCTACCTCCACGTAATTGCCTAGCAGACATCTACAGGAATATATGTAAGGAGATTGTGAGTTCAAGAATTTTCTAGGTGTCATGTGTCGTAAAAAGAATGAAAACAACATAACTGAAAATAATTTAACTACATCCATAGGATGTCTTGGGTTTGCTCATGTCTTGGGTTTGCTCATGTTTGGGCCTCCAAATGTCCCCTATACCATTGCCTGTATAGTCATGTGGGCCCCCATGACTATTGGGTGTGGTAGGGTCTGCATTGGTGTCGGCTAGTTAACATTCACATCACCCGAATGAAAATTGTAAAACATGATTGCGAGATGTAAGGTCGGAGGGTGTCCAGGTGTAGACACGATGACAACTCACAGTGGGGTTAGTTCACACAACGTTTGGTATAGCATGCTTTGGCCTAATAGATCCTTCGTACTCTCATCGTTAGTCCCCAGGTAGGCAAACTGGTCCTTTATTTTGGATTTATACGAATGCCAAGCCTAGACAGGACGTTCCGACTACCGGTATTCGTATCCGTTCCAGTTACTACATGCCCGTCGTGAAAACTCACTTCTATGTGATCTGAAAAATATGAAAACATTGCAAAAATCTTTGAAAAAAAATAATAGAAATTGTGAAATCGTGAGGCGTGTGCTTTCATAGATATGATATGTTATGAGGGTAGGATCTATGATGAACATTGCATATTAACATGTACTTGTGAGAGTGCTTGCATAATGTTGTGTGTGAAAATAAACATGAAACATATAAACATCATGAATTTTGCATGTAACCATAAACAATCTAGTCAACTATAGTATAGGCTCTAAGGGTCTAATAACCTATCCTATATCCCTATAGTCACAAGCTCTAATACCAATCTGTCGCACCCCGACCCGCAGCGGAATAAAAGTCGGGGCATGATTGGGTTATCACCAAAGCTCATGATATTTACTAACAATTTCATATTTATTAAATTCAAATTAAATTCAAATATCCAACACAAAATTTCATACAAACACAAATAATAAACCAAATGATTGTTCCAACGAAATAACTCGATTATTCTTCTAAGGCCATCCTAGGTGTTTCTTTCCTCAACTTGATCACCTGTATCATACGTAAACAGAAGAAATTTGGGTCAACAAAAGTTGGCGAGTGAACCTTGATAAAACATTTAAGTAAATGAATTTATTGTTGTTTAAATAAAATTGTACATAAATCACGTGAACAAATGTATATATGTAACAAATCACAAACCACGTTGAATGAGCATATGACATAATGGATGATGTATGTGAGATCAAGGCTCAATCAAACGGAGCCGATCTAATGAGGCACCTGATGCTCAACCCGTATCCCACGAGGAGCTGATGGGCCTAATGAAATGATTGCACTAAAATAAAAAAAATGTATCCACATAATAACCACATAACAAACAATACACATTTGATCACGAAATGATATTAGCACAAGTGTTAAATAAAATTAAGAAATGGTACGACACATGATACACCCTAAAACAAACGGGGAATTTGTATAGATTCACTCACAGTGGGTGCGTATTATTGATTGAAGATGAGAGCACACCAGCTGCGGATTTAACCGATGCAGGAGTACTACCTAAAACAAATAATGCGATAACTCGATAATTAAATAAATTAGTATTTTAGGTTATAATCCTTTGTTTAGGTTTTTAGATTATTTTTGTGGATTGGGTTGATATTTTAAACCCTTTGAAATGCATATTTTTAAACCTTTAGGTTGATTTAATATATAGACTTAGAATAAAATATTTAGAAAAATAAAAATAAAATAATATTTAAAAAAAAATCTTGTCAGACTGACAAGTCTGACAGCGGTCCGATGGTACTGTTAGCATGCGTGTGGTGAGACTCGAACCCATGACCTCTCGGTTGCGTGCACCAGCTCTTCCAACTGAGCTACGTGTCTAACCCGAAAGAATATGGATTTTAATTATACTTATACACATTTTAGATTTATCAGATTTTAATTAAATCTTTAAAAAGGAATAAACTGATCCGGCCGGTGTGTGGGATGGGATTCGATCCCATGACCTTGAGTACGTTGTGCACCCAGCCCAACCAACTAGGCTGGGTGTTTAACCCGATAATACTATCATTTTAATTATATTCATACACTAATTATGTTTATACATAAATGATGGATTTAAAAAGGTTTGAAAGTGGTCGGGCCGGTATATAAGCGTGGATTCGAACCTGCGACATACGAGTGTGTTTGCACATAGTCCACTACTGGACTTTGTGTCTAACCTGTTTGAAACTTATAATTTAAATACATAAAAACACATGTTAAGCTTCATCTTCTTCCCATAAACAACCCCGAACCCGATCTGGATTTCAATTTAAAATGAGCGCGATTTACACCAAGATATTTAATATATATTTTAAATATATATATATATATATATATATATATATATATATATATAAAATGAGATTAAGAGCTTGAGAAAACTTTTACGGTCGATTGAGACTTTCTTTCCGGCGGGTTGAATTCCGGTGACTGTTTTCCGGTAAACTCCAGCGACGGAGATGTTGACAACAGAATAGAGAGAAATTGGGGTGATTGAGCGAGCTGGCTAGTGCAATGGTGATCAATATTTATATATGAAAACAGAGGGAGATGTGATTTCGGTTTTTCTTCTTTTTTTGGAAACTTGTTTTGATGATTGGCAATCACTGAGGTGGAGACAGCACACTAATTCAGAGTTTGCCAAAATTAGACACCGCGTCTAGTTGTTCGGAGATTCAAAAAAAAGAGAAGGAAAAGCGCATGATAATGGCTTCGGTTTGCAGGTTTTCACTTAGTCTCTGAATAAAGGTTTTAAATTTAGTGGTGTTTCTGGTGTGTGTATTGCTCAGGGAACCCGGGTTCGACCCCGGTTTTACCCATTTTTTTACTTTTATTTATTTAAATTATTTTAAGATAACTCATTTACTTATTCAATTATTTGATTTATTATTTATTATATTAGGATTAGTTTTAAACATTTGCTATTAATATATGTATATATTTTAATATATAAAATAATAAACAAAATGTTAAAATCAACCGATATAAATAAATACGCTTTGATTGATAGATTGGGCCGGTTTTTGAAACCCGTTTTACACGAATGCTATAACGCGATAAACACCACAAGCCTCTACAGATCGAAGTGGGAGATCACGTTCTCCTAAAGGTTGCACCTTTTAAGGGAGTGGTCCGCTTCGGCAAGAAAGGAAAGCGAGCGCCTCGATACGTTAGTCCTTTTTAGATTCTGGAAAGGATCGGTAAAGTAGCCTATCGTCTCGAATTACCAGAGGAACTTAATAATGTACATCCGACTTTCCACGTGTCTAACCTCAAGAAGTGCTTAGCGAAGAAAATCTGTATGTCCCTCTCGAAGATCTGCAAATCAACGAGACTCTCCATTTCGTGGAAAAACCCGTTAAAATCATGGATCGGGAAACCAAGAAACTACGACGCTCTCGCATACCTATCGTGAAGGTCCGATGGGACGGCAAACGCGGCGCCGAGTTCACTTGGGAACTCGAAAGTGATATGAAAACGAAATATCCGCATCTCTTTGTTACGGCCGCTGCCTAATTTCGGGACGAAATTCCCTAAAGTAGGGGAGACTGTAACAACTATGTTTTTCGTTGTTATCTTTTTCATTTGTTTCCGTCTTATGTATTTCCGAGATTCGAGTATAATAAAGTTTATGTTAATTAATTATGGTGTATTACGTATTATCGCATCTAATCGCTTATTAAATCGCATGTCTATCTCATCGCATCGCAATCGCAATTAATTATGTGGTTTTTATGTTATTTATGTGTCATGTGTGTTTGTGGTGATGTTTACAATTGCTATCGCATCGCTCTCGCACTCTCGAATCGCTAAATCGCACTATTATATCAACTATAACGCTTAACGCTTAATATAACTATCTAATGCGAACCGAATAACCAAACGAACCCTTAACGCGAAATCAGCAAACGGAACTTGGTCACCAGGCCAAGTTTGGCCTAACTTGACTACCACAAGTTCGCCTGAACTTGCCTGGCAACCAAGAACCCCTTTGTTTTATCAAGTTCGTGCGAACTTGCATGAGTATATGCAAGTTCGGCCGAACTTACTCACAATTCTTCCCAAGATCCATCAAGTTCGCGCGAACTTGCATGAATTTCATGCAAGTTTGGCCGAACATGCCTCCACCAGCTCTCCTCCTATAAATACCAAGCTCATTTCTCTAATTTGAACTTGCTGCAAGTTCGCCCAGAGCTCTCAAAACCCGAAACCTTCGTGTTCTAAGTAAGAATCAACCTGATTTTCACTGCGACAACGTTTATCAACAACCAACAAAGATTTACAACGATTTTGCACAAGGATCTACCTTCGTTTTCATCAAAAACCCATTCTTTTACGAAAAAATTCATCTCTTTCTTCAAAACTTCTGTTTTTAACTTAGATCTACACAATACGAGTTCGTTTGGTGTTAGCAGAGGCTTCCCAAACACGAGATCTGCAAGATCTCGGCTTGTAAGTTCTAGATCTGAGAAAACCTTTGATAAATATCAATTTTGACACAAGATACGGACTTTTGATGATCTTTTGTTCATTTACTAGTATGAAACGAAGCATCTATCATTCAAGATCCCAGATCTGGAAGCACAAGGACGTTTATGTTGGTTTACACAAGCCGGACTAATCCGAACAAACCCCGAGTTCGCCCGGATTAGCCCACGCTTTTGTAAAACGGCTAAAACAGCTCTAAAAAGACCTCTCCGACCTAAGTTTGCTCAGTCACAGGGTTGGAGGGATGAACACTCGATTTTCCTCAGCAAATGACGCGAAAACGCAAGATTTTGGACCCGAAAACATCAAGTTCGCTCGAGAATCACCAGTTTCCCAAGTCAAGTTCGACCGAACTTGTACCCAAATGGGTCAACTTCGACCGAACTTGGGTACTTTTCACCAAGTTTTCTTGCAAGTTCGCCCGAACTTGCATAGTTTCTTAGGAAACTATACAAGTTCGCCCGAACCTGTCTCCTCAGTAAGGATTCTCCACAAGTTCGCCCGAACTTGACAAGATTCTTAAGAATCTCCTCAAGTTTGACCGAACTTGGCTCATAACTCATCAGAATTACACAAGTTCGCTCGAACATGTGTGTTTACACACAAGTTCGCCCGAACTTGGCCACTACTCAACTCAAAGTTCACCGTTTCGGCTTTTCGGAAGACTGATGCACTTCTGTTCGTTTACAGGCTGATCCGGCGCACTCCGCAACCTCTCCGCAGAATCTCCTACTTAACTAAAACGCACCCACAGTGAGTATACTTGACCCATTTTCGCTTTAACGCACTTTTGGGTGTTACATACGTTCCTATATTAAAATCACATCACAAATCAAAACTGTTTATCACACGCGAATAATCTGATTGTATATGCTCAATACGTGATACTAGAAACATGTGACTAGGACTTATTTTCGTTAACTTGCCTCCTTAGCTAGTATGGTACTATAGTGTGGCTTACACCCGACATGGTCTAGTTAGGATGGACGCGCAAGCCTTTTCACGGTAGTTAGCATGAGAAATGAGCCTATGTTATGTTAAGTGTTTTGGTGTATCATGATATGTAGTTAGATTGTTTCGCAAACGTTTTTTTTCTCGATTATGCTAGTAGTATTCAAACCTGTATGCTCAATTTACTTAATTGTATTGACTTGTATTTTAACGTATGTAACAGGTTGAGGATTTAGCTATGAATGCTTGGATGAATGCATGCTTAGCTTAGTTTATTTTCTTTTGTTTTGTTTAGTTGGAATGTAATAAATCTATGGGAAATCGAACCGTTTTGTTTTTATGATAAAACTTTGGATTTTTTAATGATTATTTAGAATATTATGTTTAATAGTATGGGATGTTAAACGTTTAATAATGTTGTGAATAACTGTTATGGAATTTCTCGTGAGAACAATCTGGTCGCCTAGTGCCACTAACCCCGGTGACGGGGTGTGACAGATGTTGCCATGTGGCATTTGGTTATAACCGAAAGATGCTTGCACGATTGGGTGTTAGTGGCTTCTAGAAGATCTCACAGTTGTAACCCATCTGTTACTCGTCACGTGTGCATTGTGTTACAACTGAAAAGATTCCCTTTGTCTCTACACCAACTCTTGTAAACAAGGATTTTTGCTAAGGGAAAGTCTTTCAGGATTCACTGTTTCCTTGCGCGAGCGGTGCAAGGTAGTTTAATGATATTTTTTCCTTTCTCTGCTGTTTAGCGCAACGTCTGCTGAGCTCTTGCTTTGGTATAAATTTCCGCGCAAGGTTTATGAGTGAAATGTTATCCAAGGAAATTAATCAAGGTTAACTTTGAACCTTGCGCGTGTCCACGCAAGGTAGTTAAGTGATACTTTCCCTTTTTGGATACCCGGTGCAGAGTTTAGTGAGTCTTTCTTGGCATAGAAGCCTGCGCAAGGTCTCCTTGGCAGTTAATAGTGGGTATGGTTTCCTTGCTTGGCGCAAGGTTTTTGGGACCATACCCCTTCACCCATTGTGTTTTAGTCTATTGTTCATCGTGTTTTAGCCTAATATCCATCGTAGCTTGATCCAGTTGAGATGAACTACCTTTAGCCTCGCAATATTTCGACGTATGATTTCTCAAAGTTGAATTTGAGTTTGGTTGCAACAAAACTACCACAACTTCCGCAATGAACCTTTTGAGACCGGTCAGGCAATAAACATAAATTAGAACATCCTTCTTCTCCCTAGTTTTTAGGGTTTCGGTTCGTTTGTAGAATTTGAAAAACTTGTGGGTCGGAATAGGATTCACTAACACCCCAACGAATGATTATGAGCGAGCCATGGCGAAAACATTGTGAGACGAGCGTTTTTCGTAAGTGTTTTCTTGGCGCCTTTGCAGGTTGTGATCAACCAAATACATCCACCAGGTACTTACAATAAGTGTTTTCCGTAAGTCAAATGACCGTTTTAATGGTACTATCGTTCTCAACAATCATAACTTATTCAAATGCAGTTTCAAACGACTTGAATCATGTCGGGTTGGGGACTGGTGTATGCTAGAAACTGGTTTGGGTCGATTTTGAGGTCCATGAAGCCAAACCGGTGGGGAAAAACCGGTTCTTTTGCTAACTCTACTCACAATGAAACTATTGATGGATTGCCTAGCAAGTAAACCGGTGGGGCCGGTTCTTTTGCTAACTCTACTCACAATAAAACTATTGGTGGACTCCCTAGCAAGTAGTAGCAACCACACCTAATAACCATTTTTCTTTCTTCAATTCTAGCCCAACAAGATCCACTGAGTCAACTACTAAACAATTATAAGCCCATAATCATATTATTGTCGTCAGATGAGTTTTTATGAAATATGATGGTCCAATAAATCTAATCAACTATCAATTCTTACCTTAAAAGTTAACTTTATGATCTTTTGAATTTAAAATCTCATGTTTTGTAATATTCACTTTTTGCTACTGCACCAATTAAACCAACTAAATCAATGAAAAATTAATTCACATAACATTTATTAAACAACCATTTATTTTACTAATTAAGACCCACAATAATAATTTTACAGAGGACATGATGTTTGACCATTAACTAATAGAATCTTTTTAGCTTGTTTTCATTTAAAATATTGTAAATATGTAATTAGAAAACCAAAGCAACATAATATATTTAATGAGAATAGTGATGTAATATAAGTGTATTAAGGTGAAATGTGACGTACGGTAAAAATCATTAATGACTATTGACTACGTTTCTCATGTGATTTTAGTCTAGTGTAATATTTAAAGTAGGATAAGGCTTAGGGACCATTAGGTTTTGGGTTTAATTCTTAAAAGGGGTGGGGTTTCAGATGTATTGGGTTTCCTCATAAATTGGTATATAAACATTATTGCCTACTGGAGATGGATATAATCGGGTGGTTCTTCTGGTGGCATGACGATACCCTAGTGGTCCAAATTTTTCGTTCAAATAAAAAGAAACTTTTGACTACGCTTTGAACAACCCACATCCAACTCCACCACTGTCGACTAACGACCAACTCAAATTTGTATTTTTTAACACATCTAAATCTCATTTTCAACATTCACCCTCACAAAAGATCTACGCTTTCTCTATAAAAGATCTTATGGGAGTTCGTTGGGTTAGGGCCGCAACCTAAGGATTTGTAACCCTGGTAGTATAAGATTTGTAATCAATGCTTGTTTTTAACTCTCATAACGTTCTCTGGCCTCATTATAAACGCAAAGTTCACAACCCGGTAGTATAAGATCCGTAATCTCATTAACGAGCATTCATACCCTATATCACCTTTAGGAAGTTCTTATACCTCATTTAGAAAGTTTGAACACTCTTTTTACACCACTTAATTCACATTTTGCTGGTCCGAATTTATCACACAATTCAAGAAATTTAGTATGTATACTCTATATCACCATATGAAAGTTCCAATACCTCATTATAATATATATTAATATTAATAATATATATTAAATTCTAAACATAGCTATTTTGTATTAGTAACAAAGCATAAATTACATATGCTTAAAAGCATGATTGTTGAGCATGTTCCAGCTGTCTAATGGGGTTTTCTTTTTTTGCCAGGTTGCCTTTCACTTTACACATGTCTAGCTATTTGTTTCCTTTATTACTCCCCTTCTCTTATGACGCCTTTCACTTTACACATGTCTAGCTATTTGTTTCCTTTATTACTCCCCTTCCCTTATGACTCATCTGCCTTCTTAGAACTTTGCCATCAATATAATCTCTCCCTCTCCATTTCACAGTAAAAATTATCTATCTCTATCTTCCTCTTGAACTATTTCACCCCCTTATTTTTGAACAGTTCAAAAGCCATCGATACAGCAAGAACGTAACTTGAAACCTAAAACATAATACAATTGAAATTAAATAGAGAAGAAAGACAAAATCACGATAAACAACAGCAAATAGTCCCATTTTGCGTTCAAATTATAGCAACTGTTAGTTTATGTAATTTGATCTTTATATTTTAACTTCTCTATGCATGTTTTGTTTGTTTATAGTTTTGATTCCAGAACTGAAAAGATGACGAAATAAAAGCGGCTTACTCTACGGCGGTAAGTGGATACAGAGCAGCGGCGCCGGCTTCTGTCATTGTCGTTTCAGTGACCGGAATCAGTTGCCGGTGTTGTATGGTGGTTGGTGGTTACCGGGCGGCTATGTCGTTGCCGGGGTGGTGACCGGAACCACTGCAGGTTACTTCGTAGCCGCCATAGGGAGGTTAGTAGAAGAGAGGGTAGAGACGGTGGCACAGTGGACAACAGATGGCGCGTGGATGTGTTGGGAGAGTATGGCCAACATTTGGTTGGTTGTGGTGGTTTGCGATAGTGGTGGGCTGCGGCTTTTGATAAGAGATAAGGGTGAGGTGGATATAATAGAGGTGGCTACGCCAGTGGTTATGGAATTTCATGTGACACTCAATTTGTGTTTTTTTCAAAATCAACCTTCATTCTTTGTAATGGATTAATTTGTATATCTGTATTATTAAAATCATTTACATAAGTGTTTCTTTTTGATACATGAATAAAATAAAAAAAAAGTGAATACAACTCATGTCTCACAAAAGCCATACAATTATATTCATCGTTTCTCATCAATCTAAACTCATTATTTTTACTTGAAAATTGAGATTGACGATTTGATTTGGATAAGTTATAGATACATTCATCAAGTTATGTAAATCATTAAGTTACCATCATTAAGTTTCAAAAAATGTCATGAGCCGAGATTACGCCATGCCACGAGCTTAATCGTATCGATAATGTCATGAACTAAACTGTTACTGACTGAATTCCTGTCGCAACGCGAGCTTCATCGTATCATAATATCATGAACCGAACTGTTACCGACTGAATTCCCGCCGCAACGCGCGAGTTACTTTTACTAGTTAATAAAGTTTCACAACTCTTTTTACACCACATAATTCATATTTCATGTTTTGATGGTCATAATTTGATGGTCATAAACTTATGATATAATTCAAAATAGTAAGTATGTATAACGCATAACGAAGTCAAATCATCATATAAAAACATAATTATACATAATCACACGATAGCATCATTATTATAGTTTTTATTCTTTAAGCGTACATGCAACTCAAATAACAAACTCTTAAGCAATAATATGTACAAATTTGTCCTTGAGTGGGGCTGTTCAAAAAGCTCGCGGCTCGGAGCTCGCTCGAAGCTTGCTCGGAAAAAGCCCGCTCGATATGGCTCGGTTTAAAGTGAGTCGAGCCGGCTCGGCTCGTTAGAAAGTGAGCCTAGGTCGGCTCGACTCGGCTCGTAACGAGCCGAGTTGGCTCGGTTTGGCTCGCTTTGTAGCTCGGCTCGGTTTAGCTCGGATTATTTTACTTATAATAGATTTTAATATTATATGCATTATAATATATTACAAAAAAAAACAATTACTATTTACATGTATATATGTTTGTAATTTGATATCTATAGCATATTTGAAGGTTTATTACCATACTAATGAACTAATATTGTATTTCATTGAAGTTAAAACTTATTTTGCGTTGTTGAATTTGATTTTGGTTTGTAATGTATTAGGTTGAACTTATTTTGAATATATTTTTTTAAAGTATTGAATAATATTTTAGGTTATTGAATTTTGAGAGGTATATATTAATTTTTCTTTATAGAATCGAGTCAAACCAAGCCGAGCCAGCTCGGTTTAAAATCAAGCCAAGCTCGAGCTTAGATTTTCAGCTCGATTTCAAATCCGAGCCGAGCCGAGCCAGCTTGGTTTATAATCGAGCCGAGCCCGAGCTTGGCCTGGCTCAGCTCGGCTCAGCTCACGATCAGCCCTACCTTAGAGCTTTCTAATTGCAAGTCTCTTCACTCTTGACTTCCTATAAGTAAACTTACCATTAGTATGCTTATTGAGCACCATTCGTGATTTCGTATCTATCTATTTTTTTAAAGGCAAATTTGTCACTGACGGATCACTGCAGTATCATCGTGCCACATGTGGAACCACCCGATCATATCCATCTCCACTAGTCATAATACTTATACACCAATTCAGGAGGAAACCCAATAAATATGAGAAAATCCACCTTGTGAGAATCGAACCCAGGACATGTTAATCCCAAAACCTTATTTCACCCCAAGATGTCGCTAGGCTATAAAGCCATGGACGTATCTACCTATCACTAGGCTAATTTTACCACTTTAACCTATAAACAAACTCGGTCTGTTTGGTATGGGGTAATGGAATAGGTGGGGGGAATGAAATGGACGAGGTAATGGAATGGATGATGTAATCGAATTGATTATTACCATTCCATGTCTTGTTTGGTTACCATGTGAGAATGGAATGAACCAATATTTTTTGTTGTTTGGTATGCGAGAAAAGACGAAGGAATAAATCGGATGGTGGTGGTCAATGATAGACAGTGACGGTGGGTGGTGATAGGTGGCAGTTGTAGCGGCATCGGTGGTGGTGGGTGGAGAATGGTGGTGGTGGTGGGTGACGGCGGAGGTGGGCGGCGGCGGTGGTCAAATGTGGTAGCGATGGCGACGGTTTGTGGAAGGTGGTAGCGACGGTGGCGGTTGATAGCAGTGGCGGAGGTGGGTGGCGACGACGCGATGATCAGAGGTGGCAGCGGCGATGATTGAAGGTGGGTCGTGGCGATGATCAGAGGTGGCGGCGACGGCGGAGGCAGGTGGAGGCGGAGGCGGGTGGCAGCAGAGGCGGGTGGTGGGTGGTGGCAGTGGTAGTGGGTTGTGGTGTTGTTAATAAATGGTGAAGAATGAATGGAATGGAAAAAAAAACAGAGGGGTGGATGAAATGATTTTGAGGGAATGAAATGTATTTTGGAATGGGCGATTCCTTTTCATTGCCCAACCAAACACTCTTTTCTTCATTCCATCACAATTCCATCACAATGGTCCATTTCATTCCACCTCTCATTCCTGCATAACAAACAGTACATAATTATACTTCATTAAGTATACGAATTAATTTGACTACAATATAATTGACCACCCAATCGAAAATATGGACCCTTTGACCGATTTTTTTATTTGTTTGACCCTTTTATATAAAAAACTTGCACACTTCCTTTTAATTGCTTCCAAATACACTTAGAACATTTATTTATTTATTTATTTATTTACTCTACAGCATTTACCAATTCTGACGAACAGTAGTTCACCTGCTTTCAACTTTATTTATTATTTTTTCCCTGAGAAACCTAAACCAGTCTTCCACCACCAACCCACCATGCCCCGCCGCTGGATAAGCGGAGATAACACCCTACAGCAGCCCCGCCGCTGAATAAGCGGAGATAACAACCTACAGAAGCCGGATGCAACCTTTGCAGACCCCACCGTCGTCTTTGTACAAACCTAACTCCACCGACAATGTCGGACCCATGAATGGCAGCGATGCTTCCGGTGGTACGTTTTCAGTAACGATAATACGGTTTTTTCGCCGAGAATTTGTCAAGGCTTTTGTTAATGAGGAACGAAAAAGAGAGACAGTAAAAACGGGCGGTTAAGTGAGGGTGTTTTTCAGTCGCTGGCCACAGCTATACGCCATCGAGCCGCAAGATGCAGTCGATTTGTTCACCGTAAACCGCCACTGCGGCGGAAGAAGCGACAGAACAGCGAGGCATGGTGGCCGGCGCAAAACGAGTTTAGCTCCTTCAAAAGGTGGTGTGTGGTAATGGCGGTTAATGGTGCCGTGGTGGTTTTGTCAAATGGCAACAAGATGGTGACGGCGGCGGTTTACGTGGTATGCTGTGGCGTGGCTCAATGGTGATGAGACATTTAAATGTTTAAGAAGCCGAGTTCAAACCGAGCATACTTTTTCCAAACCATATTACATTGAGTGAAAATGTTGAAATTATATTATATGAAAGAGAAGTATATTGATGATGATGATGATGATGATGATGAAAAGTAGATATAAATTGTTTGTAAGTTGAAACGTATGAATGTGTGATTTAAATGAATTGAATGTTGGTTTGGAATCCAGAATAGGAATCCATCTACACGTGGCAAGAGGGGGTCTTAACTAGTTTAAGAACCCGCGAGCTCCCCGGGTGACCTAAAACAAAAATGTATAACTTAAATTTGTTGAATAATTCTTTCAAATAAATAAACGTTCAAGTAATAATCAATTAGTAAACTACAATGAGACAAATAATTTAACCTCTCGACATAGATGACGAAGTGTGTAACATTGTGTGTATCGAAGAGAATGGTGTAAGTTATATGCCAAGTGGCACCAAAGTATTTTGTTTTAATAATAAACCCGTAACCGGACCCATCATATAAACATATGCACATAATACCCACATGAATCAATATTAACTTGCAATAAATTATAAAAATAATTTAGATGTGCACTCTTGGTTTCAAAAGAAAAAAAAAATCTTACCTCAAAGTATTAGACAACTCCTGAATAACTTTGCCAACTTTCATCCATAAGCACCTAGATATTTATATCAATACAATTACTAAACCGAAGACATTCATTGTGATAACCAATACAACCCATTATTACTTGTTCTTGAAGTTTTTGATTTGATATAGTAATGTTAATTTACCAAATTGATTATCTTTGTTTAGACACCTTTTGTTATTTGAAAAAAAATCTCAAGGTTATTTAAAATCTCACCTTATGTATATTTTTGTGCAAACCCAACTTTAACAACCTCATCACTTCCAAACATAGCCTAAGTTCCTTTTTTTTTTTTGAAATCAGCCTTAAACCCATTTAAGAAACATGCTTTCAGTTTGAGAAAATCAACAAAAACGTTATTAAGCATCGCTGTTATAAAACCATTTATGATAGGAGTAAGTAATCATCACCACAAAACCCATTAAAACCATTGAATGTAACATCCGTCAAAAAACCGGATTTACCAAACCCGCTTCGTTTATTAACCGAACAATCAGTTAAAAATTTCGTTGCGTATTTAATGCTCAAATTAATTTTAAACAATACATAATTAATAAGTATATTAGAATATAAAAGTTATATTTGAAAAAGTATTAAAAATAGTGATTTAAAAATAAAACAAGGCTGCCGGGTTTCGAACCCGGGTCAGCCGGGTCAACCTGGTCATCAACGCCTTAACTCTCATCCATCAAACCACTCCGCCACTTGTGTTCTTTAGTAACATATCAAAACAATTAATTCAAATATCACAATCTCGAATTCAAACTGACGCGCCCAATCGCAGTCGTCGGAAATCCCGACGATTTCGGCGATATTTGACGGTTTCTTTCTGATTTAACCGAAGCATTAACCTCAACATCGGTTACAACCGATGTCCAGTCCGCGACATCAGTCATGACCCGCCGGAGAAATTATTGACCGATGAATCGAGACTGAAATCAGGCCCCATGCATCTCGATTCTTCCCTATAAATTCACCCACAAGCCTGTTAACTTTTTCGCTCACAATCACACAAAATCTCGACGTAATTTCACTCGCCGGAAAATCTCTGCAAGTCGCCGGAAAACCGAGATTTCATCTACACGGTAAATACCTCGACTCTTTCCGTTTCAATCCGATGTTAGACTGTTACTAACTTCAATCCAACCCTCAGAATCTATTCCAGACGACTTAGCCGGAATATTCAGCTCTCGCCGGAAAACCTCTGAAACTTCTGATCTCACACTGTGAATCGGTATAACCCTTCAAACTTCTGTTAATCCTTGTTTAAGTACCTCAATTTCATAACTAATCGAATAGAGCTATTAACTGATTCTAACAGCCGTTGTTCACAAACAGAGCCGACGAGTCTTCGCCGGAGTTCTGTGAAAGACGCTGATCGGTATATCTTTTCCCCCAAACTCTCTCCATTCATTACCTTTCAATTACTTATAATGTTTGTTAATCGGATTAGACTTGAATCAGTCGAGTTATAATTATCAGAAATCTTAAGCGAAGAAGACGAAGTTCAGATATATTATAAGATTAATTAAACTCAGTTTTATGAACGGTTAGACACACAGTCCATCGGTGGACTGTGTGCAAACAAATACATACACGTCCCGAGTTCGATTCTTGACATACGCACCTTCGCAGTAATAAAATGTCCTTTTTTTTTTAAACTGAACCGGGTTAACTCCGTAAGATGTTAAGTATAATAAAAACCAGAATAATTACCAAGTTAGACACACAGTCCAGCGGTGGACTGTGTGCCAAACTAAACCACAGGTCCCGGGTTCGAGACCTGTGGCGAGCACCGAGTGATGCAATTAAATCGTTTTTAAAATAAGTGATTTTCGGATTGATTTAATTAGTATATAAATGTAATTAAAAACAGAAATATTTCGGGTTAGACACGTAGCTCAGTCGGTAGAGCTGCGTGCACGCGTACGGGAGGTCTCGGGTTCGAGTCCTGCCCGGCGCATACATACACACAATAAAACCGGTCAACAAGTCAACGGTCAACAAGTCAATGGTCAACAGTCAAAAATCAACATTTTTTTATTTCTTTTATCTATTTTATTTAAATTAAAAATACTTAAAAATAACATTTTTAAAGTTAGAAAATAGCCTTGAACTCACAAAAATATATCCAATAATCCTACTAAAATTGATTAATAAAATCCGCTTATTTACCGAACTATTATGTTATTATCTAGGTTAGTTTCACTCGTGTTAAATCCAACTTCGTGCGCATTCAACATCATCAACCGAACGCACCCACTGTGAGTGAATCTTACAACTCCCCTTTTTAATTACACGTTTTGGGGTGTATCATGTGTCACTTAAACAAATTCGTTTATTCAAACTCGTGCCATACCATATTATGATTTAAACTTAGAATGTTAATATTGTTTGTAGTTATGTTTTACATATTGTCTAGTTGTATGCAAATCATTCATTAGGCCCATCAGTTCGTAGAACAACGCGTGCCTCAAAACTCATTCATTAGGCCCATCAGTTCCTCGTGGGAGACCAGTTGAACAACGCGTGCCTCAAAACTATCTATTATTGTATGTGTGTGCATTATTTAATATTAAGTGTTTTGTGAACAAATTTACATCTACGTTTACTCATATGTGGTTATGTACTTTATTTTATCAATTCAATAAACTTGTTCAAATGTTTTTCATAGGATTCACTCGCCAACTTTTTGTTGATCCAAAAACCATTTTTACACATGATACAGGTGAACAGGGTGAATCAAGGAAAACATAGAAATGCCTTAGAAGAAAATAATGAAGTCTAGAATGATGTGTAGAACATGATGTAATTATGATTGTATGTTTCCCTTTAAATTGTAATAATAAATATGAAACGTTATAATAAATGTCATGAGCTTTGATGATAACCCAATCATGCCCCGATTAACCTTTTCCGCTGCGGGTCGGGGTGTGACAGATTGGTATCAGAGCCATGACTATAGGGATATAGGATAGGTTATTTAGACCCTTAGAGCCTATACTATAGTTGACTAGATTTTAATTGTTTATGTGGTTACATGCAAACTATAGATATTTATTTGTTTCATATTTATTACATACACAAACGCGTGCAAACATTTCCAATATTACATTTTGTGATACATAGTGAATTATACTTACAGTCAAACATACATACTTACATACACATTCATCATACATATTTCAATGTTCACATATTCAAATCATTTTCATACTTTCGTTATTCAAAGATTTTATCGCATTTTTCATTTTTCAAATCTCATCAAAGTGAGTTCTGCGACGGGCATGTAGTAACTGTAAGGGTACAAGTACCGGTAGTCGGAACGTCCTGTCTAGGTTGGCATTCGTATAAATCCAATATAACGGACCAGTTTGCCTACCTGGGACTAACGATGAGAGTACGAAGGACCTATTAGGCCAAAGCATGCCACACCAAACGTCGTTCGAACTAACCCCACTTTGAGGTGTCACCGTGTCCACACCTGGACACATTCCGAATATCATACGTTACATATTTCTCGATTTTCTCCAGGTTTTAGTGTACGTAACCAGGCTAACACATGCGAACCATATGAAAAAACCGGTATTCATGGGGGCCCACATGATTACGAAGGTGAAGTATGGCGGCATGCAATGCCCAATTACGAGCAAAGCCCAAGACATCTTATGGATGTAGTAGATTTATTATGTTATATTTATTTTATGAATGTTCATTCCTAAATACGACCCATGATCCCAAAAAACATCCAACTCATACTCTTGATATGTATTCCTTGTAGATGTCTTCTAGCCTCGCTCGTAGGAAGATGAGAGCAGGAAAAGCCCGCGAGCGCATGGCTGCCCAAATCGCTCAACAAATGGCTGCCGTAATACCCAACATTATAATTCAAGTCCAACAAGCCCTTACCGCTAATCCCGTCAACCAAGAAGATCAAAATGTTATCAACCTTCCCCCAAATACCACTAAATGCACCTACAAGCATTTCAAATCCTGCGACCCTCCAAAATACGAAGGGACTGAAGGTGTCACCGCTCTCCTCCATTGGTTTGAAGAAATGGAGAACACTTTTCTAAATTGCGATTGCCCCGATGATCGCAAAGTGCGATATGCTACTGGTCGTTTATTTGGAATAGCACTTACTTGGTGGAATACTGAGAAGGCCAAACGAGGTGTTGAAGACGCTATGACTTTGACTTGGGAAGAGTTGAAGGAAATCATGACAAGACGGTTTTGCCCAAGGAGCGAAATCAAGAAATTAGAAGATGAGTTTTATTCGTTGAAGCAAAAGGAAGGAAACCACACCACATACAACAAAAGATTCCTCGAGTTAAATCAAATGGTTCCCAACTTGTTCACTCCCCTCTACCGTTTGATCGAGCACTACATTCGAGGTCTTCCGTAAAAAATTCAAGACTCTGTAATAAGTACCACACCTGTAACCTTGGAAGCAGCAATGGAGTTAGCTACAGAGCTCACCGAGAACCGCATCCGGAATAAAGACTTCAAGGAGGAGAAGAAGAAGGATAAAGCATCAACTGAAACTTCAAACTCCACCCAAACCGAATCCCCCTCTCAACCCATTTTTAAGAGAAAAAAAGATGGGCAACTTTTCGCTGTCACCCAACGTAATCAACCAATTTCACAAGCCATACCCATCCAAGCTATCCTAATCACTCAAGTAGCACCCAACTCAACTTACCCAAATAAGAAACCTTACCTTGGACCTCACACTCAATGTAACACCTGTTTCTATCACCATCCATCTACATTGCCTTGTCGACTATGTGCGAATTGTGGACGCTATGGTCATTTGAGCAAGGTTTGCCGCACCCCTCAAAACCAAATCTCACCCCCTACTCAAAACATGATCCAAACATATCAACAACCCCAATACCCCATGTTACCTTATGTTCGAGCTTGTTTTAATTGTGGCGGCTCTACCCATTATAGAAACACGTGCCCTCGACTGGTTAACATCATAAACGCCCAAGCTCAAGCAAACCCAGTTAACCAATCAAATCAAGAAAACCCAACCATTAGGCCACCAGCAAGAGGAAGAGTTTTCAACATCAACGCCAATCCTGTTGAAGATAATGACGGCCCAAACGAAACCACCCAACTAGTCCCCTTCACCAAAAATCAAGATTCAACTCCAACCGCTTAGTTTTATGTTTTCTTTATGTTATCTCAATTTTCCGTATCCTAGTTATGAATTGGAATTTTATCCAAGGATCTTAATACGAATTACTATTTCAGTTTTGTTTTTTTATATATACTCATTGATTTAACATTCATATCATCATACCTCACGACATATCACAGTGTTATCATTTAAAGAAGTTGAGCTGTGTCTCACTTCTACATGGACTAACCTCTCCAGCATAACAAACGAGAGAGGTACTGTCATCATTCAAACATGTATGCTATCAGAATTAAGACTCAAGCTTTGGTTGATTGTGTTTGTTTATATTTTAGAGTCACATAGAACTAATCATAACTTACGGATAAAGCCAATGAAAATTTGACGAGAATATGGTGGATACGCCGTTGGTACTTCCTATATATAAGTATTCTTGCCAAAGGATCAGAGGTATTATCAGGTGGTTATGAGAAGTTCCATGTAGGATTTAGTAATATCTTGGTTGAAATTTGTTTTACACTCACTGATTTAACATTCATATCATCTCATCATTTAAAGAAATTGGATTGTGTTCCATTTTCTACATAGACTAACATCTCCATCATAACAAACGAGAGAGGTACTGTCATCATCAAACATGTATACTATCAGAATTATGACTCAGACATTGGTTGTTGTGTTTATTTATGTTTTAGAGTCACATAGAACCAATCACAACTTACTGATAAAACCAATGAGAATTTGACAAGAATATGGTGGATACGCCGCTGGTACTTCCTATATATAAGTATTTTTGTCAAAGGATCAGAGGCATTATCAGGCGGTTATGAGAAGTTCCATGTAGGATTTAGTATTGTCTTGGTTGAAGTTTGTGTTGTACTCACTGATGTAGCATTTATATCATCACATCATTTAAAGAAATTGGATTGTGTCACCATTCAAACATGTATACTATCAGAATTATGACTCAGACATTGGTTGTTGTGTTTATTTATGTTTTAGAGTCACATAGAACAAATCATAACTTACTGATAAAACCAATGAAAATTTGACAAGAATATGGTGGATACGCCGCTGGTACTTCCTATATATAAGTATTTTTGTCAAAGGATCAGAGGCATTATCAGCGGTTATGAAAGTTCCATGTAGGATTTAGTATTGTCTTGGTTGAAGTTTGTGTTGTACTCACTGATTTAGCATTCATATCATCTCATTATTTAAAGAAATCGGATTGTGACACCATTCAAACATGTATACTATCAGAATTAGGACTCAGATATTGGTTGTTGTGTTTATTTATGTTCTAGAGTCACATCATAGAACCAATCATAACTTACTGATAAAACCAATGAAAATTTGACAAGAATATGGTGGATACGCCGCTGGTACTTCCTATATATAAGTATTCTTGCCAAATGATCAGAGGCATTGTCAGGCGGTTAGGAGAAGTTCCATGTAGGTTGTAGTATTAGAAGTTTTGTTTTAGGATATAACCCTTATCTTTCCAAACATATCAAAACTCTTGCGCATGAAATCATACTCCGTGAATCAACTCTGCTTATCAATATTTTTACCGTAGGCAACAAAAAACGATTCCTGTAGCAGGGTACTTAACCCTTACAAGGAACGTTACCGCCTCAAACAAAAATTCAAACTCTTACTCCTTTCTAAGTATGTAACTGTCAAACTAAACACCATCCTTATTTAGACAAATATGTCACTACTTAAATTTCGGGACGAAATTTCTAAAAAGTAGGGGATACTGTAACATCCGTAAAAAAACCGGATTTACCAAACCAGCTTCGTTTATTAACCGAACAATCAGTTAAAAATTTCGTTGCGTATTTAATGCTCAAATTAATTTTAAACGATACATAATTAATAAGTATATTAGAATATAAAAGTTATATTTGAAAAAGTATTAAAAATAGTGATTTAAAAATAAAACAAGGCTGCCAGGTTTCGAACCCGGGTCAACCTAGTCATCAACGCCTTAACTCTCATCCATTAAACCACTCCGCCACTTATGTTCTTTAGTAACATATCAAAACAATTAATTCAAATATCACAGTCTCGAATTCAAACTGACGCGCCCAATCGCAGTCGTCGGAAATCCCGACGATTTCGTCGATATTTGACGGTTTCTTCTGATTTAAACCGAAGCATTAACCTCAACATCGGTTACAACCGATGTCCAGTCCGCGACATCAGTCATGACCGCCGGAGAAATTATTGACCGATGAATCGAGACTGAAATCAGGCCCCATGCATCTCGATTCTTCCCTATAAATTCACCCACAAGCCTCTGTTAACTTTTTCGCTCACAATCACACAAAATCTCGACGTAATTTCACTCGCCGGAAAATCTCTGCAAGTCGCCGGAAAACCGAGATTTCATCTACACGGTAAATACCTCGACTCTTTCCGTTTCAATCCGATGTTAGACTGTTACTAACTTCAATCCAACCCTCAGAATCTATTCCAGACGACTTAGCCGGAATATTCAGCTCTCGCCGGAAAACCTCTGAAACTTCTGATCTCACACTATGAATCGGTATAACCCTTCAAACTTCTGTTAATCCTTGTTTAAGTACCTCAATTTCATAACTAATCGAATAGAGCTATTAACTGATTCTAACAGCCGTTGTTCACAAACAGAGCCGACGAGTCTTCGCCGGAGTTCTGTGAAAGACGCTGATCGGTATATCTTTTCCCCCAAACTCTCTCCATTCATTACCTTTCAATTACTTATAATGTTTGTTAATCGGATTAGACTTGAATCAGTCGAGTTATCATTATCAGAAATCTTAAGCGAAGAAGACGAAGTTCAGATATATTATAAGATTAATTAAACTCAGTTTTATGAACGGGTTAGACACACAGTCCAGCGGTGGACTGTGTGCAAACAAATACATACACGTCCCGAGTTCGATTCTTGACACACGCACTTTCGCAGTAATAAAATGTCCTTTTTTTTTAAAACTGAACCGGGTTAACTACGTAAGATGTTAAGTATAATAAAATCCAGAATAATTACCAAGTTAGACACACAGTCCAGCGATGGACTGTGTGCCAAACTAAACCACAGGTCCCGGGTTCGAGACCTGTGGCGAGCACCGAGTGATGCAATTAAATCGTTTTTAAAATAAGTGATTTTCGGATTGATTTAATTAGTATATAAATGTAATTAAAAACAGAAATATTTCAGTTAGACACGTAGCTCAGTCGGTAGAGCTGCGTGCACGCGTACGGGAGGTCTCGAGTTCGAGTCCTGCCCGGCGCATACATACACACAATAAACCGGTCAACAAGTCAACGGTCAACGGTCAACAAGTCAATGGTCAACAGTCAAAAATCAACATTTTTTATTTCTTTTATCTATTTATTTAAATTAAAAATACTTAAAAATAACATTTTTAAAGTTAGAAAATAGCCTTGAACTCACAAAAATATATCCAATAATCCTACTAAAATTGATTAATAAAATCCGCTTATTTACCGAACCATTATGTTATTATCTAGGTTAGTTTCACTCGTGGTTAAATCCAACTTCGTGCGCATTCAACATCATCAACCGAACGCACCCACTGTGAGTGAATCTTACAACTCCCCTTTTTAATTACACGTTTTGGGGTGTATCATGTGTCACTTAAACAAATTCGTTTATTCAAACTCGTGCCATACCATATTATGATTTAAACTTAGAATGTTAATATTGTTTGTAGTTATGTTTTTACATATTGTCTAGTTGTATGCAAATCATTCATTAGGCCCATCAGTTCGTAGAACAACGCGTGCCTCAAAACTCATTCATTAGGCCCATCAGTTCCTCGTGGGAGACGAGTTGAACAACGCGTGCCTCAAAAGTATCTATTATTGTATGTGTGTGCATTATTTAATATTAAGTGTTTTGTGAACAAATTTACATCTACGTTTACTCATATGTGGTTATGTACTTTATTTTATCAATTCAATAAACTTGTTCAAATGTTTTTCATAGGATTCACTCGCCAACTTTTTATTGATCCAAAAACCATTTTTTACACATGATACAGGTGAACAGGATGAAGCAAGGAAAACATAGGAAATGCCTTAGAAGAAAATAATGAAGTCTAGAATGATGTGTAGAACATGATGTAATTATGATTGTATGTTTCCCTTTAAATTGTAATAATAAATATGAAACGTTATAATAAATGTCATGAGCTTTGATGATAACCCAATCATGCCCCGATCACCTTTTCCGCTGCGGTCGGGGTGTGACATTGAAAACATTAAAACGTGGACGTTTAGAACTCACCTATAACGTTCGAACTCAAACTTTGTACGTCCACCATGATTCAACCCCGAAACCGAACCCAAATCACATGACGTGGATGTCCTGTTTTCCATTTTGTTCTAGCAGCCATCACCCCCATTACCCGGCGTCATTTGCAGCCCTCGAGCACCTCCCACTTAGCCAGAAACAACCCGAATCGCTGCTGCGAGGTACCCCGTGATTTGCTCTCGAAACCACCCAGGAACATAAGACGTTGTGGTCTCGTTCGCTGCACTTTATGGGCAGATTTATTCACCTTTCACAGCAGCGAATTAGCCACCATTCACCACCGGATGTGGCCGTTGTACCGACACATCGAACATCGTAATCGAAAATAATCAATAATCAAAACAACACTATACTCCAAAGACTGAACTAAGCACAAAACGGCAAGGATCAGATTACAAACAATCTCACGGGAAACCCAAAAACATCTAAATCAAATCCTTTTTTAAAAAAATTCAACAATACAAACTACAGTCAGATGTTAACATAACCTTACCGGAACCAAAATCGGTGGACAATCTTGGAAGGAACACAGAGCGATTAATGAGTGACCACTGAATCTCTCTAAATCAGTTTTTGGTATTTGAGAGATGATGAAGGTATTATAAATTGGAGAAGCCATAATATATAAATGAAACATCGATTATCTAAAAAAGTTGAAAGATTGATTTAGATGACATATCATGATGACTGTGAGAAGGTGTAATTTTAGATAATATATAATGATAGTGATGACAGTGAGAAAAAAATCTTGATTAGAAATAGCGAATGATGAGATAAAGAAGGGAAACCGAAAAGAGGCGAAAGTAACGGGTGAAGTGGTTTTGGCGCTCAAAGGGAAGCATTAGGTGTCTAAGGTTGAGATGTGCTATGCGGCGAAGTTCATCAAAGTGTTTTGTTTTAATAATATATAGTATAGATTCTTTAATATTATGTAACTTCTTTAGTTATTAGGGTCAAAATAAAATAACATTTTCTTTGCATAATCTAGTTGAGAGGGTTATTAGTGTAGGAGACAAGTTTGACCCTTGATTTGCAAAATTAATGATTGAGATTAAGTGGTCCTCAAATATAGAATTTACATCACAAAAAACAATGGAACATGTAGAAAAAAAGGTAAAATAGAAAAATCCAATATTGTTAACTCATAAACTCACGTCCTTCTTGATTTTTAAATGACGATAACTTTTTCATACGTTGATATTTTTTATATAAAAATTACACCGTATTAACGAGCATTTCATTCTCTTTAATTCGAGCAGCCTATTGTTATATTTTAACATTAATTTTTTGAAGGATTTTGAAACCATATTACGTGATTTTGAATGCCCAGTAAGTGACTACGTGATTTTGAATACATATTACGTGATTACTTGATTTCATTGTAGTATTTTATGTGAAACCACGCTAAGTGATTACGTAACAATAGTTAATTATGTAAATTACATGATTACGTGATTTTAAATACGCATTTCGTGATTACATGATTTCATTATGTATTTATGTGAAACTATACTGGGTGATTACGTAACGTAACACATAATATTTCATATGGAATACCTAATATTTAAGGTATAATCACGTATTAAAGATAAATTATACACAAAACATTAGTCAAACCAACCTATAATAGCAACATAATGTCATATATTAGAGATTTAACCACGTAATAAAGCATAAACAATCAAGTTCTTATTATTGAATGTGTAATCACGTAATGAATTTACAATGAATACGTAATGATTTTTGTTGAATGTGTAATCACGTAATGGGTATTCAAAAATCACGTAATGGGTACTGGGTATTCAAAATCACGTAATGGGTATTTAAAGTCCTAAAAATTATTTTTAAAAATACTATAGCAATAGGCTGCTCGAATTAAAGAGAATGATATGCTCATTGATACAGTGTAATTTCTTTTAAAAAATATTAACGTATGAAAAAGTTATAGCCGTTTGAAAATCAAGGTGGAAACTAGTTAAAAGGATAAAAGACCATCATACCCTTCTCTTTTTTAAATTGAAAAAAACAAATGTATGGTCATGATGTCTCTTACACTTCCTACAAAATTCTTCTCTTGTACATCATCTCTTACCTAATCTATTTATTTTACTTCAACAACTACTTTAAATTCTCACACTTTGAGTTTGATAATAACTTTACTGAAATATCAGTTTATTATTAATTTTCCATAATTAGTTACTTTAGTTGTATTGTTAAATTAACTTGCTTATTATTCTATATAACATGGTCAGAAGTTACTTATCAGATATATAAAAAGGTTACAGTGATAACACCAAGTGATGCGATAATTATTGTCTTAGTAGTTAGTTTTTTTAATTAGAAGAGTTATGAGATTACTCGGTATAACATATTTTTGTTTATGTTTTCTCGACGCCATTGTATGGTATAAAACCAGTCTATAGCTATAGCGATAGGTGACGATATTTTCTCTGGCAATATCTCTTTCGGTTGTTACATAAAGTGCCGGTATAATAAACTGAATTGACACTAATAGAAAACCCGCTGCATAGCGCAGGTTATCCCTCTAGTATCAAACAAATTTAAATAGATGCAAGTGATCTTATAAAATAATCTTTAATCAAACAGGCTTGGCTATTCACCATATTTGGCATCTTAACATAAATCCGTAAACCACTATTTTCACAACAACAAAAAAAAAATTCACCAATTTCATCCTTTTTATACAAGCACATTCCAACAGTGATATTGTGCATTCTTAATATTATAGTATATGTTTGTGAAGGGTACAGTCCCGAAACATGCGCTGATTAAGAAAAACACCCCTTGATCGTGCGTATAACCATACCCTTCATACCCAAAAAAGGGAACATGTCTGAGCACGCGCGGGGTAAAAAGAGCAATCCAAGCCCCGCGCGGAAAGAGACAATGTTTAGAACCTTGATTTGACACTTAGCATTATTTGAAAGAAACCAAACCCTCACAACCTCGCGCGAGCTATGAAACGTGTGCAGAAACACACACAGTCAGAAGCGGAGGTGAGAGGAGAGCTTGTACAAAAAAGGTACAAGTGGCAGAACCTTGGACCAATAAGAGCGCGACAAGCTGTAGAAGATCGTGCTCCACGATGAACAGTCGTACAACAGACAAAAAGTACAAAAGGACGAACATGTGGCACCAATCAGCTTGTGCCGACCACTGTTCCACGATCTCCACTAAACGCTGATGCCAGAGCAGATAACAAGGACAAATGGCAGGACACGTGGATCCAATCAACATGCGCCGAGTGTCATTCCTGCCAGGAAACACTAATGGTTGTGGTAGGAGAGACACAACGGATATTCCTTGTTGTCGCTCAAGGGCCAAAGCCCATCAGCCCATCTCTTTCATGAAACCACTCCGGCTATAAATAGGGGACTTAATCTCTAGGCTTAAGGATCTTGCTCTCTGCTCTCACCTACTAACACACTTTATTCCTCAAACATATACTTATTCTCACACCGGAGGGTGGTTGCGAGGAGAGCCCCCCTATTCCCCTCCTCGTAACGAGCTTAACAGTGTGTTTAGTGTTTTGCAGGATCTTAATCACCGATCGGACGAAAGGAAAGAAGATTAACCTCACTTGTGAAAACATTACCCTCTCAGTTTGGTCTTTTTTAGTATGTATAGTTTGTATATATAATTACATAGTTGTAAAGTTAGTTGAGTTGTTGAGATTGTATATAAATACTTGTTGCATCATTCAGACTATGCTTAATAAGAAAACAGTCTATCACTTACCTTTACACTTAACAACTGATGATGATAAAAACACCTTTTTAAAAAAATAAAAACCTTTCGGTTACACTGGGTCAAAACCGTCAAAAACATTTGTAGCTAACTTTAGAATTAGAATATGTATGTATGACTAGTTAATTCTAATAACTTATAAACACCATAAATGATGTTTCTACACATTTTAGATGCCATAAATTCTATACATTTTTAAACATTGCTTTTTATTAGCACAAAACCCACCAAAAGCTCAAAACTTAACTTTTTTAGTTTTGTAATATACTTGAGTTTTGTTGATTTCAACTAACTTTAGTCATGATGATTTTGAACCTTTAGACACTAAGTTCACTATCAGTTTTTTTTACCCATTTACTACTTGAACCCATGAAAATTTATAGTGTAAAGCTTATGTGGTTGATTGTTTACCAAAAATAATTTACAGTGTACAAAAGTTAAAGAGATGTATATAAAGGCTCCTAAAAATAAGAAGTGTACAAAAACACAATGGATCACACAAGATGACACAATGTCGAGCTAATCAAAACACAATGGCGAGGAAAACAGACACTAGTCGCAAAAAAGACACAATGACGCAAATATAGAAAAGACACGATAATAAATAAAAGACACAATAATAATAAACAAAAAGATCTATAATCTACAACCTATAAATCCAAAAGTGTGAAAATGATGCAAGAGCATATCAGCATATCTTATATTTTATATTTAAAATTTGAATTTCCTATTTTATCTTTTTCATAGTTATAAATAAGCGTTTAGGGTTTATTGTTATTTAGTTTTTGGTTGATTAGTGAATAGAAAGAACTATGTTCTTGAACCATTCGGTTCGTTTTATCGTCTTTGAATGAATCATTGTGTTCGAGCCATTTGATTGCAAGCGTAACTGCATCAGTTGGTATCAGAGCTTTGGTTTTCAAATGGCTCGACGTGAAGATGAATACTTGCTTGCCCGTAGAGTCGCTGACAGAGGCAACGACATGAGTGTTTTCTATTCACGTGCCCGTGGAGAATATCGACACCCTACTCGTAGATTCGCCGACCGAGGCAGTGATGGAGTCTATCTGGATCCACGGGATCTGAAGATCAAACGGCTCCGACAACGAGTCCGAGATCTTTAAGAGATCAAACGGCTCCGACAAGGAGTCCGGGATCTTTAAGAGATCAAACGGCTCCGTCAACGAGTCCGGGATCTTGAAGAGATCAAACGGCTCCGTCAACGAGTCCGAGATCTTGAGTTACATCGGGAGATGTTTGTAAAGGAAACCGAATCGGAACACATCGTCCGGGATGATGTGAACGAGGAAGAGGAGCATCCTTTCAGCCATCCCACCCCGGTTCCCCAAACCAATGTCGCTTAAATGAGGTCAATCGAAGTCCGTTTGATACCCTTTACACGACTTCTTATTTTTAAAAGACTTTTATTTACTTCTAAGCCTATCGTAATTAACAAAGTTAAAAAAAATCCTTCATGGGGTCAATTTGAATAAAAATAAAATAAAAAATTTGTTGTGAATTTGCGAAGTTAAAAACTTCGTAACTTATATATATAACGTCTTTTCGTGTAACTTATATATAATAATGCACGAATCATATTTAAGTATGCATAGGTTTTATAACGACAAGAACAATAATTACCGTATCTAGTGAATCACATAAACAATAAATTATCGATAAGATATGAGAATGATATGATATAGTATAGGTAAACTTTACCTGTGTGTGTGATGTAAAGTTTGTACTTTAACAAATTTGAGAATGACATGACAAAAGTACAACCCATCATTAAAAAACCTATAGATGCTATTTTTTTCGAAACAAACTTTTTCTATTACAAATTGGAGTCTCGTTACCCAATTTCGCCCAGACTACGTTGTCTTAACCAGGTCCACACTGCTTCAGGATTTGGCTTGTGCGCTTCCTGGGAAACTATACCGTCGGCTACCACTTGACAATCGTTATATCACTACAAGAACAAAACTTTCTGACGTAACATACGATGAAACGAAAACCCGGTGGCTCATACACATGCAATTTGCAAACCCAACATAAGTTATGGGCTAAATTGCAAACACTTGTTATAATTCGGCCAAACATAAACAAGTGCTTTCATTATGCCCTACCAATAACTCCATATTTGATCGGTGCCCTAACTGCAAGTACATACACACACTCTCACACAGTGCTCGTTTTCTTCATCGACCTCCTTGCAAATTCACCTCACCGGTAAGCAAATTCACTCTCTAATCTCAACAATCATTCTTCGTTTTTCGTTTCTCAACGTTTTCGGTGTTTTTTTTTGCCAATTTTTCCGTAAAACTGGAGTTATATGTGCGATAATTGGTGAATCGGTTGATTCTATTTGTACATTGTTCAATTGTTGTTTGATATTCAAATCGGAGCTGCTGATTTGTATTTTTGAGTAATTTGGGGGGTTTTTGGTGTGTAAATTAGGGTAATTTGTTTGTAAATTTGTATTAGCAACCAAATTGGTACTGTTGTGTAATGTGGATGAATTAGAAGAAGAAATTGGCTCCCTTGAGGTTTAGAAAAAGTTGCTTGAATAGTAAGAATATGTTTTTTTTATTATTGATTTTTATTTTATTTTATTTTATTTTTTTAAGTTATATTATAAACTTGTGTGTGAGTTTGACAAAGAAGATGTTTTTCATGCCTGTTAAATATTCTCACATTTATGATTGTTTTTTTCTTTATAAAATTTCAGATTTATGGGACTAAATTAATCTACAAGGGGATTTTTTACTTTGTAAAGTGATTGTTACCATGTAATTTATATGATAGGTTTTTGTGTCAATGATGACTGTTCTTTTTGTTTTCAGCTTTTTCGTTGTACTTTTTGCGATGTTTTCTGTTTATTTTTTGTAATATGTGCGTTAAACGGTGATTAGGTTGATTGTGTCTGTACATTGTTCAATCGCAGTTGGTTTTCCTCTCATCGGAGCTACTGGTTTGATTGTTTAAGCAATTTGGGGGTTTTGGTGTTTAGATTCGTTTAATTTGTTCGTAAACTTATATTAGCAACCAAATTGGTCAACTTTTTCGTGAAATTTTTTCTCTTGTAGAATGTGGATCAAGTTGAAGATGAAAAAGTATTTTTTTTTGTTTTTAGTTTTAAACTTGTGTTTGAGTTTAACAAAATAGATGTTTTTCATGCATGTTAAATAGGTGTCAAACTGTCAAGTTTAGCTGATTCTCACTTTAATAATTTTATTTTCTTAAAACTTATAGATTTATCAATCTAAATTGATCTACACGGGGCTTTACTTAGTTAGGTGATTATTACCTTGTAATTCTGTGATTCTTCTTTAATGTCAATGATGTTTTTCTTCCTGTTAGCAAGTATTTTTTATGATTGTTCTTTCACGTAAAAGATGACTTCTTTTGTACTTTTCCGCGATTTCAATGTCCGTTTTGTGATATTTTTCGTTTAATCACAGTTATATGTGTGATTATGATGATTCAGTTGAGTCTCTTTGTACATTGTTCAATTGCAGTTCATTTTCCTATCATCGGAGCTACCGGTTTGATTTTTTGAACAATTTGGGGTTTTGGTCGTCAGATTACGTTAATTTGTTTGTAAATTTGTATTAGCAACCGAATTTGTCATGTGGTTGTTGAAAATCTTACTTTGGAGTAATGTTAATCGATTTGAAGATGAAATTGGCTCCCTTGAGCTGTAGTAGAAGATGCTAAAAAAGTGAAAATATGCTTTTGTTGTTCTTAATCGTCAGAAGATGAGTTTTGACTTAAGGGTCTTTTATTTAGTATGTATATCTCTATAGATTATAGGAGATTGTGTCTTCTAGGTTAGGTTAGCTTGGTGATCAAGTTTAGCTGTAGTATAAATAGAGGCGTAGGGGTCTTCGTAAAGTGTGATTTTGTGTTTTCCGGTTTTTATATATAAAAGTGTTGAGCATTGTCGTGTTCAATTCGTGTGTTTTGTGTTAATATCGAAGGGCATGCGCCAGCATCTGGTATCAGAGCTTAGCTTACCTGGGAAGGAAGGCTAGAGATCGAGACTTGTGAGTGGTCAAGGTCAAGAACCCGAGAGGGGTGACCGGAGGACCTGTGAAAGACGAAAATTCGCGAAGAAGACAAAAATTGAACCGATTGGTTCAAAATTCAAAAGAAGTGAAGAAAAGATTGTGTGATACGATCAAAATGTGGAGGCCCTACATTGCAGATTATAATTGTTATCATCGTGATGGTGTCAGTCTAATCTGTTCATATACTCAAACCCATTGCTTAATCGATGGCCAGATTTGTTCAGTCAATGGTCAGATTTGAAAAACTCAGAATCATGCATTTGGCAGTCCAGTTTGTTCAAATATCGATTAACTGCATAAGGTGCCACATCACCCATCGACCGCATCACATTGCAGCGATGCGAAATTATCACGCATAATATGATGCGAACATTTTAAAAGCAAACTCGCGCCTAGGCATGGTTATAAAAATCTTGACTAACCTCCGATCAGTCGTCGCTTAATCACTAGTCGAGTGTTCACCAAAGAATTTTTATCTAATCGGTCAATCGGTCAATTAATCAGTGGTTGGTCAAATCCTGTTCTAATTGGCCAAAAATCGGTGGCAGTCTAGTGATTCCGGCCAGTTTCTTGACCAAAACTGTAAATTCTAGCAATTAAATCCTATCTACTTGAAAATATGGGTCAAAGAAGGTGTTAAAACATGTCTACTTAAAAAATACATATCAAAATGTGTGTATCGTACATATAAAACTTAAAATTACATATAAAATCTCAATATGAAATTAATCCTAGTCGGTACCCCATCGGCTGACTAGCGCCTAGCGATTCTTTTAACATTGCGCCTAGGCGACATGCTCAGCTTTTGCGCCTAGTGCCTTTGACTACTTAAAGAGTATGTCTCATTGTCTCAATTCGTTTGGCTTGTTTATACCATGGTATGCGCGCTGTTTGATAAATGATAACAATGAGATTGTGTGATTGAATAAGCCCATTTGTGTTAAAATTTTCTTATATTGAATGATTTATAGTTTTCCGGTCTTTGTACAACCATATTATAGTTGGCACTATTTTCTCGCTCTTAACCATTTTCAATTTAGGTAAGTACCCTGCTCTCTAACAAGTGTAATATTTTTACAGGTGTGATTGAGTAATCTGAGCTTGTTGTACGAAAACCTGCAAATTCGGTAATGGCTCCTAATCCAAGAGTCGCGAAAGCTTTTCGTGCTATGAGAGAGATTGGCATCCCTGAAGAGAAAACAAAACCAGTGTTAAAGAATCTTTTAAAACTCTACGAGAAAAACTGGGAACTTATTGAAGAAGAAAACTATAGAGCACTTGCCGATGCTATTTTCGACAGCGAGGAGGCAGAGGTATGGTATTTGTTTGTTTCTTTTTGAGTAAACTTCTATTTTGCTCCCTGTGGTTTGGTCACTTTAACGGTTTTGCCCCAATCCTTTAAAAATAGCCAGTTTACTCCAATAGTTTACTGTGTTTTCTCCATTTTATTCCCCGCCTCTAAGTCCATCCAAATTGTTTGTTAACTGTAAGGGTATTTTGGTAACTTCAAGTATAAAACTAAGGGTACTTTGGTAAAATTACAAATAAAGATTATATTATATATAATAATAAAAACCCATAATCTGATCACATCTCCTCTCTCTCTCTCTCTACCTTCTCTCTTCTCTCTCTTTACACACACACTCTCTCTCTACCTTTTGCCCACCACCATCAGACACCTCCACCACAGATACCGGCACCACCTCCACACCACAATCAGACACCACCTCTACCCACCAACCCTCGCCACCACCGCCATTACGACCCCCACCCACCAGCCCCGCCACCGCCGCCATACAATCGGAGAAGTTCAGGTGTTGACAGGGGCAGTGATGGAGAGGAGACACAGGCGCGGTGGCGCTCCATATCACCCTAGATTTGACACTGCCGCCAATAAAAAAGGGTTGTTACATCACCGTCGCTGCTATTGGGTGCGGCGACAGAGCTTCGAACCGCCACCATGACCACCTATCTAGCTCTGTATTCTATGATTTGTTCTTGATTTCTCTTTAAAATTTGGGGATTTTGAATCTACAAGTTGGGGTTTGATTCTAGGGTTTGTTTTGGTAGATGAAATCTTTTGATGAAAAGGGGGTCAGGTTAGAAAGATCGAGAGAGATTGAAAGTGAGAGAGGGAACATGTGGAGTGGGGGGTGATAGTGGCGGAGGTGTGTGGGTGGCGATAGCGGCGGAGGCGGTGGGTTGGTTTGGTGGTGGTTGAGAAGGTATAGAGAGAGAGAAGGGGTGGGGAAGGGGAGGGGTGGTGGTGAGGTCCGGTGGCGATGGTGATGGCGGTTTGGAGGTAATGGCAAATAGTGGTGGTGGTGGTAATAATCGATTAGCAGCAGCGAGGGAGGGGAGGGGAGGGATTTTTGTTGAAGTGATGTACAGAACTTTTGATTTTCTTTTTTAATGAATTGATGGTTTGAGGATACATAATAGACAAAAATAGATTTAAGGATTTAATGATTTAATGAAATTGATTAAAATTGAATTTAGGAATTAATAACAAATAATTTAATAGTTAGATTTATAAAATTACTGAAATGCCCTTTCAGTTAAGGAATACTTTGGATGGAGTTAGAGACGGGGAGTAAAATGGAGAAAACACAGTAAACTATTGGAGTAAGCTGGCTATTTTTAAAGGATTGGGGCAAAACCGTTAAAGTGACCAAACCACAGGGAGCAAAACAGAAGTTTACTCTTTCTTTTTTATGACCACCGGTTTTTAGTATCGTTATAATTATTTGTTGAGCATCTCTACTATCCTTCATATCCCGGACTGTTATTATTTTTCAGAAAACAGAACAGAAGAAAGATAATGATAGCAAGCTGAAGCTGAAGCAGAAGAACAGAAAAAGAAACTTGAGCAAGCTGAAAGATTGAAGGCTATTGAAGAAGAAACACAAATTCCAGAAGAACCAGAACGTCCGTTAAAGCGGCTACGGTTAAGGCATCAAGATGGATCATCTTCCTCCGCCAATGCAAATGGAACACCACTGAAAAAGCCAAAAATAGAAATCGATGATCTACCTTTCGCTATACCCCGGTCTCAATCACGCGCTAAAAATGCAACAACGGAGACTGTTTCGGTTTCACCCGAACCTCAAGCTAGAAACAAGGGGAAACAACCTGTTATGACTGACACTGAACCGGATGAGACGAATGTATCCGGGTCTGATTCGGGTTTACGTTTACGACGTCTAAGAGACAAAGGGAAAGAACCGGTATCACCTCAAACAAGTTCTCGAGAGTTAAGATCGCATTCCAGTAGGCCATCCGTGGGAGCGTTGTTTAAAGGCCCAAAGCCCAAACAAACTGGTGGTCCGTTTATAAAGCCCAAAGACGAGCCCATTGCAAATGATGCATCACCTCTTCCGGCACCTCTTTCAGTGATTAGGCCAGGTACTTCTTATTTTTTTGCTAACTTGTTGGTGTGACTGAGGTTGGTGGTGGCAAAACGGGTGAGTTTAGTGGGTTGGGTAACAGATCAAAACGGCAACGAACATGAGTGCCAATTATTATGATAACACCTTAACCAATAGGTCTAGCTAGGGGTGAGTAAACTTTAACAGATAACAGAACCGTCACCGAACCAAATTAGCCATAACTGAGATCAACCGACGGTTATTGTTAAGGTTATTTGCTTAACTGATATATCGGTTATGGTTATGATTAAGAGTGTCTCATAACCGTACATTTACTGAACCGAACCGAAAAGGATTAAGACATGCTTTTAATTTATATCTAATTATCTATTGTAAAATATACATGTTCAAGGAATCAAACTCTTTTACATACATAAAAAAAACATGTACAAAAGGCTTTTTATGCTATATAATTAGTTTCAAAAGGTTTAAAGGTTAATCATCATATAAAATTTTACTCACTTTATGCATGTTAATGTTTTTTTTTCTCTCTTTGTTTAATTTATAAATATAATTGTAACTAAGACAATAATGTCCTAATATGTTAGAACTAAACATTAAGTATGATGGGTATAAATTTCTCTTATTTGGTTTGAAATTACGAGTCAAAAGTAATATGGGAAGAATGGAATCATGGATAATTAACTGAAACCGAGCCATAACCGAGCTTCTTAACTGATTAACCGAAGCTAGCGGTTATGGTTAAAGGTAAGACCGAACCGAAACACACTTTGCACACCCCTAGGTCTAGTAGCCTATGTATTAGTAGTTTTTGATTTCTTAATTGGTCTGAAGTGATTATGAATTTCAGGAAACATATAGTTTAGCGTGTTCATAGATATTTATGCTATGTGTTTTCTTAAAATCTTAACAGAATCAGTGTCAAATGGAGATTCTTCAACCGAAAACCTGTCCACAGAAGCTAACAACTCAATCAGCAACGTTCTAGCTTCATTAAATGAAACCGGTGCGCATGAACTTGCAGCGGTTTCAGATGAACCAACAACAAAACTAGATATCGCATCCTCATCCGATGGGGAAATTAAGATTTTGTTAACCTGCAACTCTACCCAAAACCCTAACGTATCCGTCACAAACGTAGATACGTTACTAAAACGAATGGAAGATCGGTGTCTTAAATCATACAAGACCCTCGACCCGAACTTTTCTGTGAAGAAACTTATGACATGTATGTGTGATTCCCTTTTGGATACCGATCCTGAACCCGATTCCACACCACCCACCGTTAATGGCTCAGTCAGTAATGAAGTTGAGGGTGCCCATGAAAATGGGGTTCATGATACCGAGCCACCGCTCACTGTCAATGGCTCTGTCGAAGTTAACGATGCCAGTGAAAATGGGTTTCAGGATATCGAGCCACAAAGTCAGTTAACCGCCGATGGCACAAGGTCTCTTCATGATATTAACGATATAGCTAAAGGTCAAGAATCAGTGATTATATCGTTGGTGAATACAGTCAACACAGAGTGTCCTCCAGCATTCCATTACATTTCCGGAAACGCGGTCTTCCAAAACGCTTACGTTAACTTTTCACTTGCTCGAATCGGGGATGACAATTGTTGTTCCGCTTGTTTTGGTGATTGTCTGACATCAGCAACTGGTTGTGCTTGTGCGTTGCAATCTGGTGGCGAATATGCATACACGAAAGAGGGTCTTGCTAAAGCGGAGCTTATAGACGAGTGTATAAAAATGAATCGGGACCCACAAAAACATTGTTTGTTTTACTGCAAGGAGTGTCCTCTAGAAAGATCTAAAAATGAGGAAATTGTTGAGCCGTGTAAAGGTCATTCGGTTAGGAGTTTTATTAAGGAATGTTGGTTGAAGTGTGGCTGTAATAAACAGTGTGGCAATCGAGTAGTCCAACGTGGTATTCAACGTAAATTGCAGGTAAAATGTTATTACTTATAATATACACTTTGGACAAGTTTCAACCCATTTGAGTAGGCTACAAACGAACCGAACGTTTGTGAACGGTTTATGAACTATTCGGCGGGAAGTTCGTTTGTGTTCTTTCGTTTAATAAATGAACGCACACGAACAAGAAATTTCGTTAGTTTAGTTAAACGAACAAACATGAATAGAGGCCGCATTCGTTTATTTTCTGTCAGTGAACGTTCGGTAATGTGTTCGTTTGTGTTGGATAGTTTATTGGTGTTTTTAGTTATTAAATTTTATTCAAATACTTCAAAAATCCATAAATAAAACAACTAATAAGTATTAGTGTATTTTATATTTTGTTCATGAACACTTGTTTGTGCTTGTTTGTGTTAGTCTGTTTCTCATTTGTGTTCATGAACGTTCGTTGCCTAAAAGTAACAAACTAACACGGACACGTTCATTTCCTTAACGAACGAAGAACACGAACATAAAATCCCGTTCGGTAAATGTTCATGAACATTTTGTGAACACATATTTTCTTATAAACGAACAAGAACGTCTTGTTTGTGTTCGTTTACAGTCCTACATTTATATAAAATCCCCTAATTATATGCTTCCAATTTTTAGCATAATATTTGTAGTTTTTTTGTATCTTTTCTTTTGTAGGTGTTTATGACCCCCGGAGGAAAAGGATGGGGCTTGCGTACCCTTGAGGACTTGCCGAAAGGTGCATTTGTTTGTGAATATGTGGGAGAAGTATTAACAAATGCGGAACTATATGAACGAGTTTCGAAAAGTTCAAACAAAGATGAGCATGCGTATCCAGTACTGCTTGATGCGGATTGGGGTGCAGAGAGTGAATTAAAAGATGAAGAAGCCCTTTGTTTGATGCCACTTATTATGGAAATGTCGCTAGATTTATTAATCATAGGTAAATTGGTACATTATCTTTAATTTTTATTCAAAATTTTATTTTTTTTGTTGTTTTATGTTGGTAGGTGTTTTGACTCGACTTTGGTGGAGATTCCGGTGGAAATAGAGAATCCTGATCATCACTACTATCATGTATGTAACTCTATACACTTCTCCATGCTTATATTTTCTAGGTTATAGACGTGTGTAATACACGAGGTGTGCAATAAAAGAACATTAATAATAAATAATTACATATTACATTACATGTAATAATGAAAAATTACAAAGTAATGTTACATTTACAATTTACAAATATCTAAAAACTTCTTTGTAGACAACATTGAATGTCCTACTCGGAAGATTACCATCTTTATGACAATTAACAATTTAAGTCTATCTCCACTTTTGACTCTGGAAAAAGCCACCCATGGACCATGTGAAAACACTTAGTTATTTTTTAAAAACAAACCAACACTGGCTAGTGATTGTCCTTGAATTTTATTTATTCACATCGTGAAACATACAGCGAGAGAAAAATGCCTTCTTTGATCCGTGAATTACACTTCGGCTGAATAAATGATACAATATGACATGAAAAAGTATGCGCCTTTTATTGAATTTGATAAATTGTTTTTTTGTTAAGTTATTCGTTTTTTTTAATATAATCTAAACATATTATTAAATTTAATAGTAAACTTGTCATTAGGCCATGAGGTATACCTTAACCCTTCTTAACTCTGTAGTCTATATAAGCGCCACATCACCCGTTTTTCCCCTTTTTACTCCACCTTATCCTAAGGAAATGGTTTAACCTTGTTAACTCTACCTCACCCACCATTTTTTTAATTATTTCGATATTAATATTTAAATTAAAAACAAAATAAATAATAATAATAATACCATGTGATTAACTTCTTAGCTAAAATAAACATTGATAATAAATAACTTAATTTCTCATTATTTTTTGCCTAGGTTAGCATGTTAACCAAGGGAGGTTTTAACACCCCTGATCATGGGGAGGGAGTGGTTTGAAAGACATGTTAACTTGCCATGTCATCTTTAACATCAAAGAAGTTAGAGTATACCCGAAGGCCTTAAAGGATGAATCTATCATAGTATTTTAAATCATAAAATTAAAATTATAGATAATACCGAAAATTAGTTTAGAGATAATTTAGGTATGAATTTAAATTTCAAACTATATGAATTACCATAAAATACGATATTGAATATTTAACTAACCAAAAATTTCGGTATTCATTATTATAAATCAGGAAAGAAATATTTCTACATTCATAATTTTATAATAAATGATATTCATGTATTAATTATTAAAAATATTAAATTAAAGTAAAATATAAGTAAAAATGGTGAGATTGAAGGAGAGAGTGCCATGTGGCATTAATTGGAATAATTTATTAGAAGTATTTGTAAATCTTCGCTGCAACTTTTGATTGAACTTTTGCATATGGTTTCCTGTGTGCAGCTTGCCTTCTTTACTACAAGAAAGGTGAAAGCCTTCGAAGAGTTAACATGGGTGAGTAGAATGAGATATAATGTTTTGGTTTTTATCATTTACTGGTTTATTTAAATGTAAATAAATCATTTTATTTAAAAAGTCAGATGTTTTTGAAATATTATAGTCTTTGTGACCATGGTTGGTTCTAATTATTCATAGAAAAAGTTGATTACTTTTGGGACAAAATCTATCTCGGGTCCACCTGAACCGTTTTGATCCATACCAGAAAAATATCTACACGTTTTCCACCTTTAGGTTTATGTTTTCAGTTTTCTATCTCAAAAGCATCATATTCGTTTTCATATAACAAAATGTTAGGGTAAAGTTCGTTTGAGAACACTTTAAGGTTTGAATGTGTTCACATGTGAAACAGTTTTTTGAAGTGTTATTAGATGAACTCACCGCTAATATGTTAATACTATGTACGTATCTATATGAATTACCATTATTAAGCTAGAATATCCGACACCTATGCAGGATTATGGTATTGATTTTGATGATGAAGAACACCCTGTGAAGGCATTTAAGTGTCGATGTGGTAGCAGGTTCTGCCGAAACATGAAACGCCCATACAGTAAGTATTCTACACACACGTGTCGGGTTTGTTTGGCTGCCTTTTGTCCCCCTATGGAAAATGTGATGAAGTTTGTGTATTTGGGGTTAAAAATCTTTTAATGTTTTATTACAGGAGCTAGAAAAAAAAGATACTGAAACCAAGATGTGTTTTAAAGGTTATAAGTTAACCGGCATGTGACGATTCTGGTTACGGGACTTGCTAAACCCGTGTCTGTGTTTTGTATCTATCTTAGGTTTGTAGTATGGTGACAAGTTATAAAGATAGGTTGTTGAAGTTTGTTTGTATACCCGTCGTGTTTTCTGTACCAAAATGATTGATTAACGACTTGTGTAGTTTTAGCAGCATTACTGCTTTTCTTTTAGAAATTTGGATTTCATCATCTCTTTTCTTTTAGAAATTTGGATTTCATCATCTATGTGAAAATGCAGGCTTTAAAAGTTAATGCACAGCCAAAGATGCTAAAACATACAAGAAAAAGTATGTATTATATTTTATAAAAAAAATAATACATGATGTAGACTTTCGAAGCCGACATGCAGAGGCAGCAAACCTTTGGACCATTCAGAATCCTACGTTTGATTAACTCGTCATAGGTCACTAATCCAAATGTATTCACTTTTAACGGAAGCCAAAAGTTCCACTCCCAAATCTTGTTAGCCGTTAGGGGTTTGACTTTGTGAATCAGGTTTTTTACGGACGCAATAGAAAAGTGCCCAGAATAATCCCCAACCAACTCCATCTGTCCATTCCCTCTTCTAGATCTAAAGGTATATAGGATATCCAAAAGAACAAAAAGATCATTAGCTTCTTCGCATTCCACTATCGGAGTTGTCCAGTTCCACGACATTGAGCTAATGGATCGATCAAGCAGGATACAACGGTGCTACCTTGCATTCTTTCGCCCCCTCCAACCTGAATAAGCTAGGAAACGAAAATTTTAATAGGGTCTCGATAAGCCATGGTTCAAGCCAGAAGCGGGTTTTAGACCCATTTACCACAACACTTCTAATGGCAGGAGAAAGAGCCAAATTTGAAGAGACCAAATGATTTTCCAGATTTGCAATGTCCCCCTACGTCCGCTAAAGTAGTGTTCGTTTCATGGATTGTAATGGAATTGGAATGAGAATTCACGCAGAAATTGAAATTTGATTTGTAATTTAGGTGTGTTTGTTTTGCAAAAAGGAATGAAATTTGGGTGAAATTAGAATATAGATTCCTTTCCTTGTGTTCAATTCCAATTCATTTTCTTGTTGAAACCAACAAAATAAGGAGTGAAACCAATATTCCAATTCCATTAAGATTCTATTCCATTCTGTGAAACGAAAACTACCTAAGAGATTTACCGTCAGGAAGCTCAGGCCAAGATCTAAGAGGGTGGTGCAAAGCTGTGATGAATCTACTTCATAAACTTCCTTCTGTTTTAAACCTCCACCATCATCTAGAAAAAAGAGCAAGGTTAGGAATTTTCAACGGCAAAGACCTAAAACACCATCCTTTTTCCAGGTAGTAACCCGGTCCCAAGCCAACCAATTCGTCTTCTTCACGTCATCCCCTCCTCCCCATAGAAAGTGCCTTCTTTTTTATTCCAACATATCGATAATCTTCCTGAGGCTGTATAAAGCGAGAAATAATGACGGTAAAGTTTCCAACTAGCAAGCCTACTATTAAAAGCATCCAACACCGGTTGCCAATTGTTCACACGGTTCAAATTAGCTCGACCTTTATACCAAAGATGCACAAACAGAACAAAACCCGCTTTGCAATGCAACATGTTTGCCATCAGATTCACCTCACCGTCCATGACACCTATCCCGTATAGTGAAGCTTTTGGAGAATGATTTTCAAACCCGAAAGAAGACTGAATATTCTAAACAAATAGCCCCAATTTTCTTTTATATTCTCTAAGGACCGCTCCCCAATTATTAAAGCATCATTAGCATATAGGAGAGGGGATATTTGAGGACCGTCATTATGAGTATTGAACCCTTGAAACGAACCATCAATATACAAGCGTTGCGTAGTAATATTTATAGTCATAAAAAAGCGTATACATGCATATAAATTGTTGAGCGTGGGCTCATTTATATATAAAAAAACATATTTTTAGGCTTGAATTTGTTTAATCTAAGCTTAACTCGAGTTTTTAATGAGCTGATGATATCAACTTGTTCACGTGCAGCTTGACTCGTCGGTCCAAGTAATAAATTAAATCTACTTTTTGTAATGGATGCATTGAGTGTGGGGATGGAAGGTGGGTTGCTCTACTCTCTTTGTAACTTCATTATATATAAATCAGTAAATACAAATACATTATACCGTTATCTAAGGGGCTGTTTGACAACTTCTGAATAAGTAAATGTTGAACCAGTAAGAGGTCTGAACCATTAAGTACTTAACAATTCAAATTTCAGAGGCACATGTCTGACCATTTTTGATAAAAGTCTTAACCATTCAGACTCAGTATAATGCTTAACCATTTAGACATCTGCTGATAAAGCAAATAGTCAAAAGTCTGAACCATTATGTACTGAAACAGTATTATGTCAGAACCATTAAGAGCCCATTAAGAGCTGAAACAAACAACCCCTAAGTAAATAATTTTTGTATTAAACGCACCCAATAATAACAACCATATAGTTGCACAAACTGGTTCTGCCCCAAATCGGTTCAGGTTTGGTCAAATAACGTCGAAACCAACATCTTTCCAAACCGACTCCAGTTCCCAAACCTAGTTTTGGGGAAAGTATTGGTTTGGTTCATGTTTGAAACCGAATCATAACCGGTTCAGTTCGAGTTTAGCCGGTTTCTAAGTCTAGAGTCTAGACTCCGGGTTTACAAAACTAATCCGAAACCAACGAGTTGGGCTGGTTCAAAACCTACCAAGCGCAATTACATTTCATCTAAATTCCTGGCCCAATTATACAGCAACGGCCCAAACCTAACCATGCCCTAAAAAACACATTAATAAAACCCTCATCTTCAACCTCTCCCCTGCAAATCTAGGGTTTCAACAATGTCGAAGAGAGGTAAGATCACTATTCACTACACTCAATTTCATCATCAGATCTTCAATCAATCAAGATCTAATCCAAAACAAGTATCTCAATTAATCATTTATTGTTTTTCAGGTCGCGGAGGATCCGCCGGAAACAAGTTCCGGATGTCGCTAGGTCTTCCGGTGGCGGCGACGGTGAATTGTGCGGATAATACTGGAGCGAAGAACCTGTACATCATCTCAGTGAAGGGGATCAAAGGACGGTTGAACCGTCTGCCGTCTGCTTGTGTTGGAGATATGGTTATGGCGACGGTTAAGAAGGGGAAACCGGATCTCAGAAAGAAGGTTATGCCGGCGGTTATTGTTCGGCAGAGGAAACCGTGGAGGCGAAAGGACGGTGTCTTTATGTACTTTGAAGGTATGGTTTTTTAATTCGTTATTATAAGGTGTTACTTTTGAAATTGTGTTGCTTGAAATGCATTTTTGATTATATCAATGTTTGTTTGGTGATTAGATCATAGTTTTTAGTGTAATTAAGTAAATTGTATGATTTGCTCGAGCTAGGTTTGCTAATGTTATCATCATTATTATTACATTATATATATAAAAAATAAAAAAAATTTGTTTGGGCTCGTTTAGGCTCTCTAGCCCTTAGAAAATAAACAAGCTAGAGCTTGGTTGCACCTAGGGGTGTAAACAAGCCCAGAGGCTCGAGAGCTACTTGTGATCGGGTCGGATAAAAGCCCGAGCGAGTCATTGTTATAGAAACGTATATTTATCATTTAAATTATTAACTATTTTTAAATATTAAAAATAACAGGCTCATTTAGGCTTTTGAGCCGGCTTAAGTTTGATAAGTGTAGCTCGTGCTTGGGTTTTGTTTACCATACAACCTTTTTTTAAGCTTGTGCTCGAGTTTGTCTTAGCTTAGCTCGTTTCGAGCTTTTTTTAAAGCCGATCTCGAGTGTGGCTCAAGAGTAGCTTGGTTGCTTACACCTTTTATTGAGAGTGTCTCTTGTTGACGGGTTGAGTTGGTGAACCTAGAGCTGTTGAAAAAACACGTTCCAAATTCGGCTATCTTGTAAATGAGCCGAGCCAAGCTAGAGCCAGTTTAAGCTCGGCCCATTTACTTGCTAGGGAGGCTTGTTTAAATTAGAGGCCAAGATAAGTTCATTACATGAACAGCCAGCTAATATGGCTGTTTTAATATAAGCTTATGGTCTTAAATAGTTAATAATATTATTAGTTTAAAACTAACTAGAAACTTCATATTTTTATGCAGACAACGCTGGAGTTATTGTCAATCCTAAGGGAGAAATGAAAGGTAATTTTATTCGACCCGTAGTGCCCTTACTAAACGAGACAACTAAATGTGCGGTCGTATATTTATCTATTTAGTTGGTTGTCTATGTTAAAGAGATTTTACTATTAGTGTAATAGTTTTGTGTTTACTTATATAGGGTAGGGATCCTAAGAGAAGTCCACTCTATTTGAGAAACTTGAGAAGCATTCTGGACCAAACATTTTTCCAAAGGTTTTCGTAATATACACATAGGTAAAGTTTAAAATTGACTATATACATATATGTATATTGAATTATACACATGTGTATATAGTCAATTTTAAACTATACATATGTGTATATTACGAAAACCTTTGGAAAAATGTGTGGTCCAGATTGCTTCTCAAATTTCTCAATTAGCATGGTACTTCTCACATGATCCTAACCCTACTTATATATACTACATCAAGTAGATATATATGTTTATATTTGAAAACTGAGGTTTTCTGTTTGCATTTTTTACAGGATCTGCAATAACCGGACCCATCGGAAAGGAGTGTGCTGATTTATGGCCAAGAATTGCTAGTGCTGCAAATGCCATAGTGTAGGTTATTTGGCGTTTCTTATTGCCAGGGTAGCTTGGTTTGTTTTTACTTTTAATTTTGATTTCATTCAGAATTTTTGGTGGTGCAAAGACTTCTGATATTTTTAATTTATAAAACGTATTTTGATGTTATTTTAAAATTATAGTGTGTAGGCAATGCATATATGTTTTCTGTTATATTTTTCGAAGTTTGTTTAGTTGAAATTTAATAATGATCTGTTTTGTATTGTTTTAGATCAAATGTCAAGGTGTGTTACCCTTGATCCATTTTCACGGCTGGTTAAGTCGTTTTTATCAGCTGAAAGCCTGAAAGTTAAGCATGTTGCTATAGAAGGGTGTGTGGGGTTTAAACCAAACCTTGAAATAAAACATGTATAGAAACCTGCTTCACCAAAAAAACCCGAAACTGAGCATTACACCCGTGTAACACGTACCCGGTTCCATATCTGACCCTCTTTGGATATCGAGTATTTATTTGTCTCGAGCTATCTATATCTTGGTTAAAAACCACACCAGTCATTGGGTGAGTCAATCTTGGTCTTGGGTTAGTTAGGTCAACAATGAATAAGAATTTTAATGCTAAGAGGTTTCACATTTTGGTTTTACCTAAACTAAACAAAACCCGCATTTAAAATCCAAATTAAGCCCAAAACTCGACATGATATGCTTAAGCGGTCTGGTCTCAGATTGGGCATTCAGGTCACTTGGTTCAACAATAATCCTACTTGGTGTTATTCGGTTCAATATAGTTATTGTGACTTATAAGTTTCGGATGTCTAAAGAATTTTCTTGTGTTAGTTTAAGAATTTTCCATGTCAAGTGAATCCTTGCCGTTTTCGACAGAAGTACGCGAGTTTTTTCACACAAGGTGCGAATTCAACCTAGTTAGTAGTTCACTAGGGTTCAAGCGAATTAAAGTTGAATTGTTTTTATAGCTATAAACGTTTTGACTAAAATCAATAATATTATACTATCTAAATTAAGCCTTTTATCAATCCTCTAATTAATCCTTACATTTTTATGATTTTGAGATTTCGTTGGCAAAATAAAAGATTAAAAACAAAGTTTATCATAATTTATAATTAACCCAAAGTAATAGGAAAGGTTTGAAAGTAGGTGCTTCACAAGTTGCATAATTATTGATTATGTGCAACTAGTTATGCATGAGTACAAAATGGTGGGGGCATATATTTGATTGATGAGAGTCTTCATTACATGACCATTCCCGTTTTTTAACTCAATTTATGCAAATAATAGAGATTATAAAGTTGCCAAAAAAAGGATAAACAAGTTTCGCCTATCCTTTTCTAAAAATGTTGGCAAGGCACCATCATAATAAGATTGAATACTTAATTTTAATAAACATCTATTTTTTTAAAGTTTCATAATTCTGGTTTATTACAAGTTTGTTGTAATGGAATTAAAACAAGCTTTTTTTTTCCTTTTTTTTTTAACGGCAAATTTGGATCACTAACGAAGCACTAGAGCATCATCTTGCCATCAGCGGAACCATCTGATCATATCCATCTTCACTAGGCAATAATCATCAGGAGAAAACCCAATAAATTTGACAACAATGTGTAAACCCATGGACTTCTGGTCTTTTTCATAATTCTTTAGGATAACAACAATAAAACTAACAACTTGTAGTTGGTGGATTTAAACAACTGCACATATAAATTTATATGCATATTTTGAGATGCAATTTATTCTTCTTGCATAAAGTGATACCAAATTTTTTGATTAATATTTCATAATACTTTTCGTAAATAATCTATAAATCATCATACCGTGTTGAATAAAACTTGAAAACTTTAGAAAATATATAAATAGAATTGCAACTATCGAAACCAACTCCGTAATTATTGAAGTCTTGTGATCAACTCTGTAAAATGACAAACTACAGAGACCAACTAGACATTTAACTCTAAAAAAAACTTTAAAACTTCATTAAGGAAAAAAATGGAATAATAAAATGTTAATAAAACAATTGCCTCATGTCCTATCAAACATTGAAAGGAATAAAGTGGTCCTAAAGAAAATTTATTTTAACAGTACCCTTCCAAATTTTGATGAGACCAAATACTTGATATTTTTTTAACATAATGGAGTCCTATGATGAGACCAAATACTTGATATTTTTTAACATAATAATGGAGTCCTAGTTTGGTGTTGTTTATCGCATGATTACTATAATGTTACTAAAATTTGGTGTTAAGACTGCTGATTTAGTTACTAGTGATTTAAACTCTACTTTTTTTTTGAAAGGTGGTACTCATTTTGTTTCAAGACTAACTTTTTTTAACGATAATGCTAGTTTACTCAAAAAAAAAACTTTGATGTCTATACTTTGCAGGATTTGAACAATTCATCTCTTCAATAGATGTGAGTCATCTTACCATCATATCATGTCTCTTGAAGACATTTTTAATCACAGTAGTCCGTTGATTCGTAAACATTAAATATAATATTTCTGAGCCTGCAGATACCAAAATTCACTTTATTTCCAGAATTTTGGATTTAGTTTAAAATCACCAAAAATCCATCGACTTGATTTCTCAATACAATTGAATTCTTTTGATTCTAACAAATTCGAAAAGAATTTGATATTGATTCTAAGTTATAGTTACTATCTAAGTTTTTAATTTTTGGAAGTTGATTGGAACTCATATACTTAATTTCTAACCTAAAATGAAAGAATTCAAATCACCAAGATTGTTTGAACATATGGTAATAAATTGATCATGAAGGCTTAATTTCATGAATGATTATTTTTTCTTCTTCCTTGGCTTATCACGATGCATACACACGCCCGACATGTAAGTTTTTGGTTTTTCTGTTGAGATATTCTTCAATTTTTTGCTATTTGAAATATTTTTTTTAGTTTCAAATTTACACTCACAACTCCAAATCTACAATTTATCAAATTGCTAATTGAAATAATTTTTTTTAGTTTCAAATTTACACTCACAACTCCAAATCTACAATTTATCAAATCTTTTGTCTATTGTGGTCAATAGTTAAAAGACAACAAAATGTATATTAGTCATTATAGTATGTTACTTGTAGCGAGAGTTAATTTGAAAACCCAGTTAAGTTGAAAAAAAACTCGTAAAAACCTAATATAACAAATATTTTTTTTTAATTTATGTTATTATAGTTTATTACAACTTTTTTAGGGATGGGCAATTGTTATGCATTTGTAACAAATGTCTAAACAACGATATGGTTCTAAAGCCAATCAAGGGATGGGTTCGAAGTGCTATCTTTTCCACACGATTGCGTTTAGGCTATAACCATAACTGGAAATTACCCGACATAATTGTGGGCTGGCAACCCAAAGTGTTTACCCATGGTAGGGCTCGAACTTGGTCTCCACAGGAGAAACCAAGCTGCCAACCACTGGGCCACCTTTAGGGGCTGTGTGGCTAAGCTTATTTTAGTGACTTATTTACTTATTGACTTTTTGAAAAGTTAAAAAGGTGTTTGGGTTAGCTTATTATGTGAGAGGAATAAGTCAATAAGTCACTCCATTCTCACTTATTTACTTTTCCAAAAAGTCAATAAGTAATAAGTCACTCCAAAATAAGCTTAGACAAGCAGCCTCTTAGTGGTTCTCTAAGTTACGTTTAACAAATTTTTTCACATGTATAGCTTTTTAAATACATGTAATTTATACGTGTAATTATTTTTCATATTGTATTTTAATAGTAACTAGGTGGACACCCGTCCGACGGACGTGTTGTTGTTAGTGTTGTAAGTATAATGATAATGATAGAAGTTTTTGTGTACGTTTATATGTAAAATATGATGTAAAATTATTTAATGAATTCACATTCACATTATACTTAAGAATACATTAAACTTGTCGACTGATTAAGTTTAGACACAACAGAAGCATAATGAACTCACAAAACATGTTTAATTTCACTAAATGATTTAATTTCACTAACACAGAAAACGCAGTAATTAAAAATATATTATCTAATACATCATTTAGTTCCAAACCAACACTGTTCCAAACCAATACACAATTCACTAACACAAATATTCTTTGTTTATTAAGATACAGTTATAGAAGAACTACGAAAGTGAAAGTGAACTTCAATGTTGACACGTCAGTGGTTAAAACCACAAACATTTTGCCAAGAAGTTGAATAGGCGTCCAATGATTCCGCTTGAAACAGTGTTCTACATTCCCCATCCTTTTTCACAATAAATTGAACCCAAAAACATTGTGTATCAATTTAGCATAAAAAATAACTTGTGCTTACACTTGGAAGAGGAAAGGGTCTCCAAAAGCTGGGATGACTGCCAAAAGGAGTAATGAGTGAAAGAACTGATGTTTAATTACTTTCGTTTTTCAATAAGTTTGGTAAGGAAACCAAGATCTATTTAAATTACAAACAGGATAACAAACCTCGTGGATTGTTGCCCCAAATACCACGTTATACAAACTACAACATACAAAGAAATGAACTTTCACTTCAAAACGTAAAACATGTAGTTGGAAGCGAACATATCTAAGCTAGATTTAGAAGTATAGATCTGGAATGGTAAACTGAGTAACTTACGAGATATCTGCACAGCTCCTAGAATTTGTGATGATGATTTGTTCAATGCCACGAAAGAATTGGCTGATGCAGGACGATTCTTCCACTTTACATGGTGCGAGTTTAATCAAGGTACTACATCATTATTTAAAATCCATGTATTATTTATAAGGCAGCAAACCTGAATATACGGAAAGTAAACATCTTTTAATTTGCATTTAAGTGGCCTTATGTTAGTGCTTCTCATTTCCGGCTAAAAAATCTCAACCTGTTCGGATTCAGATTTTTGAGCTGCAGATGAGAAGCACTAACATACGGCGGCTTAAATGCAAATTAAAGGATGTTTACCTCTCATATATTTAGGTTTGCTGGCAATGCAAAAGTATTAAATAATGATGTAGTACCTTGAATCAACCTACAATATTAAATTGCTACCGAGCGATAAGACAAGCTCGTTATTAGTAGGTCTCGAACACCAACACAAGTCTACATCATATAGTAGAATCTTTCCTGCAGCATAGAGTATGTTAGGTCTTATCCAATAAAGATCAAGAAACGGATCAAATAAGAACTTACCATAACCTACAGGCGTATATCCTTGAGCTTTGTTAGGAACTGTAAGTCTCTATATCACCACATTCTATATTACTTGCAACACACAGGTTATCATAATTAGGAATCGCCTCTTCATTTACCATATGACCCATTGTAAACACTATAAAAGGCTCATTATTAGTTTAATTGAAAACATCTACAATATTTCTCCTTTTAAAAAACTGTTCATCTAAAAACAAACCATCCAAAAACACCACCAATATTCTAAATGGCAAACAAAAGTTTTTACTACTTGGCAGATACATACGCTGTTAAAAAGCAATTTACAAAATGGTCACTTGACTAAAAGAGAACAGACGAAGAACTCAACATAAAAGTTGGTATCGTGAGTGAAAATTATTATAAGCAGACCTAGAATAGTATTGCATTACTTGATGAATTCATCACACAACTGTTGAACCAGGATCAGAAGATTTGTGACATGTTAGTTGATCTGCAAAATAGAAGAAAATATGAAGTTGCATGGAAGAAGGCGAGAGTCTTAGAAATCCTAGGAAACGTTCAATGGAGAGTGTAATGCTTTAATATTTTTCAAAATCTAAGGTTTGTAATAATATTTAAATATCAAATATTTAATTTGCTCTCTAATGTATATTTATTCCATGTACCAAAACCAAGCCATATCAAATCATTTATGACGGTGGCCCAAAATCTGTGCTTATCATCCCAATTCAATACTCAATTATCCACAACACCTCTTTATGCAATTTAGATTTAATTACCATCTTTACTAATCAACTTTAAGGTCCATTCTCGAATTATATGACCAGGCCCAATATTCCAGCAACAAAACCAGCACATTAAACCAATATTGTATAATCGTCGGAATATTAAGCCCACCATAATACAAACTGAAATTCGCAGCCCAACAAACCCATATCCACTCTTCTTATTAGCCCATAAAGATAACTGATTATCCGCAACAACTCTTTTATAACCCTTCCAGGCCCAGATCAAAGAACCAACCCATAGACATTTGTTACTCCAATGTTTATCTTCATTTATCCCAGCACAGCTCATACCTAATTGCAGCTTATACAAACTAATTAACACCCAGTAAACCCAACTATTACACCTCCCTTGTTCTGAGAATGCCACCTTCATTTGACTTCTATTATTCCCATTTTGACCATTTCTTTGACACCTTTCCCTATCATAATTCCACTGTGTTATTAACAAACTTGGAGTCCTCACTCTCACACCAACACCATCTATTATAGTCATACCATAAAGAACACTTCTTTTAATATGCCTCATTTTCCTCAGCTTAGCATTCTTTCTACTATTCCTAAATACCCTTGGTGTACATGAATCACTAAAGAATTTAGACAAAACCACATAGACTGCATCACATTTCTAAATTGTTTCATAAGAACATCAGCCCACAAACCTTTTAAGCACTTATGTCCACCAATATAAATAGCTTAAAAGAAAGAAAAAAACCAATAACAATAAGACCACTGGATGTAAAAAAAAATTGGTCAATCCTATAAGTGTAAAGTAAAACCATAAAGTTAACTTCAGCTAATTCATCCCAAAACAATTGTTTATGGTCCACAATTAAGAACAATGGTCATAGTTATTAGTTTTCCCATTCTACCTTTAGAAAAAAATTGTTCAGTTTCTTTTATTAAACGCTATTTTTTCAATTTTGAGATTAAATTTGAAGTTAGAAACTTCTAGAACATTAATATTTTTTTCAGATTAAATTTGAATTCATAAGTCTATTGTTCGTAAACAGATCTGATCTATAGTGCAAATCTAAATATCTAACGGATTCTTCATCAAATCATTAAAACATCAAAAGTCAACAAAAAGAGTGAGAGTAAGAGATAGCGTACATCGTAAGCTTCGTTGATTTGATGAAATTGAACTCCACTATTACTTCCTCTACACACATCCGGATGATACTGAAATCCAATCGGAAACAAAAACTGTTAATAACCGAACAAATCAAACTAAATATTATCATGTCTATAACCGAACAAAAACTATAAATGATCTGCAACCATGGTTTTGACTTTTAGATCCTTAATAAAGCTATTCAGACCGGTTGACCAGAAGCCGTTGCCTCCTCAAGCAGTGGTCTTGTGTTTGAGCGCTCAATAGGATGCTCGCTATATAGAATCATAAGGTGACAATTTTACCATAATAAAACAAATAATTTTGTACTCATTAGAAAACTAAAAGTCAAAACCCTGGTTGCAGATCATTTACCTTTAATAGTGCCAGATATCTAAATGAAGATTTGTATAATGTAAAATGAGATTCATATGGGGTCTCCAAGAACTAATGGATCGATCAAACTTCACATCATCAGCATCATCTGTATATGCAGACCTCACAGACCTTAAACAAAAAAAACAACACAGTAAAGTTCTAAACTCGAAGAACAAATAACATGATAACTACAATATCTCTTTATCAGAATCATAATCATACGAACAGATATCTAACCTAACATTTCAATATTTCAAATGCTTCATATAATTAGACGAGTTTAATAAGAAGAGTTATAATGATTTGCACATGACATCAAGTATTATTTTGCTTTAAAATTTGAGAAAAACAACAGCAACGGGTTAAATATCAAATCAAATAGTAAACAGCTATATAACATAAAGCGAAATTCTCTATGCAGTTACGATTACACATAAACACTAAATCTAAAACCTTAGTGAAAATCAAAATACATGTTTTAAACTCAATAAAATTAAAGAAAACCTTTCTATCAAGATAACAAAGGCGGAACGAAGCCGCCTAATCTAAATCACCGGCGTTCTACCCAAAGACGCTCGAGATTTGATCCATTTAGTAAAAACCATCAAGAATCTGGCAGCATCTTGAATTGGGATGATGCTCAAGATATAATCGATTCAGTGATATTGACTAAATAAGCCAAAAGCCGGCATCACCGTTTCCTAATGCCCATATAAAATCACCGTTATAATCCAATTATTATAGATTTATCTAATCCAACAAAATTATAATAAAGTTCCATTTAAGGAATTAGTCTTTTACACAGTAGGCATCATCATCATACTATTTTAGATGTACAAAAGCCTAAATCATACATACTATTGCAGCCACTAATGTCTATGTAAAGGGTCCTATATAAAAGAACATAAAACATTAAACAACAATATAACAAAGGAATTCTATAAAGGATCTAGAAAAGCTTACCACCAGCTTTGTATGTAAACGTTCTTCGATATATATTGACATACCACCAGAGTTCATGGTAACTTCAAAAAAATAAAAGAAAACCTCAGGAGCCGAATTCTCAAAACACTATGTAATTCCATTCCCATTGAAGCAAGTTGAGAAACAACATCTTCATTAGGCAAAAACTTGTTGGCTCTTCCTCAACTCCCGCCACAACAAAAACATGAGATGAACACTATTATTCAGTTAAACTAAATATGATTATATTATATAGTAGCATTCATATCCAAATGCCATCGAATATTATTGCCCTTCATTTACATCAGAATATTATTTTGATGTTTAGGGTTAGAAGCAAACCTCAATGGCGGTGTTGTTGGTTGCTGCTGGATCCATTGTCTAGAACGTGAAAGGCTGAAAGCCAACCACAACTTGAATTGATGTACTTTCGTCAAAATTGAACAAAATTAACTCATTGATAAACTTACAAAACATGATGAGAGAATGCCTAATGGTGAATTTAATGCCTAATGAGAGAATCAATAAAGATGAACTGAGTATGAAGCATACTACATCACCTTAATTTCTACATCATGTATCAACAAAATCATACATTCACAACCTAATTTCTACATCATCTAAGTAATCTCACAACCGCGAATCTGACTTAAATTACATACTATACAGATCGAAATCAACCAATAAATGCAAACCAAAATACCTGCTACAATTGGCAACCCCGGCAACCAATCGTGCCTTTGGGCTTCGTTTCCAAGAGAGGGGGAGCTTTAGATCGAGATACGTGGATTTGTGAGAGACGAAAATCAACAAAAACAGTTAACCAAAACCCTAAAATCTTCAACTTTATTACAATAAAAAATAGAAAACTAACATAATCAACAATCAGATTCAACTTGGTTGAAGGAATCATACCTATGATTGAGAGGAATCATACCAATAATCAAAATCGGTTATCAAAAAGTGAAATCAACATAGATAGATACAGTGTGAGAGAAGATTGCAGTAAAATCAAAAAGTGAAATCAACATATAAACAAATAATCATACCTGATTATTGAACCGTTGGATTGACATGGTTCTGATTAGTGTTCAGATTTTAAAATCGTTGAAGAGAAGATTGCAAGTGTGAGAGAAGATGGAGGGAGAATTTAGTTTGTATATGAATAGAGAAATGGAGGTAGGAGAGATATCAAGACTCTGAAATCCCCATAATCATTTAAAATTCTCCTTTCATAATAATCTAACTATATAGATTTTTGTATCTAATTAATAACATTTATTTATTATTATTGATGACATCAGCAAATATTACGTGACATATCTAGTTACTTGACACGTATGCAAAATTACATCACTTATACTTCTCCTTTTATATATAGTTAGATGACAGTGTAAAAAAGAAAATTTTGATTTTGATTAATTTGATAACTCTAGCATTCTCACAAAATTTTGAGTTCTCATTTCAAACTCATCGCTTACCACTAGAAAATTCCTCCACATGTGAAAGTTATATTCAATAACCAAACTAACATCAATTCAAAGTTGAAAACTCTTTTTATATAAGCCTAACAATAAAAAAACCCAACAATAATTGAATTAGTGGTTCTCAATACACACATAAATATAAAATTAAATAGTTCAAAAAGACGTGAAACGATTGAGTTAAAATTCGACATATATGTATTTGTCTTTATTTTTTATAGGATAAGTTGCATTTTATGTCCTTTAAATTTCATTAAAATTTTACGTCCTTAAATATATTACAAGAATAAAGGAGATCCGTGTTAAAGAAATTAAAACATAAAGGAAAACTGTTGTAAAGAACTTAAAACATAAAGGATATTCGTTGTAACTTCGTTTGTTAAAAGATAACGCCCGAAATTTTCCTGAAACTTAAAGGACGTAAAATACAATTTACCTTTTTTTTATACTTGAAGTTGAGCTTAATTTTTAAGTGCTTAAGCCTGAGTAAGGGCTATTTGTTTACATCTTAATGAGGCTCTTAATAGTGCAGACCTTTTACTGGTTCAGACTGTTTGTTTCGTGAGCAGATGTCTGATTGGTTCAGACATTTGCCTCTAAATGGTTAAGCATTATGCTAAGTTTGAATGATTAAGACCTCTAATCTGAATTGGTCAGACATTTGTCTCTGAATGGTTAAGTATTATACTAGCTCTTAATGGTTCAGACCTCTTACTGGTTCAGCACTTAATGATTCAGACCTCTTATTGATTTAACACTTAACCATTCAGAAGTTGCCAAACAATCTCTTAGTATATTATAGACAACTAAGATAATATCTAAACAATAAACTCTTCTTGTTCAATAAACTTATGCAAACATATCAAACGTTATCATACATGTCTCTTCCTAGGATACTAGATGAATCAATTTTTATTATACAAAAAGAACCTTTGTTTAATCTTATATTTATCTATTTTAATTGTCGTATTTACCAAAACAAATAGTATTACCTCGATAAGATATTCCCTTCATTCTTCCTCTATGTTGTTTACGGAATCTGGTTCTTTTGGGGTTATAGTTGATGGTTTGTTTTGAATTCCATCTCTACTACAGAAGATTGGGATATTCTTTTAGATCCTGTAGTTTCCCTGGATCGAGACAGGTATCACAACTCTTTCTACCCATCCTATATATTGTCCTTTTTGTTATGTATTCGTATACTGATACCATTAACAGAACACCCAATAATTTATTGGGTACTGTACGAAGTATTTGAAATACGGGAAAGTCTTTGGACTATCCGGACACATACTTCGTGAAATGGTTCATGCATGTTTGTTGCCAGGGGCAACAAGATCGAGTTGGTAAGGATTAAAATATCTCTTTATTTCATTTCTATGATCGATGATCATAGACGGCCTCTTTACCATTCTGTATAAATAGGCTATTCTATTTGTACAGATATGGTAGAGGGGCGCATTCAATCCTTGCTCCATCTTGATCAATTATATGGGTTCCATCATCCTAAAAGAAAAACATATAAGATTCCGCATATTTAAGATGATTAAATATACATAAGGGTGAAGTGAGTGTTTAAACACTTGAAAGTGATAAACTTCAAAATCAACCAATCAGAGGGTGTCACGTCATTGCTGCTAAAGAGTTTAAACTTTGCTGAAAATTGTTGGCAATGGTTAGACACTTGATGAATTAGTAAACTTAAAAAAATGTATTTTTTTAATTTTAAACAGCAGCAACAACACACAACCAACAACCACAACCCTTCACTGAGTCGGCAAAGGTATGCCGCCGACCTGAGTTTACCGAGCGGCAAAACCCACCGGCGCCGGTGTTACCGTGCGGTGCCGAGTGGGTTTGCCGCCCACTCCCTTCACCCTAAAAGCAAACTTGACCCATCAAGGGCGGAATTAGGCTCCGTAACACGGGCTACGGCTCAACTCCGTATACAAATGATACCTCTAAAAATACAAAGATATCCCTAACCAAACATATGATACTTGATTTACTAAAATCTTATTTTTTTTATAAGTCCAAACATTAACAACCCGAAAACTTGTAGGATAATTAAGCCAAAATGATGAAATAAGCCCAAATTAACAATGACGGAATTGAAAAGATGCCTTAAATATAATTGATAAATTTAGCTCAAGACCTAAAACAATATTATAATTAAAAGAGGACTACTTTGATTTGTGGTTATAAGCGGCAATAGAAACCTGCGTTTTGTTGATGCTGAATCGCTGATCATCATCCCTGCATTTTGTTGTGAGTTTTCCGTTTTCATGGCCCATAGTTTGATTAAATAATTGATTTATTATTTGTTGATAATGTAATTCTACTTTGTATATTTGTTAGAATTTAAGATTTAAGACTTTAATTCTTTAACTGTTTATTCTTAATGTTTTATAGTTTATGTTCAAAAACTTTTACTTTTTTGTTGAAAGATGTTTTTTTTAAATTGAAGCTTGTTAAGACGTTGTTAATGTTATTCTACTTTGTATATTTGTTAGGACTTAATATTTAAGATTTCAGACTTTAATTTTTTAAATATTTATTGTTAATGTTTTATAGTTTATGCTAAAAAAAATTTACTTTTATGTTGAAAGATGCTTTTTTCTAAATTGAAGCTTGTTAAGACGGATTCACGCATCGAATGAGCCCGAAATATTCGAAAAAGAAACTTTTATAAAGTAAAAGACGACGATGTGATGAAACGATTTTAAGCTATGAAAAAAAAGATAACAAATATATTTGGTATTTGTTGTACTTTATTTATTACGTTTTTTTATTATTGTACGGTTGCACGATAATTTTTTTTGAATACATCTAAATTAATAGGATAGCTCCGCCACAATACAAATAAACTAATAGATATTATATTGAATTCTGTCCAATATTTGTTTTCGTCACACATTCAAACATCCATTTTGATAAATATAATAAATGCCGAACAATACTTGTACGTTTACTTTAACTTTAATATATAAGAAGGTTGCAATTTTTTATCATAATCTTTTTCTTCATCATTAATCAGCAAAACGTATTTAATGTGTATTATGTGGTTCATAATACTATACAAAATTGGTTTTGTATCAAATATGCCTAAAATTATTATAAATTATTTATTCTAAATTTCTAATAGTATGCATGCTTTAACTTTTATGTAGATGTTTTATTTTCTTGTTGACCAATAAAACATTTCTTGTGAACTGAATGTTTAATTGGAATGCTGAATAGATGATATTGTGATGGATGTGGTAACGTGGTATTAGAAAGACATGATCACTTTAGCTATATAATAAGCTTCCGAGTCGGGTTTTGGCGAGAGTGGCGGCTCTACTTTACACGAGTGAGATTTCATTAGGTACGTTTGCTTATTGATATTTACCAGGGCTAGTCCTTAGAGGTGGGCGAGCCGCACCTCCGGTCGAGGACCGTTTTTCCTAGGGACCTAAAATTTGATATTTTCTTTTAGTTTGTAAGAGTCTTTATGCCTACATATGCGACACTACTATGACAATTACTTTTTCACTTTTTAATTAAACCATTATAGATTATATAGATTGTCAAATAATAAACTATATTGGTCGATATTGGTATGAATAAGATGTAGACAAACATACCTTTATTTCATTAGTTAAAAAATATCTGCCTATGGGATTATACGTAACTATAACTATAAGTCATACGTAAGTTGTTTAGGTGATATTTTCCAAAACTTAGATGCCCAATCCACCATTCATCTTCCCACAAACCCATTCATCTTCCCACAAACCCATAAACATTAAGGTTTAATGCATAAACTCAATCTCTTAACAAGCTGGTTAAGGTTTCAGACTGTCGGATTTGGTTGTTATGATTTAAGGTGGGGGTGTGCACGGTTTGGTTCCGTTATTAGCATTAACCGTATTGTAACTGAATTCATCAAGTTAATCGGTTCGGTTTAATTCGATTAATTTGTCGGTTGCTGATTTGATTTGGTTAATTTCGGTTAGTAACCAAATTAAACAACAGTTAAAACTTTTACTTAAAAATACATGTAATGGACAACATGAGTTGCTCTTGCTTTGTAGTTTTTGATCAAACATTCTTACTGATGCGTTCCTAGAGATGGTTATTGATGATGGGCAAATACACGGGTAGATCATACTCATTTTTTGTTGAAGATAGTTGGTATTGAAAGATCTCGTGTTATTGGATGTTCTGGGTATCTTATTTTACACTAGTTTGTCTTGAACCAAATCTAGAATCATTTATATTCTTATTAAAACTAAAAGCTGTAGTTATATATATATACTAGGTTATAACCCCTTGTATTACACGGGTTGAATAAATGAATTTTATATACTAAATAATAAAACAATATATCTTTAAAAACCTCCTTTATTGCACGGTTGTATAAATGTAATTTTATATATTAAAAAAATTATATAGGAATCATATTGTACGGGTTGAATAAATGTAATTTTATATACCAAATAATAAAAAAGTTATATCTTTAAAACCACGTGAAGTACACGGGGTGTATAAATGTAGTATTGTTTACCAAATAATAAAAAAGTTATATCTTAAAAACCCCGTGTATCACAGGCTTGAATAAAATTGATTTTATTTACCAAATAATAAGAATATTATATTTAAAAAAATAATGGATATACTCGGTACGCGATAAATATGGTGATTGCAGAGATGATTATTGAAAAGAAGATACAGTGGTCAAACATGTTCTTCAAGAAACAAATAAGCAGTCATTTGAGTGATAAAATATAAATTATATTTAAAAAAACCCCGTAATAAATGTAATTTAAAAAAACTAAGACTTTGTTATTATTAGTAAATTCCATGAATTTATATTTTTAATTTTGTTTGATATTATTTTATTATAAAGTGCATATATTATACATATAATTATATTATGTCTCAAGTTATAGATGGTATGCAAAATGTTTTTCGATTTTATGTTAGCATTATATATACTATGGTAAAAGTTTAAAGTTTATTAGAGTTATAAATAAAAAGTATTCATTAAATTTAAAATAAATAATAATTATCTATAGTTAAGTAGAATAGATTAAATAAAATAATATTTAGTAGAAGAGTTATCTATAATTAATTAAAATAGATTAAACTAAATAATAATTATCCATAAGATATTAAACTAAATAATATTTAGTAGGAGAATTATCTATTATTAATTAAAATAGATTAAACTACATAATAATTATCCATAAGATATTAAACAAATTAATATTTAATATGAGGTTATCTATAATTAATTAGAAGAAATTAAACTAAAATAATAATTATCTATAAGACATGACCTAATATGATGATAAGTGTCTCATAAGTGGTTTCTTTTATTATATAGTATAGATTTTCTAATAATTGTATATTCAAGCAAAAGCAAATGCCAACGGGATGGAAGTAGAAAACTAAAATATTCTTTCTACAAGAATCTTTATATTTTTGTAAGTATTTATTTATATTATTAAACTACGGAAACAAGTGACAATCAATGAGACTATAAACTTAAGATATCCTAGTCCTAGTATGTCAATAAACGAGAATATAGATATACATAGTTAAAGGTAGTTGGTATAATATTATATCAATACATCTTTATATTAATTCAAACAATTTCCTTTTTTTTTATGATTTTCAGATCTCGTTGGCAAAATAAAAAATTATAAACAAATTATTATAATATTTTTTGAAAGTCTATAAACTATAAACAAATTATTATAATATTTTTTGAAAATCTATAAACAAATTATTATCTTCTATAATTAACCCAAAGTTATAGGGACAGTTTGAAAATGGTGCCTCCCAAGTTGCATAATTATTGGTTATGTACAACTTTTTCTGCCACGAGTATCAAACGGTGGGGCAGCCATGGCTTTAGATCCTAGTGACATCTTAAGGGTGAAATAAGATTTATGGCTTAATAAGTCAGGGGTTCGATTTTCATAAGGAGATTTTCTAAATTTATTGGTTTTTCTTCTGAATTGGTATATACACATTATTGTCTAGCAAGATAAATATGATTGAGTGATTCCGCTGAAGATATGATAACATTCTAGTGGTTCATCAATGATCCAAATTACCGTTAAAAAAAACAAAACGAAACGTGGGTATACTTTTGAGTTATGATTGATGAAGCATATTTAAACATATAAGTCTTCATTGCATGGCCACTTCCACTTTTTTACTTAATTTATTCAAATAACTCTTCAAAACTTTCAAAAGTTGCCACAAAGGAATAAAGAAAGGTCCCCTCTTATGTTCTCTAAATGAAAAAAAAAAAAAACATTGTTGGTGTGCACTCTAGATATTTTGAGCATATTAATTGTGAATATATAAGAATTACACAGTTAAACATGTTTAAGTGACGTAATTCAAAGACCTCCTGTGAAGTTTTCATCCGGGTTATACATGTTAAAGTCATGATCTCATAAGATGTAGAATATATAATTTTGATTGTTATGATGGGTCGAATGTTAACTTGTTTTAACATATCGTAACTACAACCAATGGCGGATCTAGTCTAAAAAATTCAGGGTATCCAATTATTATTATTATTTTTTTTTGAAATTAGGGGTATTCTTTGTATAAAAAATAAAAATTTACACCACGTAGACAAAGTTGAAGGGTTTTTTACACTATGGAGACGGAGTTAAGGGGTAGCTCAGACTACCCCTCCTTATACACTGACTCCGCCACTGACTACAACGATCGCTTTAACAAGATAAAGTTAAATCATGAGTAAATTACAAAACTCGTCCTTTATGTATGTCACTTATTGCAAACCGTGTCCTTTATCTTCAATATATACAAGAAACGTACTCGATGTTTGCAAAACCTTGCAAGTTTGGTCCTTTAGTCCTAACACAGTTAGTTTTCATGGTTAAATTTGACTAAATCAACCCCACATAAGGTTATTTTTGTCATTACGAACCTATAAATAAGTAACAATTCTATGCTTGGATGAGTTGTACCATTAGCTTAGGGTGTTTTTCAAAAATAAAAAAGTAAAAATTTGTGGTTCTGATTCATCACTCCCCACCATTAAACCCTTCATGTCTCTCACACCATTCTCTCCATCTAGCTACCCTTCAAACTGGTTTCCATACACCGCCACTCCCGACCGTCTTTCATCTTCATCTCCGCCGAGACGCTGATCATCGTTGCTTGACTCGGACGATTCCAAACGAGGTTAGTTTTTATGGTATGAACTAGGTTAGGGTATGTTTTGTTGGATTTTTGCCGACCTGTGTTCTTCGATGTTGTCAAATACATGTTTTTTTTTGTTGTTTTAGTCTTAACTTTAAATTCAACCCATCTTTGATTAACGTTTCAGTAAAATTGTAAACCTAAATTGATTTTACTTTTAGGGGAATCATAAACTTTGGTTATTGTTAGGTTACTGAGCAAATGGCAATCACTTTAGATTGCTTTAGGGAGTTAGTTTTTAGACCTCAATTGCATGAAATTGAGGCTTGATTGCTTTGTTTTTCCAATTTATTTATTTCACTTACAGTTCCAATGCATACACCAGTTGTTCGTTACAAGTCAGGCTTATTAAGAACAAACAAGCTGGGGCATTTTGTTCCCTTGATGTATCTATAAAATGTTAAGTTGGATTGGTGATTAATTAGTTAAATACTTCATAGGTAAAAAGATTATATCAGTTTTAACAAGCAACTCTAAGAATAAATGTTATGTTGGATTTGTGATTAATTATACTTCATAGCTAAATACAGTGTAAAAACAAACTCTTAATAAATCTGTGTTTATGACTTATTAAGAACAAACAAGCCAACCCGAGTTCATTGAGGATAAATGAGACCTACCAAGCTGGTTCCTTAACTTCAAGTCTGAATCCAAGCGGAAGCTTAAGTTGTCATGGCTTCATTCTTTTAGGTAGACATTTGTTAGAATAAGAGATATAGCCCCATGTGAATCATCTGTAAATTTTAAACATTTAATAGCATGTTGTTAGGATCGCTAGGATTGAACACACACGAAACTGAACACACACACACGAAAGCAATAAACGACACGAAGATTTAAAATGGTTCGGTCAGCTGACCTACGTCCATTGTGCTGCAACTAGGGTTTCTTTATTATTCAGGTGCTCAAGGAATTACAAGTACAATGATATCAATATATAGAGACTAATCTAGGGTTAGGAAACTTGTTCCCCAAGTTAGGCCCAAGCCCACATAGAGATAACTAGGGCCGGATAAATTAAAACCCTAATTTAACTGCCAAATAAAAAAGGTGTGGGCCAACCCAAGGCTAGGGCCGGCCACCCTCCCTTGATCGGGCCTCCACACCAATTAGCCCAACAATCTCCCACTTGGAGGCTCGAACAACGCCCAATAGTCTTCAAAATTTGTACATCTTGTAATCTTCCTTTACCACCTAGTTGCACCAGCCTTCTCAACAATTAACCTGAAGGCACGTTGAAGCTCCCACTGAGCCTCAACTCATCAGTCACAACTTGTGATTCGTTCTCTGTCCCTGCCGGCTCCCACTTAAACGAACTGCCGAATCCTGAGAAATCATGAGAGCACACACTCTCCAATACTAGCAAGAGATTCTCTGGAGAGACTTTTCCATTTGGAATTCTGGTCTTTTGAACCCATTGTCGCTCTGAAACTGTAACTGAAACACGCCTTGCGCTCCCATTGTGACAATGACCATGACTGGTTTGACCTTCCAAACACGTTCATCCCGAATCTTCCCTGTGACTCTAGGTTTCTCTCTTGCAAAGGAAACCCTCTTCTGTCCCTGAGATCCTGTGAACTCGACTTTGTTTTTCTCCAGAACTGGAACGTCACTTCCTTTTGATGGTATACTGACCATATATAATGAGCCTCTTTTCTTTCCACGAGCCATGACCATAGTCCCTTTGACAACCTTCCACTGTCCATTCCCGAACTTAACTTCATGTCCCTGATCATCCAACTGGCCAACCGAAATCAACAACCTCTTCAGACCTGGAATAACCCTTACATCTCTTAAAGTCCACGAACCAACTGAAGTCTTCAAAACAATGTCACCCATGCCCGTAACATCAAGTACCTCATCATTCGCCAGTTTTACCTTTCCAAAGTCACCTTCTTTCAGATTTTGCAGTGCTTCACTGCTGTAGGTAGCGTGAAATGAAGCACCAGAATCCATGACCTAGGAATCCACACTGCTCTCCACACTACAGACTAACGCATCATCATCATCACTGTAGTCTCTTGCAGAGTTTATTTCTTTCTTCTGTTTCGAACACTGATTCCTAAAGTGTCCTACTTCATTGCAATTCCAACATACCACATCCTTCCGAACCTTAGACACACTCCTCCTCTTGCTCTGACGACTTTCACGCTGATTCTTTCTTCCCCTGGCCTCTGTACTCAACAAAGAACTCGAAGACTCACCTAAACCACGACGTCGAGCATCCTCTCCCAAAATAAGATCCCGCATCTTCGCAAATGTGAATTTACTCGATTCCGAAGTGCTAGTAACAGCAGTTACGGTTCCGGACCAACTATCAGGCAATGAGGATAATAACAGTATGGCTTGAACCTCATCATCAAACTTAATATCGACAGACACTAAGCGAGACAAGATTGAGTTTAGGTTATTGATGTGATTTGTTATCGAGTCACCCTCCTTCATCCTGGTATTCACAAGCTCTCGAATAAGATAAACCTTATTTGCTGCAGAAGACTTCTCATACATGTTAGATAATGCTTCCATCATACCTTTAGCTGAGGTCTCCTTCTGGATGTTATAGGCAACATTCTCTGACAGAGAAAGCGTTATCACTGCTCTGGCTTTCTTATCCAACTTCACCCAATCTGTTTGTGGCATATCTTTTGGCTTCTCACCCTCAAGCACTACATCTAAGTCTTTCTGACAAAGTAGTGCCTCAATCTGCATCTTCCACCAACCAAACTTATTCCCATCAAACTTCTCTATTATAACCTTTCCGTCTACAGCCACGACAATGACTAAACGAAACACTAGTTATGGATAAACATAGATAAACGCAGCAAATCAATCTATTTAACACGCAGCGGAATAACGAACTTGATAATCAAAACGGAAACTTTAACTGAAACGATAAAACATGACAAACGCGGTTGACTCAGGTTCTAGGTTTATGTAGTCGGTCTCTTTGATTCAGCAAAACTGTTCTTCTGCAAAATAGATCTCTGATTTTGGCTGATTCGGGACTGGTTGTTAAAGCTTTTGAAAAAAACGGAACCTAAACCTTCTTCTGTGATGGCGGTGAAAACCTAACGGCAGCGGCGAACCCTAGCAAAGCTGGGTGGCGGCGGCGGCGGTTGACTGGGTGGCTGACGACGAAAGAACTGAAGGTGGCGGTTCTGGTGTTCTCGTGTGATCCCGATCAAGAGCCAAAGCTCTGATACCAGTTGTTAGGATCGCTAGGATTGAACACACACGAAACTGAACACACACACACGAAAGCAATAAACGACACGAAGATTTAAAGTGGTTCGGTCAGCTGACCTACGTCCACTGTGCTGCAACTAGGGTTTCTTTATTATTCAGGTGCTCAAGGAATTACAAGTACAATGATATCAATATATAGAGACTAATAGGGTTAGGAAACTTGTTCCCCAAGTTAGGCCCAAGCCCACATAGAGATAACTAGGGCCGGCTAAATTAAAACCCTAATTTAACTGCCAGACAAAAAAGGTGTGGGCCAACCCAAGGCTAGGGCCGGCCACCCTCCCTTTAACGGGCCTCCACACCAATTAGCCCAACACATGTGTGATTAGTAGATTGATGAAAGGTAAGGTTATTTCTGAGCTATTGGTTGTTTTTTTTTTGTTGATTATAATGTTCGTTGTGCGATACAGCCAATGTTATAAAGTTTTTCATGAATAGTTTATTGTTTTCCGAAAAAACAAGTTTCTTTATGCTGATCAAAGCATATATTAGCAAACCTTGAACCTACACGACTGCACGAGAGGTGTTTGAATGAGGTGCATATTCTGATTATTGTACTTCTAAGTTTTTCATCTGTCATCACCACTTGGTGTAAAGCTGATGAATTTTCCAAGGTGGTTAATGGTTAAGTGCATTGTTAGACAAGGAAGTTACACTTATCAAAAGGAAGGGCTCACACGCGCAGTTGACGTTTGGACTGATAATGACCAAGTAATCTCTAGCTATGCGTGTGAGGGTTGTGAAAACTTACTGCAAGACTACGTATGACAAAAACAATTTGGTAGATCTGTCAAAGTAGCTCTAATCTTGTGATGTTTAAACTTTAGGTGTGTAAGTTACCAAATTGGAATATTACTCATTAAATGTTTTGACGTTTGTTTTTGCAACAGAATTTAACTCATTATAGGTGATTTTATCAAGCCTAATTGTACTTTATGGTTCAGAACTTTCCTCTTTCCTCTGATATGTAAATTTTTCTATTTTCATATGTAAATCATGATATTTGGGAGTGCTTATTACAGGTGAGATGTTCAGTGTTGTGTTGGAAGCCCTTATTACGTGGCCCCAAAGGTCCTCAAGAAATTCTATAGCCAAGAATGTGATATTTGGAGTGCCGGTGTCATAAGATGTATTTTGCTATTTGGGTTCCCACCATTCTCGATATAATTATCTGCTTTGTTTTTTTAATAGTTTTTTTCTTATGATGATACGATCTTAAGGTTTCATTTATTTTTCGTTTTTTACTTTTGATCCGAGTCGGAAACGGAACAAGGAATATTTCAGCAGGTTTTGAAATGTAACCTCAACTTATTCGTGAGTGTTTATTTTCATACATTTTGTTTTTTTTTGTTAGGTCCGATTGAATTACCATTTCAAAAAACAACCTTGGTTGATGGAACGATCTGTTATATCATTTTCGCGTAGCTCTTTTTTAAGGAAATGTTTCAAACGACTACGAAAAATTTATAATTTGCCTAAATTACTTGATTTCATCATTGCAGATGTGTCTGTTTTGTATTTGCGTGGCTTCTTTCTACTCTATTTCACTTATGTCTATCCAGCTGCAAGAGGCTATTATGAGTTAAGTCGCAATCGGCTCTTGGAGTGGCCCATCGGAGGACGGAAAGTGCGAGTTCTCCATTCGCAACCTCTAAGCAGCCATGGTGGTCTAATAGACAGATCTGAACCACGCTATATTAGTCGGCAAATCTGAGCTAAACAAGTCGGTCGGTTTATGCTAACATATCATTATATTACCTCCTTTTGTAAATGCAATTTGTATCTATTCATATTCATACAACTCTTAGACTACGTTTTCTCTTTTGGTTACTCTGGTGAGTGTTGATGTCGTAACGAATGCCAAAGAATCTTTTAGCTTCTATGATATGTGAATGTGAACCCGGCCGCACCCGGCTGGTGTTATATCTAGTTTATCCTAAATGCTAAAATAAATAATCATAAAAAAAACAATTTTAAAAATTATATATGTATATATATTTATAAATATATACAGACACCACTTACATAACCCATCTTCTCCTTCTCTCTCTCTCTATCCTGCCACCACCACCTACCCCCACCTCCACCACCACCAACACCACCGATCTACCATCACCACAGCCACCACCACCGATCTGCCACCACAACCCACCTGCCACCTATCCTACCATCACTTACCCCACCGGCCACCACCACCACCATACACTGCTGCCGCCTTCATCTCTGACAACATAACCAACCCAACACTCACTTAAAAACCCTCACCTCTGACCACATAACCGACATCCAAAAAACACCATCTCTCAATTCCAAACACTCAGTTACACACTTAACCTAACCATTAATCATCCCAATTTCAATTACCACGAAAGCCTAACTTCTTCTACCTCATCGTTGGTTACCTGAGGTAGCAGTGTAAGGAAACAACTGTGGCGGAGTGCAGGGTGGTGGAAGGGGGAGGGTTGTCCGCCGACACTTGATTTGTAACCTGATCTACTGAAACTTCTACTGAAGCTTCCGATTGTCGCTGTTTTGCTAGCGATTTTATGATATTACGGCTCCGCGCGTAACCGGATCTATGCCGGTGGAAGTAGATCTGAGAACGATTACGAGTGAATATGCCACCGAATGGATCGGAATTTGACGGCCGTTGCTTGCTTTTATAGATCTGATGCTTGATTCCATCGCTTTAATGTTCTTCTGGTTTTGTTCAGAGTTAGGGTTTCCAGGGTTTTGTTCTAAGCTGAAGAAAGAGAGGTGCGAAGTTAGAGTGAGTGGTGGGAGGTGGAGGTGGTGGTGGCAGGTAGGTGGTGGTCCGGTGGTTGTGGTGGTAGCGGCGGACGTAAGTCATGAAGCACCGTTGTGGGTGTAGGGTTCCGATCTCCAGCGAATGGTGGCGGCGGTGGTGGTGGCGGCAGACAGATGGGTGATGGTGGCAGCAAATGGGTGGGATGTGGTGTTAAGGTAGTTTTAGAGAAAGAGGGAGAGATATGATATATATACAAATAAAACATGATTATCTTTATAAAAGGACCAAAACACCCTCATGTGGGGACTACCTGATCAGATTTAACTATAAAAACTAACTCAGTCAGGGCTAAAGGACATAACTTGTAAGGTTTTGCAAACATCGACTACGTTTCTTGTATATATTAAAGATAAAGGACACAGTTTGCAATAAGTGACATACATAAAGGACGAGTTTTGTAATTTACTCTTAAATCATTTAACACACTGAACTAGAAATTTCAGGTCTTTTAAAATCATATTTAAGGATAATATAGTTAGCAGTGTTAAACAACTACAAAAATTTAAAATATTAATAATTAATACAAGATAAAGATTAAGTGTATCGTACAATTCCCCTTAACGTATGAGCGTACGCTGAGGTGAATTCGCACGTTATGATACCCCCAATATGAAATCGCATGTTTCAATTTTTTTCAAAATCGCATGTACTAAAACAATGAAATCGCATGGGGATGGTTTGCTGATGATTTCGTATGAAAAAAAATGAATTCGCATGTTATGTATTGTCAGCTTACTAGCATACGTTAAGGGGAATTGTACGATAACCTCTCCCACAAGATAAGTCAATATTTTTAATAATATTTAGTCAGATGTTATATGTTTATCTGTTTTAAGTATTACATATGAATAACTAAAAAAGAAAGCATAGCTCAACTTGATCAACTTGATGGGAGTGACGTCCATGATGGAATTAATCAATATATTAATTAATATTGTATATTTATATGGGTTTCATCATCCTATAACAAAACAAATAAGATTCCACATTATGTAGATGATTAATTAAATACAAATATAGCAAACTTGACCCAATGACCCCACGCTATAATAAGATAATACGAACTAATATATTGAATTAAAAAATGTAACATAATTGTTTCCGTCACACATTCATCCATTTTTAAAGATAAAACTATATATTGTAAAGATAAAACTATATATACCGCTCTACATATATTTTTTTACTGGCAACGAATCTCAAATTTTTATTAAAAAACCAAAACGTAACTAACATAACGAGACGCAATTTCAGCCATAAAACACATTCAAAATTCATAAATAAGAGAGTGAAAATCATTAAAACTCGTATACACAAAAAACTCCCATCCTATATATATAGGATGTGTGAATTAACTGTTAAAAAAACCAGTATACACGAGGTTTATACAAATGTACATCACAAAAAAAGAACGACACGACAATGTATAAAAGGTACATTTAGTAAAACCAATTTTTTGGGTTTCTATAGTATAGAAGTTATACATAAATTGTTTACTTATAATTTTTCCAAAACTTGATCTCCAACTCCCACGCGCTTACCGTACCAACTACCAATCATCAACAGCTTTCACGGCGTCGACCAGTGGGCCCAGCAACAACCTACGACACTTAACTTCAAACCTCATCTTCACGCGCCGCCGCGTGCGAGTACACCTTTCAAAGCAAAGGCCAAATCAAACAAGTAGATTGTCGTCCAATCATTACCGTTCATTTCCGTGTCTTATCGAGATTCCGGTGACGTAATAAAACGACAAACGTTGTCTGCGTTTAACAAAACCATTAATATCGGATTTATATTTGCATAAACCTCAAACACAAGGTGTTTATGAACTTATGATTTAAGGTATGCTTTTTTATTATTTTTTTTCTTTATTATTATTTATTACTGCATTATTGTTCTTGATTATATTGTGAAGATATTATAGATTCATTGAAGTTTATAGCTAATGTTTTAGTTTATGTAACATGATTCTTGTTTTGATATTTATGTGGTTAGATTTGTGCTTTATTTAGCATGTTTCATGGGTTTAAAGTTTAAACTATGAATCTAAAAAGTATAGAATCATAGAATCAAAGGTACGTCATAAATCAGTGTTTTCAGAACCGGATCGGACTGACCGGTTTGGCCAGGAACCGAACTGGACACATAACCGGTCCAGTTGTGTGTATTTCAGTCGTTTTTTTTGGTGGCCGGTCGGACTGGGTGGTCGTAGAGATTTATTAAAAAAACGGTTAGGCAAGAATCGTGATCCGTACATTGGGGTTGAATTCGGGTTGTAACCCTATACTTTGAAACTGGTTTGAACCTGGTCAAAGCTGACCCGAACTGGTCAAACATGGTTTAAACGGGTTAAACCTTATCCTTTAACTTTCTTCAACCGGGTTCCAACCCGAACACATGTTCTAACAAAATATGGTTTTGACTTTTGTTGACCCAAACCGGAACCAGTTCCAACTTGAACTGGTTTGGGCAGAAATCCGATTTGTGTCCCTCTCAGTAATCCCACCAGAAGAGGGGGAGGGGGGGGGTGTTCAAACTTTTCCTTAATATTGTCATTTCGCACAAATAGAACATAAAGTATTGTTATAATTTAGAGTAAATTACTTTTGAATCATTGTGTTTTAGTAGTTTTAACCATTTGAGTCCAAAATCAAAATATTTAACGCCCAGAGTCCCTAGACGCCTTTTTTTATAACCTTTTGAGTCCAACTTTTTTAACAAAATTGGACTCAAAACATTATAAAATGAACAAAACTGGACTCAAAACGTTATAAAATGAGCGGTTAGGGACTCAAGGCGTTAAACTTTTTGATTTTGGACTCAACTGGTTAAAACTACTAAAACACATGGACTCAAAAAGTAATTTACTCTATAATTTATCTTAAGTAGATATTTATTCATATGTTCAATTTTTTAAATTATTTGTCACATTATCCGGTTTTTAATCCGGTCCAACCATTGAACCAGTAAGGTTGCTGGTTCGATGACCGGTCCAGTTATGAAAGCCTGTAACGATTACGTTGTATCAAAGCTTGTTATGTCAGTGTTCTTGACATTACTATGTCAATTTAATGATCTTGTTTTTCTGGTGATCAGTTGTTTAGAAAACAGGTTTTTACAGATTTTATATTATAAAGGATGTCTTCAGCTAATGGAACTGTTGGTCACATAGTTTCTTCATCATCAGGGATTTCATCAAATCTTCACATTTCTTCTGATGAAATTTGTTCAAGATCAGGAGTTCTTCGGTCTACAGCTTTTCGCGAGTATGTGAAAGAAAATAACACTAGTTCTTGGTGTACAGATTCATTTTCTGAGTTTCTTGAGTATACCGAAAACAGCCCTATCGAGTCTAGTAATTTACAAATCATGCCGTCCGAGGATGTTGGCAAGCCGAATGACTGGCAAGATTGGGCTGATCAATTAATTACCGATGATGACGGTGTAAGTCCGAATTGGAATGAGATATTAGTTGACACTCCTGTTGCTGATCAACATCCAAAGGTCTCACTGGCTTTTTATTTTACTTAATATTTTTTGATCATTTAAAGATATGTCAATAATAACTGTTTGTTATGTATTTATAAATTTTGTTTATTTTTTTAGATGGAATATTATGTGCGGAAACCGTCCAAAGCTTCATTGTCACTGCAACTAAACACGCCTGTTCCTGCATCACCTGGAGAGGCTTGCACCCCGATGACACCATCGTCGTGTGGAAGTGGGTCCCAGAGCAAGCCTCGTATGCGTTGGACACCAGAACTACATGAAGTGTTTATGGAGGCAGTCAACAAGCTCGGTGGAAGTGAAAGTATATCTATATCTATATATATTTGTTTCTTGCTTTATTTTTCGCTTGCTGTATTTGATGGTGGTAGGTACTTGTGTAATTCGTCGTGTTTAACCGCAGGTGCTACCCCGAAGGGAGTATTGAAGCTAATGAAGGTTGAGGGGTTAACCATATTTCACGTAAAAAGTCATCTACAGGTGCGTTTCTGGTATTTTTTTTTTGCTAAATGCTTCAAGGGATCTTGTTTTATTTCATGGAAGATAATTTTTATTTTTTCTGCAGAAATACCGAACGGCTAAATACAAACCTGAGTCTTCATCACAAGGTAAACAATATATTCTTGATATTTTTTGTTTTATTTTCGGAATTATAAAGAACAATCTATTATTTTTATTATTTAGTTAGTGTAACGTACATTCTCGATATGTATGTCGTAACATTTTCTAGACAATAATGCAATAAACACAATATATTTCAATGAATTTAGTGATACAAATGTTATATCGCTTCTTGCAGGACCTTCAGAGAAAAAGCCTACACCAATGCAAGATTTATCGTCATTGGACTTCAAAACGTAAGTTCGTTAACATGAATTAAACTGTGGCTGTTATGTAAGAGGATGCAATTTTTATTTTTCATTCCCTTCAGAAATGTATTATTTACAGATACACTCACTTTAACAAACACATTTTAAAATCTTTTTTTCATATTCCAATGACCAAATTTCCTTTCTCACATGTAATCAGATTTCAGTTTTTCCCTTGGGGTTCAATGTTTATATGTGCGATAAATCAGTTATACAATGTCATTGCGAAACTGTTTATGGTAAATTGATCTAAGAGGCTTAATCTAGTAATTTCATCATAGTAATCTGTAATTTTACAACAGGAGTTCCGAGATCACTGAAGCACTAAGATTACAGGTGGAAGTTCAAAAAAAATTACATGAGCAACTTGAGGTATACTTGGAATTCCTTTTCTGTTTAGTTCTTACCTTTTTTGTGTCACTAATCAACACTTGGAATTAGAATTAGAGGTGTCGATTTTTGACCCATTTAATTACCAATGGGTCGACTTGGGTTACCTTTTATACTTTTCTTAAGGGTCAAACACGTAAAATAATAAAATCTGGTTATTAGGAAAACGGGTCTGATGGGTGGAACAAGTCGAAAGTTACTAAATCACTTGACTCAAAAAATATGTTATGTAATAAACATTTCTTTGCAATCTATGTGAGTTTCTAAAAAAATGGGCAAAAGTCCTGGGCTGACCGGCCTGTTTGACTATGTTGCCAATACTAAGGGAAATTTAGGCAGACTACTCTGTACTTGGTTTTAAAAAGCGAGAGACGCACAAAAGCGATGAGGTCTAAAACCGAGGTGCGAAGCGCAAAGCGCAAAAGCGACAGACTTTTTGTACCCGAGGCGCAAGCTAATTATATATATATTTTATAGAGTTAAATGCACGGTTGGTCCCTGTGGTTTACGAAAATTGCAGACTTGGTCCTAGTGGTTCACTAATTACACACTTGGTCCTAATAGGTGTAATTTTTGCACTTAGGTGGTCCTTATCACTAACCAATGTTAAGTTTTTTAGTTAAATATGTGCAAAATTACTAGATTGCCCCTAAGCAAATAAAAAAAAAGAAAAGAACCCACCCCTTATCTTCTTCACCCTCCTTTCTCTCTCTCTAAAACCCACAGACACCTCCACCTTCAACCCACCTCCACCTCCACGTCAGCCCACCACCACCACCACCACCGCCACTTTCAACCCATTACCACCACCTCCACCGTCAATCGACCACCACTACCTCCACCTTCACCAGGATTTTTTACAGCATCTTCCCCAAAGACTCACCAGCCACTGTCGAATCCACCCTCTCGACACCTACTCCCACACCGACCTCGACCACCACCTCCTCCATCGACCCCCTCCACCGTCAACAACCGCCCACCCCGCCACCATTCACCTTAGGTCAACCACCGTTCACGACCCTCCACCACCCATTTTCCGACCACCGCCCTCCACCTACCATCTCCACCGCCTCTATTCTCCACGTCCTCCTCCCTGTCGCACCTACCTCCGCCTTCAACCGCCATGCTACCCTTCACTGTCGCCTCCACCTCAAACCACAATGACCTCAGAACACCATCGGCAGTTTGATTTCTCCACCTTCAACCGCTACCCGACACCCACTTCCACCATCTGTCACCAAAACCGACGAGCCACCACTTCCCGCACCACCTCAGTTCTCGTGTCGGTTTATAGATCACAGGTACGCTTCCGATTACACATTTCGTTTTGTAAGTTTTGTACATCCGTTGGCTTGGGTCAGTCGAGTCGTGTCGTTTCGTTAGTCGTGTGTCTTGGTGTTCGAGGGTGGAGGTGAGATGGTGGTGGTGGGTGTTTGGGGGTGGAGGTGAGATGATGGTGGAGGTGAGACGGTGGCAGAGGTGATATGGTGGTGGTTGTTATGCTTGTTTGAGAAGAGAGGTCTGTGAAGACATATAATTTGGTGGTTTTATTAATAAGCAATGGTATTTTGGTCATTTAACATGGACTTAACTGGAAAACTTAACAGATGTTAGTGATAAGGACCACCCGAGTGCAAAAATTACAACCACCGGGACCAAGTGTGTAATTAGTGAACCATTAGGACCAAGTCTGCAAATTTTTGCAAACCACAGGGACCAACCGTGCATTTAACTATATTTTATATATCTCACATGTTTTTAGCTTTCCCTACCCAAAATATAGCTATAAGTAAGGTTTTTATATGATTATAACTGCATGTACAAGCCAAAAAACCCAAGGTACAACAGTTAGATGCATAAAAACGCCTCCGGTACAAGAGGCGCTCGCCTCAGGCCAGAAAAGACCAGAAAAATCCCAAAAAAGCGCGCCTTTTTGGGGCTTCTTGTAATTACTCTAGGCTAAGCGAAAAAGCCCCAGGGTGTGAGCCTTGTTGCGCCTCGCGCTTAAGCACGCCTGAGGCGCGCTTTTTAAACCCTAGACTCTGTCAAAGTCAAAGTCACAGTCAAGTCAAACATTATATTTGTTTTGTGATGAAAGATTAAAATTACAAAAAACCTATCACAACTGCTTGAATATATCTATGTTCTGTGCAGATTCAAAAAAACCTACAAATGAGAATAGAAGAACAAGGCAGATACCTCCAAATGATCTTTGAGAAGCAATGCAAGTTCGGCATTGACCAGTTTCAACCCTCATCTTCCACCCTTGAGAAGTCAGAAACCGAGTTGACCAACGAAATCTCAAGTTCTCCAAGTCAACCCGAAACAGAACCTGACTCGATTAAACTTGGACTAACTTCAGCAGAAAAGCAACAAGTAGAAGCTGACCATTCGGAATCACAACCTTCGAAACGCGCCAAGTTAAAAGAGTCATCAACCGAATCATCTTTATAACTGTAGCCATAACGTAGATACAAGCGTGCCTAGAGTCTAGACTTTGCTTGGTTACAAATGTAAATATGTATCGGATTTGCATTCTTTGTTTTGGCAGCCTAAGTTGAACTAGATGAACATTTTCTATAAGGATTATTGCGGTTGAAAATGGGTCGGGCCAATGATTGTTCCCTCCGCTAAGTTCTTGTGGCACGAATCTATGACGTTAGTGTAAATATGATATCATAACATGTTTGTTACTAATAGGCATAGTCCAAGCAGTACTGCTTGTGGACTACGGGTTCAAGTCTCATCATAGACGCATTTTAAAAAGTATACTTTATACTAATATTCGATTGTGGTAAATGTGTTCGGGTAATCGGGTGGGTTTCAGCTAATCCCAGCCCACGAATATTTGTTAAACAAACTAATCCCCAAGCCGAATAATCGTCTATGTCGCGACTCCTATTTATGACTTCTTAAATTTATAAGTTATGTCTCATGCATCCAAATTGTTTTTTAGTCAATTTAGAGGTGTCAATTCTCAACACGACACGACTTGAAGTGTATTCTAGTTAGAGTTGATATCTGTGACATAATTTATGTGTTTTTACCAACCAATTTCACACGATTTATCACGTTGACTTTAGTTTTAGAAGTTACACTTTTTAAAATTGGCAAGGATTTAAATAATCCCAACTTTCTCAATTTGGCCGTTAATAATCCCAACTCAGTTATTTGCCGATAATAATCCGAACTGGTCCACTTTTGGCCGATAATAGTCCGCCGTTAAAAAATAGCTTAACGGAGTTAAGTTTTTTTGCGAATTACAAACCGATGTTTTAGGGATTTTGATCAGAACGAGGATACGAGCCGATTTTTATAAAACTTACATCGAAACGGTGCTCCAAACGGCTTGATTTTTGTTAATTGGAAGTTTAAACACCCGAATTGAAGCACCGTTTTCGTCGTTTGGGGCAGTATTTCGAGGTAACTTTTACATCAGTCAACTCGTACCCACGTTCTAATCAAAAGCCCTAAAACATCGGTTTGTAATTCGGAAAAAAAACTTGACTCCATTAAGCTATTTTTAACGCAGACTATTATCGGCCAAAAGTGGATCAGTTTGGATTATTATCGGCAAATAACCGAGTTGGGATTATTATCGACCAAATTGAGAAAGTTAGAATTATTTAAATCTAATTTTCCTTTAAATTTTGAAAAGTCAATAGGCTTATTTTTAACTGTTTGAACAAACTCGTGAAACTTTAAAAATAAATTTTATTGTTTTTATAATTTTCTAATGACCGATCAATAAGTTGCTAAACGCTGTAGATGTTATAGTAATAATATTTGACAATTTGGGCTTTGGGTTTTGGTTTCAATACTCATCAGAAAGGCTGGAAGGTTGCTATCACGTGTCTATAATTTTCGGATGGTATGGCATTGTCAATTTCTATCCATTTTTGGTGGGATCCGGCAGTTGCTCAATTGCTTTTCAATACAGATTGATTGAAAATGAGATTTGAGATGCATCAATGAATGCTTTCTAGCGTCATACAGGCTAACTACACGAAGTGTTCGATTAAATGTCTCAATGAACTTAAGAAAAAGGATAGAATCGCTATCGAATGTTGTTCACTTGTTCCCTTTGAATTTGAACATGACTAGGGATTTGAATTTTTGACATGGAATGAACTTAAAACGAAATTTGTGGGTTTGAGCTTTTAGTCTAAATGGGTTCAGGTGAGTTTTAGGTCGAACCCGAACCTGAACCCAATCAACCCGAGTTTTAAATCGGTCGCCTACCATGACTTTTGCTCAGTAAAAAAAAAACCGAACTACCTAACTTGGAAAACCTAATACCCGATAAAAAACTCGAAGGACTCCCCTAAGTTGTGGCGGGTTCGCGGGTTAATATTTTTAACCCATTTATTTATTTTCTAAGTTTGTAATATGTTTTAATACAATAACTTAAACTAGCTATTTGGATATTTTTTTTTGTCAAAATATAATTTAAAAAATAAATTGACATGATTTAATTTAAACATAACTACTTCAATAGAAAAAAATATATGTAAGTTTACAATTTTGAAGTACTAATGTGTAACTGGTTTGAAGTATTAATATGTAAAACAAAAAAAAAATTAGTTGGGTTATTTGAAATATTAATGTGTAACTGGTTTGAAGTATTAATAAGTAAAACAAAAAAATTTAGTTGGGTTATGTTTGTGTCGACCTGTATAAATACACGTGTCATGTTTGGGTTCATATATTACATAATTTTCGGGTTCAACCCGTGTAGGAGCCCTACATATGAATTCTTTAATGATCTAAAACTGATCATAGATCATTTTTATATTGTTACATCTATTAAAAAATATGTGAAACAACCAAAAGCAAATCAAGACTTTAGACACTTAGAATGTAAGATATCTCCAAAAAACAAATGTAACTTCTCTTCTAATCAAACCTTATGGTGAACTGACACCATACACCCAATCACACTCTTCAAAAGCCCCTATTCTCCACCACCATAACCTCATGCTCCCTTCATTGTTTCACCCATGGCTGCACTCTTCACAGGCTCCCATGGCCACCTTGACACCAACATATGCAAGGTTTGTGGTGACGAGATCGGTCGAAAGGAGAATGGTGATCTTTTTGTTGCTTGTCATGAATGCAAGTTCCCCGTGTGTCGGCCTTGTTACCTTTATGAGCGAAGCGAAGGGAACCAATGTTGTCCGCAATGCAATGTTCGTTATAAACGACAAAAAGGTGATGTTTTGTTTTTGTTTTTTCGTGTGTTTGGTCGTGTGGATCGGTTTGTTATAATGTGTGGAGTTGTTTTGTGTGTGAGGGTGTCCGCGAGTTGTTGGAGATGGCGAAGAAAGTGACGATGGGGATGATTTTGAAGATGAGTTTCAGATAAAGAGTCAACAAGAAACCCGAGATCATAACCATGCGGATAATCCATCGGTAATTCAATTTAACTTATTAGTATGTGGGGTGTTCATGGTCTGGTTCGGTCAGTTTTGATAATATTTTGAGGTTGGACCGCCATTGTGGCCAGTTTTAGCTGTTTGACACTTTACACATGGCTATTTTTTATTATTTGAAAAAAAGTTAGTTTATAAAACAATTTACAATGGAACAAAAGATAAATTCATGAACATAATATATATACAAAATTACGTATTTGAAAAAAAAAAAGAGAAAAGATTAAAAAAAATGTTGGGTCGGTTACGTGGTTACGTGCCGGTTCTAAGTTCGAACCGTTGGCCGAATCATGAACCGAACTGTATAAATATTGTACCGTCAGAACCGCTCAACTTGTTTCAATTCGGTTTTGGGTTTTCTGAATTCGGTTCGAACTGAATAAACCGAATACTTATTAATGGCCTTTTAAAATTGGGTCGTTTACATATATCCCCTTCCTAAGATCATTTATTACATATTTACCCAACCTAAAAAATCAATTACATATTTCCGTTTTTAAACTGAAAACCGAACCGAATCAAAATTCAATTCCTTCTTTTTTTCGGTTTTGAATTTTCTAAATTCAGTTCGGTTTTCAGGACCAAAAAAATTTTAAAACGACTAAATCTAACCGAATAAACCGAAAAAGTAACAGATAAACACCTCTGGTGTATACTTCAGTCCATTTTAAGAAAAAAAAAGCTGAAAATTAACTTCTAGTGACTGATTTCACAGGAAAATGGGGACTCACAACCTCCAAAACAGTCCAACACCAATGGATTCGCTTTCTCCTATGCTGGAAGTGGTAAAGATAACATTTTTATTTATAAAAGACGATTTAGAATCATTGTTTGGGTAACATATTTATTATTTGCCCACTGTATGCAGTAGCTGGTAAGGATCTTGAAGGCGATAGAGACGACGAATGGAAGATCGCGTCGAAAAATGGAAAACCCGACAAGAAAAGAGAGGTCTAGTGACAAAAGCGGATGGTGGTGCAACTGATCCTGGCGAAGAAGATGATTTTCTGTAAGTATTTCCCGCGGTTTTTGTTAGTCTGAACACTATACGAAAATAATCCGGTTTTGGGTTGGCATATCTACCAGGTTTAGAAAAATGGTCATGTTCGGGTTGACTTGTTTAACTAAATGGGTCGTGTTCAGTTGACCTGTTTAACTCGTTTAGTTAAACAAGTTGACCTGCCAACCTGTGTGTCGGGTTGACTTGTTTAATTAAATGGGTCGTGTTCAGGTTGACCTGTTTAACCCGTTTAGTTAAACAAGTTGACCTGCCAACTTGATTATTACCATTTACCCGTTTGACCCGTTTAGATAAATTGGTTAAACAGTTGTGTTCAGGTTACATGGTTTTAAGTGTGTACGGGTTAGGGTTGATGTTTCAACACAAAAAATATACGGGTCGTGTTTGGGTTGAACATTTCAACCTGCCAACCCGCTAACCAGCAACCGGTCAACCTGACATGATTGACATTTACTTCAATATCAATGCAGGATGGCTGAAGCTAGGCAACCCTTATGGAGAAAGCTCCCAATCTCATCAAGCTTGATCAACCCGTACCGGATCGTCATCGTTGTACGTTTCGTGATCCTCATATTCTTCTTCCGGTTTCGGATCCTGACCCCGGCTTCCGATGCTTACCCGCTATGGCTCATATCCGTTATCTGCGAAATCTGGTTCGCATTGTCCTGGATACTTGACCAGTTCCCAAAATGGTTCCCGATCAACCGAGAAACCTACCTGGACCGCCTGTCCCTACGGTTCGAGCGCGAGGGTGAACCCAACGGGCTTTTGCCAGTTGACTTCTTTGTGAGTTCGGTCGATCCACTTAAGGAACCGCCTATCATTACTGCAAACACTGTTCTGTCGATTCTGTCAGTGGATTATCCGGTTGAGAAAGTGAGTTGTTATGTGTCGGATGATGGTGCTTCTATGTTACTGTTTGACACATTGTCGGAGACCGTTGAGTTTGCGCGAAGGTGGGTTCCGTTCGCTAAGAAGTATTTGCATAGAGCCGAGGGCACCCGAGTTTTATTTCTCGGAGAAGATTGATTACTTGAAGGATAAAGTGCAGCCTACGTTTGTGAAGGATCGTAGAGCCATGAAAGTAAGTGTAAAACTGTTTAGGGTTGTGCTAAATGTACGTCGTTACACCCCCTCCTTAAACTTGTCAAAACACTAATATAGTCGAGTACGAGAATTTGATTGTTTTTTATTCGACAGAGAGAATACGAGGAGTTTAAGGTGAGAATTAACGCGTTGGTTGCTAAAGCTATGAAGAAGCCTGAAGAAGGTTGGGTCATGCAAGACGGGACACCATGGCCCGGTAATGACAGTAGAGATCACCCGGGAATGATTCAGGTGTATATTTTATTACTTAAATGATTCGAAAAAATTTCGTTGAATTGCTGTGACTTGAGTGTCAGATACGTATGTAACGCATAAAATACCAATATCACAAGTATTCGCGTACATTTTCTTACTTACAAATTATACCTGTTAAAAAGGTCGGGTCAGGTCAGAACGGGTTGGGTGAGTTCGGGTCTTAATAAAAAGTGGTAAATTTGGTGTGGGTCATAACAAGTTTTGACCAAAATGGCTACGGGTCAGAATGTGTTCGGATCAGGGTGGGTCGTGTCCGAACGGCCGGTTTCTTTAAAAAAAGTGGTCATTTTGGTCCGGGTCAAAATGTGTTTTGACCGAAATGGGTACGGGTCAGAACAGGGTTCCACTTAATCTTGACTTAACATGCATGTCCATGTTCTATTCTGCACAGGTTTATCTAGGAAGTGGAGGTGCACTTGATGTTGAAGGCAAGGAATTACCAAAACTGGTTTACGTTTCTCGTGAAAAACGACCCGGTTATAACCATCACAAGAAAGCCGGAGCCATGAACGCCCTTGTACGTTACACTTTTCGACACATTGTAGTTTTTTCGGTCAAATATCAACGAAGTAGCCGTAATTGTGTTTTAACTCAAGTATTTATTTTTGTTTTTTTTTTATCAGATTCGAGTGTCTGCAGTGCTTACAAATGCACCATTCATGCTCAATCTGGATTGTGATCACTATGTCAACAACAGTAAAGCTGTAAGAGAAGCTATGTGCTTCTTAATGGACCCACAGTTGGGTAAAAAGCTCTGCTACGTCCAGTTCCCGCAACGATTCGACGGTATAGATCGCAACGATCGGTATGCCAATCGCAATGTCGTGTTCTTCGATGTAAGTTTCAAACTTTCAATAACCAACTATTAATCATATGGCAGTTTGACCCTTTTACTTACATAACAGTTTTCCGATATTTACAGATTAACATGAGAGGACTTGACGGAATCCAAGGCCCGGTGTATGTCGGTACGGGATGTGTCTTTAACCGACAGGCGTTATACGGATACGATCCCCCAGTGTCGGAAAAAAGACCAAAGATGACATGTGATTGCTGGCCTTCATGGTGCTGTTGCTGCTGTTGTGGTGGGTCAAGGAAAAAGTCAAAGGATAAGTCAAAGTCAAAGAAGAAAGGGCTGAAAGCTCTACTTGGGCTGGGAAAATTTGGAAGCAAAAAGTACTCGAAAAAGTCGATGACACCCGTTTATGATCTCGAGGGGATTGAAGAAGGGCTCGAGGGTTAGACGAGTTGGAGAAGTCGTCGTTGATGTCGCAAAAGAACTTTGAGAAACGGTTCGGGCAATCTCCGGTTTTTATAACGACAACTTTGATGGAAAACGGTGGGATTCCTGAAGGAACTAACAGTAATTCTTTGATTAAAGAAGCCATTCATGTTATTAGCTGTGGATATGAAGAGAAAACCGAATGGGGCAAAGAGGTAAAAGAACTAAAAATACAGTTTTTTCTGTTAAATAACTCGGAAAACAATGACGGGTTGTTAATGTAAACAGGTGGCAAAATGGGTCGGTTGGTTACGGGTTGAACTGATAATTTATCGGGTTGAGATGTTGGGTTGACCCGCAAATACTTCGTGTCCATATTTTTGGAAACTAATTGATGCGATAATTACAAGATATAATAATATTGGTTTGTCAGACACGTTTAGGTAACGGGTCAAAACGTGTCAACCCGGGTTGGGCGGACCAGTAAACACTGTTTTATCTACTTTTTCAAAATAATAAAATAATTAATATGCAAATATGATTAAAAAGTTGTATATATATATTTTTTATAATAATAACCACATGTTTCTAGTAAAACAATTGAGGTTTTATGTGTTTAAATACACTATTCCATTTGTTTGATCCATTTGACGTGTTTTCTTTTTAACTGAATATCTATTAAATGGACGATTTTACCCTTTCTGTCAACAGATTGGATGGATTTACGGATCGATCACAGAAGATATCCTAACAGGATTCAAGATGCATTGTAGAGGATGGAAATCGGTTTACTGTATGCCAAAAAGGTCCGCATTCAAGGGGTCTGCACCGATCAATTTGTCTGATCGGTTGCACCAGGTGCTTCGATGGGCTCTTGGTTCGGTTGAGATTTTCATGAGCCGCCATTGCCCGCTCTGGTACGCGTGGGCCGGGAAGCTGAAAACGCTCCAGAGGCTCGCTTACATTAACACAATCGTTTACCCTTTTACTTCGATCCCATTGCTTGCTTACTGTACCCTTCCGGCTGTTTGTCTACTTACTGGAAAATTCATCATCCCAACGGTAAAGTTTCTGTTGACAGTTAGTTAGAAAATGAGGGCATTTTCGTCTTTTAACATCTAAATAAAAGTAAACTTAACTACTCTTTGGCTAGTTTTCTGTATCAACATCTGAATGACATAAATTTACTACTTTAACTAACCCTCTTATTAGTTTAGAATGGGGTATTTTTGTCATCTGACTAACAGAAAACTACCCTTTGACTAGTGTCCTGAACTGATATTTGACCAAAAATATAGTCTTATACAAATGTTCTACAGACACATTTGATACATAAATTTACTTTCTAACCTTAGCGAGTTCAAAATCGAGGGTATATTCGTCTTTTTAACATCTAAATAACAGAAAAGTTAGAAAACTACCCTTTGACTAGTGTCTTGAATAGATCTTGACCAAAAATGTAGTCTTTCACAACTGTTCTACAGAAACATGTGAATACATAAAATTACTATTTTAACCCTCAAAGCTATTCCGAAATTGAGGGTATATTCGTCTTTAACAGCTAAATAACATAAGTTTACTTTTTTAACCTTCTACCTTTAACTAACATTTCCATGTATTAAACAGCTTAACAACCTTGCAAGCATGTGGTTCCTTGCGCTTTTCATTTCGATCATAATGACCGCTGTGCTTGAGCTCAGGTGGAGCCACGTCAGCATCCAAGATCTGTGGAGAAACGAACAATTTTGGGTGATCGGTGGTGTCTCCGCCCATCTTTTCGCAGTGTTTCAAGGTCTTCTAAAGGTTCTTGGCGGCGTTGACACCAGTTTCACCGTCACATCTAAAGCAGCCGATGATGGTGAATTCGGTGAACTATACTTGTTCAAATGGACAACACTTTTAATCCCACCAACAACTTTAATCATCATGAACATGGTTGGTGTTGTGGCGGGGATATCTGGCGCGATCAACAACGGGTATGGATCGTGGGGCCCACTGTTTGGGAAGTTGTTCTTGCATTCTGGGTCATTGTGCATTTGTATCCTTTCCTAAAGGGTTTGATGGGAAGGCAAAACCGGACTCCGACTATTGTTGTTTTGTGGTCAGTTCTTCTTGCTTCGATCTTCTCGTTGGTTTGGGTTAGGATTGACCCGTTCTTGCCAAAACAATCGGGCCCGATTCTTAAACAATGTGGGGTGGAATGCTAGAAGATGGTTGATTGTTGAAAGTTTGGTTGGGTGGATTTGAGCCAAGGGTTTTGAATTTTTGCAATGATTTGGATACAAGATCATAATGTATGTTTGAAGTTTATTATACTTGTATATTGATTCCAAAGATCTTTTGTTTTTGGTTATTTGATAGTTTGTTACTTCTCAAAACTTGATACAATGTTATATTTACCTAAAAGATATGATAACACTATAAGAATCGAACACTATAACATATTTACAACACTGTATTTTGTAAACTATACAAGACTTTTAAAAGGACAATCAAGATCTAACATCACAAACTTGAGAAATCCAGTTGGGCTTGCGGGCTCTCGTGGCTGACCATCCTCTAATTCCATGAATACGGGTTTCTTCCGGAACTGGTGGCTTGGTGGCTCGGTATGCATCCAACTCTGACCGTCATGGAGGAGGAGATGCATTTGCTCGATTGAGGACATCCCAGGATGCTTATCCGGTGATTTAGTTGGCCGTTCAAAAAAAAGCATCAACATTTGCAAGGAAAAATTGTACCTTATTCTGCTTCTTGTAACATATGATTTAAATTTCAACTAGGGGATGCTTACGTCTCCAACCAGTGACCCAACAATATTTACCCTACAATTAAAATGACTTTGTTTTAGTTTACAGATATCAACCTTTTGACAAACATTCCATAACAATATACCATCCACTAAAAAAGGGGCCATGTCTTCTGGATTTTTGGATGTATTATCTCTAAACGAGGAATTTTGAAAGTTGTCGTGTGATTCTCGGGAAAATAAGAACGAATCATTGATACGTGGTTGAAAACCGGTGTCTTTTGGTGTTTAACTTTATGTTTTTACATAGCTTTTAGTTTCGAATGACCTACTTTTGATTAGCATTGTGTTTTGCAGGTCTAATGAAGTTTAAGGAGCTATTTGGAAGCTTTACGGAGCACCAGGAGCGGACGTGATCAACCGGACGCGGAACGGACAAAACAGCAAACGAGACTTTCCGCTTTGCGTCGTTGGAAATGGCGTAGGCAGCGGTTTAGAGAGTCAGCAGAAAAATGAGGATTCTGGGCTGCGTCGTGTCACACCCGAATTTCCACGCAAATTCCGGTGGGCCCGGGTGGGGAGTATCGTGACGTAAGATTGGTGTCGTCATAGTCAAACAACACAAATAGCACAACGTAAGCCTTGGATTTAAAATACTATTACAAACGTAAATGTTCAAAGTTCAAAATAACAATAATACACATGTTTGTAATAAGATCCACAGGCGGCTCGTAAAATGTACAAGGCGATTCTATAATCCGACTCTAGGCTTCAATGCAAGGAGTTGCAAATACCTATTAAGCATTTACCGAGCAGCTTCCAGCCTATTTACGTACTTTACAACCTGCGTTTAGTCTTTTGAAAATACGTCAGTTTTCACTGGTAAATACAAATAGCCGACACATTTTGTAAATATCTCAAAATTGTTTTAAGTGCACAAGGCACATGATTTTCATAAATAACTTGGGACAATTCAAATGATCTTGTATACAATTTTACAAGTCTGTGAATACATTTGGGGTTCGGTGCAGAAACCGAATAACATGATTAACCGGCACGCTATTTAACCAACGGAGGGGTATCCCCATTATGGGTAAGAAAACATTTTATATAGCATAAGCATCTATCAAGTGTATGCCTACACCACGTGCACAAGTCGTAGCCATTAGTAATTTAATGAGCCGAGGATATCCAGGACACGGTCGAATTAACCCCTAATGTTTAAGTTATCAGAAAATACAGATTAAAACGGGTTATGCGGATTTTCTAGTCACAATCCGACATATGATCCCATACCCGACCAATCGGTAATAATATAGCGTATCCCAAGCCCGTACAGGGAAAATAGGTTAAGAGTATTACCTGGCTTAGCAAGTCTTACAAAATAAAAAAATATAATAAGCACAGCCGTATCCAACTAACTTGTTCGGTTTGCAATTTACTGGAAGGCTCTAGTCTGGAATGAATGGTACTAATAACCAATTAGATTGTCAACGAGTCCTATTCAAGTCATTTGACTTGGACCGGTTAACTTAATTAATCGAAATGGTACGATACGATACGCTAGATTAAGCGATGACCAGAATGGAATGTAGTTTAAACCTAACAAGTACTATGACTTGTATAATATGGGTAAACAATATACATTCTAGAATTTGAAGTAAAACTGATAAGGTTTAATCCGTTTCAGTAAACTTACGTAAATGGACTACATAAGCTTAACCGTGCGCCAATATACTTTATCTAAGTTGTAATATCAGTAGGATATCAACTTATATGCCCGTGAAGGTTTTAAAATAAAACTATGCCTCATAAGGGCGTTTTAGTCACTACACGACGTATTAAAAGAACTTGCGTATAAACTGATGTTACTGTAAAAATATTATATTTATGATGTAATATCAGTATGTAATCAAACATATGTGTGTTATATGATTTAAGACCAAACTATGCACCGAATGGGCATTTTGGTCATTCTACACATAGTTTGAGAACTTATTTAGAAATCTGAGTTATAATCTTATACCTACTGTAAAAATATTTTAAATAAGTTATAATATCAGTAGGTATCAAGTTTTAGTTGATAGTTATGGTTTAAAATCATACTATGCGCCAAAAGGGCGTTTTGGTCGTTAAATCACGATATTTGCGATCCTTAATAAAAACTCAGGTTATGATCAGCTTAAAAACATCAAAATATGTTAATTACAATAACATATCAGTACATAAGTCATTTTCAAGTTCGTTATTGATTAAGACCTTATTTCTTGTGAAAATGGCATTTTAGTCAAAGTATAGCATAATAATGAAACTTGTGCATAAACTCAGAATATGATTATGATCATGTATTATAACCTCAGAGGGTTATGCTACATTAAATTACGATCATAATGCAACCTTAAATCAGTAGCTAAAGTTGCTAAATTGGGTCAGAATCGAAGTCAAAGTAGAAGTCAAACTTCGCGACTTTCGGTTGCGAACTGACCCTCGAATTGGAACTGACAGCTGAACATGTTTACACATATTCTAATAATTATTACTAACTTATTTAAGTGTCAAAACATGTTTTATAACATATAAAAAGTCAGATTTTAATATTTATAAAATTGACCCGTTTGACTTTTAAACTTTAAAACTTTAACCCGTCAATTGACCTAGTAAACGTGATTTTTAGAAGGTGCCCTTTTGAGGGACTAACACTTACCTAATTACGATCACGTAGCCATGTTCGTGTCGAACAATGGCTAGGACCATAAAGGTCTAAACTGAAAGTCAAAGCATTTATCAAAAATGCTTGACTTTTGGCTTAAAAAGCCTATAAAACAAAACTGCAAAGGAATTAGGAAAGGAACACTTACAAGTGATCCTTAGATGCAAATGAACTAAGTTGGATGCTCCTTTCAACTAGGAACTTCCAGAGGCGGGAGATAGAGTGATAAATGAAGAAGGTGCAAGTTCAAACAATGAATCAAGCACCTATTTATAGTTGTGGAGGATTAAGGAGGAGCTTCCAGGTGTTTGGAGAAGCCTACAAGTGTCCTAGAACATGGCATAGTAGTCTTGAAGACCATGGTTTCGAGTTAATGGGTTTTGGTAGCCTGGAGTGGCCTCCAAGGCATTTTTGTCGCTGGCAAACTCTGTCGCGCCACGCGACAGACTGAGTCAGGTCTGTCGGGACCCGCGAGGGACATCAAACATTGAAAGTTTGACACTTTCAACCTCTTAACTTCTAAACTTCCATATATTACCATATAAAGCATATTGAGCCCTCCAAAGCCAATATTTGGCATACTCGGGAATATAACCGAACATCGTCAAGATCCCGGTTCGTTAAAGGGTCACTCAGAGGTATAAATTAACATGTTGACGCCGTTAACCCCTCCAATATCTAAATTTTAAACAAATACACAAATGGTCCCTCTTGTACAACCAATGGCTCATCTGAGAGTACGGACTTGTAAAGGGTCACTTAGAGACATTGCTTCAGCATGTTGACACCTTTAGTCCCTCCTAGTCAATAATAGACATAAATAGGTTGGACACGATTTTACGAGGTGCTACATGTCGGCGACGCCTTCTCCTGGTGTCTGACGGGAATTTTCTTTGTTTTGCAATTTTGGACGAGTTCTAACCCAATTTTGGGGGTTCTTTCAAGGGAGTTACGAGTTTTTGAATATTTTGAACCATTCTTGGAGCCACAACCATCCAATCCATTCCGATCACAATCCATTGATTCACACTTCATTACCCCTTAAAAGTCTTCAAATTCTTGAGTCTTGACCATAATGAACGTTGAAGGAGCACGACCACGAGCATCTTGTCATAATGGATGTGGAATATCATGCTTTATCGCAAGCCTGACATTCGTTTTATTGTTGGCTATGGGCTATACTTCTCCATCCGTTAAATCGATAAACATTTCTACAACAATCTCAAAGTCGGTGTACTAAGAGATGTTAGCATTATTGATATAAACCTTACCGTTAACGCTTCCAAGTCTTTTTGGGGAAACATATCTATATATGTGATATCGGGCAACCCTTACATGGTAACACCAATAAGGATATCAAATGTTGCCTATTTTATAATAACTTGATGCATAGAAACATTAAGGTGATTCGTTCTTATTTGTCAGAGAATTTCAAAGCAACTTTCAAAATTCCTCGTTTCGAGATAATACCATCCAAAAATCCACCCATTTTTTAGTGGATGGTATATTGTTATGGAATGTTTGTCAAAAGGTTGATCACTGTAATCTAAAACAAAGTCACTTTAATTGTAGGATAAATATTGTTGGGTCACTTGTTGGAGATTGTGCTTTGAAGTAAGCATCCCCTAGTTGAAATTTAAATCATTACACAAGGCAGAATAATGTACAATTTTTCCTTGCAAATGTTGATACTATTTTTTGAACGACCAACTAAATCACCTGATAAGTATTCTGGGATGTCCTCAATCGAGTAAATGCATCTCCTTCTCCAAAACGGTCAGAGTTGGATGCATACCGAGTCACCAAGCCACCAGTTCCCGGGGAAAATCTGTATTCATGGAATTAGAGGATGGTCAGCCACGAGAGCCCGGAAGCCCAACTAGCTTTCTCAAGTTTGTGATGTTAGATCTTGATCGTCCTTTTAAAATTCTTGTATAGTTTACAAAATACAGTGTTGTAAATATGTTATAGTGTTTGATTCTGTTATGATATCTTTTATGTAAATATAACATTGTATCAAGTTTTGAGAAATAAAAAAGTATTAAATAATAAAAAAACATGTATTCTTTTTGTCAAAACGTCTCAAACCGGGTCAAAACCTGTCAAACCGGTTTGGGCGGACCCACACAAAAAGAATACTTGTTTTTGATTATTTGACATTTTGTTACTTCTCAAAAACTTGATTCAATGTTATATTTACATAAAGATATCATGACACTATAAGAATCAAACACTATAACATATTTACAACAATATTTCGTAAACTATACAAGACTCTTAAAAGGAATAACATCACAAACTTGAGAAATCCAGTTGGGCTTGCGGGCTCTCGTGGCTGACCATCCTCTAATTCCATGATATGGGTTTTCCCCGGAACTGGGGGCTTGGTATGCATCCAACTCTGACCGTTATGGAGGAGGAGATGCACTTTCTCGAATAATTTTTTGGTTGTGCGAACCAAAGGGAATGATGACCTTGGGTTGTACCAAGTCTGAAACCAATTGGATTTATTTTTTGTCCCATGTTCCCCATTACTATACATATCATAATACGACATAGTTGTATCCTTTTTTTTTCTTTTGTGACCATGCAATAGAGTCGGTATCTATATATTCATCTAAGGATATATCTTTCATTACAATAGTTATATGGCAGGTAGGTTTTTGTATCGCAAAACTACGACCTCGAGCTCGAGGTTTTAATCTCTTCATGAAGTACCTTTATTTACTTCGGCTTTACTAATCACTAAATTTGCTTCATTCGAACCTATATTGGAACTAGCATTTGCTGCTGCAGAACAAACTAATTTAAAAACGGGATAACATGCTCGATAAGGCATGAGTTCTAATATCATAAGTGTTTCTTCGTAAGAACGCCCACGAATTTGATCAATTACTCTTCGCGCTTTGTGAGCAGACATAGATATATGTTGACCTAAAGCGTATACTTCTGGATTAAGGACATCCCAGGATGTTTATCCGGTGATTTAGTTGGGCGTTAAAAAAAGTATCAACATTTTCAAGGAAAAATTGTACATTATCCTGCCTTTAAATTTCAACTAGGGGATGCTTACATTAAAGTCACAATCTCCAACCAGTGACCCAACAATATTTACTCTACAATTAAAATGACTTTGTTTTAACTTACAGAGATTAACATTTTGACAAATCTTCCATAACAATATACCATCCACTAAAAAGGGCCATGTCTTCTCGATTTTTGGATGGTATTATCTCTAAACGAGGAATTTTGAAAGTTGTTGTGAAATTCCCTAGCAAATAAGAACGAATCCCCTTTAAGTTTCTATGCATCAAGTTATTTTAACTGAGGCAAGCTTTTGATATCCTCACTGTGTTACCATCTAAGGCTCGCCAGATATCTCAAACTGATACATTACAGATATGTTTCCCCAAAAGACTTGGAAACGTTAACTATAAGGTCTTTATCAATAATGTTAACATCTCTTAGTACACCGACTTTGGGATTGTTGTAGAAATGTTTATCGATCGAACGGATGAGAAGTATAGCCCCACATCCAACAATAAAACGAACGTTAGGCTTGCGATAAAACATGATATTCCACTCCATTATGACGAGATGCTCATGGTCGTGCTTCTTCACCGTTCATTGTGGTCAAGACTCAAGAATTTAAAGACTTTTGAGGGGTAATAAAGTGTGAATCGATATGTTACAAGGAAATAAGGTAAAGCAAACAAAAGTTTCGGATGATAATCGGAGGTAATGAAGTGATTAATTTTTAGAGTTAATCAAGTTTGATGTTAATCGATCGTTCATGTGCATGTGTTATAAAGAATGCAAAGTTGGAATAAATTTTAGCAAAGCACCAAAGAAAGAATAAAGCAATCGATAGTTTGGAAGAAAAGAAAGCATATGGAAAGAATAAATTTCATACATCTATCATCTTAAAAATTATATGTGCACCAACCCTTTCAATCTATGCTGATTTATTCCGCTCGGCCATTGACCCAAAGAAAAGTCAAAGTCTGAATTTCCTCCAGAAGTCAGTCGGTCGATTGGCACACCCTTGTCCCCACGAAAATAAGTACATTGCAACTTTTCTAGATTACCTACTCAAAAGGATAATAAGGGACCGCTCCAACGGACAATAGTTTCCTGCACATGCTAACTGAAAACGACCCAGTAGCTTCTCGTTCCCAATCCCACCTGTCCCTGTTTCCATTTAATAGCAGACCTGTCATCATTCGCTAAGAAAACCCAATTCTTGAATCTCTACCTCAGTTGCTGGCAACCTTTTCCATTCGCTCATCAACCCAAAGACCTTGAAGCGCAATGCAACAGACACAGTTTTATCTTTATCCATCACGAATAGAGCTGGAAATTGTTCAGCAAGTATCTAACCCAAATCGCGTGCCGAGCCCATTCCCTACGGTGCTTTTGATTAGATTACTAACTTGAAAGTTGCGATCGTGCAGCTCCTTTTCAATTCTAAAAATCGCATTATATATCCCCAAAATTCCAGCTTTAACCGGAATTTAGGACCAACATCTCGGATGATAATGGATTGCAGAAGTTGAGTGTACGAAAATGTATAACTTAGATTACTAGTATGTGGTGTTAAACCAAACATTAGACCTGTTATAGAGTTGATTTTCTCCAATCCTTGTTGCAAGTTGAGGCGATGAATGCCAACACTGGGCATGCCTTATCAACTCGAATTATTAATCAACACCATCTAAACACATACAACTTCTTCCTATTCTAATAAATAATTTTTTTTACACTTCCTCCTCACTTTTTAATAATAGTATTACATATTAAACTAATTTTTTCATACACAAAATATAATAATAATATAATATTAATTAATATAGTTAGAGATATATGTATAAATTCAAATTTAATTAATAATTTTCTGTAAAAAATTAAACGTATCAAATAATATAATATAGTATAATATTAATTAATATAGTTTCCATGATTTGAATACGGATAAAAAGCTTTTATATAAGGTTAAACATTATGGACTAAGTCGCGTCAATTCATATTGGTGTTGTCTGGAGCTAGGAAGTATTATATAATATAAAATTGCAAGTTACATTGACACTAAGTTGCTTTTTGTTTTTTTTTAGTTAAATGTTTGGTTGATCCATGTGGTTTGTGAAAATTGTAGATTTGGTCATAATGGTTCACTAATTATACACTTGGTCCGGTGGTTGTAATTTTTGCACTCGTGTGGTCCTTATCACTAACATCTGTTAAGTTTTCCAGTTAAATCCATGTTAAATGACGAAAATACCCTTGCTTATTATCAAATAAACTCCACCCACCAAACTCCACTCCCCATCACCCATCAAACTCCACCCTCCTCATTCTCAGATCAAACTCCACTCACAAAATAAAAAATCCACAAACAAAAAACCTTTTCAAATTCCACAAACTCTTACAAATTTTAAAGTGATAAATTATTAAATCAAAGCAGAATGTTAAATGCCTCTGAAAAAGAATGTCAAAAGCCGGCTGTAACCTCGGCTTCATGCCTGCAAATATATCAAAAGGTATCCGACAATGAATATTCAGATCTGACAATAGGTCGGACAATGTGAAGCAGCAAGGGCGACGAGTTGAATCGTGAATCATCGGAGCCGGCAGATTAGTTTTTCCGGTGACGTCCTCCGGTGAGGCGATGCTTGTGGCTAGTGTGGTGGTTATCGGCGGTGGTGGCGGCCTGCCCGGTGGTGGATGTTTTCGTTGGTGGTGGTGGGTTTCGGTGTTGGTGGGTGTTTTGGTGTTTGGAGGTGAGAAGTGGCGGAGGTGAGAAGTGGCGGAGGTGAGATGGTGGGGTGGGTGAGACGGTGGCGGAGGTGAGAAGTGGCGAAGGTGAGATGGTGGTGGTGGGTGAGATGGTGGCGGAGGTGACATGGTGGCGGCTGTGCTTCTTGTTTGAGAAGAGAGAGACCCGTGAAGACTTTGCTGGTTTTGTTAATAAGCAAGGGTATTTTCATCATTTAACATGGATTAAACTGGAAAACTTAACAAATGTTAGTGATAAGGACCACACGAGTGCAAAAATTACAACCACCGGGACCAAGTGTGTAATTAGTGAACCATTAGGACCAAGTCTGCAATTTTCGCACACCACAGGGACTAACCAAGCATTTAACTGTAACATCCGTCGAAAAACGGGTTTTCCAAACCCGCTTCGTTTATTAATCCGAATAATCAGTTTCAAATTTTTGTTGCTCATTTAATGCTTATTTTAATTTTAAACAATACATAACTAATAAACATTTTAGAATATGGAAATTAAAATTGTTAGAAAATAAAAATAAAGCAATTAAAAATAAAAAGGGGCTGCCGGGTTTCGAACCCGGGTCAGCCGGAAGACCTTAACATCAAACACTTAACCACTCCGCCACTTGATGTCTTTGTGTAATCTAGGAAACAAATAAAACATAAGTTCACCCGTGAATCGATCTGTTTGCGCAAAACTGAAACCGGTAATCGGCTTTCAACTTTCCAGACGTTTGAGTGTTGATATTACTGGTTATAACCGATGAAATCATTACGACCGACGTTCTTAATCAATTCAGCCTTTATTGAACTTGAATTCATATGATTTTCGGGTTTAATAACCGAAATCATTTACTTCCTGATTTACACCGGCAATATCATCATCTCGCGACTCAAAAACACTCACAGAACCTCCAATTTCACTTTCGCTCTATTTTCTGTTCGTCGGAAACGCTTTCTGAACTCGCCGAACTTTCGCCGGAAAACCGTGTCATTCATCAAAACGGTAAATTTCTCAATTCTTTCATCTTCTATCTGTTGTTAGACTTTTACTAACTCAAACCTTTCAATCAGAATCGGTCCCAGACGACGATACCGGATAATCTGCAATCGCCGGAAAACTTCTGAAAATTTCTAAATCACGATGTGAATCGGTATGAGCATCTAAACTCTCTGATAACTCTTGTTTAGTCCTTCAATTTCACAATTTGTTAATCAAAACTGTTAATTGGTCCGCTCAGACGGAGTTCATAAAACAGAGCCGACGACTTTGCCGGAGTTCTGAGAAAAGTCATCATTCCGGTACGTTCATTCCCAAAACCTTCCCTGTCCATTTCATTTTAATCAATTATATGTCCGTCAATCGAATTAAACAAGAACAGTAGAATAAATCGTTTGTCTGTGTTGTTAACGAAGAAGATGAAGTTTAGACTGTGTATATACTTAATATAAATCGGGTTATATCTCGGGTTAGACACACAGTCCAGCGGTGGACTGTGTGCATTTGAATCATAGAGTCCCGGGTTCGAGTCTGTCCTTGTTCCGATTCGTCACAATATTCAGACTTTTTATAAAACCCAAATACGAAAACTTCCAGTTAGTATATAAGTGAAATAAAAACAAGTATTTTAACCAGGTTAGACACACAGTCCAGCGGTGGACTGTGTGCAACGTTAAACAACAGGTCCCGGGTTCGAGACCTGTTATGCGCACCGGTTCGATAGAATTAAAATCATTTTTAAAATAAATGAATTTTGAATAAATTAAATAGTATATAAATATAATTAAAATCAGAAATATTTCGGGTTAGACACGTAGCTCAGTTGGTAGAGCTGCGTGCACGCGTACGGGAGGTCACGAGTTCGAACCTCACTCAGCGCAAACAAACACACGACCGAACCGGTCAACAGTCAACAGTCAAAGTCAATGGTCAACGGTCAACCCAAAAAGTCAACATTTTTTTATATTTTTATTTATTTATTTAATTTAAAAATCAATTAAAAATACTTAAAAATAATGTTTTTAAAGTTAGAAAATAACCTTAAACTCACAAAAATAAACCTAAAAACCTTATTAAAATTGTTAATAAAATCCACTTATTTACCGTACCTTTTTGTTATTATTTAGGTTAGTTAATCCTCGTCGATCAACCCTCCAAACTCGTGCGCATTCAACACCATCAACCGAACCACCCAATGTGAGTGAATCTCTACATATTCCCCGTTTTAATCACGTTTTTGGGGTGTATCATGTGTCTTATTATTTATTACATTTAAACAATTGTGCATCCATCATATCCATGATCAAATGTGTATTCAATATGTATCAACTGTTTGTGTGGTTAATGTTTAGATTAAATTTATCATTTTCAGTACATACATTATCATAGGCCGCCGCTCCCCATTACCTATGAGCGTGAACGAGGCGTTGCCAATATACGAACGGCTCCGTTTGATTGAGCCTTGATCGCACATACATTCATCATAGGCCGTCTGTTCCCCATTACATATGAGCGGAACCGTTCCCCATTACCTATGAGCGTGAACGTGACGTTGCCAACATTTACATTATCATTAATGTCATATATTCATGCAAGGTGGTTTGTTATTGTATGTTATTTTATGTTATTGTCTGATTATTTACGTTTGCTCACATATGATTATTGCACAATTTTTCCATATTAATTATAACAATAAATCAATAATAAATGTTGTCACACCCCGACTCGCAGTGGATAAGGTGATCGGGGCATGATTGGGTTATCATCAAAGCTCATGACATTTATTATGCGTTTCGTATTCTTTAATACAAATTAAATTGAAATTTACAATAAAGGTTACAACTGTTCTAACTAACAATCTAAACTTGTTTGTTCTCTTCTAAGGCATATCCTATGTTTTCCTTGCTTCAACCTGTTCACCTGTATCATGTGTAAAAGGGTTTTTTGGATCAACATAATGTTGGCGAGTGAATCCTATGAAAACATTTGAACAAATTTATTTAAATTGATTATGAAATATGTGCACAACCAAACATGAGTAAAAATAGATGTAACTTAATCAACAATCATAAGATATTGAATGAAACACTCATGAATAATAATGGAACAATTAGAGGCACGCGATGCTCAACTCGTCTCTCACGAGGAACTGAGGGGCCTGATGATTGAATTGCATAAACATGATAATATGAATGACACAACTACAAACAATATAGACTCAAGGATATACACATAAACAATAATGAATTTGATTTGTAGCACGCGTTGTTCAACTCGTCTTCCACGAGGAACTGATTGGCTTAATGTATGAGTTTCATATAATATGACAAATGGAAATAAGTAAATCACAACAATAAAAACAATCTAAGTTTAAGTCATGATGTGGTATGGCACGAGTTTAAATAAATAAATTGATTATTTCATAACACCTGACACACCCCAAAACGTGTAATTTAAAAGGGGGAGTTGTAAGATTCACTCACAGTGGTTGCGTTCGGTTGATGATGTTGAATGCACGCGAAGTGGTTTTAACCACGAGTGAGATTTAACCTAGATAAATCGCATTATGGTTTGGTAAGTAAACGGATTTTATTAATCTATTTTAGTAGGATTGTTGGGTGTATTTTTGTGAGTTTGAGGCTATTTTCTAACCTTAAAAATGTTATTTTTAAGTATTTTTAATTGATTTTTAATTAAAATAATTAAATAAAAAATAATAAAAAAATTGATTTTTTTCTGACCGTTGACCGTTTGACTGACCGTTGACCGGTTCAATTCGGAATACAAGTGCGCTGAGTGAGGCTCGAACCCGAGACCTCCCGTACGCGTGCACGCAGCTCTACCAACTGAGCTACGTGTCTAACCCGTTATAAATCTGATTTTAATTATATATATATATTAATTAGTTTAAACCGAAAATCGTTTTTATTTTAAAAACAGTTTAAGCGACTCGGACATGCACTCCACAGGTCTCGAACCCGGGACCTGTGGTTTAATCTAACACACAGTCCACCGCTGGACTGTGTGTTTAACATGTTATATATTTCCACTTTTATTATACTTAAATACAAATTATCTGCTTTCATTTCTGACTCTATTTAAAAAGTTAATAATTGTCCGGGTCGATGTAGGAGACCGGACTCGAACTTGTGACGTGCGATTAAACATACACACAGTCCACCGCTGGACTGTGTGTTTAACTGGTTATTATTCCGATTATTAATATACTTAACATATATCTAAGGCGACTCCGGTTCAGTAAACAAAAAAAAAATGGTTTTTTATTAAGGCGGTGTGTGAAACCGGAATCGAACTCGAGACGTTTGCGTTATATGTGCACACAGTCCACCGCTGGACTGTGTGTCTAACCCGATTAATAAGTTGATTTTAATTATACATATATGATACGGAAATACATCGTCTTCTTCATCAAGATAGAACCAGAGTTCGGAAAATCGACTGGTTCAAAGTTTTTATCGGTTTATTAGTGTTTTTCAGTTCATTACGGTGGGATAAATGTGAAAAGGAAAAGAAATTGGGCGGAGAAGTATACCGACTGGACTCTCTGTTTTCCGGCAGAAACTCCGGCGACAGCAATCACCTCCGGCGACGTGTTCCTTGTAGCAGTGAATCTCCAGGAAGCTTACAAAGGGTGGGGTATCTCCGGTATAAGCTCAGAGGCTCAGTGAGGTTCAGAAATGAGGAAAAACGGTTTTTCCGGCGATGAGCAGAGAAATTCCGGCGAGAGAGTTTTCGCCGAGAAAGGGTGTGGTTTTGAGCGAAAAGGTTTGCAGTCGGTTGTGGGTGAATTTATAATGCAGATCGTTGAAGAATCTGGTCTGATTTTCGACTGGGTTCATTGATTTAAATTTTCCGGCGGTTATAATTTTGGTCGCGGACTTCAAACATCGGTTATAACCGATGTCTGGTTAATGGTTTACGTTATAACTGAAAATGGTGATAAAAACTAGCGAGATTTCCGGGATTTCCGACGACTGAACTAAAGGGGCGCCGATTTTGAATTCGTAATGTCATTATATCAATTAAAAGATTCTATTATTTACCAAACAGACCAAGTGGCGCACTGGTTTGTGTGTGTGTGTTAAGACATGTTCCGGATCGGTACAGACCCGGGTTCGAAACCCGGCAGAGGTATAATATTTTTATTTTGCGATTTTTGACAGTTTTTTCAAAAACTAATTATATATCCTTGTATAATAATTGATTACGTATCGTTTTAAAATTATTTTGGGCATTTAATTCGCAACGAAATTTTTGACTGACTGTTCGGTTGATAAACGGAGCGGGTTTGGTAAATCCGTTTTTGACGGATGTTACAGTATCCCCTGCTTTTTTAGAAATTTCGTCCCGAAATTTAAATAATGATATATTTTGACTAAAAGGATGATGATGTTTAGTTTGACAGTTATATACTTAGAAAAATAAGGGTTTAAGTTTTTGTTCGAGGCGGTAACGTTTCTTGTAAGGGTTAAGTACCCTATTCAGGAATCGCTTTTTGTTGCCTACTGTATTAGTATTGATAAGCAGAAATGATTTGCTAAAAATGATATCATGCATAAGAGTTTAGATACGTTTGGGAAAGTATGGTTATATCCTAAGGCAAAACTTCTAACACTACAACCTATATGGAACATAAATAAAAACACAACAACTGATATTCGAACATAAGTAAACACAACAGCTAATATTCGAACATGAATAAAACACATCAGCAAATATTTGAACATGAATAAACACATCAGCAAATATTTGAACATGAATAAACACAACAACAAATATTTGAATCCACATTCTGATAGCATATATGTTTGAATGATGGAAGTTCCTCTCTCGTTTGTTATGATGGAGAGGTTAGTTTATGTAGAAATGGATCACAATCCAATCTCTTTAAATAACATGATTATATAAATGTAACACAAATTCCAACCAAGGCAATACTAAATCCTACATGGAACTTTTCATAACCGCCTGATAATGCCTCTGATCCTTTGGCAAGAATACTTATATATAGGAAGTACCAGCGGCGTATCCACCATATTCTTGCCAAATTTTCATTAGTTTTATCCACAAGTTATGATTGGTTACCAAGAAACTAATAAATCCTACATAGAACTTCTCATAACCGTCCGATAATGCCTCTGATCCTTTGACAAGAATACTTATATATAGGAAGTACCAGCGGCGTATCCACCATATTCTTGTCAAATTTCCATTGGTTTTATCAGTGAATTATGATTAGTCCTATAACTCTACAACCAATACAACAAACATAAAATACTGAAATGAAATATATCTGTGCGATCAAGGCTCAATCGAACGGAGCCGATCGTATTGCATGTACTGAAAATGAAATGGATGTGCTGTAACATCCGTCAAAAAACGGATTTACCAGACCCGCTCCGCTTATCAACCGAACAGTCAGTTAAAATTTTAGTTGCGAATTAAATGCCCAAAATAATTTTAAACGATCCGTAATCAAATATTATGCGGGGATATGTATTTAGTTTTTGAAAATCTGTCAAAAATATCAAAATAAAAATGTTTTACTTTTGCCGGGTTTCGAACTCGGGTCTGTACCGGGTCAAACCAAAGACTTATCTCTCAGCCAACAACCGCTCCGCCACTTTGTTTTCTGGTGAATAAAGGAATCACTTAATTCAAATATTGAAGTTCCGAAATCAATTTCTGTATTTTGCGCCCAAAATAACAGTCGTCGGAAAATCCCGACGATTTCGCCGTTTATTTACGTTATCGCTCAATATAACCGAAGTCTTAACTATTACGACGGTTTATAACCGACGTCTGAACCGCGACATCAGCCATAACCGCCGGAGTACGGTTGACTTCGAATTAAGACCGAATTCAGACCCCATTCAATCCCAATACTACCCTATAAATACAACCTCAACTCGCCAGAAGTCTTTCACACTCAAATCGCACCCTTCTCGGCGAAAAATCACTCGCCGGAAGTATTTGATACATCGCCGGAAAACCGTATCATCAACCTTCGAGCTTACTGGAACCCCTAAACTTTCACCCGAAGTCACCCACAACCTTTGCAAGCCTTCGGAAGACTCTCTGCTACAAGTTACTTGTCGCCAGGAAAAAGTTTTCTTTCGCCGAGTTCTGCCGGAATACAGAGTAAAACCAGTCGGTACTTTTTACTCCTAAATTCCTTTCCTTTTTACTTTTATCTCGTCGTTAATTGACCGTTAAACGCTAAAAGAGCATGAAATTAACTTTTCGAACCAGTCGTCGTCACTTCGGTTAAAACCGTGAAGAAGACGAAGTTCAGTATGGTTAAGTATAATTTAAATCAAGATTAATTCCGGGTTAGACACACAGTCCAGCGGTGGACTGTGTGCACTTTTAAAGCTAAGGTCACGAGTTCGAGTATGTCCTCTCACGCGCATTGATAAAAAATCCCTTTTTTTTTCGCCAAATACGAACCGGAGTGTTTTCGTATATGTTAAGATATTGATATCGAGTTTATAATCAAGTGTGACACACAGTCCAGCGGTGGAGTGTGTGTCACGTATAACCCACAGGTCCCGGGTTCGAGACCTGTGGAGCGCACCGATTCTGGAGATTTAAATTCATTTTTAATAATAAAGATTTCTGTAAATTAATTAATATAATATATAATTAAAAATCGGAATTTTATAACGGGTTAGACACGTAGCTCAGTTGGTAGAGCTGCGTGCACGCGTACGGGAGGTCTCGGGTTCGAGCCTCACCGAGCGCACAACAATAATGCCTATAAACCGTCAACCATAGTCAAAGTCAACGTCAATGTGTACGTTAGCAAAAATAAAAATATTTTTTATTATTTTTTATTTAATTATTTTAATTAAAAATCAATTATAAATACTTAAAAATAACATTTTTAAGGTTAGAAAATAACCTCAAACTCACAAAAATACACCCAAAAAATCCTACTAAAATAGATTAATAAAACCCTTTACTTACCAAACCGTAATGCGTTTTATCTAGGTTTTAATCTCCTTGTGGTTAAACCACTTCGCGTGCAATCAACCTCATCAACCGAACGCACCCAATGTGAGTGAATTCTTACAAACTCCCCTTTTTATTCATGTTTTTGGGGTGTATCATGTGTCCTTAAACAAATTTTCTTATGCAAATTCGTGCTATAACCATGATATGAATTATAACTAAATGTAACTATAGTTTGGTTGTGAAGTATTACATATTTCAAAGTTGTATGCAAATTATTCAGCCCATCATTCCTCATGGAGACGAGAACAACGCGTGCCTTAAAACTCATACATTAGCCCATCATTCCTCGTGGAGACGAGAACAACGCGTTGCCTCAAAACTCATTCATTAAGGCCCATCAGTTTCGTAAGAACAACTCTGCCTCAAAACTCATAAATTAGGCCCTCAGTTCCCGTGGGAGACGAGAACAACGCGTGCCTCAAACTCATTCATTAAGGCCCATCAGTCGTAAGAACAACGCGTGCCTCAAAACTCATTCATTACCCATCAGTTCCTCGTGGGAGCGATCGAACATCGCGTGCCTCAAAAAATCATTTGGTTGTATGTGAGTTTAATTTCATATTATGTGTTGTGTGAATAATTTACATCTACATTTACTCATATGTGGTTATGCACATTATTATAATCAATGGGATAAAACTTTTCAAATGTTTTTCCATAGGATTCACTCGCCAACATTATTGTTGATCAAAAACCTTTTTACACATGATACAGGTGAACGGGTTGAGCAAGAAAACATAGGATATGCCTTAGAAGAGAACCAAGAAGCTTAGACAGATAGTTAGAATATGGTGTATCATTTATTTCCATTAAATTGTATTAATGAATATGAAACATATAATAAATGTCATGAGCTTTGATGATAACCCAATCATGCCCCGATCACCTTATCCGCTGCGGGTCGGGGTGTGACATGTGCGCTCAAGGCTCAATCAAACGGAGCCGAACGTATTGAATGTACTGAAATTGAAATTGTGTGCTCAAGGCTCAATCAAACGGAGCCGAACGTATTGCATGAACTGGAAATGTAAATTGAAATGTGCGCTCAAGGCTCAATCAAACGGAGCCGAGCGTATTGCATGTATTGAAATGTAAAATGAAATGACCGATCAAGGCTCAAACAACGGAGCCGATCGTGCGGGCACGCCAAGATCAACCACATAATAAAATGGGGATCCAACTCAACCTCGATGGATGGGGAGCCACGGCCTCGGCAAAAGCATATACTGAAAACAATATATAATATATAATATCCAATAATTTCTCTAACAGTCTACACATGGAAAAACATAAAACTAACGATAGGAGTTGAATCTGATCTTCGGGAAAGGACTAGTTGGAGTATCTTCGTTTGGGCCGTCATTATCTTCACAGGATTGGCGTGATATTGAAGACTCTTCCCTTGCTGGTGCATAGTGTTTGGTTTACTTTGTTAATCTGGGTTTGATTGGGCTTGAGTGTTGATAACGTTAACCAATTGAGGGCTTGTGTTTCTAAAGTGGTAGGTCGCCACAATTGAAACAAGCTCGAGCATGTGGGAACATGGGGTATTTGGGTTGGTGATAAGTTTGGGCATGTTTTTGAGTAGGGAAAAAGTTTGGTCTTGAAAGGTGCGACAAACATTGCTCAAATGACCATAGCGTCACAAGTTGTACATAGCCGGCAAGGTAAGGTAAGGGGATGTGAAATAAAAACAGTTGTTCATCGAGGGTGAGGTCCAAGATATGGTTTCTTATCTGGGTAAGCTGAGTTGGGTGCCACTTGGGTGATTGGATAGCTCGGATGGGTAAAGCGTGTAAAATGGTTGATTTCGTTGGTCGCACAGCGAAAAGTCGCCCCACTCTTCTTCTCTTAGGATTGGGTTGAGAAGGGGATTCAGTTTGAGTGGAGTGGAAGTTTCAGTCGGTTCTTTATCCTTCTTCTTCTCCTCCTTGAAATCTTCGTTTCGGATTCGGTTCTCGGTGAGCTCTGTTGCTAGCTCCATTGCTGCTTTCCAAAGTTGCAGGCTTTTGTTACTTATCACAGGGTCTTGAATCTTTGACGGAAGACCACGAATGTAGTGCTCGATCAAACGTAGAGGGGAGTGAACATGTGGGAACCATTTGATGTAACTCGAGGAATCTTTGTTGTAGGTGAGTGGTCTCCTTCCACTTGCTTCAATGAGTAAAATTCATCTTCTAACTTCTTGATTTCGCTCCTGGGCAAAATCGTCTGGTCATGATTTCCTTCAATTCGTTCCAATTAAGGACATAGTATCTTCCACACTCGTTTTTTCCTTCTCTGTGTTCCACCAGTAAGTGCTATCCAATATAGTCGACCGTAGCATAACGCACTTTGCGATCATCAGGCCAATCGCAAATTTAGAAAAGTGTTCACATTTCTTCAAACCAATGTGAAAGAAACAGTGAACGCCTTCAGTCCCTTTGTATTTCGAGGTCGCATGATTTGAAATGCTTGTAGTGCATTTATGGTATTTGGGGGAAGATTGAAAAAGTTTTGGTTTCCTTTGTTGAAATGGATTAACGGTAAGTGCTTGTGAAACTTGGATTACAATATTGGTATTACGGCAGCCATTTTGTTGAGCGATTAAGATAGCCATGCGTGAGGGTTCTTTTCTTGCTTCTGTCTTCCTAACGGGAGGTTAGAAACATCTAACAAGAATACATGACAAGAAGTATGAGTTGGTGCTTTTGTGTTTCATGGGTCCATTTAGAATGAACATTCATAAAATAATTATAGATAAATAAATTACTACATCCATTGGATGTCTTGGGTTTTGCTCGCTGTTGGCCAAACTTCATGCCGCCATACATTACCTGTGTAATCATGTGGCCCCCATGAATACCGTTTTTCATATGGTTCGCACGGTTTCTGCCAGGTTGCGTACACAAAAACCGAGAAAATCGAAAGAAATGTATAAACGGTGATATTCCGGAATGTGTCCAGTGTAGACACGTGACCACCTCAAAGTAGGGTTAGTTCGAACGACGTTTTGGTGTGGCATGCTTTGGCCTAATAGGTCCTTCGTACTCTCATCGTTGGTCCCCAGGTAGGCAAACTGGTCCGTTATATTGGATTTATACGAATGCCAGCCTAGACAAGACGTTCTGACTATCGGTACTTGTACCCTTCCAGTTACTACATGCCCGTCGCAGAACTTACTTTGATGAGATTTGAAAATTGCACAAAATCTTTGGATAATGAGAATATGAAAATAAATTGAATACATGAACATCGATATATGTATAATGAATATGTATATATGTATGATGAATATGTATATAAGCATGAAATGTAAACAAATATGAAACAAATAAATATCACAAGTTTGTATGTAACCACCTAATCAATTAAAATTTAGGCAGACTATAGTATAGGCTCTAAGGGTCTAATAACCTATCCTATATCCCTATAGTCATGGCTCTGATACCAATCTGTCACACCCCGACCCGCAGCGGATAAGGTGATCGGGGCATGATTGGGTTATCATCAAAGCTCATGACATTTATTAGGCGTTTCATATTCTTTAATACATATTAAATTGAAATTTACAATAAAGGTTACAACTGTTCTAACTAACAATCTAAACTTGTTTGTTCTCTTCTAAGGCATATCCTATGTTTTCCTTGCTTCAACCTGTTCACCTGTATCATGTGTAAAAGGGTTTTTGGATCAACATAATGTTGGCGAGTGAATCCTATGGAAAACATTTGAACAAATTTATTTAAATTGATTATGAAATATGTGCACAACCAAACATGAGTAAAAATAGATGTAACTTAATCAACAATCATAAGATATTGAATGAAACACTCATGAATAATAATGGAACAATTAGAGGCACGCGATGCTCAACTCGTCTCTCACGAGGAACTGAGGGGCCTGATGATTGAATTGCATAAACATGATAATATGAATGACACAACTACAAACAATATAGACTCAAGGATATACACATAAACAATAATGAATTTGATTTGTAGCACGCGTTGTTCAACTCGTCTTCCACGAGGAACTGATTGGCTTAATGTATGAGTTTCATATAATATGACAAATGGAAATAAGTAAATCACAACAATAAAAACAATCTAAGTTTAAGTCATGATGTGGTATGGCACGAGTTTAAATAAATAAATTGATTATTTTCATAACACCTGACACACCCCAAAAACGTGTAATTTAAAAGGGGGAGTTGTAAGATTCACTCACAGTGGTTGCGTTCGGTTGATGATGTTGAATGCACGCGAAGTGGTTTTAACCACGAGTGAGATTTAACCTAGATAAATCGCATTATGGTTTGGTAAGTAAACGGATTTTATTAATCTATTTTAGTAGGATTGTTGGGTGTATTTTTGTGAGTTTGAGGCTATTTCTAACCTTAAAAATGTTATTTTTAAGTATTTTTAATTGATTTTTAATTAAAATAATTAAATAAAAAATAATAAAAAAATTGATTTTTTTCTGACCGTTGACCGTTTGACTGACCGTTGACCGGTTCAATTCGGAATACAAGTGCGCTGAATGAGGCTCGAACCCGAGACCTCCCGTACGCGTGCACGCAGCTCTACCAACTGAGCTACGTGTCTAACCCGTTATAAATCTGATTTTAATTATATATATATATTAATTAGTTTAAACCGAAAATCGTTTTTATTTTAAAAACAGTTTAAGCGACTCGGACATGCACTCCACAGGTCTCGAACCCGGGACCTGTGGTTTAATCTAACACACAGTCCACCGCTGGACTGTGTGTTTAACATGTTATATATTTCCACTTTTATTATACTTAAATACAAATTATCTGCTTTCATTTCTGACTCTATTTAAAAAGTTAATAATTGTCCGGGTCGATGTAGGAGACCGGACTCGAACTTGTGACGTGCGATTAAACATACACACAGTCCACCGCTGGACTGTGTGTTTAACTTGGTTATTATTCCGATTATTAATATACTTAACATATATCTAAGGCGAACTCCGGTTCAGTAAACAAAAAAAATGGTTTTTATTAAGGCAGCGTGTGTGAAACCGGAATCGAACTCGAGACGTTTGCGTTATATGTGCACACAGTCCACCGCTGACTGTGTGTCTAACCCGATTAATAAGTTGATTTTAATTATACATATATGATACGGAAATACATCGTCTTCTTCATCAAGATAGAACCAGAGTTCGGAAATCGACTGGTTCAAAGTTTTTATCGGTTTATTAGTGTTTTTCAGTTCATTACGGTGGGATAAATGTGAAAAGGAAAAGAAATTGGGCGGAGAAGTATACCGACTGGACTCTCTGTTTTCCGGCAGAAACTCCGGCGACAGCAATCAACTCCGGCGACGTGTTCACTGTAGCAGCGAATCTCCAGGAAGCTTACAAAGGGTGTGGGTATCTCCGGTATAAGCTCAGAGGCTCAGTGAGGTTCAGAAATGAGGAAAACGGTTTTCCGGAGATGAGCAGAGAAATTCCGGCGAGAGAGTTTTCGCCGAGAAAGGGTGTGGTTTTGAGCGAAAAGGTTTGCAGTCGGTTGTGGGTGAATTTTATAATGCAGATCGTTGAAGAATCTGGTCTGATTTCCGACTGGGTTCATTGATTTAAATTTTCCGGCGTTTATAATTTTGGTCGCGGACTTCAAACATCGGTTATAACCGATGTCTGGTTAATGGTTTACGTTATAACTGAAAATGGTGATAAAAACTCGCGAGATTTCCGGGATTCCGACGACTGAACTAAAGGGGCGCCGATTTTGAATTCGTAATGTCATTATATCAATTAAAAGATTCTATTATTTACCAAACAGAACAAGTGGCGCAGTGGTTTGTGTGTGTGTGTTAAGACATGTTCCGGATCGGTACAGACCCGGGTTCGAAACCCGGCAGAGGTATAATATTTTTATTTTGCGATTTTTGACAGTTTTTCAAAAACTAATTATATATCCTTGTATAATAATTGATTACGTATCGTTTAAAATTATTTTGGGCATTTAATTCGCAATGAAATTTTTGACTGACTGTTCGGTTGATAAACGGAGCGGGTTTGGTAAATCCGTTTTTTACGGATGTTACAAATGTTTTCTAACAAGGTTCACTCGCCAACTTTTGTTGACCCAAAAACCCCCATTTTTACACATGATACAGGTGATCCAGTTGCAGCAAGAAACATATAGGATGGCTTAGAAGAATAAATCGGTTTAGACTTTGGATTGTTTATTTAGTTACTTTTCTTTGTAATTGTATGAACTTGTTTGGAATATTGAGGATGTAATTTTGAATTTAATAAATATGAAACATATTAGTAAACATCATGAGCTTTGGTGATAACCCAATTATGCCCCGACTCTTATTCCGCTGCTGGTGGGGGTGTGACATTAACTCCTTTTTTGCTTTTTTTTTCTTTTGTCTTTATTATTTTTTCTTTATACTTTTAACCTTTAGCTTTTGGTGTTAACAATTACAACCTCTTAACTTTTTAAAAATTTTGTAATCAGTTTTTACGTGTTTATTTTTATGTACGTGTTGGTATAAATTCAACTTTATTTACGTCTAGACGTAATTTTTTCTCGTAATAAGTTGGTTCAAATATAATATATTCCTTATGCTTATTATTAAGTATGTTTTCAGTTGATCTACGTTTTGCTTAATTTTTTTTCTATAAATGAGTCGTGTAAAATATAATACGTTTTCATGCTTATTTTTATGTACGTGTTCAAATGGTATACGTTTTGACATAAATTTTGTTCGGAAACACGTCGAGTCAAATATAATACGTTTTCATAAAACACTACAAATTCGAGTCACTTTACGTTTCGACACTGCCGCAACACGCCGTAACTATTTTCTTACGTGTTTATTTTTATGCACGCGTCGGTATAAATTCAAGTTGGTTTACGATTCGACATAAATTTTCTTCGGAAATATGTGTCAAATATAATTTGTTCTCCTACTTATTTTTATATATGTTTTCAGTTAGTCTACGTTTTAACGTAAATTACAATTAACGAGTTATGTGGATAGTGCTTTTATCCTATTGGCTTTTTATTTCTTTCTTGATTTTTTCTGGACTTTACTATTTTTTTTTAGTTTTTTTTTTATGTTTAGCGTTTTAGTTTTAGGTTCCTTTTCATTAAAGTTATATTTAAGATAACATTACGTTTCCATTTACAATTACTTTAAAATCATTTCGTTCCGCTGTCCAATTTAAATTTATTTTATGGTTTTTGGTGGATGTAAAACATGTGTTGATAGTCTTTTGAGCATATTTCTAACTGAACCAAAATAGATATCGACCGAAACTGAGTTTTTATTCCAATCTAGTGTAGTTAGAAAACTTATTTACCAAAATAGTTAATTTATATAAATGAATGAAAGAATATCTTAATGTTAAACACCTTAGCACAACTAAACTAAAAAAATTAAAATATAAGAAAAAAAAATAAAGAACTGTTAAAACAAGCTATCTTTGGTACGTTTTATTTTTAGTTCTACACTTATTTTTTTTTGTATTTTTGGTATTAAAATAGAAACTTAGAAAAAAAAATTAATTGTCTTTCCAAAAACGTTTTTTTTTGAAAATTGTTTTTAATAAAACGTAAATATAAAAATATTTAAATGTAAACCAAAAAAGTAACTATACTAAAAAAAAATGTAACATGTCCTTAAAATATGGTAATTAACAAAACAAAAAGTGTATAAAACTGGGAATAGAGAAAAAAGAAATTCATTTACGTATTAAAAATTGTATTTTCTTGAATAAATTCGTGATTTAAAAGCAGGAATAAATATTATAATATTCATCCTAAAAAATAAATTAAAGGAATAATTAGTTGATTATTTTATATCATCCAATAAAATTAGAAGTGAGATATTAGAAAGTTGAATTTTCTATAGATTCAACAAACAAAACACTATTTTGGTAAATATTTTTGAAACTACCTTTTTTAATAAATAAGTTTTCTAACTACATTAGTTTGGGAAAAAACTTTCGAAAAACTTCCGAGACCACGCAGCATAGCGCGGGTAACCTTACTGATCGGTAAATATACAAAACATTGAACTAATAAATATCTATTTGAGCCGATTTCGGAAAACTATAACGACCGGAAACAATTGCAATCGTCACTACACGGACTGATCTAACAACAAATGGAACATGCAAGTGAAGAGGGGACTTACCGATAGTCGGCCGGAGCATCACCGTAACTCTAACCACCATTGTCACCATCCGGCACCAAATTACAGTCAGCATAATGCGGCTTCCCCTTTCAAATCCACCTGCGGAAACCTCATAATCATCATCTATGGACTCGCCGCGTAACAATTTCCGATTCCGGCACCATCGCATGTTAGATCGGCGTACAAAAGAAAGTACGACTGAAGATTGAAGTTTTAGAGATGATGGAAGACTAAATGAACAGATGAAATCGGCAAAATTGTTAACGACAACGATTTAAAGTACACAAAGAAGTAGTAGAATATATGATGGATTCTGTTGAAACAATTATCGATTGAGGATGATGATGATGCCTAACATTTAGGGTTTCTGAAAACAAATACGTTTGAGAAAGAAAAAGAACAATGAATGAATTTATTAAAGAGATAAAGTTATGTTTTGAGAAGGCGTGTGAATGAATCAAGGAATTGGCGCTCAAAACCCATTATCAGTCAAAAGTTATGGAATCAACATACTTTGTTTAATTTATTTCCTTTGTATTTAAAAAAGAGTTTCTCTTTGCTTTCATAAATATGAGTGTCGGTTCTGTACCGGTACAATGACGAATTCTAACCGGAGTTTATTTAAATTGTAATAGTAGCATTTATATTCTAGGTTTTTCTTAATTAAATTAGGAACTATATTAATGTTTTTCTTTTAATCAATAATCACTCGTTGATTAGATTAATGAAATAGTTATTACATAGGATTAATAATAAAATGCCTCGCTTAGGTATGCACATATAATGTATATATGTGTGGGCTCTGGGGGGGGGGGTAAAAGTGAAAGTGTACTAATTTTAACGTTATTTTACTAATTTCGTGAAAATAACGTTAAAAAGCGAGTGATAGTTAATCATGCATCATATGGTAGCGTTGATAGCGGAAAGACAAGGGGGTACATGTACTAATAAGCTTTTGTCCCAATTGCTGAGTGTTATGTGCTTTATGTCCAAGACTTGATGCAAAAATACTATCAAGCCGGGGGTTTCACCGGAAGCAGCTCTCTATTCCTATGGGGTAGAGGTAAGGCTGTCTACGTTTTACCCTCCTCAGACCCTACCTTAGCTTTGCTATTGATGGGATTAACTGAGTATGATGATGATGATAAGCTTAATAATAAACTGAATTATGGAATGTTAACCATCATAAATGGGATATAAAATCAACCAAAACTAAGTAATACTAATGTTAATAGACTGCATAATCACTACAAGTTTCGTAGCTAGAAACCATTTCGTTCACGAATTAGATAATCTATTAAATTTCCTAAACATGATTCGACTATATTAAAGTGTAGGGTGTCATATCCATGAATCTTAAATATTAAACGTCATAATTAAAAGTGTACATGCGGCGGCCTTCTACAACTTCGGCCATGTTTCCATCATAAGTAGAGGAACAAAAATGTCACTCTCTAGTGACACAAGATAATCCAATGCTTAAAAGTGTCCAAAGGCCAAACACAAGCCAAAAAAAATACATAAAAGACCGGAAAAAACTTAAAGGTGTCCAAAACTCCCATTAGAACGCGTTTTTGGGACCGAAACTTGGACAAGCCCCCTACTGGAGATTTCCACATCGTGCTTCTCGTTTCAAGCTTTGATTTCCTAGTCGAACGCCCAAAACGGAGACCCGTAGCCAAAGTTATGCCCATTTTCGTAAAACACCCTTGGTTGCCCGATCATGGGCCTCCAGAAACGTCATGGCCCGATCTTCTACACTTGGGCCCGCATCAACATGCTTGGCGTTGTGGCGGGAGTATCTGGCACAATCAACAACGGGTATGGGTCGTGGGGCCCGCTGTTTGGGAAGCTGTTTTTTTGCATTCTGGGTCATTGTGCATTTGTATCCTTTCTTAAAGGGTTTGATGGGAAGGCAGAACCGGACACCGACTATTGTTGTTTTGTGGTCGATTCTTCTTGCTTCGATCCTCTCGTTGATTTGGGTTAGGATTGACCCGTTCTTGCTAAAACAATCGGGCCCGATTCTTAAACAATGTGGGGTGGAATGCTAGACGATTGATTGTTGAAAGCTTGGTTGGGTGATTTGACCAAATGGTTTTGAATTTTTACAATATTTGGTTACAAGATCATAATGTATGCTTGAATTTTATTATACTTGTATATTGAATCTAAAGATCTTTTGTTTTTGGTTAGTTGATAGTTTGTTACTTCTCAAAATGATACAATGACACAATGTTATATTTACCTAAAAGTTATCATAACACTATAAGAATCAAACATACAAGACTTTTAAATGAACAATGAAGATCTAACATCACAAACTTGAGAAATCCAATTAGGCGTGCGGGTTCTCGTGGCGGCCTGTCCTCTATTTCCATGAATCTTTCTTGATATTCCTTCGTGTCTAAATTGTTCTCTTTCGGCGATCCTAACGACCCATCTAGGCTTTCCCAAATAAAACCCAAACCATCCGATACCCAATCCGATTAGCATCCCAAATCCATACCCCATAGCAACAGATTCCCAAGAAAATCCATTAAAGAAACTATCATCTTCGTCTTCATCCTCATCTTCTTCAGGCGTCGGAGAGGATGACACACCATCGTCTCCACAGTTCTTTGTTAACGGGAATCCACATAACCTATTGTTCCCTTGAAATGAACTACTATCAAACGTGTTGAACTGTCCACCTTTAGGTATGGCTCCTTGAAGCTGATTTTGCGAAAAGTTTACAACTACAAGAAATGTCAAACTTGCAAGTTGTGCAGGAATTTTGCCTACCATCTTATTAGAAGAAAGATCTAAATGTTCAAGCTGAACAAGGTTTATCAAGTTTGTCGGGATTCTACCCGTGAGAGTGTTATGCGATAGGTTTAGAAACCGAAGCGATTTTAACTGTCCAATCGTGTCAGGTATCTCCCCTTCGAATTTGTTAACCGAAAGATCTATGGTATTGTAGACGACTGATATTCTCACTAGGTGTAGCCTCAATCCTTTCACTCCTAGCTTCACTGCATCATAATACATGAACTTTCCATCCATATACAACTCTTCAGACGCAACGCTATCCAAGCTCATCATTGCTTTAAAGTTCTTGAAGTATTTTGAAGGCAAAAGACCCGTGAACTCGTTACTAGATAGATCAAGAATTCGTAGCTTTGGAAACGGGGTTTCAGTGTTGGACGTGTGTAACGTCCCATTGAGTTTATTACCTCTCAAGACAAGAACTTGCATCTCAGGAAGCATATCAATCCAGTGCGGGAATCCACCGGTCAACTTATTGTCTCCCAAATCCAAAACTTCAAGCTTCCTACAGTCGATCAAAGACCCAGGAATCGAGCCTTGAAGTTGATTTCCATTCAAGTTGAGAGTCTTTAACTTGTTATTTTGCTTCAAGAATGTTGTGGGAATGTATCCATGCAACCGGTTCAACCGTAGATCCAATACCGTGAGATTGTGGCTGAAGTTAACCAGGCATTGTGGAATCACGCCACTAAACTGGTTACTTCCGAGGTAAAATGTCTCCAAAGATCTCAAGTTGCAAATTGATTTAGGGATGGGACCAATGAGCGAGTTATTACCTAAAGTCAAATATCTTAGTTGTTTACAGTTGAGTATCGCTTCAGGAAAATAACCCGAGAGCTTATTGTCATGCAGCGCGAATTGCTCCAACTTTGTTAGGTTACCGAGTGAATCTGGGATCGGACCACTTAGCCGATTAAGGAGCAAGAGCATCTCAACAAGAGAGTTTAAGTTTCCTAACTCTTTAGGAATAGAACCGTTAAATTGGTTGTCGTTAAAGAACAACTGCTCTAATCTGCTTAGATTTCCTATTGAAGCCGGGATTTGACCGCTAAGCTCGTTGTGACTGAAGGATAATTGAATCAACGACTCTAGTTTTCCGAGTTCTGGTGGGATAACTCCTGAAAGAAAGTTTTCATGAACATCTAGTATCTTTAACTTTGTCAGGTTTCCTAGTGAAGCCGGGATGGAACCCGTGAGCTTATTGTGGCCGAAAAGCAATAGATTCAGACTCTTCATGTTTCCTAGCTCATCAGGAATTCGTCCCGAAAGCTTGTTCATGTATAAATATAAGATCCTTAAAGAACTCAAGTTTCCTAAAGATGATGGGATCGAACCCATAAGATTGTTTAAGAAAAGGTACAGTTCAGAGAGTTTAGTCAGATTTCCTAGACTAGACGGGATGTGCCCCGTTAGGAAGTTGACCGACATATTGACCGTCACCAGATTGTACAAGTTTCCTAGTTCTGGAGGTATAGAACCCGATAGGCTATTGTTATCGACACGAAGATAACCCAACTTGCTCAAATTTCCTAGAGAAACTGGAACATGACCTTCAAGAATATTAGTGCGCAACAAAAGGGTCACAAGATTCGTTAACGTCCCGATTTCTTGAGGAATTGTTCCAGAAATATGGTTACTAGAAAGATCAAGAAACACGAGTTTAGAAAGATACCTGATCTCAACCGGGATGGATCCAGAAACGTCGTTTAGTCTAAGGTCTAGATGTGTTAGACTAGCAAAAGACGAAAAGGTGAAGTGTTGAAGTGTACCGTTTAATCTTGAAGTCGAAAGGTTGAGTTTTACTACGTCCCCTTGATCATTGCAATGAACGCCGTACCAGGTGCATGGTGTGGTACTTGTGGTTCGGTTTACATGGGTCAGATTAGTAGTTGGATCAAGGGACCATGAAGATAGCAAGGGATTGTTTTGGTTTATGAGGCTGTCTTTCCATTTGAGTAGAGCATCAGCTGCTTCTGGTTTTGCAGCAAAAGTAGGAAGGGATGAAGAGAAAAGTGTAAAAAGAGTGAAGAGTAGGTTCAATAACATTTTGAGTTTGAATAGAAAATTGTTTAAGGCTGCAATTTATCATTGCAAGATGTTTGTTGACTTTAGAAAAGTCAAAGTCCTTGTTGATGTTACATAGCAATGACAAAATTATTGTTTACTTGTATCTCAAGCAAAGGTTGGGGTCTACACAAATGGACGAACATGGAATTTTAGTTGGTTAACGTAGGACCTGTTGATATATTTCCAGGTAACTTCACTGAAATTTAATCAAATAATATTACGAGTAGCTAAAATTTGTTACATTAGTGAATTTAGTTACAGGGGACGGATATTCTAAGGGTTATTACTGTGAGGAAGATGCACAGAGTTAAATTATAAGTGGGTTTAGACGCATCGTTGTAATGGGTTAGAAGCATTGTTTGCCGTAAAATGGATCTTGGAGCTTTGTTATAGTCAAATTTAAAAAAAAACAAAACTCTTTATTTCTGCTACTAAGTCTTTTAAAAATAAAAATTTATATAAAAATTATTTGAATATAAAACGTCGATGATACTAATTTAAACGCTAAGTATATATTTTAGTTGTACTTTTGTTGTCCTTTCAGCCATTGTCTGTCAACTACAATATTATAATCTTAACCATTAAATTAACATGATAAGTGATTCATATTCTTTCCTTCATATTCTACGAACATTTTCTTTTATATTTGGTATCTCTCTCTCACACACACATCATGGCCGAACCTTAGAACTCGGGGGCCCTGTGCAACTAGAAAAAAACGAGCTCCAAAACATAATCTTATTTATGTATAAAAAGTTGGCTCCTAAAATATAAACTTAAAAAGTCATCAGGTTTTAGATTTGAAAGAATATTTTTCTGAAGTTAGTTTTTTTGGAAAGAAAAAAGTTAAATGAAAAAAACCAACTCTTGAAGGACCATATGTTGATTTCTACAAAAAAGGTTAACCACCTTCAACAAGACTAGAACATGCGGCTTACCTTGACACACACAATAAACTTAGAGCTAAGTATTTTATAAATTCCAACTAAACTTATATAGAAATATCCTTTGTATTTCTTGCTACCTTCAGCAACCTTACAATAATCTCGATTGTCATTATGTGCACATTCAACAATATTAATTAGGTTTCTACTTTTAGTAAGTCATGGCTACAATTTCAACCATTGTGAACGGTCAAGAGTGGGAAACGGAGTTTAGAAATCTTTGACCGACCCCCATGTGGTGACAATAAGTCAATAACATCACATAGAATTTAAGCCTTTTACGTTATCTTAAATATGCTATTGATTTTTTTTATTTTAAAACGACGACTTTCTTGTATTAGGCTAGAGTCCTATTGTCCATATCTGGTCAGACTATGTTGTCTTAACTGGCCTAGGCTGGCTTCAGAGTTTGGCTTGGGCGTTCCTCCGGAAAACCAAACCGCCGACTGCCATTGACAGTTGTTGTGCCACCACAAGAGCAGAACTCTCTGACGTAACATACGGTGGAACGAAAGGGTAAAGTTCAGAATAAAACATGACACTTCTACAAAAAAGAATCTCTATCTATCATTGCCTTTAAACATGCTATTGATGGAAAAAAAATCTTCAAGGTAGCTTTTAATTATCAAACAATTTCATCAAATTGAATTACAGTATTACGAAAAGTTTAAGTTAGTGTAAAAAAATAGAGTTGGAGTAAATTCTAAAGTTGACCGATGATTGGAAAATAAAGAACTTGAAAAAAAATAATTTATGCATTTTTGAACATTGAAAAAAAGAGAAAGCATTACTTGAAAATAATCTTATTTAAAATTCATCACACGATTAAAAAAACCCAAAGAAACTAGTTTTATAGTTCTCTGGGTATGGTTTGGCTTAATTGTTGATTTCAAAAAGTTGAAGAAAGTGGTACATACCGCTAGAGATGTATGCTAAAAAACTGAATAAAAAATAAAAAAAAAAACTTCTAATTACACATTAATCCTTGCAATAGACACAGAATTCAAATGAGCCTAGGTCAAGATAAGTTGCTTTCAGTTGTACCTCTTATTAAATGAATACATGATTTTCTCACAATGTATTTAAATGTTTATAAATGGTGATGGACAATGGTTGGTGGTGATGAGCGGTATGAATTTTTAATGTGCGCTACTAAACGTACCCTCTTTTGATTTATCTTTCTATCAAATGGATACATGATTTTCTAAAAATGTATTTAAATGTTTATAAATGTCCATGGACAACAGTTGGTGGTGTGAGCGGTACGAATTTTTAATATGTGCTGCTAAACGTACCTCCCCTTTTCACACATTTGATGGACTTTCTCACAATAAAAGCTAATATCCCTTTCACATAAGGGTACCTTTAGCCACTTTTTTTTATTTATAATCATGTATGATTATATTGTTTACATCTACTAAACAAAATCTATATGTTTGTCTGGTGAAAGATTTACAAACGTTTTTGCAACTAAAATAAAAACGCTATTTATTAGTAAACTAAAAACTTCTTAATAAAGACGCTATTTATTAGTAAACTAAAAACTTCTTAGTAAAGATTTATAAATGTTTTTGCAACTTAAGGTAAAAAATAAAAACACTATTTATTAGCAAACTAAAAACTTATTAACAAAAAAACATACGGCCTTTAAAAGGCTAAGTTTATCGTATGAAAGTATGAACAACTCGTGTGAAGGACGTATAGAATTTATATGCATCATCTTTCTAGCTTGCAACATTAACAATACATGGGATAAAACAGAAGAGATGATAAACATGATATATATCTGCATTCATAACACTCTCTCTCAGATACATATTATTGTTTATCATACACGTTTAACAACATATTTCAGGATGATGTTAAATAGGTACTTCAGGACCTAAATAAATAAAGTGATACTGCTGGATCAGCTATGCTGTCTCATTAAAAACCTTACTAAGAAAACCAGGTGAGACAAAACTTAGTTAAGGGAAAAAGAGTACAGCGTGTATAATTCTCCCCCTTAATCCAATAACATCTTTCAATCTGCGGAGACCGATCTTGTGTGATAGTTGCTCTAAACTATTTCTAGGTAAAGATTTTGTGAATAGGTCAGCGAGATTTTCACTTGACTTGATCTAGCGGACATCAATTTCCCTTTCTTTCTGCAAGTCATATGTTGAGAAAAATTTTGGTGAGATGTGTTTTGTTCGATCACCCTTGATGTAACCTTCCTTGATTTGAGCTATGCAAGTAGCATTATCTTCAAATATAATCGTCAGTTTCTTCTTGATCTGTTCTAATCCGCATGCTTCTTGTATGTGATTAATCTTGTATGTGAGGGTTTATTGTTGAGTGTTGTGAGTGATGAATATTTCCACTAAAAAAATTGTGAGTAATGAAATAATGGTTGATGACATGGTAAAACTTGATTGGAAGTTGTAAGTGAGTGATGGGTGATGGGTGATGGGTGATGGGTGATGGGTGATGACCACCCCTACCCCCTTAGTAAACCAAAAACTTATTAATAAATATTTACAAAATGTTTTTGCTACTTAAGGTAAAAAAAATAAAAACACTATTTATTAGTAAACTAAAAACTTATTAATAAAAAAGTATACTACCTTTAAAAGGCTAAATTTATTGTACGAAAGCATGAACAACTCGTGTGAAGTTTACGTATAGAATTGATATGCATCATATTTCTAGCTTGCAACACTCTGTCAAACGCTAGAAGCAAACTTGAGTTGTTTGATAATTATGTGTGTGGATATTATAGAGGTAGGATTTGAATTTTCCTCATCCCGTGGGATATTGAAATTTGCAAGTCTTTAAGCGACTTACGTGTGGTCACAACATCGACTTCTTTTCAAAAGTATCGTTCATAGTCATCTTGTCATAAATGATATTATATATTATGTGTAAGGATGTTGTATAAATAAGTTTAACATACTAAACGTAATAAGTGAAGAAGAGATCTTTTTTTCTCTTTTGTCAAACGTATTTTAATCTCACAATCTAATTTTTTTTCATGTACTTAGTAAAGTAATTATGTAATCACTCTAGAGTAATTATAATCAATCTAGAATAATTATATATAAAGTTACTCTACTAAAATAATAAATTTTTTTATTACTCATATATTACTCTAATATTCAAATCGTTGTCGTGATAGTATAAATATATTACATTTTTATTTTTATGTTATTATGTTATTTCTAAAATAAAATAAGTTATGGAATTAGATTTATCATTCATGATTTTTATATATATATATATATATAGAGAGAGAGAGAGAGAGAGAGGGAAGAGAGATAAAGATAAGTTAAACATTAACAATACATGGGATAAAACAGAAGAGATGATAAACATGATATATATCTGCATTCATAACACTCTCTCACAGATATATATTATTGTTTATCATACACGTTTAATAACATATTTCAGGATGATGTTAAATAGGTACTTCAGGACCTAAATAAATAAAGTGATACTGCTGGATCAGCTATGCTGTCTCATTAAAAACCTTACTAAAAAACACAGGTGAGACAAAACTTAGTTAAGGGAAAAAGAGTACAGCGTGTATAATTCTCCCCCTTAATCCAATAAACATCTTTCAATCTGCGGAGACCGATCTTGTGTGATAGTTGCTCTAAACTATTTCTAGGTAAAGATTTTGTGAATAGGTCAGCGAGATTTTCACTTGACTTGATCTAGCGGACATCAATTTCCCTTTCTTTCTGCAAGTCATATGTTGAGAAGAATTTTGGTGAGATGTGTTTTGTTCGATCACCCTTGATGTAACCTTCCTTGATTTGAGCTATGCAAGTAGCATTATCTTCAAATATAATCGTCAGTTACTTCTTGACCTGTTCTAATCCGCATGCTTCTTGTATGTGATTAATCTTGTATGTGAGGGTTTATTGTTGAGTGTTGTGAGTGATGAATATTTCCACTAAAAAAATTGTGAGTAATGAAATAATGGTTGATGACATGGTAAAACTTGATTGGAAGTTGTAAGTGAGTGATGGGTGATGGGTGATGGGTGATGGGTGATGACCACCCCTACCCCCTTAGTAAACCAAAAACTTATTAATAAATATTTACAAAATGTTTTTGCTACTTAAGGTAAAAAAAATAAAAACACTATTTATTAGTAAACTAAAAACTTATTAATAAAAAAGTATACTACCTTTAAAAGGCTAAATTTATTGTACGAAAGCATGAACAACTCGTGTGAAGTTTACGTATAGAATTGATATGCATCATATTTCTAGCTTGCAACACTCTGTCAAACGCTAGAAGCAAACTTGAGTTGTTTGATAATTATGTGTGTGGATATTATAGAGGTAGGATTTGAATTTTCCTCATCCCGTGGGATATTGAAATTTGCAAGTCTTTAAGCGACTTACGTGTGGTCACAACATCGACTTCTTTTCAAAAGTATCGTTCATAGTCATCTTGTCATAAATGATATTATATATTATGTGTAAGGATGTTGTATAAATAAGTTTAACATACTAAACGTAATAAGTGAAGAAGAGATCTTTTTTTCTCTTTTGTCAAACACGTATTTTAATCTCACAATCTAATTTTTTTTCATGTACTTAGTAAAGTAATTATGTAATCACTCTAGAGTAATTATAATCAATCTAGAATAATTATATATAAAGTTACTCTACTAAAATAAATAAATTTTTTTTATTACTCATATATTACTCTAATATTCAAATCGTTGTCGTGAATAGTATAAATATATTACATTTTTATTTTTATGTTATTATGTTATTTCTAAAATAAAATAAGTTATGGGAATTAGATTTATCATTCATTGATCTTTTATATATATATATATATATATATAGAGAGAGAGAGAGAGAGGGAGAGAGAGATAAAGATAAGTTAAACATTAACAATACATGGGATAAAACAGAAGAGATGATAAACATGATATATATCTGCATTCATAACACTCTCTCACAGATATATATTATTGTTTATCATACACGTTTAACAACATATTTCAGGATGATGTTAAATAGGTACTTCAGGACCTAAATAAATAAAGTGATACTGCTGGATCAGCTATGCTGTCTCATTAAAAACCTTACTAAGAAAACCAGGTGAGACAAAACTTAGTTAAGGGAAAAAGAGTACAGCGTGTATAATTCTCCCCCTTAATCCAATAAACATCTTTCAATCTGCGGAGACCGATCTTGTGTGATAGTTGCTCTAAACTATTTCTAGGTAAAGATTTTGTGAATAGGTCAGCGAGATTTTCACTTGACTTGATCTAGCGGACATCAATTTCCCTTTCTTTCTGCAAGTCATATGTTGAGAAGAATTTTGGTGAGATGTATTTTGTTCGATCACCCTTGATGTAACCTTCCTTGATTTGAGCTATGCAAGTAGCATTATCTTCAAATATAATCGTCAGTTTCTTCTTGACCTGTTCTAATCCGCATGCTTCTTGTATGTGATTAATCATTGATTTCAACCACACACATTCTCGACCGGCATCATATAGTGCTATCAATTTTACATGATTTGATGACGTTGCTTTAAGTGTTTGCTTAGTTGACTTCCAAGAGATTGTTGTGCCACCATATGTGAATGCACAACCTGCTTGAGATTTTGCTTTACGTGGATCTGATAGATATCCAGCATTGGCATACCCAACAAGCTAGGATTTTTTATCTTTCTGGTAGAAAAGACCTAAGTCTATATGTTTTATTCCATACCAGTGTCTACGTGTCGGGTTTGAACTATATCTTGCTAGTACATGTACTGAGAATGCAATATCGAGTCTCGTGTTATTTGCAAGATACATAAGGGCATCGATCACACTTAAGTATGGTACTTATGGCCGAGTACTTATTCACTTTCTTCTTGAGGGCGGTAAGGATCCTTTTGAGGATCTAGCGGTCGGATAACCATTGGTATGCTAAACGGATTAGCATTGTCCATATTAAAACGTACTAACATCTTTTGGATATAGTTTGACTAATGGACGAACGTACCGCTGCGCAAATGCTCGAACTGCAGGCCGAGACATAATTTTGTTGTACCAAGGTCTTTCATCTCAAATTCTCTCTTTAATATATTAGCAGATTTTTCTATCTCTTCAGAAGCTCCGATGATGTTTATATCATCAACATAGACTGCTATTATAGTGAATTTTGAGAGTGATCTTTTTATAAAGTCACATGGACTGATTACATCAGATTTGTATCCTTCTTTTTCGAGATATTCACTGAGCGGATTGTACCACAAGCGGCCAGATTGTTATATAAAGATCTTTTTAGCTTTATAGCACACATATCTCGGGTATTGATTTTAATGCTTTAGGCATTTTTAACCCATTCAGTGTTTTCATGATAAGTTCTGGTGTAAACCAAAACATGTGGGGAGAAGCAATCTTATCAGAAAATTATGTGTTGAACATGATACTTTGAGTCCAGATTTAGGTTAATTTTAGTTATTTTGTTAAACTACTTTTAGCACATCACTACTAATGCTATATTTACTCAGTTGGAACGCGAAAAGGAAGCATTGGAGCGCCAATTAGCAAAGTTTAAAGGCATTGGTGGACGGGATGCATTACATGTAACATCCGTCAAAAACGGATTTACCAAACCCGCTCCGTTTATCAACCGAACAGTCAGTCAAAAATTTCGTTGCGAATTAAATGCCCAAAATATTTTTAAACGATCCGTAATCAATTATTATACAAGAATATATATTTAGTTTTTGAAAAACTGTCAAAAATCGCAAAATAAAAATGATTTGCTTCTGCCGGGTTTCGAACCCGGGTCTGTACCGAATCAGTTCAGCGACTTATCTCACACACATAAACCACTGCGCCACTTGTTCTGTTTGATGAATAATAGAATCATTTAATTGATAAAGTGACTTTACGAATTCAAAACCGGCGCCCAAACAATTCAGTCGTCGGAATCCCGGAAATCTCGTGAGTCTTAAACTACAATTTACGTTATAACGTAAACTATTAACCAGACATCGGTTATAACCGATGTTTGAAGTCCGCGACCAAAATCATAACTGCCGGAAAATTTAAATAAACGAACACAGTCCGAAATCAGACCAAATACATCTCGTTTTTCCCCTATAAATTCACCCTCAACCCACTGCAAACTTTTTCGCTCAAAACCACACTTTTCCTCGGCGTAATTCCACTCGCCGGAACTCATCTGTTCGTCGCCGGAAAACCGGTTTCCCCATTGCCGAGCCTTACTGAACCTTCTAAGTTTATACCGAAGTCACCCTTACTTTTTCCAAGCTTTCCGGAGACTCGCTGCTGCAAGACACCTGACGCCGGAGTTGATTGCTGTCGCCGGAGTTCTGCCGGAAAATAGAGGGTCCAGTCGGTATACCTCTTTCGCTTATTTTCTTTATCTTTTCACCTTTATCTTACCTTAATGGACTGTAAAACACTAATAAACTGATAAAAATCTTGAACCAGTCGATTTCCGATTTCTGGTTCAAACTTGACGAGGAAGACGATGTTTTTATGTATCATATAAGTTTAATATAAATCATGAAATTAATCGGGTTAGACACACAGTCCAGCGGTGGACTGTGTGCACATATAAAACGCAGAACGTCTCAAGTTCGATTCCCGTCTCACACACGCTGCCATAATAAAAATCATTTTTTTGTTAAACAGAACCGGGTCGCCACAGTTATATGTTAAGTATATTAATAATCGGAATAATAACCAAGTTAGACACACAGTCCAGCGGTGGACTGTGTGTTTGTTTATATCACATGTCACGAGTTCGAGTCCGGTCTTCAGCACCGACTCGGACAATTATCTTTTCTTTTTAAATAAGGCAGAAAAAGAAATAACTAATTAGTATTTAAGTATAATAAAAATCGAATGATATAACATGTTGAACACACAGTCCAGCGGTGGACTGTGTGTTGGATTAAACCACAGGTCCCGGGTTCGAGACCTGTGGAGTGCACGACCGTTTCGCTTAAAATGTTTTTAAAATAAAATGAATTTCGGTTTAATCTAATTAATATATATATATAATTAAAATCAGATATATAACGGGTTAGACACGTAGCTCAGTTGGTAGAGCTGCGTGCACGCGTACGAGAGGTCTCGGGTTCGAGCCTCACTCAGCGCACAATAATATGCCATCGAACCGGTCAACGGTCAACGGGCCGGTCAACTGTCAGAAAAAAATATTTTTTTTTTATTATTTTTATTTAATTATTTTAATTAAAAATCAATTATAAATATTTAAAAATAACATTTTTAAGGTTAGAAAATAGCCTCAAACTCACAAAAATACACCCAACAATCCTACTAAAATAGTTTAATAAAATCCGTTTACTTACCAAACCATAATGCGATTTATCTAGGTTAAATCTCACTCGTGGTTAAAACCACTTCGCGTGCATTCAACGTCATCAACCGAACGCACCCACTGTGAGTGAATCTTACAATTCCCCCTTTTAAATTACACGTTTTGGGGTGTGTCATGTGTTATGAAAATAACTAATTTATTTATTTAAACTTGTGCCATACCACATCATGACTTAAACTTAGATTGTTTTTATTGTTGTGATTTACTTATATTCCTTTTGTCAAATTATATGAAACTCATACATTAAGCCCATCAGTTCCTCGTGGGAGACGAGTAGAACATCGCGTGCTTCAATTCAAATTCATTATTGTTTATGTGTATATCATTGAGTTTGTATTGTTTATAGTTGTGTCATTCATATTATCATGGTTATGCAATTCATTCATTAGGCCCCTCAGTTCCTCGTGAGAGACGAGTTGAGCATCACGTGCCTTTAATTGTTCCATTATTGTTCATGAGTGTTTCGTTTAACATCTTATGATTGTTGATTAAGTTACATCTATTTTTACTCATGTTTGGTTGTGCACATATTTCATAATCAAGTTAAATAAATTGTTCAAATGTTTTCCATAGGATTCACTCGCCAACATTATGTTGATCCAAAAACCCTTTTACACATGATACAGGTGAACAGGTTGAAGCAAGGAAAACATAGGATATGCCTTAGAAGAGAATCAAGAAGTTTAGATTGTTAGTTAGAACAGTTGTAACCTTTATTGTAAATTTCCATTTAATTTGTATTAATGAATATGAAACGCTTAATAAATGTCATGAGCTTTGATGATAACCCAATCATGCCCGATCACCTTATCCGCTGCGGGTCGGGGTGTGACATTACATGCGGCACAAACTTTTCCGGTTTGTGATTCATGTGGCGAGTTGGGTCATATCTTGAATGCGAGTCCGGGTCAATTTGTTACGGCTGAGGAGGACGTGAACATGGTGTACAGAGAGCAAATGAATTATGATATGAATTCAAACACATATCGCCCAGATTTGCGTAATCATCCCAATTTTAGGTACAATAATACTATTAATTAGTTAAATCCAAATTTTTCAGGTACCAAATTAAGGGAGCCAGCAATATGCAACCGAGCTACAATCAGAACTACAATCAAGGAGGCTACAGCCGGGGAAATCAAAGGAATTATCATCAAAACTAAGATAAAGGTAACTCCAACAATCAAAATGAAGGATCCAATAGCGAGATGATGGAGATACTAACGCAAATCAGAAAAGATCAAGAGTTACCGAGTGATACTACGAAGAACCCACAACGATGCGGCGTAGGTGAGGAAGGAGTCAGGACCATTATCGAGTGATACTACGAAGAACCCACAACTTCAGGGAAACTCATCCAATGACAGAGTAATCAGGTAAGTATTTTTCGCTGTGGTAAGATTTATGATAACAAGGTTGGGTCTCCTCCATAATTTGTTGAGGGTATCGTGGAGGAAGTAGATGAGGAACATGAGTATGATGCTGAAACGAAACCTGTTAGCCCTAAAAAGAATAAAAAGTGACTTTTTAAGAAGAAAATAATAGGGTAATAGAAATCAATCCGGTCGAAACAAAGGATAATGGTACGGAGGGTAATATCGTCCCACTACAGGTTGAGATGTGGGAAGTCTTTAAACAGGTCAAAATAAATCTCCCGTTACTTGATACGATCAAACAGGGTAATACCTAACCTATCATTTCACACATCATTACCCTTCAAAAAGTCTTCAATTTCTTAAGTCTTGATCACAATGAACGTTGAAGGAGCACGACCACGAGCATCTCGTCATAATGGACGTGGAATATCATGTTTTATCTCAAGCCTGACGTTCGTTTTATTGTTGGCTGTGGGGCTATACTTCTTCATCCATTCGATCGATAAACATTTCTACAAGAATCCCAAAGTCAGTGTGCTAAAAGATGTTAGCATTATTGATAAAGACCTTATAGTTAACGCTTCCAAGTTTCTTTGGGGAAACATATCTATAAATGTATCAGTTTTAGATACCCGGCGACCCTTAAATGGTAACACCAGTGAGGAAATCGAATGCTCGCCTCATTTATAATAACTTGATGCATAGAAAATTAAAGGTGATTCATTTTTATTTGCCAGGGAATTTCACAGCAACTTTCAAAATTCCTCGTTTAGAGATAATACCATCCAAAAATCCAAAAGAAATGGCCCCTTTTTTAGTAAATGGTGGTATATTGTTATGGAAGGTTTGTCAAAAGGTTAATCTCTGTAAGCTAAAACAAAGTCATTTTAATTGTAGAGTATATATTGTTGTGTCACTGGTTGGAGATTGTGACTATGATGTAGCATCCACTGGTTGAAATTTAAGGGCAGAGTCACAATCTCCTACCAGGAGATCGTGTAACGTATGATTTAAATTTCAACCAGGGAATGTTTACGTCAGAGTCACAATCTCGAACAAGTAACCCAACAATATTTACCCTACAATTAAAATGACTTTGTTTTAGCTTACAGATATCAACCTTTTCATAAACCTTCCATAACAATATACCATCTACTAAAAAAGGGGCCATTTCTTTTGGATTTTTGGATGGTATTATCTCTAAACGAGGAATTTTAAAAGTTGCTGTGAAATTCCCTGGCAAATAAAAACGAATCACCTTTAAATTTCTATGCATCAAATTATTATAAATGAGGCGAGCATTTGATATCCTCACTTGTGTTACCATGTAAGGGTTGCCCGATATCTCAAACTAATACATTTATAGATATGTTTCCTCAAAAAGACTTGGAAACGTTAACTATAAGGTCTCTATCAATAATGCTAACATATGTTAGTACACCGACTTTGGGATTGTTGTAGAAATGTTTATCGATCGAACGGATTAAGAAGTATTGCCCCACAGCCAACAATAAAACGAATGTCAGACTTGCGATAAAACATGATATTCCACATCCATTATGACGAGATGCTCGTGGTCGTGCTCCTTCAACGTTCATTGTGGTCAAGACTCAAGAAATTAAAGACTTTTGAGGGGTAAAGGAGTGTAATCGATAGGTTATAAGTAAAGAAGGTAAAACATTTTGGATGATAATCGGAGGTAATGAAGTGATTAATTTTGAGAGTTAATCAAGTTTGATGTTAATCGATCGTTCATTTGCAAAGGTTATAAAGAATGCAAAGTTGGAATTCGTTACCCGAAAGATCTATAGTATTGTAGACGACGGATATTCTCTCTAGGTGTAGTCTCAATCCTTTCACTCCTAGCTCCAATGTATCATAATACATGAACTGTCCATCCAAATACAGCTTTCGAGACGCAGCGCTATCCACCTCATCATTGCTTTAAAGTTCTTGAAGTATTTTGAAGGCAAAAGTCCTGTGAACTCGTTACTAGATAGATCAAGAATTCGCAGCTTTGGAAATGGGATTTTGGTGTTGGATGTATGTGACATCCCATATTGAGTTTATTACCTCTCAAGACAAGAACTTGCATCTCGGGAAACGTATAAATCCAGAGAATCAACCGGTTAACTTATTATCTCCCAAATCCAAAATTTCAAGCTTCTTGTAGTCGATCAAAGTCCTAGGAATCGAGCCTTGAAGCTGATTTCCGTTCAAGATGAGAGTCTTTAACTTGTTATTTTGGTTTAAGAATGTTGTAGGAATGTTTCCATGCAAACGGTTCAACCGTATATCCAATACCGTGAGATTATGGCTGAAGTTAACCAGGCATTGCCGAATCCCGCCACTAAACTGGTTACTACCAAGGTAAAGAGTCTCCAAAGATCTCAAGTTGCAAATCGATTTGGGGACGGGACCAACTAGCGAGTTATTACCTAAAGTCAAATATCTTAGTTGTTTACAGTTGAGTATCGCATCAGGAAAATAACCCGAGAGCTTATTGACACGCAGCGCGAACTGCTCCAACTTTGTTAGGTTACCAAGTAAATCTGGGATCGGACCACTTAGCCGATTAAGGAGCAAGAGCATCTCAACAAGAGAGTTTAAGTTTACCAACTCTTTGGTTGTCAATTAAGAACAACTGCTCTAATCTGCTTAGATTTCCTATTGAAGCCAGGATTTGACCGCTAAGCCCATTGTGGCTGAAGGCTAATTGAATCAATGACTTCAGTGTTTCGAGTTCTGGTGGGATAACTCCTGAAGAAAGTTTTCATGAACATCTATTATCTTTAACTTTGTCAGGTTTCCCAATGAAGCCGGGATGGAACCCGTGAGCTTATTGTGGCCGAAAAGTAACATATTTAGACTCTTCATGTTTCCTAGCTCATCAGGAATTTGACCCGAAAGCTTGTTCATGTATAAATATATAATCTTTAAAGAGCTCAAATTTCCTAAAGATGGTGGGATCGAACCCGTAAGATTGTTTAAGAAGAGGTACAATTCAGAGAGTTTAGTCAGATTTCCTAGACTAGACGGGATGTGTCCCGTTAGAAAGTTGACTGACATATTGACCGTCACAAGATTGTACAAGTTTCCTAGTTCTGGAGGTATAGAACTCGATAAGTTATTATTATCGACACGAAGATAACTTAAATTGCTCAAGTTTCCTAAAGAAACAGGAATATGACCTTCAAGATTATTACTATGCAATGAAAGGGTCTCAGTATTCGTTAACCTTCCGATCTCTTGAGGAATTGTTCCGGAAAAAAACTATTGCTAGAAAGATCAAGAAACACGAGTCTAGAAAGATACCTGATCTCAATCGGGATGGATCCGAAAACCTTGTTTAGTTTAAGGTCAAGATGTGTTAGACTAGCGAAAGACAAAAAGGTGAAGCGTTGAAGTGTACCGTTTAATCTCGAAGTGGAAAGGTTTGAGTTTTACTACGTCCCCTTGATCATTGCAATGAATGGCGAACGCCGTATCAGGTGCGTGGTGCGGTACTTGTGGTTCGGTTTACATGAGTCAGATTAGTAGTTGGATCAAGGGACCATGAAGAATAGGAATAAAAATATCATCTAATCTACCATTAACCAATTATGAATATGAACAAAGAATCCCTTTTACATTACCCTGGTCACCCATGTTTAATCCCTTATTTTTCTACTCTACAATTAACCAATTATGAATAAAGAAAAGAAAATCAATCACCGCAAAAATTCCACAAAGAAATTAAAGATATTTTCCAAATATACAATATCAAAAACAAGCTTGATATCATTTAGAACTTTGGTTTATGCATTTCATCTTGGTGAAGATCTTTAAAGACAAAAGATTAAAGTTTACAATCTTATTTTTTACAGTCTTATACAAAAAGCAACTTACGTCGTTTTTTTCTAAACACCAATTCACCAATAACTTTCATCAAATTACATCATCCCATCACACGCCTCCCCGAAAATAGAATGTCACAAAAGGCAAGGGTACGACACTTTTAATTTGTCCATAGCATTCTCACAGAAGATTTTAAATATCACTACAAATTAAGCTACAGTATATGTAATAATAATGCATAGATTTTACACAGATTTGTATTTAAGAACATCCACATATTTACTGTAAAAGCTCACATGTACATTGACACTTTTGTTTTGTACACATCATATCATTGTCACGTCATATTTGAACATTATTTACTTTTTATGCATTCAAAGATGTTACATACGAGACTGTTTAAGAAAAGTGATAATTGATAAGTTGATAATGGGTGTTACAAACACTTCTTTTATTATTTTTTCTCAGTTTTATACACTCGTAAAATTATATTCAGAGATGAATAAGAATCTCGGTATTTAAAGATTTACTATCAACTCTTTAAATGTTTTCGTTATTTTAGAGACTACAATCACAAAACTATATATCTTTCTCTATAATTTATAATTTATAGACAATGTGGTTTCAAATACATAAAAATGAAAATTTTGCTTATTTATTACTTTTATTTATTCAATAAAATGATAAAGAATATTCCTTTTTATGTTAATAAAAAATACAATAATATTAGATAATAGTAGAGGGACGGATGTAGCCAATTGGACAATGTAGTTTTTGAGATTCCAATGGGAAAGCTCAAAGGCCATAAGCTAAGTGTTATATCTGTGAGACGGAGATGCAGCGTGAGAATGTGCCGCCGACAAGAGCGGGATGGAAGGGGTTTAGTAATATTATATTTGACTCGACTAATTTCCCAAAAAAATATACGTTGAAACGTAAATCAACTTTAATTTATATCGACACACACATAAAAATATATCCGTAGAACTCGATTATAAGGTGTTCAAAAAGTTGAGGGGTTGTAAGCATTAATGCTGAAAGTTAAAAAGTAAATATAAAAAAAAGAACACCACAAGTTGCCTTAAAACACCAACGTTTTCGGTGCCGCTTTCGGAACCGATCTTCAAGCTCTCAACCGTCACGGTTCATAAAACGGGGTGATGGGCGCAATGGCATTGCATAGGAGGATGGAGATTGCGGAGAGGATGGATGAGGGCATGATGCTCTACAGAAAGAGAGAAGATAAAGAGTAGTGGTTTTGGTTTTTACTGTGGGCAATTTGCCTCGTATATTATTTGATAACAATAATGATGTTTTGAATAAAGAAATTTAATAAAGTGAATTCTATATATGTATAAAAAACGTTAATCTATTATATTTATTAACATATTAAAACAAATATAAATATAAAATGATGCTTTTCCTAGACAGTTATCATTGATTCAGTTTCATATCTATATTTTATTCGTCACTTTGTATATGAATTAGTAAATTTTTCGATGCGTTGCGGCAGGCCGAAATTTAAAGTAACTCGAATTTTTTCCGTCTAATGAAAATGTATTAAATTTTTACTTGACTTGTTTCCGAACAAAAGCTATGACAAAACCACAAACTAAAAACATTCATAAAAATAAACACGAAATGTATTATATTTGACCCGACTTATTTGCAAAAGAAATTTACGTCGAAATGTTAACCAACTTGAACTTATACCGACACTTACATAAAAATAAGTACGTAAGAAAATTATGTTTTTTAAGTTACGTTTTGGTACGACGCGTTATGGCGACGTCGAAACGTAAACTAATTCGATACCGTTTACTGAAAATGTATTATATTTAACCCGAGTTGTTTTAAAATAAAATTTAGACTAATTGAAAACGTTTAAAAAAGGGAAAAAAACATATTATATCTGAGCCTACCCAATTCTGAAAAAAGAAATTAAGTCGAAACTTAGATAAACTTGAATTTATACAGACCCGCACATAAAAATAAGCAAGTGAAATTGATTACAAAGTCTTCACAATAATGGCTGTAAGTATCAATATTATACGTTGAAAAATAAAGATAAAGAAAGAAAAAAACATACACTAAAAAAAGGAAAAAAAAAGTAAAAGAGAAAAAAAGAAAGAAAAAGAGTGGTGCTTGCTACTGTATATAAAACTTCTTATTATTGTAGGATATCTAAATTGTATTCTTTGCTTTGTATTTTAAGTAATTGAAATTTATCACTAGTAAAAATGTAAATAACCTGATTCAATTTAATATAGTTTCCCAAATATCAGAAACCATTTTTCTGTTTTATTTATTTAAATTAGTATTGTTTTTATAAATTCAGTATGATCAACTACGATGTAATAAATTACTTGATTTTCTCCTTTGCATTTAATTTTATTTTTTCAAAGAAGTGTAACTTTTTTCTAATTTTACATTTTCCTTTGCATTCAATTTTAAATTATTTTTCAAAGAAGTGTAACTTTTTCTAGTTTTACATTTAAATTATTATTGTTTTTTTCTAATTTAGTATCATCATAACTATCAACTACGATGTAAATTACTGGATTTTCTCCCTTGCATTCAATTTTAATTTATTTTCCAAACATTCATAACTTCTTTTGGTTACTATCATTTTTTTTTAAATTTACTAAACATCTACTTACATGTGTATAACTGAATTTTCTACAATCAACTCAATTTGGTTTAAATTTTTTAAATTTTTGTATCCTTTATTTGTCTACTATCTTTTGTATGAAAATCTATAACAAAAAAAGAAACATGTTAAGGGTTTGATTTTTCATGTTCAGGAAGACCAACCTATTGTTAAAAATAAAATACTACTAAAGTTATGGTTACATAATTTTGTTTACGATTTGTGTTCTCCGACTTTTTAACAAAATGTGAGTGTGACTTATTGAATTCTTTATTTTTTTTATTAATGACTTAATATAAATTTTCTTTAAAACTGGTTGCGAGAGTTGACGTCTAATTAACATGGAATTGAGGGTGTCATCCACAAATTTTACTTTTTTTTTAAAGACGCCCTCACATGTTTGACCATTCACTATTACAAATTTAACACCATTATGCATGAAATTTTATTTTGTATTTTTGGATGTCATCTAAAATTGATGTTTTAAAAATTGATGTTTTAAAACTGGCGAATTTAATTAGATTAACTTGGTTCTAATACTATGTATAGCAATTATAATTATAAAATAATAGCTTAAAAGATGTTAGTCTTTTCCCGACGCAACAGAAGGGTTAACGTCAACTCGTTTTTTACAATATCCAAAGTTTTTAAAAAACATGGTCGATCAACTTCAAAAAATTAACCAAACAAGTTGGAAAAGAAAGTCCACAACAAAAACAATGGAATGAGATTCCGAACAACATGATAGATTCGATATGATCTAAAAAAACAAAAATTAATCAACTAATTTATCTGGAGGGTCTGAATCATATTTCAGATCTGGCTTGCATGATGCAACGGATTCAATATCTACTTAGACTTTCTGATCGGGATCGGCATCAATAACTAGTTGCAGAAGGCATAACATCTGAAGCGGTGGTGGAGAGTTTGAAATTGGAGGTTTATGCTGTGGGTTTATGGCTGATGGACAAAAGAAATTGCAAACGAATTCAGTCCATTGTAAAGGGTGAGACAAAGAGACACATGAAGAAGAAGAAGAAGGAGAGATAAGTGAGAGGATGATGTATGGAATTTACTCTTTGCCTGCTTAAAAGAAATTGTCAGGTCTGGTGTAGAGATAGATAGATAGATAGATAGATAGATAGATAGAGTGTGTTTAGATAGGTGTCGAGATATGGTTGGCTCTTTATTTCCTTTGACTAAAGAAAGTGTTCCTTTAATTAAAGAAGGTTTTCTCTTTATCTTTGTGATGAAAATTGTTGAGATAATTAAATGGCTTGCTATTCACACACTTCTTAACTTATTTCTACACCATGCAGTGTCGAGTTGTGGTCAAAACGTGACGTTTTGGTCCGGTCAACCAGACAAATACTGACGGATGTCTGAAGGGTATGTTTAAAGTTTGAATTTGAATTGTTCAATAAAGCCGTTCATGGCTTTTGTGTTTTGTCCGGGTATTAGGTATCTAACTAGTTCATAGGAACTAGCTGTTTGTTTTTATCTATTTAAAAGAGTCAGTAGGTTTTGCTTTCTTTTATGTACTCTTAGTATTATCAAGCAATAAAGTGAATCTGTGTTGCCTTTTGAGTGTTCATCATAATTATTCTTGTGTGGTTATTTGTTAATTGAGTGAGCTCCCCCTTTTTTTTTTTGAAAGGCCAACTAAAAATTTATTCATCAAACAACCAGGTAACCAACTGTTACCCAGCAATGTTAAATACACCAGGAAACAAAATAACAAACTGCAAACATACAGGTTAGACCCCCAAACTCGACAACTCGAAATTGCACCAGTCTCCCCAAGTTAAAGCCAAACACTTCGCTCTATTAATTCTAACCCATAAATAACTATATATACGTCTTTATGTTCTCCTTTACTCTTCCAAGATTCACCTGTTTGTTCTCGAACACTGCCTCGTTTCGGTTACTCCATAACACCCAAACGGCTACCTGGATAACCGTTAAGATCACCTTACGCCATGGGCCTGATCCACGCAGCCTGTTTTGGACCAAAAACAGGTCCTTTAATTGAGTCAGCTCCTACCAACAAAAATTTGTAGACCCTGTGGACAGTGGTGGATCTTGCCCGTTGAACGTCCCAGGGCCGAAAGCCACAGTCACTGAAAACATACATGTGCCGAACATAGTAGGTATAAAAAATTTCGATCGAACCGCGAAAATTAGCAATTCTAGCCGAAAAACATGCCAGGGCCGTGGCCCTGGCACAACCCTCCTAAGAACCGCCAATGCTTGTGGAGTCGAAATGAGTAAAACTGCGATGTTAAAGAAACAAAACTCAAAATGTAGAAAAATAGGATTGGCATGAGTTGGGTCCGGTCTTAAAATGGCTTTCAGGTTGATGAAACTGAAACTGAAACCTATAACTGTTCATTTATTCAAGTATCAATACATACATACATACACATGCAATTAGGAGGCACAGGAACTTAAGAACCTATTTCATCTTTAGAACCGACTGGATTAGTTTCTCCAAAAAATGTAGTTACCGTTTCGGCCAAAAATCTCTTAAAACCGGACTGTGAAGATCCATACATCTGGCAACTGTATGTGCCCTTACATTCGTCTTGCTTGTCATTATGCACAATAAATAATTTAGGTTTCATACACCTCTAGTCGGTCTGGCTATAAAGTCCACCATTGTGATTTGGTGCTAGACTAACGGTCTTCAGTGGAGTTTGAAAGTCTTCAATCACCGTCATGATGAGTTCTTATATAACGTAACACATAAGTTTTAGCTTTTTATTTTGAAGTTATCACAAAAAATATATCAACATTTAAAAAATATAACCACTCGTGGCTTTTAATTGTCAAATAGCATAACTATTGGGAATATAAACTTAATTATGTGATATATGTTATTTATGTTTGAATGTTTTTAAACTGATATATGTGACAATGTATGTATATGCTACGATATATTATGTAATCGGTAGAGTTGGTTATATGGTTGGCTTGGCACCGTTCTTTCAAACGGTTATCGTTCCCTCCAAAACCAACCGTCGCCAACCACCACTATATATATTATTTGCCGGCAGTTATGTCCGGCACCAAGACATTTTCACGCACGAAATTGTCCTCTCCCTCTATTACTGTTTGCCATTCATTGATCGCTGCACTGATACAGTGAATCCACACACTAATATTAATTCCGCTGCACATGTGTTCAATATCCAACAAAGTGGTATCAGAGCCACTTCCGAAAGAGAAGAGAACACTGTGACGACGTCAACAACCCTGCCATGTATGCATTGCTCGAGCGAGAAGAAGAAGGAAAGACGACAGTTACAGAGGAAGTGCTATTATTGCAATCTACCGGGACATCAGATTGCATTTTGCAAAGAAAAGGAAAATGATGAGGCTGCACAACTCATCCGTCTGGCGATCAACACGGGGACGCAACCACCGGAAGAATCAAGTGATGTGGAACAGAATGTTCAAAGAATGGACTACATGGTGACCGGAACTGATGGCGGTTTTTGGTCCGATATATGGTATGTCAGTAAATCTCTTAAGAAACACTATTCAGGAAATATAGATATGTTCAAAAGAATAAAGTGCATGATCGATGTCGAAACACAAACAGGCGAGAACAAATTCTATTTCATAAAGGATATAGGAATTGTTGAATTAGTATCAGGATCTGAAAAGATGAGAATTCAAAGCGTATTCTTCACTCCAGATCTTGATAGGAACATATTAAGTCTAGATCAACTTATAACTCAAGGGTATACAGTCAAATTTACGGGAGATACATGCAAAATATTCCCTACATTCAGTACTCCCGTCATAAATAAGAAAAATGATATAACGGGATTTACTAAGGAAGAAGAGATCGGAAACAGAGAAAAGGAAATGGTATTAAAGTCTGATTCAGAATATGAAATTTCAAATCGGAATACTAGAACCAATATTTCGAAAGTTTGAACGTATCATCAAACGAGCCTGATTGGAATATTTTGATATCACAAGCAATGTCATTTAAAAATTTTCAAGAATGCAAGGTCCTTTTAGATATGTTAGAAGATGATAGTTATGTCCGCAAGTACAAGTTCCATTTAGAAAGTAAGTTTGAAGAAGTGGTTGATTGGTTTCTAAAAAATAAATTGGAAATCAATACGAGGCCATTACCTGCGTTTACTAAAAACAATAGAAAAGTATGTTTACAGGATCTTTACATGGCAGTGAAGAGGGAAGGGGGTCACCGGAGAGTGACAGATAATAATATGTGGGCTGTAATCTCGAAAAACATGGGTTTTGATTATAAAGAAGGAAATTTCATGAAACTTATATATGCCATGTACCTGGATGTACTGGTATATTATTATAAGTTCAAAACTATGCAAGAAAATACAATCGAGAAGGAGGTCAACGTCGATCAGGGGATTCATGTTTCTGAAAACAGACGAAGCAAAAGCTTAGATGGTGGAGAAGGGTCAAGCAGGCGACCAGGTGCAGATCAAGGAGGTGTAGCCGAAGACTCAAGCAGGCGACCAGGTGCAGATCAAGGAGGTGTAGCTGAAGACTCAAGCAGGCGGCCAGGTGCAGATCAAGAAGGAATAGCCGAAGAACATTATGCCTTCTTTGCCGGTAATGACTGGTATGGACTGAAGAAACTGCAACGAAGGAAGAGAGTCGATTTCAAAAGGGCGGGAGAAGGCTATCAATGAAGCCAATGACAGCGTGATTATGCATTCTCGGAAGAAACGTTAAGTTTATGGGGAGTGTATTGGGAATATAAACTTAATTATGTGATATATGTTATTTATGTTCGAATGTTTTTAAACTGATATATGTGACAATGTATGTATATGCTACGATATATTATGTAATCGGTAGAGTTGGTTATATGGTTGGCTTGGCACCGTTCTTTCAAACGGTTATCGTTCCCTCCAAAACCAACCGTCGCCAACCACCACTATATATATTATTTGCCGGCAGTTATGTCCGGCACCAAGACATTTTCACACACGAAATTGTCCTCTCCCTCTATTACCGTTTGCCATTCATTGGTCGCTGCACTGATACAATGAATCCACACACTAATATTAATTCCGCTGCACATGTGTTCAATATCCAACAATAACTACTCTCAAGTAGAGATTCTTGACCGGAGAAGAATTTGGAGAAATAATAAAGGATCTATTTATTCTTGTTTGAACATTGAGAAATAGAGAATGCATAAGACGGTTCAAACAAAAACCCAATAGAAAGAAGATTACTCTTTTAAGGTTTGTTGGTTGGGTTATTAACGGTTGGTATTGTCACAAACAGATTAACAGTTGATATTTTCACCGGTGGAAATCCTCAAATAACTTGGAGTGAGCATAAACTACATATCTAATAGTAAAACGCCGTAAGTGGAAGTGTCGGGCACGAAAGGGTAGCTAAGAAAAATAAGGAGTAATAACGTTGGATGGTGTTGACATGCTATAAATGAAATGTCCTTATTGTGGGGAATCACCTCTTAACTGACTTTGACATTTCTTGACCATGCCTTTGAAACAACATGTAATAAAGAGAGTGATTGCATGGTTGTTCATCATGTTCGAGTTTCCTATGTCTTGGCGATATAATTACTTGAGGCCTCACAAGTTGGTGGGTCAACCCGTGTAACTTACATGACAAGTGGGTTTTAGGGTTTAAGGGGTAATTAAGGTTTCGCTTAATTTTTTTAAGTCAGGTTTCAACTATAAATAGATAGCCAAGTTTAGGGTTATGCATGAGAGTCAGAACGTTATTGTATTGTGCGTTTAAGTTATTTTCCATAATGTAATAAAGGTAAGGTTACACTAACTTGTGTTCGGTTTATCGATTTGGTCGGGACTTGACTATGCCACTGCTGGATGCAAACATTTACTATACACGACTCCTACATATTAATTATGCCTACCGCCCCGTTTATCATATATAGCTTTGCTACTCATGTTACAAGAAATATTGCAACTATACAAAACCGAATTGAAACCTAAAAGTTCTAAATACTAAAATCAAGTAGCGGAATGCCTGATACTCGTTTTGCAATAGCACATTCACCGTGTTAAAAAATGTGGAAATGAGTAACTGTGATGTTAAAAGAGAAACAACCAAGAATGTACTAAGTTAGGATTTCTTTGAGTTCCGTCGAGTTCTAAATGGCTTTCTGGCTGATGAGACTTAAACTTATTACTTTCATTTATTCAACTATCAATATACAATTAGGAGGCACATGAATACAAGAATCTATTTTCTTTTCTGTCTAGATTAATATTCAGTGACTCTAATGACCCATCTAGTCTTTCCCAAATGAAACATAAGCCATCCAATACCCGATCCAGTTAACATCCCAAATCCATATCCCATAACAACAGGTTTCCAAGAAAAACCATCAAAGAAACTATCATCTTCATCTTCATCACCGGACGTCAGAGAGATTGACATGCCATCATCTCCGCAGTTCTTTGTCAACGGGAACCCGCATAATCCTTTGTTCCATTGGAATGAATTATTTTCAAATGTATTGAACTGTCCACCTTGAGGTATGGCTCCTTGAAGCTGGTTCTGGGAAAAGTTTACACGTGCTAGAAATGTTAAACTTGCAAGTTGTACAGGAATTTCACCCACCAGCCTGTTAGAAGAAAGATCTAAATGTTCAAGCAGTACAAGGTTGCTCAAGTGTGTTGGGATTCTACCCGAGAGACTGTTATGCGATAGATTGAGAAACCGTAGTTATCTTAACTGTCCCAGCGTGTTGGGATTGTCCCCATCAAATTTGTTAGCAGAAAGATCAATGGTGGTGTAGACCATAGTGATTCTTTGTAGTTCAAGGGTTAATCCTTTTACTACTAGCATCACTGAGTCATCATACATTGACAAGTTTCCACCCATGTATTGTGCTCCTGATGCACCTCTGTCTACATTCATCATTCCAGTAAATTTCTTGAAGTAGTTCGATGGCAAAAGCCCAGTAAAATCATTGCTAGACAGGTCAAAAATTCGAAGCTTAGGAAACGGGGTTTTTGTGTTGGATGTGTGCAATGTGCCATTAAGTTTTTGTGTTGGAGCGCATCAATCCAGTGCGGGAATGCACCGGTTAGCATATTGTTTCCCATATCTAAAACTTCAAGATTCCTACAATCAATCAAAGTCGCAGGAATCAAGCCTTGAAGTTGATTTCCGTTCAAGTTGAGACTCCTGATATCGTTATTTTGCTTCAAGAATGTTGCGGGAACGTTTCCATGAAAACGGTTCAACCTTAGATCCAACACTTTGAGCTTCTGACTAAAATTACCAAGGCATTGTGGAATCCCACCGCTAAGCTGGTTATTCCCGAGGTCAACAATCTCCAAGGATCTCAAGTTGCAAACCGATTTAGGTAGCGGACCAATGAGTGAGTTATTACCTAAAGTCAGGAACCTTAGTTTTTTACAGTTTCCTACTGTTTCAGGAATAAAACCCGAGAGTCTGTTATCATGAAGAGCGAATTGCTCTAACTTTCTTAGGTTACCAAGTGAATCCGGAATCGTCCCACTTAGCCGATTAACGAGCAAGAGAAGCTCAACTAGAGAGTTCAAGTTTCCTAACTCCCTAGGAATAAAACCGTTAAGTTGGTTGTCATTAAGGAACAAATATTCTAATTTGCTTAAATTTCCTATTGAAGCCGGGATTCGACCACTTAACTTATTGTGACTGAAGGCTAGTTTAACAAGAGACTCTAGTTTTCCTAATTCGGTTGGAATTACACCCGAAAGTAAGTTTTGTGAACATCCAACCTCTCTGACTTGCTCATGTTGCCAAATGACACAGGGATCGAACCCGTGAGCTGATTGTGGCTGAAAAGTAACCGAATCAAGTTCTTCATTTTTCCTAGTTCGTTAGGAATTTGACCTGAAAGTTTATTCGTATGTAGATATAAATTCCTTAACAAACTCAAATTTCCTAATGACCGTGGGATCGACCCTGAGAGATTGTTTCGAAAAAGGTACAATTCAGACAGTTTGGTCAGGTTTCCTACACTAGACGGGATCTGTCCAGTTAGAAAGTTGACCGACATATTGACCTCCACTAGGTTAACTAGATTTCCAATCTTTAGAGGAATATAACCTTCAAGATTATTGTTACGCAACGAAAGTGTCTCAAGATTCGTTAACATTCCGATCTCTGGAGGAATTGTTCCAGAAAAACATTCCACGAAAGATTATGTAACACAAGCTCGGAAAGGTGTTCGACCTCACCCGGGATGGATCCGAAAAAAATCGTTTAGTTTAAGTTCTAGATGTACTATTAAAAGATGAAAAGTTGAAGTTTTCAAGTGTGCCATTTATTCTTGAATTAGAAAGGTTGAGTCTTACTACGTCCCCGCGATCATTGCAATGAACACCGTACCAATTGCATGGTGCGGTGCTCGCGGTTCGGGTGAGATTACGGGTAGGATCAAGGGACCAAGAAGATAGCAAAGGGTTGTTTTGGTTTATGAGGCTTGTTTTCCATTTGAGCAAAGCATTAGCTTCTGGTTTTGAAGCAGAGAGAAAAGTATAAAGAAAAGGAAGAGTGACTTCAATAACATTTTGATGATGAATAGAATATTAATTAAAGCCGCTATTTATTATTGCAAGATTGGTTTGACTTTGAAAAGTCCTCTCAAAACTCACATAGGAATGGCAAATTAAAATCTTTGTTTTCTTGTATCTTAAAAGAGTCCTACACATGGAATTTTAGTTAGTTAAATCAAGTAGTGATATATTTTCTAGTAAATTCGCTAAAATTTTATCGGTAAACAGTTATTTTATTTTCCTTCTTGTAATCAAAGAAGGTTATTGCAACTGCAGTTTGTTTCATTAGTGAATCTATAAGGAAGGGATTTTCTGTAAAGGAAGCATATGAAGGATTTAGAATGCATGTATTTGGGTAATAGCAGACGTGTCTATTATATTATAAGTAGTTTTTATACAGTGTTGTAATGAGTTGAATCCACCACTGTAATCACACAGTTTGTTCATGTTAGACATGATAAACTCGTACACTGATCTAATATAAGACAACAAATACGGTATTGCTAATTGAGTTAAATTAGATTTTGTTCCATGAGGTTGACAAAAAATAATCATTTTCCTCAAAAGGTTTCATAAGTTGTCTCATTTTTATGCATCCATTTTCCACGTTAAGTCTAACATCATGTGCGTATCATGTGATGGGCATGTTGGTCATTTTCCCTAGTAAACCAAAAAAAAAACTCTGAACAAAAAAAGTCGTCCCCGTCTCTTCTCCAAAAACTTTTTCCCATCAAGAAACCTTACCGAATCCATTGAAGACGTCTTCAAAAACATAACGAACTAAAGAAGAAATGTTCGATTTTGATTGAGTTTTAGTTCTGTTTATCCGGTTCGCTATTGTATTTGCTTTGGGTTGGTTTAATATGGTAATGAATCCGTTAAAAAAGAGTGATCTTATCAGTCTGTTTTCATTTACGCTTATTATGAACGTGAAACCAAAACACGGTCGTGTGGTCCATTTTACCATGGTGTGTTGGTGTAGTCGCCATCAACTACTATTACTTCTAGACGATTTGCTTTTTTCTTTAGTACTTTAAAATTTAGTTATTTTTTTCATTGAATATATGATAATTAAGTTTCAAGATTCATGCATATAACTTAATTGCTGGTAACTTCATGTTATTCTAAATATTTTCATTAGTCGATCGATGTTGCTACCGATGCCATATTGCACTCCAACCTCTTTGTAAGAGCACCCCCAATAAGAACGGTTTTAGGCATTTTCACCTTCCTTCGGGTGGTTTTGTGACCTCTGTTGTATGGCAACACATCATTGTTTGGTGTCGGATCAGTCCTATTTACGGTTTTCAGTTAGAGATCTTTTATATATCAATGCATTCTTTATTTCTCAGTCTTCAAACATACAAGAAATGGCTACCCGATTCATATATCGGTCATTTCACAATTAACTCCAGCTCTACAGGTTTTAGTAAACTATATGCGTTTCTTAAAAGACTGAATTTAGTGTACGAAAGTATGAACAACTAGTGTGAAAGACTTATAGGATTGATGTACACCATGTTTCTAGCTTGCAACATTTGTCAACTGGTAGAGCCGACGTTAGTTGGTTGATAATTACATGTTTTGAAATTTCCTCGTTCCTGGCGTAGGATATTGAAATTTGCTTGTCTTTAGCGACGGCTCTATATCATCACAACATTACACATTCACTTCTTTTCGTATTAGTTTAGTTTCACCTAAGTTCAGTTCTCTTTTAGTAAACATTTGTTTTATAAATAATCGAACATGATGTTGTAACATATTTATATTTATTTACAATTCTATATAAATTTTATAAAAAACAAGTTCAATCGTGCATATTCATATCTCAATGTACATAAACACTATATTGGAATCTAGATCAAAATAATCACATCATAATACCATATTTGTGTTTTTTATTATTATGATATATATTAAATGTTACGAAAGAAATATAAAAATATATGTTAAATTGTTCACATCATTTGGTACAATAAACAGAAGTTCGGTGTAAATAATAAATAAGAACTAAGAAGTGTTATTGTTTATATATCAATTTTTAAAAGGTGTGCATAGATGTATTCTAGGGGTTTTGAAGGAATCGAATTCCTTGAATTAGTCTAATCGAATTTGAGAATTTTAAAGCTGGATTTGAATTTGAATTAGATTATTAAAGTTTGATTTGCATTGTGTATTCAAGTGACAACATCCAGATTCATGAGAAGTAACCAAATATTATAAACTTAGAAGCCTTTTTCAAAGGGTTTAAAGGCAAGGATCTAATACAACTAGGTTTTTAGAGGTTCAATTTCAAAGGGTTACTCAAGTCTTATTAATGCCATCATAATTTCTTATTCACCATCATTTATGTATTGGGTTCTACATCAATTTTATTAGGAGTGATAAAATTATTTAAAATTGTTATGTTCTACACATATTTTTTTATGAGTTCCAAAATTATTTAAAAGTGTTAGATCCCACACATTTTGTACCGTACACCAAAATATTGTTTTTTTTGGTATAAGAAACATTGTTTTATGATGTAGGAAACATTGAATATGTAGGATCATGTGTAAGAATGCTTTTATTGTGTAAGATGCACAACTATTTTATAGAATAGATTCATTAAATGATTAGGGTTCAATAATTTGAATAACAAAAATAAACGATAGACTAATTAAATGATTGATTTAAATTACCTTTGTACACTTTATTCTTTTTAGGAATAATGGATTTTAATAATCACAACTATTAGCCGTTTGCCGGCAACCGTCAACTTAAAAAATAACCAGTAGCGGTCTCACATTTTCACATATTGTAAACTAATGGACCTTTACTTCTTTTTTCTTTTCTATTAGTAAATGTCTATTGGTTTACAATATGTGAAAATTGGGACGACCACTAGTTATTTTTTTTTGGACCGTCGCGGACAAACGGCTAAAAGTTGGGATTCTAAAATCCATTATTCCTTCTTTTTATTCTTAATTTGTGATTTCTTCTCTTTGAACTATACACTAATTAACCGTTTTAAAAGTTAAGCATCCATTACATGTGATGGTTGGGTAAAATCTTGGATTTAAAGATGTTTAAATCATTATTTTATATAGATAATAACTATTGTATAACCTAACATTTACAAATGTGTATAGTTGTAATTCTATATTGGTTAATATGAAACTCCTTTTATAGTCCTCTTTCTTTAATTAATTGTTCTTTTTATAAACAATTTACATTTTACCTCTAAAGTTTAATAGATTTATCACACGGAAGTTTAATAATATTTATTTTTTAATAAACGATTTACATTTCAAGTCATGAACTTTAATAGAGTTATCAAACTACTTTGTGGTTTAATAAAGTTATTGTTTTTCTTTTTAACGAATATTTGATCCTTTTATCTTTTTACAAATATAATTTTTTTTATTTATTATTTAGTTGAGTTATTATAATTAAATATAACTTGTAACTCTAGACATATTATTTAATTTTGTTGCTTGCTTATTTTTACCGTCATTTAGATTAAAACATACATAATTGAAATTAACCCTTAAATATATCAGGTAACAAATTTAATATTCTTTTATTTACCTTATTATAGCTAAAGCTAACTTTTAACTTTATACATGTTTACTTAACTATGTTAATTGCTTATTTCCAGTATCGTTTAGATTAAAGCTTCCATGGTTTATAATAACCTATCGATATATCATATAATAAATACATCATTGTCAGCACCATTCTACACCTCGCCGCGAAGCGCGCGCTTCAATACTAGTTTGGAACAAGGTACTTTGAGAAGGTTTTATTATTGCAGAATTAAGCACGTAAGGATGCAAGGGAATGGGCCTGGATAAGAGATTGGAGGCTCAAGATGCAAAATAAACCAGCAAATGGTGTCCTGGATACTGATCGTATTTACTGGCGTCCTCTAGCATTGGCATACAAGCGATGTCCTTAACACAGGTTTTTGGCGTCCTGGATGCGGCTGTTCAAATTTGTGTGCGTGAATCAACGAAAACCTTACTTTTGACCACTTAAAACTAGGCTTTTCATTCCCATTAAGTTACATACCAGTACCAAATCCGTCAAATATCTTATATGAATCCTGTACCCGAATTCCCATCCCGGATGTTTCGGGTTTTGTGTATTCTCATGTTTTTCGTGCTTTTTTGTCATCCTGCCCATATAACCATTTTTCATCGTATCGTGGTATCATTACACGACCCATAACGTGTTAATTAATATTTTGTCTTAAAGTTTTACATGAAAAAAGAAGGTACTTTTATTAAAATAAGAAGGGGCTATCCATGTATAATTCAAATTGCAATGCTTCATGAAGCATGAAATCCTAAATCAAACAGCATACATGTATGTTAAAATCACTTTGTTGGTTATGCGAAAATCCGAGCGTCCATTCTTGATTTTTTTCTAATAAAAGATATGCAATAATCCTAAGCATCCTTAAAAAATTTGCAATCGCCTCATTTAAACTTGTGTAAACTGTCAAAATGTTTTTGAGGTTTGGTCACTTTTGTTCAAAATTCAAAACATTTTAAATCTAGGTCCTTGTGGTTTCAATAAATCTAGGTCCTTGTGGTTTCAATTTTGTTGTCATTCATTCTATCTTGTCAGATTTTTCAGTCAACATCCAGCTTTTCTGTCTTTTTACTCCCTTTTAATGAAGGGTAAACTGGTCTTTTAACGTTTTATTATAACAAATGAAAAAAATCTAACCATTTTGCCCTTCATTAAGTGGAGGAAAAAGACACAAACGTTGGAGGGTTACTCGAAAAATCTGACTATATTTTGCTTTTGAATGAAAATGACACAAAATTGAAACCACAGAGACCCAGATTCAAAATATTTGAGTTTTAGACTAAAGTGACCAAATCTCTAAGGACCATTTTAACAGTTTACTCTTTAAACTTTTGAAACTAATCCCCATGAAATTTAAAAATCGCCTCCTAAGAAAATAAATTCAAATATTAATTTAATATATAAACACCAATTATCAATATAACTTTTTTAATTACCAATATCCAAATGTTAAAAGTTTTTTTTTTTTTTGAAAAGATCGGCCAATTGTTGATGTATTGGACATATCTTATCTCAACCTAATTATCTTTAATAAGGTCCTGAGTATACGAGTATATGCAAAGAATGTTGGTGGTATATGTTTTATTTTAGAAAAAGAATAACACTTTGTTTTTATTTGGTTAGAGAATAATGTATGATATATTCCTTTTTCTTGGATAGATTTTGGTCTCAAAAAGAAAAACAAATGATTGGGCCATCATCAATTAGTGATCTCATTATCCAAATTTAATCGTAAGCCATATTTCATCATGTTTTAGTATTTTACTGCGTTCATATATTTATACTATCATGCGGCGCTCTCTATGGAAACTTCGATTTTCAAAACCGGCTCCACGTAAGCACCTGCTCACCTAGTAGGCTTCGCCTCTCACAACCAAAACTAACAGACACACACCTCCTCCCTTTATTCACAGAATCTGTTCTTAGACGTTTTTGCAAATAAAATCCACTATGCCTTCTCTCCTCCATGTCATCCTCAAAACCCAATATTGTGGATATTGGAATAAGTTAAATCAACGTTATAAAACACTATTATAAAACGATAAAGTTGTTTATAAGTTTACTCATCAATTTTCTATGGATATTAATAAACCTCATGTTTATTTTATAAATGACGTAAGATGGTATCATATCCATTAAAATATCTAATTATTATTTATATAAAGGTCAGCACGGTGTCTATTGTGACATGGCCACCTGTCATACTCTTATGATTATAGGCAGTGGTGGATTCAAAATTTTTTGCTAAGGGGTTCACTTTTTTAAGTGTTTCAAAATCATATGTCCGAACATAAAAAAATACCGGTCGGTTCGATAATTTGGGACGGGTAAGGTTCATCACATAATAAAAATTATATTATATAACCCTACAAAAAGTAACATGGGGCATCACTAACCGTCATGTCTTTAATATTTTTTTTAACGGCAAATTTCTTTTATTTCTTTTGTCTGTGGGACTCGAACCCAAGACAACCCAAGACCTCCCACTCTCGGTGTGTTTAAAGGTTTTACCTTTGCTAATGGACCAGCACCCATTAGAGTCTTTTATATCGTGTCTTTAGTATGATTTAATATTTTGAGACATGTCTCCTCGACTTCTTCCAAACCAATTCTTTCAAAAAACCATCTCCAATTTAAAGGCTGTGTTGATGAGAACATGAACCGGCATTATTTAATACACATACGAAGTATCCAAATCACACCACCCCTTCTTTTAATTTAATATTGTTATCTTCTAAAACACATGAACTAAATTTACAGGGTCGTTCTTTTCAAAGGAATAACTTATTAAAGCCTATATCTAATTTGTTTTTGTATTAAGAAAATAAAAAAAAACATGGAAAAACGGGTTGGACCATACTCGAACTCATGAACTTGGAGTTAACAGGATCGCAGACTTACCAATGGACCAGCTTACTCATTTGCTTGTAAGGTTCCCCTACAAAATATTAAGAGGTTCCTTCATAATTTTGTATGTGACTTAACACTATAAATTACGAACCCAACGGGTTCCTGGGAACCCCCTAATTGAGAGTAAATCCGCCCCTGATTATAGGTTCAGATACCTTATACAAAGATAAAGAGTTTGCTTTTACAATGAAGACAAGAACGATTTCAACCCATCAGCTTCGAGTTATAACCGTTTTAAATCAAGGAACTTGTTGTTTTAAATATAGTGCCAGGATTAGGGGGAGGCGTATTTTTTCTATCTTTTCTTTGCTTAATTATTTTGAACAAATCATATAAAAGGTCCTTATGAATGAAAATAGAAATGTTTATAAATTAAGATGTCAAAATGTAAAAACTGATTGATGGCTAAGAGAAGTAATCGCTAGCTCTACTGTATTGGATGGTAATATGTAGAGACAAAGTATGAAAGCTTATTACATTACATTTCTGAATAATCCCTAACAGTTGGTGAAACTAGATACATATGGCCAATTGGCGATAAGAATTATTGAATGAATTGATTGTCAACAACCTTCCAATCACGCGTCTCCGGTCTCATCATTCCACTTGGATAAAATTCTAAGTTTGTTTGAGGTCCACTGTGCTCTATCATACGTTTTTTTTTCTTCATATGTATAGAATATATATGGGAGAATCGGTACATTGTCAAATAAAGAATCATGGTATGCATGGCAAGCAAAGTTACAATGTAAGCACTTCAAGATCAGTTGGGATGGCAATGTTCCTCCACACCGTTGGCATAAACCATCATTCTCAGTCCCCGGAGCAAATGACATAGGATGTTGGTGAAATCTTGGTTCTTGTACAGCCCCAAACTTGATGTTAATGAACTTATAAACACCTTCCAAATCGAGACAATTAACACCTTGTTCAGACTGAAGTATCAATGGAGCACATGCCGAATGAATGGATTGTGCGCACTCTGCACAATGATAGAACCACTTTCCAGGATCAAGTACCTCCTCACAAACTTCACAAAAGTATTGACTTTTGTGGTCCTCAACTGGGGAGTAACTCAGCTTCAATAGGTGCTTGTCAAGCTTATGCCTAATTGTTTTAGGTAAATGCAAAGAACATCGACAATCCAAATAGAAATCACAGGCATTACATCTAAAATACGTCTCACTTTCAAGTATACTCACACGACATGCGTGACATTCCATATTAGATACGGCTTGATGAAGCACCATCTACACCTGTAAGTAAGTGATTTGCGTGTGCTTCATGGGTAATTTCTCTATGCATAAATGCACAATTAACATCCATGAAATAAAAGCAGTTATTACAACGATATACATACCCATTGCAAGGCAATTCACACATAGAACGTGTGATTCCAAGGTTGCTCGAATTAATGTTGTCGAGAGAAGTTCATGTTAAAAATAAAAGGATATCAAAGGAATAAGTTTGGAAGAAATTTGCGGGATCAGTCAAGCATCATTTCCCATTTGAGAGGGTCAAAGACAGCTATTAACAGCCGTAAATCCAGCCCATAAACAGCTCATCTTCTATGTTTAGATTGTTCTCCTTAGCTATAAATTGTATGTTTTTTCCCTGTAATAGACACACTGAAAATATACAACAATTCGTTTTTTCAATCATCCTTTTCTAACATGGTATCAGAGCAGTGTTCACGGTTCTAATACCGACCTGCTCATCACTTACCCAGATCAATCATCCTCTCAACCAAGCTACCATAGCCGAAGCCGGCAACTTGGGAGAAGATCTATCAATCCAAATCGCTAATCTTCTCAAGAATGGCCTCAACTCACAAAATCAGAACCCAAACTTGTCCGATAACCTTCAAATAAACCTCAAGCTCAACAGCCAGAATTATGCTCTATGGACCCGGATGATGAGGGTAGCCATAGGCGGTAAATCAAAAGCCCTTTTAAACCATTTATCAACCAATCCACCAAACCAAACCAGCGAAGAGTATGAACAATGGGAACAAGACGACCTAGTCGTCTTCTCATGGCTCATACAAAACATTGAACCAACCCTCGCCAGCAATCTAACTGAATTTCCGACAGCAAAATCGCTGTGGGATGCCCTGGCTATAACATATAGCAGTGGACGTGACAAGCTCCAAACCTTCAACCTACATGTCAAGGCGAATGAAATCAAACAGAACAATCTCTCTCTTGAAGAATTGTGGATTATACTCCAAGGAGTATGGGGAGAAATTGATCGGATTGACCCAAACCCTATGACCTGCCCAACCGATATCCAAGCATACTGCAAAATCAGGACTGAACAGAAATTGTTTCAGTTTTTAAACGCTCTTAACCGGAAATATGACCCTATAAAAAGGGAAATACTCCGGTTAGAACCCCTTCCAACTGTAGAAACTGCATACGCCACTGTTCGCAAGGAGGCCGCTCACCAGAACATTCTAGGAACATCTCTCAATGACACACAGGGCATCGCAGTGGGTCTAATGGCCACTGAAATTGAAGGGTTAGGGCTTGCATCAAAGGCTACCGACGGATCGATTGAAAAAGAACCGGATCAGGTAACAAAGATGACAAAACTCACCTCAAATGTGACCATTGTGGCATGACAAAGCATACCCAGGAACAATGTTTCAAACTCGTCGGATATCCCGAATGGTGGTCTGATGGTCATAAGAAGGGCACAAAGGCTACAGTTCAAGAAAAAGGAAAAACATCCAGCACCGGCAACCGAGAGGTCACCGGAGATGGAAGCCGGAGTAAAACTGGTTTCGGCGGAATGGCAGACGCAAAAGGAGAAGAAGATGCAGTAACAGGTAACGGGTTTGGGGCGGACCCTCAAACCCTTTGCTTTATAACCCTAACTCAAAAATAAATATGTCATATTTAGTCCCTGGAATTAGTGGAAATGCTAATATGGCCCAAGTACACCATAAAAAACAAAAACTATGGATCTTCGATTGTGGCGCGACCGACACAATGACTTATGAGTTATCGGATATTATTTCAACAACCAAACCAGAAAAAACACATATTCAAACGGCGAACGGAGGGATAATGGATGTAAAATCGGGAGGGACTATTGAGATTTCACCCACAATAAAAATCTCTAATTGTCTTTATGTTCCCTCGTTGTCACATAAGCTGCTTTCCATTAGCCATGTCACAAAAGAACTCAACTGTATCGTCCTAATGTACCCTACGTTTTGTATTTTACAGGATATCAGGACGAGAGTGATCATTGGGCGTGGCACTGAAAATCAAGGGTTGTATTATGTTGACGAGGTGACTCAAAGTGGTACTGTGACGTTGACTCATGGGACATCGGAACGAGAAGCTTGGCTATGGCACCGAAGATTAGGTCATCCTTCTACAAGTTATTTGCATATTTTATTTCCAAAACTATTTCCAGTTAATTCTATGTCACATTGTGAAACATGCGTTTTAGCAAAGAGCCACAGGAAAACTTTTAAACCCAATAATGCTAAGGTTGCTTTGCCATTTTCATTAATCCATTCTGACGTATGGGGTCCTGCCCCAGTTCTTGGGGGGCAAAACCTTCGTTACTTTGTGATGTTCGTTGATGATTGTACCCGAATGACCTGGGTTTATTTTTTGAAGAACAAATCCGAAGTCTTTGAAAAATTCACTATGTTTTACGCCATGATCCAAACCCAATTTCAAACAAACATCCAAATTTTCCGATCCGATAATGGCGGTGAATTTGTTAATACCTCTTTTAAATTTTTTTTCCAAAACAAGGGAATAATTCACCAAACTACATGCCCAAACACCCCAGAACAAAACGGTGTCGCCGAAAGAAAAAATCGCATTTTGCTGGAAATGACACGAGCCCTCCTAATTGAATCCCAGGTCCCGAAATATTTTTGGCTTGAAGCCCTTGCTACCGCTACCTATCTTCTCAACCGACTCCCAAATATCCTCAAACTTAACACTCCATTACACACCCTTTCAAAATTCTTCAAACTACCCTCAGTCCTTACTCTTCAACCACGAATCTTTGGATGTACCGCCTTTGTTCACATACCTAAATCAGATCGAACCAAACTTGACCCTTGTGCTGAAAAATGTGTCTTTGTTGGGTATGGAATGAATCAAAAAGGATACAGATGTTATAACCCAAAGACACGTCATATGTTCACCACAATAAACTGTGACTTCCTTGAAACCGAGTATTACTACAATTCCCAACTCAATGGCCAGGGGAAGAAGGAATGTTTAGACACACTAAGTTGGTTGAAATATGTTCCCTATGTACCAACTACAGAGTCACCAGAGTCCAATTTCAGTGCCACTGAAGGCCCTAATGTTCCTCCTAACCTGGTGTCTGAGGTAAGTAATACTCACCCTATTCAGTCTGGTGATACTTTTGAAGTTTCTAATGACTCCGAAGATATCAATACTTCTAACCATGAAACTGCCACAGAACAAGCTGAAACTTTGCAGGCAGATGAATCCATACAAGAAGAACCACCATCAAGATATGTGTTACCCCCTAGAACAAACAGAGGGGTTCCTCCGAAACGGTATTCTCCTGAAAAAGAGCCAAGAAGATCTAGTTATCCTATAGCTAATGTGGCTAATGGAAATTTCACTAAGGAAGCCAAAGCATTTATCTCATCTGTTTATTCTGAAGAAACTCCTACAAACATGGATCAAGCCTTAAAGTCTAAACATTGGAAGGAAGCAATGAAAACAGAAATGGAAGCCCTAATCAAGAACAATACTTGGGAAAAGTGTACTCTCCCGTTGGGAAAGAAATCCGTGGGGTGTCGTTGGGTCTATACGGTTAAGTATAAACCAGATGGTACAATTGAAAGATATAAAGCCCGACTGGTAGCAAAAGGGTATACCCAGACACATGGGATTGATTATGCTGAAACATTCTCCCCGGTTGCCAAAATGAACACAATTAGGGTTCTTTTTTCGATAGCTGCAAATGAAGGATGGCCACTTCAACAGTTTGATGTAAAAAATGCCTTTCTACACGGGGACCTAGATGAAGAGGTATTTATGGATGCTCCTCCAGGATTCACAAAAGATTTCAAAACTGGAGAAGTTTGCTATCTGAAGAAGTCTCTTTATGGTTTGAAGCAATCTCCCCGGGCTTGGTTTGGCAGATTTACCATAGCTATGAAAAAGTTTGGATATAAACAAAGTAATGCTGATCATACTTTGTTTCTTAAAAAAAGAGGAAAATTCGTAACCTGCCTAATTATCTATGTAGATGATATGATCATTACAGGGAACGATAAAGAAGAAATGGTAAAACTAAAAGAAAACTTGTTTGCTGAATTTGAAATGAAAGATTTGGGCAGGCTTAAGTATTTCCTCGGAATTAAAGTACTAAGGTCAAAACAAGGAATTTTCATTAGTCAGAAGAAGTATATCTTAGACTTGTTGGCAGAAATTGGAATGATCGATTGCAAACCAGCAGACACTCCTATGAGTGTAAACCAAAAGCTCTATATGGAGGAAGGAGCAAAGTTAGCAAATAAAGAAAGATACCAACGGCTGGTGGGAAAACTAATATATCTCTCACATACTCGTCCAGACATTGCCTATGCTGTAGGGGTGGTAAGTCAGTTCATGCACCAACCTCAAGAGTCCCATATGGAAGCAGTTTGGAGAATTATTAGATATCTCAAAGGAACAGTGGGTCATGGAGTCCTGTTTCAATCACATGGACACCTAAATGTTCAAATCTATACTGATGCAGACTGGGCAGGAGATAAGGGAAGTCGGAGGTCAACAACAGGCTACTTCACTTTAGTTGGTGGGAATCTTGTTACTTGGAGAAGTAAAAAACAAAAGGTGGTCGCTCTTTCAAGTGCAGAGGCTGAATTTAGAGGTATAGCTCGAGGTTTAACAGAAGCCATGTGGATGCGAAGACTCTTAGCTGAGATTGGCTTTCCTTCAAAAGAAACAAGTAAGATTATGTGTGATAATAAAGCTGCAATTCAGATTTCAGAAAACCCAGTACAACATGATCGAACTAAACACGTAGAAGTTGATAGGAACTTCATCAAAGAAAAATTGGAAGATGGTACGATTGAACTACCGTTTGTTCGATCAAAGGATCAGCTCGCTGACATTCTAACAAAGGCGGTTAACGGGAAAATTTTCAGCGATTGTTTAGGCAAGTTGAATTTTGGAAATACGACTATTCAACTTGAGGAGGAGTGTTAAAAATAAAAGGATATCAAAGGAATAAGTTTGGAAGAAATTTGCGGGATCAGTCAAGCATCATTTCCCATTTGAGAGGGTCAAAGACAGCTATTAACAGCCGTAAATCCAGCCCATAAACAGCTCATCTTCTATGTTTAGATTGTTCTCCTTAGCTATAAATTGTATGCTTTTTCCCTGTAATAGACACACTGAAAATATACAACAATTCGTTTTTTCAATCATCCTTTTCTAACAGTTCATGTTTCTGGTGATCCACAAAGTTTCTTAGTATATTGGGTAGCTGGGTGCACCAATCGTGGAGAACAAAGTCATCATCTTTGAAGCATTTGTAAAATGGCATTTTTGTAACTGGTTTTGTACATGCATTGCATAATAATTTAATTCTCTTCATTGGGTCGTGAAGAGACACTCTCGTGGTGGTTGTATCATTGTTTATTAGGAATAACGGATGGACATGAAGAAATAATATATGAGGTTGCCATTTTCATCTCTTTCTTTCTTACAAGTCTCTCCTTCAAAGATTTATTTTAAATATTTGATGTGCTAAGATGTGTGATTCATCATCTTTGAAGAAGGTTGGGATGATCAACATCTTTGAAGTTTTTTTGTGTCTTTCCTAAGCCTGAAAAGTAGAGATTGAATAAATTAATTGTCATCACACTATGCCAAATCTTTATGGATTATCCAAAATAATGATTTTTTGTAGCATGTATAAATGCACTAAAATATAGGTTAATTTGCGTCAAGAAATGGGAAAAACATATAAAACTAACTAAAAAAACACATGAAATGTAGATAATGAACAAGGCTCACACTTAATGTGAAATTTTAACTGACGTTAATAGCTAAATATAAAGATTTGGATTTTGTTTGCATGACATTTCTCTTTGCAAATGTTTACAATCTACACACATTTAAGCGTGTGGGTTTTGTGGTATAGATTTCTATATAAGTTATATGAATTGTATTGATAAAATAGTAAATTTAGAATCTATATATTAAGATTTTTTTAATATAAAATATTATAGTAAATTCAACGTTAAGTAAACACCGAAAAAGAAAAAAAAAACAATTATTTTTTTATGGAAATGTCTTAGTCTGGCATACTCATTTCTTAAAAAGTAAAAAGAAAAAGAAAAAAGAAAAAAACAATCATATCATCACAATCTTTACAACTTAACGAAAAAAGTCTCATTTATGAAGTATCATGTATACATGTATGATTCACGATTTACCAGGTAAGAAGACGGACATGAAAGGCTCTATCCGCTGTGTTGTACAATCTGAATGAACACAATACATGCATTTACTGCACTTGTAAATTAAATGTTCATCTTCTAATTTCATACCACAAATTCTGCATTCGAAATCATATAATTGATCTAAAAATGAATATGAAAGTGTGAGCAAGTGGCGGTGGCTAAATTGTTGAGTTTTAAGGGATAACTTTATGGGAAATGTAAGGCAATCAGAATTTACTAAGAAGTTCAAACAAGTGTTAGCATTGATAGAAATGGCCTTCATGTTTCTTCTTACATGCAAAACACTTGTTCAAACCAGGTTCAACACTAAAAGAGATTAATGGGTGTGGGTGGGCGGGGTGATGTATCGTATTTTGCTCCATAAATGTGGCACAAAGTAAATCGATTCCATAATTATATGTTGAACAATGATAACCAATTCCATCTCGATGGCATTTGAGACACGCGCGGCATTTATCATCATTTGTTGTTCTTCTAAGGACAAGAGTATGAGAAGGGTGGCCTTGGAATTGTAAGGTTGTTGGAATTTCTTTACAAAATTTATGGAGGGAGTAATTACATGATTTACACGTGTAGTAATAACGGTGGTACCAGTCAATTTGTCTGTCATACTGGTTACATATACACTTGAAGTTTTGCGTCATGATCAAATCTTCATCAGCGTATTCATCATCGTCTTCTAAGTAGTCTCGATGCATTAGTTGCAAATCTACGAGCGTTAGTGGGTACTCATGTTCAAGCTCTTCTAGATTTATCTCCTTCACGTCCATTTCAGTAGTATTTCTCTCTATCACTTTAATATACATGACGTTTGATTGCTTCAAAATGTAAATGTAACAAAAGATGTAACTATAAAATATCATGAAAATCTTGAAGACATAAATAGTGGTGTAAACTAGGTGAGTATTTCTTAAACAACTCGTGAGAGACTTGTTAAAGTGTGGAACCATCGAACTATAGCTTCATGTACCAAGTTTGATTACGCTTAAAAGTCTAGACGACTTTGTTATTTATATAAGGGATATATATTGGATTTAAATAATCCCAACTTTCACCAGTTAGCCGATAACACTCCCAACTTTCAATTTGTACCACACACTCCCAACTTTCAACTTATTGGCCGACAACACTCCAAAACCAGTGCCACGTCAACATTTGGAGTGCTATTGGCCAATAAGTTGAAAGTTGGGAGTGTTGTGCTACAAATTGAAAGTTGGGAGTGTTATCGATCAATTGGTGAAAGTTGAGATTATTTAAATCTAATATCCCTTTATATAAATATAATATACTAACTTATATGTTATAATGTATAATTTATATAAAATGTTATTATATTTATAGGTATATTAAAATAACTACATATTATACATACACATTACACACACACACACACACACACACACACATATATATATATATATATATATATATTTATGTAAGTGTATATATATTTCTAGAGGAATATTTAATAGAGATGAGCAAGTACCGGTATCAAAAAATAAAAAAAGGGGAAAAATAAGTATAGGTGTCGAATATAACCAGTATAGTACGTGTATTAGATACGATACCGCAAAGTAGAAAAATTGGGTATCGGTAACGAAAATGATCGGTTCGATACCAGTACCAAATACTCGTCCCTAATATTCATTACCTAAGCAAATTTAAATAAAGGATAAAAAGAACCACATATAAACTATACGTATTGTATTAATATGGCACATACAAAACTTATTTTTCTTTCGTTACACAAGGCAAGCTTGAATTTGAACTTTTTAATGAGTTTACTTGGAAAACTAAAAGACGGAGAATGAATAAATGTGTACCTTCGTGGGTATTTGATGAAAATTCTACAATACTTATGACTTGACTGTGGTTATTACTCGTATATATAGTGAGTGAGGTTCTATTTTTATTAGAAGTATATATAGTGTTAGATGCAACGCAAAGAATACGCATCAATTGTTGTTTTACACTGTAGTAAAGAGTTATGCTTTGTTTTATATCAAGGTAAAGAATAATACTTTATTGTATTTGTCAAATAACAATGTATTATATATTACTTTTTTTGCATATATTTTGGTCTTTAATTAGTTTTAAAAATTTCAAATCCTTGTACAGAAAAATTTATTGGGCTATTAGTCAAAGAAACCTGGTATCCGAATTTAAATGTAAATTATATGTCATGACACTTTTAAAAATTTAATGCATTTCATAAATTTTAAACAACATAGAATTCAAAATTGGCTCCATGTGGAGAGGTATGATCCTAAAAGTCACGCGCACATGGCAGAGATCATACCACATGATCCAGCAAGGCAAACAAGTCAGCTAGTCCATATCCAGCGTACCTGGAACCTTCTAGAACCATCCAGAAGGAAACACAAAAGACAAGGGAAGATGCTCCTTTAGACAGCAAGGACGACACCTGGCGCTAATAAGCAACGGCCAACTGGACAAAGGAGGACAGGCCGACACCCACTGGAAAAGGACGCCTAGCTGGACGAAGGAGAATCCTACACGTCATCCACTACCATGATGACCACAGAGGAGAAAAAAGGATATTCTCCCTGATCCAGCTAGTGCTCCGATGACAGCTGGAAGGTTTTCGTCCTCTTCTCCCATCCTTTGGCTTAAATAGAGGTTTCACATCCAGGTATGATCCAGGCTCACTCTCATTCCTTATTCTCTCTACACACACTTATTTACCGGAGAAACCATACTTATTCTCACGTCAGAGAGTGGTCACGAGGAGAACCCTCTTCTGTCCCTCCTCGTGGCGAGTCACCGGTCTTTGGTTTTGCAGGAAGCTCGATACAGAGAAAGAAAGGAGAAGATTAAACATCTGTTTTGAAACGATATCCACCGGAGTAACCGAAGTTAACCAGTGTTTCATCATTGGCGCCCACTGTCTTTTCAATAGAGACTACCCGTTTCGTCTACTCCTTTTCAAAATAAACTTTCTCTTATGGCGGAACAACAACATGTACTGCAAAGTGAAGATGAAAACTCTCCGATTGGCCCCGTATGGAGAACATCGTACCCAAGGTCGCCAAGGAGAGGAAAACACACGCGTTGAAACAAGAAACATAGAGATTCCAGATCTCTTCGGGAGTGCTTCATGAGTGATACATCAAACAACCCCCGGGGTTCGCATGGGGAACCATGGTGTCGGACCTTCGACACCATCGGGTACAGCTCAACAGAACATAGCGACATTGCTAGGGTTACCAGAAGGAGAAACTATCACCTCTTGGTACACCAAACAGCAGGCATCACTAAACGTCATCTACGCCCAGTTAAATGCCCAGCAGGCATTTATACAAGCGCAAGCACTTCACACGCTGATAGCAGCTCCTGCGCAACGTTCTGGTCATAACCTGATATCAGATCACACAGGCGCGCCGAGCCACCAAGTAGTGAAGTCACTTTCCATGAAGAAGCAAACCGGGCGTGATACGCGCGACACGCATGGAGAAACAGAGAGCAATTCGGAGCAACACCGAAGGAGGCCATCAATACACAGCAGGCTAGGGCCTCGCAATATCAACAAAGAAAGGGAGTCATACGAAGAAGAAGAAAACTCGAGTACAAGCCAGAAGAACGCTCCGTCTTTAACAGATTGCCGACAAATCACGAGTCATACAAGCCGCGTGCGCGCGCGCAGTATAACCGTGATGCAGAATATGACTTCACATTAAGTTACAGGCCGGAGGGTGTTGCAGAAAAATCGAAATTCATCAAGGAAATCGCTATGGCACCTTCAGAAAAGATAAAGTTGCCTCACAATGTAAGGAAGTACAATGGCTTAACGGACCCAGACGACCACTTGCAAGTTTTCGCAAGTGCAGGCGTCGTAGGAGGATGGTCATTACCAGTTTGGTGTCAACTATTTGTACAAACATTCATGGGGGCAGCACGCGCATGGTTCGATAGTTTACCGGCAGGTAGATCAGATCATGGATGGATTTCCAAGAGAAATTCCTATCACACTTCAGTCAACAAAGAAGATACACCAGAGACCCAGCAGATGTACTAAACATTTGGCACAAAGATCACGAAAGCATAGAAGACTTTATTACAAGATATAATAAAGAATGCTTTGAAATCGGCAACGTAGGAGATGAAATTAGACGCGCGCATATGCGCGCCGTCAAGTGCAATGACCTGATCAAATGGATCAAAGGGAGAGATGGTGGTCCAAAGGAATGGGAAACATTCATCGATGCAGCAAAAATGATCGCCCAGACAGACACACAACTAACGGGTGTCGAGAGCCGACGTAACAATCACCATTCTCATCCCCCGGATAGGCGAAGCAAGAATAGGAACTAACAATGGAAACCTCAAAGCTTAGAGACAGGAGCCCACCCGTGGAAGATGCGCGCAACACCATTAATCAGATCAGTCATCGGAAGGAGGTCAAAAAAGAAAACAAAGAGAAACAGTGGACCCCTCTCACAAAGACACCGTCGGAGGTACTGACAACGGAGAATTATCAATTCAAGGCTCCTTTGCAGATGTGCAACAAAATAGGGCAAGACCCAAATCTTTTCTGTGATTTTCACAAAGATACGGGACATTTGACGGATGATTGCTTTAGCTTAAAACAGGAAATTGAGCGAGCGCTGAAAAACAGCAAGTTGACACATCTGATCAAAGGAGGGAAACGAGATACCCGACAGATCCAGCGGAGAGACGAAGGCCCTGATAACAAGAAAGTACGGAAATTGGAAACACACATGAAAGAGTACTTGGCGTTGAAATTGTTTTCAGTTTTCTTAATACGGGTCTTACCTATATACATGGTTGCAGAAGTCGCTAGGCAATCCCAACTTGGTCGACTGTGGAGTTGCAAGGACTCGGCATAGGCGGGGTGTAGTAGGGGAGTCCTCGGACATCTAAATTATAAAGAAATTCGTTTTTTGTGTAATGTAAATATCATAATTTTACTAATATTTATAACAAAATATATAAATATCCATATAAATAAAAAAAATACATATTCAAATAGTAGAGTATTTCAAAACTTGATATTCATTTCTTGAAAAATGATATTCTTCAATACGACAGACATAAGAATTATGTTTTATTTTTTAAGTCAAAATCGGCCCGAGTTAACCAACTGGATCCGGTTCTGGCTGAGGTTGAACCACATTTGATTGATTACGAGTAATTAGGCAGAGTTGAAGAAAGTCATCTGGGCAACCTACCTTGTAGCAATTACCCCGACGAGTACTTAACCTTCTGGATCTTGTTTTACAATATTGCCTATATGTTATGCCGGTCCCAAATCCGTATAAAGGAAAAGGGTTTACCATAATGAAATTTGGGAAAGGCCTAGAATTTTCGTTTCGCTTTAGCCTCCAAATAACAAGACACCTCCCATAAAGTCTTTTAAATAATGTGGTGGATGATTTAGATTTTGGAATCATGTGGTAATAGGGACTACATGGGGTTCTTATACAACTTGAAGACATTTTGCTGCTAACCCTTAAAGAAGATTAATTAGTACATGATCAAAAGATCATTTGCATGTATTTGGTAATTCTAGTCCATTATGTTATTTTTCATATGTTCAATCGTTTTTGTTAACAATCTTTTTTACCCTTAATAAGAATTTGGTTCTGTTTTATAGTTTGTTGTTTGGTTTTCTTAAAGAATTTAGTTCTTTTGCGGTTAATAGTTTTTATGCTCATTCTGTTTCTATACTTTGCACTCATAGGATGTGCTTAAATATTCTGTTGTTCGCGTTTGGTTTTAGTTATTTAATAGATCATTTAAATACTTACTGTTTTGCAAGATGTATAATGAAAACGAGTCAAAAACGAGTAATCTTGAGATGTTAAACACGTTGAAGCTGAAACCTATAACTTTTCATTTATTCAACATACACGTACACACAAATGCAATTAGGAAGCACAAGATCACAAGAACCTATTTTCGTTTTTGTCTAGATTGTTCAGTGATTCTAATGACCCATCTAGGCTTCCCAAATAAAACATAAGCCATCCAATACCGGATCCAGTTAACACCCCAAATCCATATCCCATAACAACAGACCTCCAAGAAAAACCATCAAAGAAAGTATCATCTTCATCTTCATCATCAGGTGTCGGAGAGGGTGACACGTCATCATCTCCACATTTCCCTTTGTCAACGGGAATCCACATAATCCATTGTTCCCTTGGAATGAACTATTTTGAAACGTATTGAACTGTCTACCTTGAGGTATGGCTCCTTTAAGCTGATTTTGGGAAAAATTTACAACTGCAAGAGATGTCAGACTTGTAAGTTGCTGACGAATGTCATCTACTAGCTTGTTAGAAGAAAGATCTAAATGATGAAGCAGTAAGAGGTTGCTCAAGTGTGTCGGTATAAACCAGAGAGACTGTTATGTGATAGATTGAGAAATCTAAGTGATCTTAGTTTTCGATCGTGTCAGGTATCTCATCTTCAAATTTATTCACCGAAAGATCTATAGTTGTGTAGACAACCAAGTATTCTCTTTAGTTCCCAACTTAATCCTTTAACAACTAGCCTCACTGTGTCAGCATACATGTAATTTCACCCATGTACAGATCTCCTGAAGCAGCTTTCTCTATGGCCATCGTTGCTTTAAAGTTCTTGAAGTAATTTGATGGTAATAGACCAGAAAATCCGTTGCTAGATAGATCAAGAATTCGCAGCTTTTGAAACGGGGTTTTGGTATTGGATGTGAGTAGTGTCCCATTGAGTTTATTACCCCTCAAGACAAGAACTTGCATCTCGGGAAGGGTATTAATCCAGTGTGGGAATCCACCGGTTAGCATATTGTTTCCTAAACCCAAAACTTCAAGATTCCTACAACTCACCAAAGTCCTGGGAATCGGCCCTTGAAGTCGATTTCCATTCAAGATGAGAGACTTTAAATTGTTATTCTGCTTCAAAAATGTTGCAGGAATGTTTCCATGAAAGCGGTTCATCCGTAGATCCAAAACTCGGAGCTCGTGGCTGAGGTTACTCAGGCATTGCGGAATCCTGCCACTAAGCCGGTTATTTCCAAGCCGAAGAATCTTTAAGGATCTTAAGTTGCAAATGGATTTAGGGAAGGGCCCCACTAGCAAGTTATCACTTAAAATCAGATACCTTAGTTTTATACATTTGCCTATTGTTTCAGGGAAATAACCTGATAGTTTATTGAGATGAACTGTAAACAGTGTTGGATTAATCTTGACGGGTCTAGTCGGGTCGGTAGAAGTATGTTTTTTCATGGGTCAAGTATTTTTAATTAGTCATGTGTTTTTTATGTTAAAGTATTTAGTAAGATTAAGTTAGTGGGTTAATGGGTTAGTGACCCTAATTATTAGTTAGTGGGTTAGTAGGTATTTATTTTATTCTATATAATGTAAGTTTTACCATGAATGAATTAGGGTTTTGTAAACACATTCATTGTAAGCATTTTTCTTTGTGTGGTTGAAGCCTTCAAAACCCAACATTTGGTATTAGAGCCTAGGGCTCGTGAAGAGGGAAAAGGCCGTTTTGAGAGTCGGTTTCGAGTAAGAGAGGCAGCCAATGGCTGCGTGGCTAAAAAGACGCAGAAGAGAGAAAGAATTTGCAGCAGGTTGTTCAAGAAGGAGATTGATTATTGGTGATCGAATCAGGAGTAAAATAAAGCAAGTCACGAGAAGAAAAAGAAAGAATCGAACCTTAGCAGTTCGTATGGCAAGAGCAAGACCGGAACCTACGCGGTCCATTCAACGAGCAAGAAACAAGAAAGAAACTGGCCAGAATGTCAAGATTAAGGGGGTGAATGTTGGATTAATCTTGACGGGTCAAGTCGGGTCGGTAGAAGTATGTTTTTTCATGGTCAAGTATTTTTAATTAGTCATGTGTTTTTTATGTTAAAGTATTTCGTAAGATTAAGTTAGTGGGTTAATGGGTTAGTGGCCCTAATTATTAGTTAGTGAGTTAGTGGGTATTTATTTTATTTTATATAATGTAAGTTTTACCATGAATGAAATTAGGGTTTTGTAAACACATTCATTGTACGCAGTTTTCTTTGTGTGGTTGAAGCCTTCAAAACCCAACAAACGGTTCCAACTGTTTTAGGTTTCCAAGTGAATCTGGCATAGGACCACTTAGCTGATTGATGTGCAAGATCAACTCAACAAGAGAATTTAAATTTCCCAACTCTTTAGGAATATAACCGTTAAATTGGTTGTCATTAAGGAACAACTGCTCTAATCTGCTTAGATTTCCTATTGAAGCAGGGATTTGACCACTATACTTGTTGTGACTGAAAGATAATTCAATCAAAGACTCCAATTTTCCGAGTTCTGGTGGAACAATGCCAGAAAGTAAGTTTTCATGAACATCCAGCATCTTTAACTTGGTCAGGTTTCCAAGTGAAACCGGGATGGAACCCGTGAGCTGATTGTGGCCGAAATGTAACATAACCAGATTTTTCATGTTTCCTAAGTCATCAGGAATTCGACCCGAAAGTTTGTTCATGTATAAATTTAAACTTCTTAAAGAGCTCGGATTTCCTAAAGATGATGGGATCAAACCAGTAAGGTTGTTCCTAAAAAGGTACAGTTCAGACAATTTAGTCAAATTTCCTAGACCAGGTGGGATCTGTCCTGTTAGGAAGTTAAACGACATATTGACCTTCACGAGATTGTATAAGTTTTCTAGTTCTAGAGGTATCGAACCTGATAAGTTATTATCATCAACACGAAGATAACCCAACTTGCTCAAATTTCCTAAAGAAACAGGAACATGACCTTCAAGAGTATTACTATGCAATGAAAGGGTTTCAAGATTCGTTAACATTCCGATTTCTGAAGGAATTTTTCCAGAAAAGCGATTACCCGAAAGATCAAGAAACACAAATTTAGAAAGATACCTGATCTCAACCGGGATGGGTCCAGAAATGTCATTTAGTCTAAGATCTAGATGTGTTAGACTAACAAAAGACGTAAAGGTGAAGTTTTGAAGTGTACCATTTAATCTTGAAGTAGAAAGGTTGAGTTTTACTACTTCCCCTTGATCATTGCGATGAACACCGTACCAGGTGCATGGTGCGGTGCTCTTGGTTCGGTTTACACGGGTAGGATTGAGGGACCATGTAGCTAGCATGGGATTGTGTTGGTTTATGAGGCTGGCTTTCCGTTTGAGCAGAGCATAAGAAGCTTCTGATTTTGAAGCAGAAGCGGGAAGCGGTGAAGAAAAAAGTATAAAAAGAATGAAGAGTAAGTTCAGTAACATTTTGATTTTGAATAGAAAAGTGTTTAAAGCTGCAATCTATTATAGCAAGATTTTTGTTGACTGTAGAAATATCAAAGTCCTCTTCTGATCTTCCTGAAATTACATAGTAATGACCAAATGGTTTACTTGGAAAAAAGGTTGGGCATGTAATTTTAGTTAGTTAATTAGGATTTATTTGTATATTTTCTAGCTAACTTGTAAAAGGTTATTTTCAGGTTTTTTCCTTTTGTTATCATAGACTGTTATTGGCAACTGAAGTTTGTTCCACTATACAAAGGATCCAACATATGACGCGTATTTTAGGGCTAGGCTAGATGTGTCTATTCAATTACAATTACAAGTGATTTTAGACATACTGTTGTAACGAGTTGGACATACTGGTAGTAATCAGAGTTTGTTAATGTTAGGGATGGACAACTTGGACACACCTGTGTAATGTTAGACGCACCGTTGTAGATGTGCTAGAGTTGGATGGTAAGGGCGTCATTGGCCCATCCCGCCATTTGGGGGTGGGGAGAGGGGGGATTATTCAATGCTCGTCAACCCAATAGTGAAGAATAACGGATGACATTTGTTATTTATATATTAGTATTTGTCCTGCTCACCACATAATAAAAGAAATAATAAAAATAAGTTAAATAAAAAAAACAAAATAAAAACTATTAAATATACTATTATCCAGCAACGTGTTTTAATATATAGTAATAAATATAAAAATAATAATGTTAATTCCAACCATTAATTTAAATTAAATTAATGTGATCAATGGTCTATATTTCTTCCTGAATTTGTAAGAATTGTTTCCTTTGTATTTGATCTCTCGAGTAAGAGTTGTTTCCTTTGTATTAAAAAGGCAAAAGAACAATGGAACACATTGAAGTTATTGATGTTTTCTCATTGAGGATGGTATAACATGATGTGTGGTCCATTTTCCCACAGTGTAGTCGCCATCAACCATAGTTGATTTGCCTTTTCTTTAGTGTTTTTTTCTTTAGTGTTTTAATATTCAATAGATTTTTGTCATTGAATTTAAGAAAGTTTCAAGATTTCGTCGCAATTTATTGTTATTCACTACATTCATTTGTGGTCACAAGTTATATGAGATGTTTTGCATTGTCATAATTATCAGCATCATTCCTTTTGCTAACCCTTTTAGAGTATTTTCGTGTTTTCCTTTTTTAGAAAAAAAAAACAATTTGTTGTGTAATCTCTTAACAAATTTCAGTTTGTTTGTAAAAAAAATTGTGAAAGACAAATTGGATTGAATCGACCATTTTTTAGGGTAGACGTAAGAGTTAAGACTTGACTTGTCTGACAACTTCAAAAGCCACGCCACGTTGTTGATAAATCAGATGGATCCATGCGGCGTGGACCACTGCGGATGCGGATGGTCTAAGTAGTTAGATGTTTGGGGGTGGATTTGACATTTCATTTGTATTTCATATAGAGTCATCTCGCTTGTCATTATGTGATTTGTAAAGGACGCGTGTGAATTAGAGTTTGGAAGTCTTTGACATGTGTTGACGACATTGGATTCTTTGCACACATATTTAAGAAATTTATAACCATTTTAAAACAAAGGGTTGAACTGAATGATTAACAAGCGACCCGGTTGTTCCCACGAGCTTCCAACCTTCAAACCATGCTTCAAAGACTCCGAAAACGCTCCAAGAGTTCGCCCAAGTTAATACAGATTTGTGATTAGGGTTAGAGTTATGATTAAGGATGTTCATATACGTTTCTATTCAGCAAAATCAACCCCCCCTTCGCGTCACACGAAGGAGACTTCTTCTTCTCGTCGCGTAGCAAGGCTTTTCGGTTTAATATATTGTATTGCCTTCGCGTTAAATTCAGAATTTCCTCGTTTTTCGTTCCCATTTAGCTACGCCACGACCGGTTCTCGTTGCTTATTCCTTTTTCAGCATAATTCCTGCGTTTTTCTCATCTTTTCAGCAACCCGAGACCTGCATTTAACCAAACTATCAAAAGAAACTAATTCTACCTAAAACCGAAATAAACAAAACGAAAACTATACAAACTTTACACGATAAATGTATAATACATTAATTTTCATGGGTATAAATTTCCTGCTATGTAAAAGATAGCATTTCTTTGGCTTACTCTGACTTTTGTCCATATTTGCTTGTTGATTCGTCATGTATGAATGAGTTAAATCTCTAAAATGGGAGGAAACCTTGAAGCCATTTATCAATGGATGTCTGGCTTGTACATAAATGGCGACTAACCAAACCGGTTTGATTCGTTTTTTACATGTATTGTATATAACATATGCATGGTGGGTACATGAGTTCAGCAAGGGCTGCACTTATCCTTTGTCATTTTCATCTCTTATATATTATCAAATCATTATTAATCATAATGCATAACACCCACCTACTATTTTTTGTTTAGGTCCTTGTTTCTCGAAGCAAGAAGAAATTAAGACGGAAGCCACAACAGTATAATGCAAGGAGAGCTTGCATGTTTCATGAAACATTCCACACATTTTCGCTTTTGTTTACTGTACATTGTTGCTTAGTGTTTTATTTCCGCTCACTATCTCTGTTTTTATGCTTTAGTAGTCAATGTCTCACTTAAAGACTTAATGCAATATGAGTTATTGAAATTGTCTCCAACCTTGCATTTTTGTTTTTAGTCATATTATATATGTCAGTGTGAACTCATTTGGTGAGTTCATATTATACATGTAAATCTAAATAAAAACTTTTGTCATTACGACACTAAAAGACCCGTCCACCCCAACGGACAGGTATACTAATAGTTGGATATAGCTCACATATAGAGGAAAAAGAAGTTGTGGTGGGCTTTGAAAATGAAGTAGAAATACTACTTGATCAACTTACTAGAACTTATACAAAGCAGTTACAGATTATCTCAAGTACAAGAATGGCTGGGATTGGAAAGACCACTTTGGCTAGAACACTATACACCCACGCATTAATCAAGTATATGTTTGACTTTTGAGCGTGGACTTTTGTTTCTCAAGTATCTATACTACTATATAATACGTTTGAAATGGGTAACGATGGTATTTTACAAATTTTTAAGACGCTTAGCTTTTAAGACACTTTTCCCACATCTCTTAACACCTTTAATGTATTAATACTTGATTGATTTTGATCCAGCTGCTGGGCTGGACTTAGTGGGACTAAGATTGCTAGGACGGGAAGTGTGGATAGGGGAAACCACAATCAGGTCATTGGATTACAAGGTACATGTAAAGCTATAGATCAGGTCATTTTATCTTCTTGAAAGTTTCATCAGACCAGAAATCTTTGATTATTTAGTTCAAGATTTATGCTTTCCTATTAAGATTGATAATGCTCTTGATCTTTATACTGAAATGTTGAGCTGAAAACTCAAGGCAAATATCCAAACATATGTAGTTTTGACTGAAAAGCTTTGTGGATTTGTAAGAACATTAAAAGATGAGAAGCTATTTAATGCCATTATTTGTGCAGGAGAGCAACCGGGTAAGGGGTTGTCTGGGTTAGTTGTTAGTAGGTATCATTAGTATGAAGGCAACTTTACAAGTGGGTTCAAGCTTGGCTTCTCATAAGCACTTTGAGCTGGTTGCCTGGTTCAGTAATAGAGATAAAGGTGATAAGTGGGTTCAAGCTAGAATAGGATTGGTTCCAAATTCAAAAGCTTCTTTTTTGTTTATGATGTTTGGTTTGTAATTATATGTTAAAGTTAATGTGCACCATTAAAATTTGGTTATGGGTTCACTTTTCCACTCATCTCTATTTTTTAACTCTTATTGGCACCACCACCATACCACCGCTACATATATTGAATCGTTGTTGCACTGTTTTGCTGAGCCTAACTCTCAGATACTAAAGGTCTATATGTATACTTTTCAGATTACTACCTTATGTGTTTCTGTTTCATACTAGATGTATCACACCAACTTGAAATCAACTTTAGTTTGTCAAGTTACATTAATTATTGTTATATTTTTATGTATTTTCAACATTGATCAAATGACATTTTATCTGTCATTTTAGTGTATATATGCACTATGTGGCATGTCAAGTGACATCACTAATTCGTCTTTTAAGTATATATATAATTTAAGATCATTTTATCGAAGTGGATCATGCGGGTTCATAAAACCTACCAGATCGCTTATTTGCCTTATTAAAAATCATTGCAATAGCATAGTTTTGTAACCATATCCAACACAATAGTTATTTATCAGATCTAAAAATTATACATTACACATACATTAAATTATTTATTTATTTATTTAAATTAAAAATAGAAGCCAACGAATAGTGTTTAAAATATTATAATAATATATATAGTTTTTTTTGTATTTTTATTATTTTAATATTATAATATAAACGATTTTCTTTACTTTTTAGGTTGGATAAGCTTGGTGTCAACCGGTACCGGTATCTTTTAAATTAAAAATAGAAGCCAACGAATAGTGTTTAAAATATTATAATAATATATATAGTTTTTTGTAATTTTATTATTTTAATATTATAATATAAACGATTTTCTTTACTTTTTAGGTTGGATAAGCTTGGTGTCAACCGGTACCCGGGTACCGGTATCAAAAATACCGGTACGGTCCAGTTCGTTAGCGGTACATGAAGGTAAAAACCGGCACCAGCCTGGTACAGAAAACGCCAAAAGTCGGTACCGAATTGATTTTGAAAATCTTTTAGTTCGGGAAATTCAGTACTGCTACCCGGTACCATTTTCTCATCCCTGATCACAGTACCGTACGAATAACAACGGTATGGTGCAACTTTTTCTGTTGATTTTTTTAACTTTTAATGATTTTTTTTTAGTTTCAGGAGTGGGATGAGTTAGGTGTCAACCGGTACCGAATCGGTACTGGAACCAAAAATAACGGTTGCGGTACCGGTATATGAATTATAATAAAAAGACTTTGGCGGGCCTACCGGGGCTTGTTTTAAAGCATACTGTAATTAATCCTTTTTGACCAGTTACCCATCTATTAATTACATTTAATTTATATTTTACCTCTCGTGTGGTGAGTAGGCAGTGGTGCTTAACACAGAGAAACGAACGAGATAAAGCAATGCACTTTCACGGGGCGTAGACCATGAATACTAGTGACAACTCTTAAGGGACAATATGCAGAGGATATTTCTTTCTTGAAGCATTTATGTACATCTTAGAAGATAGAAAGACCTATGTCAGAGCTTCAGAATCCTTTCATCTTAAATTCTGGTGTCACAAACACCAAGTTGACAAAATGCAATTCGAATCTATATGCATGTAAGGAAGGACGTGATTACATAAAATCTGAAAGAATGTATAGCATATATGAAGAAGTTACAGATGATAGGGAGCAGATGAAGGTGATCATAGAGCTCCTCATGCAATTTCAACAAATACTAGAAATGGAAATGTTCTTGGTGGCACCTTTACATGGAGGCTCATGGCACCCATCCCCAATCTCACGAAGTGGGTGCAAATAATGAGGAACAAGGTCATATTGATGACGCCAGTGAGGTACCCACATAATTAATTGCCTGTTCTGAAAGTTTTGTTAATTGTTTTCTATCATAGTGTTAATAAATTACATTTGTTTTGTTATATATGTAAATCCACATTATTTGTTTATGATCTTGAACAGTCACTCATGATTGTAAAAGGATATAGTTAATTAGTTATAGTATAATTATATGTTTTAGTTATACTGATGTGGGAAAGATTTAGTGTTCCTTGTAACCTAGGTTCGACTCCCACTCTCCCCATTATTTTCTACGGCATCCAGGTGAAGGGCGAATACGGGTGGCGCCGGTTCGTCTTGGATGGGAGACGAAGTTTTACCGATTATTTCACTGTCGTGCCTTCTGGCGGGTGGAGGTCGGGTTTCCGCGCATCTGGGAGAGCCAAGGGGCTGGCGGCGGTCGAGTAGTCAACCTGGCCACAGCGCCCGGTGTCAAGGTGGTTGGCCCGGGAGAGGTATGCATTATTTTGCTTATTCATAGTAATATCTTTTTTATTTGTATGTATATGTTGTGTGTGTGCTCACAATGCTTATGTATTGAGATGTGATTTTTCACTTATTAGTTTGTGATTTATTAAGCCGTGTGTACTCACCACCGTTTACGATACGTAGGCAAGACTACATTTGTATGAAGACACCTTGGTGGCTTACGCAACATAGGTGGTAAGAAATTGTTCAATATTGCAATATATATATACATATATATATGTATATATATGGAGTTTATATGCTATTTATCTTTATTTTTAATGTTTATCGTACTGTACTGGAAACAGGTGATGCTCATGTTGTAGTGTATAAATTGGACTTTGACACAAACTCAGGGCCAATCCGTTTCCGCTGTTGGGACTTTCCTGGTCACTCGAACTACGACAGCTACTTGTAAGTGTCTTCACCTCAGCCAACAATGTTTTTTAGCACGTTCTCCTTCGTTAACTTTATGATTGCAGGATCCATGCTGGATGTGCCATCATGATGTTTGATGTCACAGATGCAGAATCGTTTTTTAACATCAGAAGAAGATGGCGTCCTAGCCTATCAAGGTTGGTGATAGATTAAAGTTTATCGTTTACATATTGGAATTACGCTAATTCTTTTTTCTTACTTTTGAATTAGGGTATGTAGTGGTATACCCATTGTTATATGTGGAAACAAAGTTGATTGTTCGATTGATCGAGTAGTTAGAGCGTCGACGGTGGCTCGATCTCTAAGGCGGTTTAATACGCAATATTATGAAATATGCGCTAGAAGCAATTATCATTTCGAAAAACCGTTCCTCAATTTGTCAAGACAGCTTATTGTCACGGAGTTACTTCTTCAACTCGCGTGCGGCCTTAGAACACTGTCTAAGTAAGCCTAGCCGACTTAGTGTCGTTGGGTTTTGGTTATAAAAGTTGCTAAAGGGAACGTTGGATCGCAAGGAAGTGGCTTGTAATACCTGAACACAAGTATGCAAGAGATTAGCTTGGTATTAGACAAAGAGAGTTTACACTAACGTTTACAAGTTGCTAGGGATGCCTCAAATGAGCTCCCATGATCTCTATTTATAGTGTTTACAAGACCATCTAGAGTATTCTTGATCTAGAATACTCCTTACAAAATATCAAGGCTAAATATCTAAGATATTTGTTACATAATATCATGATATTTTACTAAGTATCTCGAATGTTCTTGGCAGATTTTTATGGCAACTTTAACTAGCATTTTCCAGCATTCTCTAGATCCTTCCTTGCTGCATTTTGGTCCTTATTGTGCCTCCATGTTGCTGGAATGACGTGGGCTGTTCCGGAACCTTCCGGGCAGCTCTAGATGCGACTAGATCGCCCCGAAAACTTCTAGAATGCTGAAATTTTGATCTAAATTTATGCGGGGCGTGATATCCTCCCCCACTTAAATTCGCAACGTTCTCGTTGCGATGCCTGAACGCCTTATAAGTCATCATAAGTTGTATTACGGATAATATTTTGCCTCGGTTTTGGGACTTCAAGGGTGCAGTGTGCACTTCATCGCCTTTGATAATGTAGAGTGTGTTCATGAATGGTGCTGGCATGGCCTTCTTTTCTCGAAAGAAATCCATCCCGAGCACGATGTTGTAATCTTCTATTGGAACTATCAAGAAGTATAACTTGCCTGCCCATGTCCTGATTTTGGCTTTCACGCCCCAAGCAACACCTTCGATCGGTACGGGTTCTCCATTAGCGGCTTTAATCCAGCCTTCTTTGGTTGTGATCCTTAAGCTGAGTCTTCTTGCCTCGTTTGTTGTCATAAAGTTGTGGCTAGCACCGGTATCGACCAATGCTTCTAAGGTTTCTCCTTTGATTTCTAGATTGACAAAGCGAAGACCTTTTCCTTTTGTATTGCCCATGATTGTTGTCGGGTTAGCTTGATTTGCCATTGCCAATGGTTTTCCGTCCATTTCGGTCATAGCATTTAAAACTTGAAGTTGCATTGCACCTAGGTGAACCTCTTCGGTTTCCTTAGGTTCATCATCGTCGGTCCTTATAAGGGCCGTTAATCTGGCTTTCTTTGGGCAGTCTTGAGCATCATGAGGCCCATTGCAAAGGAAGCAGCCTTTGTTTATAGTTTTTCCTTTGTTATATAATGTTAATGCCCAGTCGTCATTCTTCTGGTATTGGTTTTGGTTGGTTGGCCTTGAGTATTGATTTTGGTTGGTGGGTTTTGCTCCCTCACCTTTTGCATCGACAATCTCTGTAGTTGTTGGTCTTGTCGAACGATTTTCATTTCGATCATGTAAGTTTTCAGCAACAGAGATTCCCGATGATAAGTCCTGAACATTGCATCGTTCAAGTTCGGTTTTGGCCCATTGTTGCAAGCCATCGACTAAGTATATGAGAGCATCCTTGGGCGACAAGTCCGGAATCTCAAGCACAAGGGTAGTGAATTCATTGGTATAATCTTTGATGCTACCCCTTTTCCTAAGGTTTCGTAGCTGAACCTTTGCATCGTGTTCGGCATTTACCGGATAAAATTGTTTCTTAATTTCTTTTACGAAATCAGCCCAAGTGTTGATGGTGCACATACATGTAACATCCGTCAAAAACCGGATTTACCAAACCCGCTCCGTATATTAACCGAACAATCAGTTAAAAATTTCTTTGCGTATTTAATGCCCAAATTATTTTTAAACGATACATAATTAATAAGTATATTGGAATATATAATTTATATTTGAAAAAGTATTAAAAATAGTGGTTTAAAAATAAAAGGCTTCTGCCGGGTTTCGAACCCGGGTCAGCCAGCGATTTCAGCAAAGACTTAACACTCATCCATCAAACCACTGCGCCATTGGTGTTTCTTGTTCAATAATGGAAACAATTAATTCATAACACAAATATGGAATTCAAAACCGACGCGCCCAATCGCAGTCGTCGGAAATCCCGACGATTTCGCCGAGATTGGACGGTTACTTCAGTTTTAACCGAAGCCTTAACTATGACATCGGTTATAACCGACGTCTGAACCCGCGACGCAAGTCATAACCGCCGGAAAACGTAATGACCGACGAATCAAGACAGAAAACGGACTAAATACATCGATGTTCTGCCCTATAAATACCCCCTCTAACCTCTGTTAGCTTTTTCGCTCACAATCACACATTTTCCCGACGTAATTCCACTCGCCGGAAATTTCTACAACTCGCCGGAAAACCGACCCTTTCACCTTTGTGCCTTACTGAACACCCAGAGCTCATACCGAAGCCACCTACACTCACCTCAAGCTCGCTAAAGACCCTCTGCCGCAAGACACACGTCGCCGGAATAGCTTGCTGTCACCGGAGTTTCGCCGGCGACACAGAGGAGTCCAGTTCGGTTATACCTTACACTTAATCTCTTATTCTTCTTATTAATCTCACATACAATTAATCGCAACACACTAAAAGAACTTGATTAAAATCGTTGAACCAGTCAGACTCCGATTCTGGTTAAGTCTGACGAAGAAGACGAAGTTCAGTATTATAAGTATAATTAAAATCAAGATATATCTCGGGTTAGACACACAGTCCAGCGGTGGACTGTGTGCAAATAAAACACGCTTACGTCTCGAGTTCGATTCTTGTCCCACGCACCCTCGCCTTAATAAAAATGTTTTTTTTTTCTTAACTGAACCGGATCCACTGCTTAAAGATGTTAAGTTTAATAAAAACCGGAATAATAACTAAGATAGACACACAGTCCAGTGGTGGACTGTGTGAATGTTTAATCACACGTCACGAGTTCGAGTCCGGACTACCGCACCGGTCTGGACAATTATCAAACTTTTTATTTAAGACAGAAATGAAAATACTTAGTTTGTATATAAGTATAATAAAAATCAGATTATTTAACAAGTTAGACACACAGTCCAGCGGTGGACTGTGTGTTAACCTAAACCACAGGTCCCGGGTTCGAGACCTGTGGAGAGCATCGAGCGAGACATTTAAAATCGTTTTTAAAGCAAATGATTTTCGGATTAATTCAGTTTGTATATAAATATAATTAAAAACAGAAATATTTCGGGTTAGACACGTAGCTCAGTTGGTAGAGCTGCGTGCACGCGTACGGGAGGTCTCGGGTTCGAGCCTCACCCAGCGCATACATACACACATACGAACCGGTCAACAGTCAAAGTCAATGGTCAACGGTCAACGGTCGCAAAAAGTCAACATTTTTTTTATTATTTTTATTTATTTATTTTATTTAAAAATCAATTAAAAATACTTAAACATAACGTTTTTAAGGTTAGAAAATAGCCTTAAACTCACAAAAATATATCCAATCATCCTACTAAAATTGATTAATAAAATCCGCTTATTTACCAAACCATTATGTTATTATCTAGGTTAGTTTCACTCGTGGTTAAAACCAACTTCGTGCGCATTCAACATCATCAACCGAACGCACCCAATGTGAGTGAATCTTACAAATCCCCTTTTTAATTACACGTTTTGGGGTGTGTCATGTGTCACCAAAATTAACTCGTTTATTTAAACTTGTGCCATACCATATTGTGATCTAAACTTAGATTGTATATATTGTTTGTCGTTATGTATTTCATATTGTCAAGTTATATGCAATTCATTCATTAGGCCCATCAGTTCCTCGTGGGAGACGAGTTGAGCAACGCGTGGCTCAAAACAAATCCATTATTGTTCGTGTGTGTATTATTTAGTTTATATTGTTTGTAGTTATGTATTTCATATTGTCAAGTATATGCAAATCATTCATTAGGCCCATCAGTACCTCGTGGGAGACGAGTTGAGCAACGCGTGCCTCAAAACGATCCATTATTGTTCATGTGTGCATTATTTAATATTAAATGATTGGTGAATAAGTTTACATCTATTTTTATTCATGTGTGGTTGTGTACTTTATTTTTATAATCAATTAAATAAACTTTTTCAAATGTTTTTCATAGGATTCACTCGCCAACCTTTTGTTGCTCCAAAAACCATTTTTACGCATGATACAGGTGAACAGGATGAAGCAAGGAAAACATAGGAAATGCCTTAGAAGAAAACAATGAAGCCTAGATTGATGTTTAGGACATGATGTAATTATGATTGTATATTTCCCATTAAAATGTATTAATGAATATGAAACGTTATAATAAATGTCATGAGCTTTGATGATAACCCAATCATGCCCCGATCACCTTTTCCGCTGCGGGTCGGGGTGTGACAGATTGGTATCAGAGCCATGACTATAGGGATGTAGGATAGGTTATTAGACCCTTAGAGCCTATACTATAGTTGCCTAAATTTTAATTGTTTAGGTGGTTACATACAAACTTATGATGTTTATTTGTTTCATATTTGTTTATCTTACAGTCAAACATACATACTTACATACACATTCATCATACATATTTCAATGTTTATATATTCAAATCATCTTCATACTTTTGTTATTCAAAGATTTTGTCGCAATTTTCAAATCTCATCAAAGTAAGTTCTGCGACGGGCATGTAGTAACTGGAAGGGTACAAGTACCGGTAGTCGGAACGTCCTGTCTAGGTTGGCATTCGTATAAATCCAATATAACGGACCAGTTTGCCTACCTGGGGACTAATGATGAGAGTACGAAGGACCTATTAGGCCAAAGCATGCCACACCAAACGTCGTTCGAACTAACCCCACTTTGAGGTGTCACCGTGTCTACACCTGGACACATTCCGAATATCATACGTTATATACATATTTCTCGATTTTCTCCAGGTTTTAGTGTACGTAACCAGGCTAACACATGCGAACCATATGAAAAACCCGGTATTCATGGGGCCCACATGATTACGAAGGTGAAGTATGGCGGCATGCAAGGCCCAATGACGAGCAAAGCCCAAGACATCCTATGGATGTAGTAGATTTATTTTTTTATATTTATTTTATGAATTCATTCCTAAATACGACCCATGATCCCAAAAACATCCAACTCATACTCATGATACGTATTCCTTGTAGATGTCTTCTAGCCTCGCCCGTAGGAAGATGAGAGCGGGAAAAGCCCGCGAGCGCATGGCTGCCCTAATCGCTCAACAAATGGCTGCCGTAATACCCAACATTGTAATCCAAGTCCAACAAGCACTTACCGCTAATCCTGTCAATCAAGAAGATCAACACGTTATCAACCCTCCCCCAAATACCACTAAATGCACCTACAAGCATTTCAAATCATGCGACCCTCCAAAATACGAAGGGACTGAAGGTGTCACCGCTCTCCTCCATTGGTTTGAAGAAATGGAGAACACTTTTCTAAATTTCGATTGCCCCGACGATCACAAAGTGCGATATGCTACTGGTCGTTTATATGGAATAGCACTTACTTGGTGGAATTCAGAGAAGGCCAAACGAGGCGTTGACGATGCTATGACTTTGACTTGGGAAGGGTTGAAGGAAATCATGACAAGACGGTTTTGCCCAAGGAGCGAAATCAAGAAATTAGAAGATGAGTTCTATTCGTTGAAGCAAAAGGAAGGCGACCACACCACTTACAACAAAAGATTTCTCGAGTTAAATCAAATGGTTCCCAACTTGTTCATTCCCCTCTACCGTTTGATCGAGCACTACATCCGAGGTCTTCCGTCAAAAATTCAAGACTCGGTAATAAGTACCACGCCTGCAACTTTGGAAGCAGCAATGGAGTTAGCTACAGAGCTCACTGAGAACCGAATCCGGAACAAAGACTTCAAGGAGGAGAAGAAGAAGGATAAAGCATCAACTGAAACTTCAAACTCCACCCAAACCGAATCCCCTTCTCAACCCATTTCTAAGAGGAAAAGAGACGGGCAACTTTTCGCTACTACCCAACGTAAGCAACCAATTTCACAAGCCATACCAATCCAAGCCATCCCAATCACTCAAGTAGCACCCAACTCAACTTACCCAAATAAGAAACCATACCTTGGACCTCACCCTCGATGTAACACCTGTTTTTATCACCATCCCTTACCTTACCTTGTCGACTATGTGCAAATTGTGGACGCTATGGTCATTTGAGCAAGGTTTGCCGCACCCCTCAAAACCAAACCACACCCCCTACTCAAAACATGATCCAAACCTATCAACAACCCCAATACCCCATGTTCCCATATTTTCGAGCTTGTTTCAATTGTGGCGACCCTACCCACTTTAGAAACACGTGCCCTCGATTGGTTAACATCATAAACGCTCAAGCTCAATCAACCCCAGTTAACCAAGTAAATCAAGAAAACCCAATCACTAGGCCACCAGCAAGAGGAAGAGTTTTCAACATCAACGCCAACCCTGTTGAAGATAATGACGGCCCAAACGAAACCACCCAACTAGTCTTCTTCACCGAAAATCAAGATTCAACTCCAATCGTTTAGTTTTATGTTTTTCTTTATGTTTTAGAATCACATAGAACCAATCATAACTTAAGGATAAAGCCAATGAAAATTTGACAAGAATATGGTGGATACGCCGCTGGTACTTCCTATATATAAGTATTCTTGTCAAAGGATCGGAGGCATTATCAGGCGGTTATGAGAGGTTCCATGTATAAATTGTTTGTATGATTATTGTTTAGATTAAATTTATTATTTTCAGTACATGCAATATGATCGGCTCCGTTGATTGAGCCTTGATCGCACAGACATTTTTCATTTTCAGTACATGCAATACGATCGGCTCCGTTTGATTGAGCCTTGATCGCACAGACATTTTTCATTTTCAGTACATGCAATACGATCTTTTGGTTGTTGTGTTTGTTGTGGAGTCACATAGAACTAATCATAACTTGTGGATAAAGTCAATGAAAATTTGACAAGAATATGGTGGATACGCCGCTGGTACTTCCTATATATAAGTATTCTTGTCAAAGGATCGGAGGCATTATCAGGCGGTTATGAGAGGTTCCATGTATAAACTGTTTATGTGATTATTGTTTAGATTATATTTATTATTTTCAGTACATACAATACGATCGGCTCCGTTTGATTGAGCCTTGATCGCACAGACATTTTTCATTTTCAGTACATGCAATACGATCGGCTCCGTTTGATTGAGCCTTGATCGCACAGACATTTTTCATTTTCAGTACATGCAATACGATCTTGTGGTTGTTGTGTTTGTTGTAGAGTCACATAGAACTAATCATAACTTGTGGATAAAGTCAATGAAAATTTGACAAGAATATGGTGGATACACCGCTGGTACTTCCTATATATAAGTATTCTTGTCAAAGGATCGGAGGCATTATCAGGCGGTTATGAGAGGTTCCATGTAGGATTTAGTATGTTTTGGTCAAAGTTTGTTCATCATACATTTCAGTGTATTTCAATTTCATCATTTAAAGAAGTTGAGCTATGTCTCACTTCCACAATGACTAACCTCTCCATCACAACAAACGAGAGAGGTATTGTCATCATTCAAACATGGATACTATCAGAATTAAGACTCAAGTTGTGGTTGTTGTGTTTGTTGTAGAGTCACATAGAACTAATCATAACTTGCGGATAAAGTCAATGAAAATTTGACGAGAATATGGTGGATACGCCGCTGGTACTTCCTATATATAAGTATTCTCGCCAAAGGATCAGAGGCATTATCAGGCGGTTATAAGAAGTTCCATGTAGGATTTAGTATTGTCTTGGTTGAAATTTGTGTTACATTCATATCATCTCGCCATTTAAAGAAATTGGATTGTGTTCTATTTCTACATAAACTAACCTCTCCATCATAACAAACAAGAGAGAAACTGTCACCATTCAAACAAGTATGCCATCAGAATTTGGACTCAGATATTGGTTGTTGTGTTTATTTATGTTCTAGAGTTACATCATAGAACCAATCATAACTTACTGATAAAACCAATAAAAATTTGACAAGAATATGGTGGATACGCCGCTGGTACTTCCTATATATAAGTATTCTTGTCAAAGGATCAGAGGCATTGTCAGGCGGTTATGAGAAGTTCTATGTAGGATTTAGTAATTTCTTGGTACATTGGTTGTGGCATTTATTTATGTTTTAGAGTCACATCATAGAACCAATCATAACTTACTAATAAAACCAATGAAAATTTGACAAGAATATGGTGGATACGCCGCTGGTACTTCCTATATATAAGTATTCTTGTCAAAGGATCAGAGGCATTGTTAGACGGTTTATGAGAAGTTCCATGTAGGTTGTAGTATTAGAAATTTTGTTTTTAGGATATAACCCTATCCTTCCAAACATATCAAAACTCTTACGCATGATATCATATTTAGTGAATCAACTCTGCTTATCAATATTTTTACCGTAGGCAACAAAAAACGATTCCTGTAACAGGGTACTTAACCCTTACAAGGGACGTTACCGCCTCAAACAAAAACTTAAACTCTTACTCTTTTTCTAAGCATGTAACTGTCAAACTAAACACCATCCTTTTTAGACAAATATATCACTACTTAAATTTCGGGACGAAATTTCTAAAAAGCAGGGGATACTGTAACATCCGTCAAAAACCGGATTTACCAAACCCGCTCCGTATATTAACCGAACAATCAGTTAAAAATTTCTTTGCGTATTTAATGCCCAAATTATTTTTAAACGATACATAATTAATAAGTATATTGGAATATATAATTTATATTTGAAAAAGTATTAAAAATAGTGGTTTAAAAATAAAAGGCTTCTGCCGGGTTTCGAACCCGGGTCAGCCAGCGATTTCAGCAAAGACTTAACACTCATCCATCAAACCACTGCGCCATTGGTGTTTCTTGTTCAATGATGGAAACAATTAATTCATAACACAAATATCGAATTCAAAACCGATGCGCCCAATCGCAGTCGTCGGAAATCCCGACGATTTCGCCGAGATTGGACGGCTACTTCAGTTTTAACCGAAGCCTTAACTATGACATCGGTTATAACCGACGTCTGAACACCGCGACGCAAGTCATAACCGCCGGAAAACGTAATGACCGACGAATCAAGACGGAAAACGGACTAAATACATCGATGTTCTGCCCTATAAATACCCCCTCTAAACTCTGTTAGCTTTTTCGCTCACAATCACACATTTTCCCGACGTAATTCCACTCGCCGGAAATTTTCTACAACTCGCCGAAAAACCGACCCTTTCACCTATGTGCCATACTGAACACCCAGAGCTCATACCGAAGCCACCTACACTCACCTCAAGCTCGCTAAAGACCCTCTGCCGCAAGACACACGTCGCCGGAATAGCTTGCTGTCACCGGAGTTTTCGCCGGCGAAACAGAGGAGTCCAGTTCGGTATACCTTACACTTAATCTTTTATTCTTCTTATTAATCTCACATACAATTAATCGCAACACACTAAAAGAACTTGATTAAAATTGTTGAACCAGTCAGACTCCGATTCTGGTTAAGTCTGACGAAGAAGACGAAGTTCAGTATTATAAGTATAATTAAAATCAAGATATATCTCGGGTTAGACACACAGTCCAGCGGTGGACTGTGTGCAAATAAAACACGCTTACGTCTCGAGTTCGATTCTTGTCCCACGCACCCTCGCCTTAATAAAAATGTTTTTCTTTCTTAACTGAACCGGATCCACTGCTTAAAGATGTTAAGTTTAATAAAAATCGGAATAATAACCAAGATAGACACACAGTCCAGTGGTGGACTGTGTGAATGTTTAATCACACGTCACGAGTTCGAGTCCGGACTACCGCACCGGTCCGGACAATTATCAAACTTTTTATTTAAGACAGAAATGAAAATACTTAGTTTGTATATAAGTATAATAAAAATCAGATTATTTAACAAGTTAGACACACAGTCCAGCGGTGGACTGTGTGTTAACCTAAACCACAGGTCCCGGGTTCGAGACCTGTGGAGAGCATCGAGCGAGACATTTAAAATCGTTTTTAAAACAAATGATTTTCGGATTAATTCAGTTTGTATATAAATATAATTAAAAACAGAAATATTTCGGGTTAGACACGTAGCTCAGTTGGTAGAGCTGCGTGCACGTGTACGGGAGGTCTCGGGTTCGAGCCCTCACCCAGCGCATACATACACACATACAAACCGGTCAACAGTCAAAGTCAATGGTCAACGGTCAACGGTCGCAAAAAGTCAACATTTTTTTATTATTTTTATTTATTTATTTTATTTAAAAATCAATTAAAAATACTTAAACATGACGTTTTTAAGGTTAGAAAATAGCCTTAAACTCACAAAAATATATCCAATCATCCTACTAAAATTGATTAATAAAATCCGCTTATTTACCAAACCATTATGTTATTATCTAGGTTAGTTTTCACTCGTGGTTAAAACCAACTTCGTGCGCATTCAACATCATCAACCGAACGCACCCAATGTGAGTGAATCTTACTAATCCCCTTTTTAATTACACGTTTTGGGGTGTGTCATGTGTCACCAAAATTAACTCGTTTATTTAAACTTGTGCCATACCATATTGTGATCTAAACTTAGATTGTATATATTGTTTGTCGTTATGTATTTCATATTGTCAAGTTATATGCAATTCATTCATTAGGCCCATCAGTTCCTCGTGGGAGACGAGTTGAGCAACGCGTGGCTCAAAACAAATCCATTATTGTTCGTGTGTGTATTATTTAGTTTATATTGTTTGTAGTTATGTATTTCATATTGTCAGGTATATGCAAATCATTCATTAGGCCCATCAGTACCTCGTGGGAGACGAGTTGAGCAACGCGTGCCTCAAAACGATCCATTATTGTTCATGTGTGCATTATTTAATATTAAATGATTGGTGAATAAGTTTACATCTATTTTTATTCATGTGTGGTTGTGCACTTTATTTTATAATCAATTAAATAAACTTTTTCAAATGTTTTTCATAGGATTCACTCGCCAACTTTTTGTTGATCCAAAAACCATTTTTACACATGATACAGGTGAACAGGATGAAGCAAGGAAAACATAGAAAATGCCTTAGAAGAAAACAATGAAGCCTAGATTGATGTTTAGGACATGATGTAATTATGATTGTATATTTCCCATTAAAATGTATTAATGAATATGAAACGTTATAATAAATGTCATGAGCTTTGATGATAACCCAATCATGCCCCGATCACCTTTTCCGCTGCGGGTCGGGGTGTGACAATACCTTTTTCGATCTCCGTGTGCTTCGCCGCCACTATAGAGTCGCGATTTCCTTCAAGTATAAGGTCACCGTCTTGATTTTCTTGCCATCGTCAACGATGTCTACAGCTTCAAAGTACTGCTCGATCTCCCAAATGAAGTCGTCAACGGCTCGTGCCTCCCGTTTCCAACAAACGGAGATGGCTTTGGGATTTCTGTCTTTGAAGAAATGATGGTGTCACCTCCGGTTACCAGAAATGACCCGTTACCCAATCCTCTAACCCGCTCATTTTCATTGGTAGGCATTAAGAAAACGGACACATGCTCAAGAGCTATTGAGGAGTCAAGGGAAAGATGCGGGTGCATTTGAGAAGATGAGGTTTTATAACTTTTATCCGGTTGCCACACCCGATACCCCAGATGTCTCTTATTTCAAGGTTTAATTATTTATATATATATTTTTTAAAATTCTCGAGCCGTGGGTCTCACTGGAAGTAGTCTTTCTATCCTACGGGGTAGAGCTCAGAGATTTACTGAGTATGATGATGATGATGATGATGATGATGATGATGATGATG